>OU342987.1:10007500-11207500 GCA_910592155.1 Ypsolopha scabrella
ACGAACATTATATTGTAATCTTTGGAACTGACTGACCGACATGACATCAAATAATCAATTCAAAACAAACAATCCAGCAAAATTTTGGGATTCCGTAATCGAGTTTCAAAATTCCCGTAAAATCGGCCAATAAAAAGTAACACTATTTCTGAATCTTACTTCTATATTAACTTTGCCATCCACGTTTAAACTCTAAAGAACCTAGAGCTTGCAATTTTTCTTTTTTCTTATTCTAAACACATCACATCAGCGAAGCGAAGGATATATTTGATGTTTACATAGTATGGGGATTGTATACAAATATTTGTTTCTTTATTTCGTGTTTATTGTCTAGATAGAAAAAACTTGTAAATGCTAATATCTCAAGAGATAAGGTTTCCGTATTGCATACCAAAATTATGGTACAGGGTGGGCCAGAAAGGCGTACGATTTTGAAAAAATAATAATAAAAAAACTAAATACAATTCACATACAAATTTTTATTTCAATTAAAATAGACATCTGGGAAATTCATTTCTTAATAATAACATCATCCAGGTGTGCACCATCGCGCTGCAAACATTCCTCGAATCTGAACCTCACATTGGTAATAACTCGCTGGCACATTGCGCGGGGAATAGCTGCCATTTCTTCTTGGATATTAGTCTTCAACTGGTTAATTGTGGCTGGGTTATTGGAGTAGACTCTACTTTTCAGCTATCCCCACATAAAAAAATCCGGTGGCGTTAGACCCGGACTTCTAGGCGGCCATGCAATGTCACCTCGGCGCGATATCAGTTTCCCAGCAAACATCTCGTTTACGACCGCCAAAGAGGCATTAGATGTATGGCATGTCGCGCCATCTTGTTGAAACCATGTCGCACGATTATAAGCTTCAAATTGTTGCAGTTGCGGAAAGAAAAAATCCCTTAACATGGCTATGTATCGGTCAGAATTTACAGTGACAGATTGCCCTTGTTGATTTTCAAAGAAATAGGGTCCGATAATTCCGTGCGCTGATATGGCCGCCCAAACAGTTACTTTCGGCGAATGCAGAGGCTTTTGATGTGTTGCACGTGGGTTCTCTGCAGCCCAGTAACAGCAATTCTGTTTATTGACATGCCCATTTAAGTGAAAATGGGCTTTGTCGGAGAACAGAATGTTGTTGAAACTTCGAAAGCGTTCCAGCGAGTTATTACTAATGTGAGGTTCAGATTCGAGGAATGTTTGCAGCGCGATGGTGCACACCTGGATGATGTTATTTTTAAGAAATGAATTTCCCAGATGTCTATTTTAATTGAAATAAAAATTTGTATGTGAATTGTACTTAGTTTTTTTATTATTATTTTTTCAAAATCGTACGCCTTTCTGGCCCACCCGTACATCTAACAAAGTGGCAACACTTGTACGAATGGAAAAATGCGTGCATTAGCCGAATTTGCGAAGGTGTAATAAACACAACAAATTTAAAAAATATATTTTATTCATTCGCGACCATTTGACGCGTTACTTAGATTATTGATATAATTTCTAGTATATACAGAGTGCAAATGCAAAGTCAAGAATCCCTTTAGGGTATGAAAGTATACACGATTCTGATGTCATTACGAGAAAAAAAAATTCCTTGAATTTTCACCGAAAATTCCATCATTTTTATAAGCTATGGCTACGCAGCTCACCGGCCTCCCCACACACCTAATTGCACCCCGCAACCCACACCGCTCATCCGAGTGGCCAGCGACCAGTGAGGGTGTCCACGCGATTAGTGTAATTTGAGTAAAGAAAATCGTCTTATTATGAGGTTCTGGTACTTTATTTAGAGATCCCAGTATTTAAAATAATATCTTTACCGATCATACTAACACACCCTTAAAGGATTCTTGCCTTTGCTTTTACACCCGGTATAACCTACTGTTAACTCAGGAATAGGCATGAACTTTTGTATAGGAAACGGACCGCCTTAATGCTTTGTGATAAGTGGATCATGAATGTCTGTGTATGTATTTGTCAATATTACACCAGTTATTTTTAGAATATGAGTGAGCAACGGGGCTTTACGCCACTTATCAATTCTTATCATCATGAGGAATACGGGTTACTTTTCATTATTAATTTATTACAGAGTGCAGTTACACGTTTACACTTGATTTATTATACGATTTTTGTAATATTATGTCGTTTCGAAAGGTAGCTATCGTTACTGGCTCTAATAAAGGACTAGGATATGCAATAGTGAAACAGTTATGTGAAAAATTCGACGGTACAGTTTTTCTAACATCTCGTAACGTTAAAAGAGGTCTCGAAGCGTGCAAAAAGCTAGAAAACCTCGGTTTGAACCCGTGCTTTCATCAACTAGACATCACAGATGAAGCAAGTATAACAATATTTTGTGAATACATCCATAAAACATATGGTAAAGTAGATTTGTTAATAAACAATGCTGGAGTATTTTTAACGCATTCGTCTAGACCACATATCGATAAAGTCGAAGAAACAATGATAGTCAACTTCTTTTCGCTGGTCAATTTTTGCGAGTCCGTGCTACCATTGATGAGAAATGGCGGGAAAGTTGTCAACATTTCCAGTTCGTCCGGCCATTTGTCGAGGATACCAAACCAAAATTTGCGGAAATTGCTCCAGAAAACTCATTTGTCAGTACAAGAGTTGGTGGCGATATTGTATGGTTACGTGGAAGCTGCTAGAGGAGGTCTGGATAAGCAGTTGGGATGGGGTGACTCGCCATACGTGGTCTCCAAAGTCGGGGTAAATGCGTACACGTTTCTTTTACACAGGAGATTGGCTGACAGAGGTAAGTAGTTGTCCACTTTGTTTTATCTACCTCGGTTGCGGAAGGAATACATTGCATGCTCGTTACTAAAATACTTATATAAATATACTCGTACATGAACAATAATCTCGGCACGCCCTATCTTTAGAAATCCGAATGATAATAATACGAATAAATAATAATTTAATCAGGGCGGCTTGTAACAAGCCGATGGTGAGTGGCGACACCACGAAGTCCACTAACCCTACCTCGAGGGGAAACGCACACAGCGACACAACTCCCCGCCTCTGCGCTTGCCTTAACCAGCCTGCCAGAGTGGAGTCCATAGAGTAACTTATAAACTGGAGTTCCAAGAGTGTAACTAAGGCATGCAGAACCGTTTCCGGTTCCAGATTTTTCATATCCGGTTCTGGGATGCAGTCGGTTAAGCAATTCAAAGATCTCATTACCTATATTATGTGTATGTTTTTATAGCGATATACGTCGCTTTGGATACTCTAAATGCTATTAGAATGTATTACAGGCGAGAAAAGATCAATTGTAACCAACAAGTAAATAAACGTTCTGAACTAAATTCTCGGACCAGGATTCGAACTATAACCTCATTTCTCGCCTGTTCTTTTCGAACAGAGTTTATTTAATGTAAGACAAAAATTACATGCATTTTCGAAAAAATAATCGAAATTATAACAGAAGTAAATGCACGCGAGATTGAATCCACGATATTGATGAACTTTCAGAGATCAGTGTAAACTGCGTGCACCCCGGCTACGTGCAGTCAGACATGACCAACGGAGCTGGCACCGTCAGCGCTGACGAAGGGGCGACGACACCGGTACTGCTCGCGCTGGAGGACCGCGGCAGTGGGCTGTTTGTGTGGCACGACGGTACACCGGTGCCCTGGGACGGGCCGGACCCTAGACGGTTCATTGATGGGAAGGAATTGTGATGGTTCAAATTAAGAAATTTATGTTTTTATGAATTTATGATAGTATTTAAAATGTATATTTGTGTAAGTATTCAATTTTTTATCTCCTCCATTCGGCTGTCGGTTGTCAGCAGGGTGACCCGCTCGGGCCAGCCATATTCAGCCTGGTCATTCACAAAATAATCAGTTCTTTAGAGTCAAAATTAAACGTTTGGTATTTGGACGACGGTTCTCTTGGAGGTGAAGTAAATACTGTACTTAAAGAACTGGAAAATCTGACACAATTAAAGATATCGGACTTAATCAAAATTTCAGTAAATGTGAACTATTTTTTTCAGATAACTTAAATCGACTTAAATAAAAGTATAATCCAAATTAAGTTAATTCATTGGCACCAAATATTAAAATTGTATACAAACAATCGCTTCGCCTCCTGTTTTGGAAGACGCAATACCCTCTTTTTTGTCAGAAAAATCGGAAAAATGTTGCGTAACACTTCTACATCTTTTAAAAATAAATAGCCACATGGCTTTCCGAATTCTCTGTTTCTGTCTTTTCGTACCAAAATTCATGAATTTTTTAACGTGCTGTCCAATTTTTCAATTTTATTCGCTTTTTTCTTTTATTGACATAACTATTTTGGACACTGTCGTAAAAATCTTAAATTTACCAATTTCGGACCGTGCATGGGACCATGGGATGCCCCCTACCCATCAGATTTGGAGGCCTTGGCATCCGAACGAGCGTTGCATTACCCGCCTGCTTGTCTTCTGCTCACGGCATAGATAGAGACCTTGTACAATAAAATTGTGCTCCCCTCATCGGGCGTTCTTGAGGACCCATGCCGTGGGGAAGCCAAGCAGATGTGTACACTGGCTTGCCCGTGTGAGGATCTCCCTGAGAACCCTCGTGTGCAGAGGCAATGGGACGAGCCGCTGTGCAAAATTCAACAAAAACAACTGTTAGAGACCAGCACTAGTGCTGAAGAGCAGGCTCGTCTCCGTGCCTCTTCTGAACGCGAGTCGGGTTTTTGGCCTCGGGATCTGCCTTCCAGCAACATAGGAACTTTGTTGGATGACACCTTATTCCGCGTTGCTGCTGGTCTGCGACTTGGTCTACGTCTTAATGAGCCACATCGCTGTTCTTGCGGTGCTGACGTTGGCAATTCGGGACTCCATGGGCTCTCATGCCGACGAAGTGCTGGCCGCCATTCCCGGCATGCGGCTCTTAACGACGTCATCCGCCGGGCCCTTGCGTCTATAAACGTGCCAGCGGTTCTAGAACCATCAGGAGTGGCACGTGATGACGGCAAACGGCCCGACGGCATGACGTTAGTACCTTGGAAGCATGGGAGGCCGCCAGTGTGGGACGCAACATGCGTTGACACACTGGCACCCTACCATGTTAACCAAAGCAGTAGAGCCGCTGGTTCGGCGGCAGCAGCCGCTGAAGATCTCAAACGGCGCAAGTATACTGCTTACCTATTTGCGCTGTTTGGGGTCGAAACGATGGGCTCGTGGGGTCCCGAAGCGCGAAATCTATTTAAAGAAGTTTCCACACGCCTGGTCAGCGTCACAGGCGACCCACGGGCTGGCACATTTCTCGGCCAGTGAATAAGCTTAGCAATTCAACGCGGGAATGTCGCCAGCACACTAGGCACCTTGCCGCGGAGCAGCGATTTGGATGAGGTTTTCTATTTGTAGGTATTTTTTATTATTTGTATAGGTATATATTTTGTTTTCTTTTAAATGGGATTATTTCATTCTAATTTATACGCATGAAAAAAATTATGACTTGAGATCAATAAATTATATATTTCAGAAACATTTTTTTACAATTTAAAACGACATGTCTGTGTCGCTTACCTACATTGTTACGTGCCATAATGTACTAGGGTGGCAGAAGTGCCTTAGAGTTTAGCAGTGTATTAGAGCGATTGATATAGGCGTGACCTAAATCTGAAGGGATGTGATGATGACACTCAGTCCCACTGCAATTTCCTAATCAGTACTAGGCGAGCATAAGTTATGCAGTTGTAATTTTGTAACCGCAGATCGGTAATCGCGTGATTTCTTGAGTTCTTTGTAGTACCAGGGGGGCAAAAAACACAAGGTGGTGTATTGCTAGTCACAGGTTTACGCAAAATGGTACGGATCGACAGATTAATACATAAGTTATGAGACCGTCCAGTATAATTTGATAGCTCGGTGTATGTTTGCGCAGAGATCTTACTTAGTCACAGAACGCTAAGTGCGAGTTGCCATCGAATAACTTTACTACCGCGTGAATCGAGTTAAGCCGGGTCTCCAGCGCGTGTTTTGTCCTACACACTACACCAAAACGTCTACACAGTATATTGTTCCGCTACATATTTGTGTTTATAAGCCCCGTGTCTCCTGCATGCTTATCAGTAAAAATGTGTAGCGAAACAATGTTTTGTGTACACGTTTTTGTTTAGTGTGTAGTACAAAACGTGCGCTGGAGACCCGGCTTAACTCTATTCACGCGGTAGTTCTTCAATTGCACCCATTGCCCCCCTTCAATGTACGCCAGGGGGAATGAAAATGGCGGAACTAGCATATCTGATCGGATAATATTGAATATTGGCCAATGACAGACTCGGAGTAAGCTTAGTTCATTTAACAGAGTTGATAGCACTTAAAAATGGCAAAACACAATTTACGGTATGGCTCTATCCTGAAATTCAGCACTTTAACATCTCCAATCATTAGAAATATCTAAATATACCGCAACCTGTGTCTTGCCATTTATATCAAATTACAACCCATGTTCACTGTTGAAACACCTTTATCTTCTAAATGCCATTTAAATGTCCATTCCCATCTACACTAACCAATATTATAATTAATAAAGAGATGTTTGTCAGTTTAGATGTAGGGGGTAATCTCAGTACTACTGATCCGATACTGAAAACTCTTTCACTTATAAGCTACATTATCCCTGAATCAGTGGCGGTCTGAGGGAGGAGGGGGGGGGGGTGTCACAGGGGTCATGACCCCTTTCCCAAATCATCCCCTAAAACTAGACGGTTTATGAATATTCCAAACAAATTTATCTGCCTTGTAGCGTCTAAGTCAGAAATATTCAAAATAACGTTATAAAATGTACTTCAAACGCTGCAAACCAAATTCGGCGGCATCATAAAATTAATAGAAGGCTTCCATTTGTTTTGTGACTGAGATTTTTTTTTTAAGTTCTTTATTTGCTTCACCTCTTTTACTGTTAAAGTTGGCCTCCTTAACTGTACTTGAGCCAAGATGACCCCCCCAAGACTTGAGCTGCGACCGCGCCTGCCTTGAGTGCCATAAGTAAGTAAATCATTTGTTTGTCTCAGAATTTGGGTACATAAAAGTTAATCCCATCAAATTCAACCAGAAATTGGCGTACAAATATTAAAGCAAAAATCTTTTTTTTTAATCTATAGTTCTTTGGAGTAGAAACAAAACAAAACAAAACTACAAAAAACTAAATTACGCGGGCGAAGCCGCGGGCAACAACAAGTATAGTAATATTTGTCTATGACATTTATTTACATCTCAATCGGTGAAATTCTGTGTGAATAACGTGGATGGAAAAAGCAAAATACAAAGTTGAATTCTTATCTTTAATTAAATTTACCATCGCTTACAAACAAAGTCATCATCAATAATAAAAAAAAAACACTCAAAACGCTTCTTTGATTGAAAATAATAATAATATCAAAGTAACTCCTCACAAATCAACTTCCTTCAATTAATAAAAAGAAAAATGAACTTATTCTATAGATCTTCATTCCTTGGACTCCATACTGGTGGTCCCGTCACCTGCGTCTTGAGCTACAAAAAAAAAAACAACACTCATGAATAATCAAATCCCAACCACAAACAAGAGCGGATATAGTTCTTAACCTTTTGGGAGGAGAGAATTAAAAGGGAAATATTTTAGCAGATCAAAATTATTGGTTTTTTAGTAGAATGTGCTAAATTGCCCCTTCAGTGTGTTGATTTTAACTAGAAAAGGGAAACAGAATCTAAAAGCTACCGTGACAAGTATTCTTACTATCGTCAAAGATAAATTAGAATATAATTATAAATATATCCACCCATCCATCAGCCTGTTTCGTCCACTGCTGGACATAGGCCTTTCCAGGATTTCGCCACTCTTGGCGGTCCTCCTGGAAGCAATGCCCATACTCACACACGCTGGGCATTTATCTATGGTATCGTTGGCAAGTTGTATGCAAAGGTTCTGATTAAGAGGGTGATAAATGAAACAGAAGAAAAAAATCGTGATGTACAAGCGGGATTTAGTAGTGGTATGGGTGCGTCCAGGTATTTTCTTTAAGAAGTAACATCAGAAGGTGTTTTGTGTGTTTATGGATTCAGAAAGGGCTTATGGTACAATGGCCAGGGATGATTTGTAGAGAACACTGTCCGTGTGTGGAGTAAGTAGCCACCTGACGCATGTCCTGGGATCTCTAGATATGTGTAGGGTCACCATGGCTGTTCAATCTGTTTGTGGATGGTTGTTATAATGATTTAGAAGAGCATGGATGTGGTTTGAAGTTAGGGCAGTTACTTATCAAATGCCTCCTTTGCGTTGATGACCATGTTTAAATGGGCTGACCTTATTCTATACCTATAAAAACACAGACGACAACATTACAAATTAATAATTGGTGCAAAACTAAAACCATTTCGAGATATGGGCCTTCTGCGCATCATATTTTTTTTTCAGAATTAAATCGTGATATTTTCAAAAAACTAAAAATATGGTAAACACAGGATTTTAATATCAATTTCCTTTGCTTTTAAGTCTATTTTGTTTAAAAAAAATCAACTGTCATATCATGTGACAGTGGACATAAACATGCCAAGCTTTTTTTTTTAATAATCGTTTGGCAATGGACATCGACTTTTGAAATCCTCAACTGCGACTTACGTCCTTTTAGAATGAGTGAATAAGAAAACATTAAATTATGCAGGAAAAACGTACAATAAAACAAAATGAAAAAATATCCAAGCTTCTTTTTTAGGCAGTCTTTCAATAAGGTAGATATTAAAAACAAATGGTTGACTAAAATGAAATGTTGTCGATTAAGACAATGAAATGCGATCCTTAAGGAGTATGTGTCTTTTGACATCAAATGATCGAGTGAAACATATCGATGTAAGGAATTGTTGCGGTCTGAAAGATGTAGCGACAGAATATAAAAAGGAATACTGCGGTAATTTGAACACATAGAGATAATTAATAAAAGTAGATAACGAAAGAAATTTGTAATGCACAAATGGGAGATGAAGTACGCATGCGACCAAATTGGCGATATACTGAAGAAGGACAAAATCAGAAACCCTCGGAATAGAAATGACTAGATGAATTTGGATGAGGCGAAAGAGGTGTGTCAGGATCGTATTAGATGTAAATCTGAGTTCTCTATCTACTCCTTACTCCTACCTACCTACCTTAAGTATAAATTAATCAACTTACCAATTATAGGATCTGGAGGCTCATTCTTAACTTCGGGCATTTCGTCCAGCACCACATACTCCTCCGGCTCTCTCTTTATATCTAGATCGTCCTCCATCGCTATATTTACTGCATCACGACCTCCCATTCTTTGAGCAACATTCTCTTCGACATTTACGATTGGCTTCTCTTCAAACGTTGGGGCTAATGGATCGAGTGGGGTGATTTGGAAACTCATTGGCATTATTTGTAAAGTCCTCATTGGTCCTTGGGCTATTGGTTGGGCGCTTGTACCTTGTACCAATGTCGGCGTGAATTGCTGGGTGTTTTGTACCAATGACGGCATGTATTGTTGGGTGTTTTGTACCAATGACGGCATGTATTGTTGGGTGTTTTGTACCAATGACGGCATGTATTGAAGAGTGGGTGGTTTTTGAGTAAGTTGCAGCCCAGATGCTAGAGTTGGCTTTATGATTTGAACGTCAGTTGCTCGATCAGGTAGGCTCAATACGGGGTATTCTTGAATAATACTGGTGGAGGCAGGTTTTCTGTCTGTCTGCTTCTGCACGGGGATGAGTTCCACTTGGACAGAATTATTAATTCCCATCGGGCTGTAACATAAATATAATAAGGTTAAACAAACATATTAATGTAATTCCCCTATTTTGAATATAAGAGTGTTATATAATTACTTTACCGGCTTATTGGAGTTAAGAAAGCGTAAAGAGCCTTTTTTGAGAATTTACACATACAATCACCCGAATTGTAGTGATTTTATACATTGGAGTTGCAGGTAGGGAGGGAAACCCGAGGCTTCAACTTATAAAGCCATCAACAAGTATCTGTTCTCGATTATGTGATCATAATAAGGAAAATAGAGATAACCTACATACAAAGAATTACATACAACGAGATCACATACAAATGAAAATACAAATCAAATAACGCCTTAAAATTGGATAAATCATCATTTTACGTCAGTGACGCCCTTATTTCTGTTATAACAATGCTTTAATATTTTTAAGCTGAAATATTTACAAAACCTTAGGAACATGATGTTCCGAACACGTTTTCATTTTTAATGTTTCCAAAACTAACATCTCTTATTAGAAATCGACCGGGTACTACTTAACTAATAAGTTAAGTTAAATATGACAGAACTTAACTATAAGCATTAATAATAATTTAATAAGCATTCTGTCTTTTTGTTTCTGTATCGAAAGGGCAAGGACATGACGATTAAAATAAAGTTCTATCAGATAAGTCGTGTTACACCGAATCGACACCAGTGACAAATTTTATAACTATCAGGGGTTCATTAACCTCCTAAAAGGGATGTCAAGTTAAAATGTTAGTATAGTTATTTCAGAGACACATTTTAACTTACTTATATTCAATCTCTTGTTCCTCGACATCCGCCATGAGTCCATCGTCATCATTATCGTCTTCATCATCTTTATTGGGAAGAATGTCGTCAAATTCCCTCTTCAATGTCTCGAAAAGATCTTTAACTTTCTCCTGTAATTAAACAACATGAAGTAATTTAAAAGGCTATGTAAATTTTATTTTTGTCACTCTCACTCCAAGCGAAAAAACGCGCAGTGCGAGAGGGGCGGATTCAGCGCAAAAGAGAAAAAAGCAAGATTTTAATTTTATAAAAAAAACTAAAATACCTAGCAAAATTTCCAAAATCAAATATCTAGATATTGTTAAAACCCATCTAATAAAATATGTTTGAGTTCTATACATGATCCCTATCCGTCAAACGAGGAGAAAAAGTGTGTTTGAAGACCTCATTTCATTAATTATTTCTATCGAGGAAAATTTATCCAAACGTGTTTTCCAAAATCAAAACCCTAGACTAGACTATATAGTCAAAATGCATACACCAAAAATTCATTGCAATTTTCAGTTTACTTCATGAAATACACACAAACAAAGCATCCGTATATTTTTTACATAGCGCCTTAAGCCTTGAGTTTATTCCAAAATATTGATAAAAACATGAACATTCCTATGTGTAAATTTTATTTGTGAATTTTGAGTATGGAAATGCATCGAAGTGAAGTGAATTTGTGAATGGTACTTACGGAGCATTGTGTGTTTTTAAATTAAATTATGTATCAAGAAGAAAATACTCATACAAAATATCTAGAGATGCTGCGTTCGGAGCAGTTCAGATGGAACCACACTGAACCTCGATTTCACAGTTGAGAATTTCAAGTTATGTAGGGTATATACAGCGCTCTGATTGGTTGATTTGTCGCTTAAGGCGCATTGGCATGTCACCGTTTTAGTACAAAATTCGATAACCCATTTCTCTGTTGTTTTTCGTTATAGACTAAATGTTGAGACCTCTATAGTTTAATACAGGCATTTACAAAGTCACCATCTGCCTGAAATGTTAAATTTTAAATGTAAATCTGTCCAGCTTGATATCTTTAAAACAAATACAATATTCAAAACTTTGGCAACATGGTGCTTTTTAAAATATCAGTACCAGATGATAAGAGGTCTTATACTTTGGTCTTTAACGAAAAACAACTGAGGAAAATGTTGAGAGAACTGAGGAAATTATAAAATGTTGTACTAAAACGGTGGCGTGCCTATGCGCTTAGCAGGCCGTTTGACTGACATAAATGCCGCGGGAGGGTAGCCGCAGCACGCAATGGTCGGGATGCGCGCGCCGCTCGCAGATCCCGCACAGCAGCACGTGCGGACACTGCACACACCGGAACATGCGCTCCTTGAGTCGCCGGCTGCATTCTGAGCAGTTCAACTGGGACCATGTTTCTGGAATAATAAAAATAACTGATTCAATTTAACCTGATTTTTCGAACTTCAAATCCAACTCATATTCGCTGCAGGACATATTCCTCTCCAAGGTCACACAACATTTTTCTATCCTGGGTGGCTATTCCGGCATTATTGCGCATTCGCAATATCAGTCATTAGATGTTTGTTTAAAGTTTGTTAAATGCCATGTGATGAAAATTAGAATGACTAAACCACATCAAAGAGAAGCTACAGGAATAAGGAATGCTTACTGTAAGTTTTCAATCAAATCATAGTCAATTTATTTATTTAAAACATAAAATATTTTTAATATTGATATGCTCAATATATTGTTAGGTGATATTGTTAGGTTAGCTAATTATGTAATAAATAACTTAAGACCGAAAGTCCCTTAATGGGTGGAGTTAATTAACCGACTTGGATTTCATAACTTTTTACGGTAGAAGAACTAAGTTGCGAGACTTGGTTTTATTACAAGTTTTGTTTTTGATGGCATATACTTAGCGGAACAGAGCAACATTTTCATATAAATGTGGTAATTTCGAAGCCTCGGTTCTCCGTCAGGTAATGATTCGAATGAGATCTGATAGGAGCTATCTAGAGCACGGATGGACGAGATCCAGACCGCCTAAAGAACCCAACTGATCAGAGTCCGCAAACTGTACCGGTGTGTGTATTAATTCAAACACCGATTTTAGACGCCGAGACCAAGGACGAAAGTATACGTACGTCTCGGTTTCTTGATTCTCGGTTTAACTTCCTTCAGCACATCGAACAGCGGCGGTGGAAAGTGTTGCACCGGCGGCGGAGGCGGCACCAGTGGTAGCACCGGCGGGGCGCGGTACTGCGGTTTGTTCTTCGCTATATCTTTGATCTGGAACGGAAAAAATGGGGCACAATGATTCGATTGCTCTAAAGTAGACCTTTATCTACACTAATATTATAAGGAGAGGTTAAGCTTGTTTCTGAGTTTGGATGTAGTAGGTAATCTCCGGAACTGCTGAACAGTCTTTAGAAATTATTTATGGTTAAGACTCTTCACTTGGAAATAGGTTTTAGTTTATTCCCCAAGGACGGGTAATCCCTTATGTCCTATGGCTATGTCCACTGCTTGTTCCCGGGGGACAAACTATAGCCTATGTCCAAGTAAAAGGACAGCCATTACAACAGTTGATAAATTTTCACAATCTGTTTAGTAGTTCCAGAGATTACCCAAGCGAATTAAATTTATGGATTTTTTCCTAGGGAACTGTCCGTCCCCAGGGAATACATTATGCTTAGGGATAATGTAGCTTCTTACGTGGGACGCACTATAAGTTTCCGGAATGAATATGAAAAAATACTATTAAAGGTACAAAATTAATTTATTGTTTTTCAAAATAATCTCCCTTGGCGTCTATGCACTTTTTCATTCGATCAAACCAGTTTTGAAAACTTTTATGCCACTCCCCTGTGGTGACCTCTGAAACGTGTTTTTCATACTCCTCGACAGCCTCGTCTGGTGATGAAAATCGTTGACCGCGTAATTGGTTCTTAATTTTTGGGAACAGAAAAAAGTCACAAGGTGCCAGGTCGGGACTGTATGCAGGATGACTCATGAGTTCTACATTTTTCGTCTTCAAAAAGTCGTTTGTCTGTCTGTTCGTGTGAGAACTAGCATTGTCGTGGTGCAGGATGATACGGCGTTTACGGTTATTTTTACGGAGTTCGTCAATAACTTCCGGCAAACAAATGGTCGTGTACCAGTCACTATTCACGGTACGACGATTCTCTAAAGCAACAGTAGCCACGTGTCCAGTTTTATTAAAAAAAGAAGCAATCATCCGCTTAGATGCACTTTTCACGCGCGCCACTTTGGTTGGTTTCGGCTCATCTTGAAAGACCCATACGCTAGATTGCTGCTTTGTTTTGGGATCGTAGCAATAAATCCATGTTTCGTCACCTGTTACTATGTCCCACACCAAATTTGACGCACCTTCGTTGAATCTGGTAAGCATGGCACTGCACCAAGTGACGCGGTCCGTTTTTTGAGCCTCGGTCAAGTTGTGTGGGATCCACCGCGAGCACAGCTTTCTCACACCCAAATGTTTGTGTAGGATTGATTGTATTTGACTCATGCCTATTTCTAAGGATGCGCGAATTTCATGGTAGGTCACATGCCTGTCTGTTTCAATCATACGGCGCACAGCATCGATGTTTTTGTTGGTCACAGCGGTGGACGGCCGACCATCGCGAGATTCGTCACTGAGATTGATACGACCACGCTTGAATTCTGCAAACCAGCTATAAACAGTCGTCTTGCATGATGCTTCATTGCCAAAAGCTGTTTCAAGCCGAGCGATGCTCTGTTGAGCTGTCAAATTACACTTAAAATCGTAGAAAATCATACTACGAAAATTTTCCCGAGTTAAATCCATGTTGATGCAGACACACAATTTTTTAAATGGCGCCACAAGGTAAAAACAAAAGACAGTCAGATCAAACAAACTGCATTCTACAGCCAAAGAGTTCTATTTTCAAATGTTACAATAAATTTTTAAATATTGTTTATGTAAGTGGCCAGTTCCGGAAACTTTTAGTGAAAGAATTTCCAGAATCGAAATAGAAGTTACGGAGATTACCCTCTACATCCCAACTCACAAACATCTTCACTTTATCACAATATTGGTGTAGGTAGATAGATTTACCAAAGTAGTGGCTTCTTCTGATAAGCAGGTAAAAAAGATTTTAGCGCATTAAGTTACTTATGTAGGTGAATTAAACAGTAGATCAGGCTCCTCATAGAGGTAGTTCTTTTACTCCAATCACCTGTAAATGTTTTATGATTTAAAAAGCAATTTCGTATTTATTCATTTGTATTATTTAAAAAAATATAGGCGTATTAATTACTTACCAACTGTTCAGCGTGTATTTTCGTTATCCTTTGAGGCCTATCGAGCAAGACCTGAAAAATATAAGCAAGTTTAAGGTGGTTGCGACGGATCTCGCTCGTTCCCAAATGTACAACTTTTTATTGTTTGCCTTATTGTTGAATAAAAAGTATAAAACAAATGTCAGTTGGCCCATGCCCAGCAGTGGACGAAACAGGCTGATGGAGGGATGGATCATACTATCGTCAGAGGTGTTCCCAAGTGTGAACTGTGAAATGCAAGTCACGGCCCACACCCGCTTTTCACCGACGATTTTTACGTCCGAAACGTGGTGGGTGGTAAATCCTAACGAACAAATGGCCCAACTGCTTAACGTACCTTCTGAAGCACATAGACCGAACACAAATTGATGTGCACCGCGGGGATTGAACCCACGACCTCTGGGGTAGCAGGCAATTGCTCTACTAGTCGGCCACAGAAAAACTTTATTTTGTGTATTTTATACATTTTGGTTTTGAATAATCATTTACATGTTTTTAAATTATGTATATACAAGTTAAAGAACACATTGAAATAATATATTGGGATATATTTCGGCCATTGGATGCCGACCATACTAATGGCCGAAATATATCCCAATATATTATTTCAATGTGTTCTTTAACTTGTATATACATAATGCCATCAAAAACAAAACTTGTTAAAAAACCAAGTCTCGCAACTTAGTTCTTCTACCGTAAAAAGTTGTGAGATCCATGTAAATCCAAGTCGGTTAATTTATTCAGACCATCTGTCTTAAGTTATTACATTAATTAGCTAACCTAACAACATCTTGGCATCTCAATTCTTTTTGTAGATAGTCTAGTCCTACTTTCTTTCCTTTCCAGTACCTTCTACTTACAAATGTAACTTTGTAATCCTATATATTTATATGGGATTACAAAGTTATATATGCAGTTGGTGTATCTAGAGTACTGGACCGAAATTGCAAAATATTTTAGTTTTTCCTTGATTTATACACTAAACACTAATTGTATTCCATATTTGAAGCTTCTATGTCTGATAGAAGTGCCTTAGAGTTTTGATGATCGGTTAATCAGTGAGTGAGTGACAAAATTGAGAAACTTTGACTAGTTATAATTCCTTAACTACTGGTTCAAGTTGAATGAAATTTGAAATATACCGTGTTTATACAATGCCTGCTTGGTTACCGAAAATTCAGGCTTCTAGTTTTATCCACAACAAAGTTATAGGGGGTCGAAAATGGCCTGAACTGCTTCGAGAAAAGGATAGTACGGCGTGCCGCTTTTTAGCTCGACTTGGCGGGGGCGATGCCGTGCCCCCAGATTTAAAAAATATATATGATATAAAAATAAAAGACAAAAAAGTCTAATATTCTTTACTTTCATTTACATATGTATTGTATTCTGTGAATAAATGAACGATTTATCCAATGTCCAATTATTATTTTTCGGAACCTCTCTGTGAGAAGCCATATAACCTAAAAAGCCTGTATTTGTGCCCGAAGAATGGCCATAGGTCCATTGCCTATCGCGTTGGAATAAATCGTCGGTGTGCGGGATTTTAATTATTTTATTGACACCCCGTTGCAGTTACACTATTATGAAAATAAATTATTACCTGGTTATCCCGGAGATGTTTTGGAAGTCTAGGCTTCTTGACCCGTGGTTTCTGAAAAGAAACAAAAATATTATCAAAATGTTGAAGAAGTAACCTTAAAAAATATGCATAAGGTGATATTTATTTATGCAGCCAAATTCGTACAAAAGACTCGGTAAGTCAAGTCATCAGTATCAAGGTGCGATGGCCCTTTTTGGGAAGTTCCAAAATTATTTTTCTCCTGCTCCCTACAAACGCAAGCCCAGCCCCGAGTCGATACTTAGAAAAGTAAAAATTTTCTTTCATAAATTACGCGAAATGAATATTGATCTGTGATACTGAGTCATAATCAGTAGGTATATATTACTACATTATGAGTCATAATATAATTAATTAATATAATTTATGACATAAATTATGTCATTAGGGATCGGATTTTCCTGCTGCTAATTGATATATTAGTATGGATAAGACTTTTTTTACCGGAAACGGACCTTTGGTAATTAAAATTTAAAAAAACATGCAAAACACATACAAACCCAGTTATGATTTACCCAAAAACAGTTTCAGTGTTGCCAGCAATAATTTGATGAATTGCAATTCATAGATGAAAATTTTAGAATAATAAAAGTTGTTTTAAAAGAACTAGGTACAAAAAGTGATATAAGTTAAGTGATTCTCTATTAGCATTTAACCAAGTCAGACTTTGCTTAGAAAGTGCGTCCAATAAAATTAAGCATAAATTAGAAGAGTTTTGGATCGAAATCCAAATTTGGACTCAATACGAGAAATTAGTGAAAAAACTAGACAGAGGTTTTAAAGTAAATTATCCTGACTTAGTTAAATTTAAACTCGCTTTAGTTACTTCAACGGATGTAGAGCGCTCAATTTCGAGTTATAAATGGATCCTAGATGAGAAACAAAATAGACTCAAGGAAGAAAATATTGAAAAAAATCATGAACATTTATTTCAATACTTCCAAAGATGATTTACAGATATGATATTTAAACCTGTATATGTATAATTATTTAAGTGTATTCATATATGTGTGTCTTTTGGTTAATAAAACATGTTTTCTATTCTTAAAACTTCGTTTGGTTTGTTTTTGCATACAAACTCAGTTACGATCATATTATGTAATACGATCAATAAATGTTTGTTCAGCTGACAATATAAAAAAAATATTGCTGGCAACACCGAAATTGCATTTGGGTAAATCGTAACTGAGTTTGTATGTGTTTTGCATAATTTTTTTAAATTTTAATTACCAAAGATGCGTTTCCGGATCCATTTCCGGTAAAAAAAGTCTTAACCATACTAATGTATCAATTAGCAGCAGGAAAATCCGATCCCTGGGCCATTATACATACACTGAGTCTGATCCACCAGGGCCGTAGCCTGAACTGAATTTAAGATAGGGCCCAGAAAGTTTAAGGTAGGGCGCTAAGGTTGAAAACAAAAGTGAAATTTAGCATAGGCTACTTAATTGTTATTTAAAACTAGTAAATTTAAAACACTCGCGATTTTTACGTACGTAATATGTAAGACTTGGGTCTTAATCGCGCAAAACATTTACGAGATTAAGTCTTACGTCTTACGTTCATATTAATTAAAACTACATGGCGCATTGACATTCGAAGTAACAATAATAAACTGACATCACAGAGTGGAGGGGCATACCTAATTTTCAAGGGTACTACACTGTTTTAAGGTAGTGCATTGCCCCACAATGCTCCTCCCTTGGTACGGCCGTGCGGTCCACGCGGGCAAAACTTAGTTGATAATAAAGAAAAGAAAATATAATATAATAATCAATAACATACAGAGTTTTATAATAAACTCACCTTCTCGTCGACTTCTTCGTCTACTGTCATTTGAAGATCACAAACCTGAAAAATAAATAAAGATCAGATTAATTAAAGATTAAAAGTATGTTTTTCTTTCAACTACTCTATTGATAAATAAATGCATTAATAAGTTTAGCTTGCTTGTTATTTGTATCAAGTTGCATAATTTGCCTGTCAATTTACTGTTATAATATTATGTCGTCAATCAATAATTTATTTATTTGTAAACATAGGTAACAATCAATACATTGATGGTGTTGGTGCTTAATACTAGAACGCTATGTTTGGCCCATTAGGGGGCGTAAATATTCATAAAATAACAAAAAAAAACAATATGTATATCATGCGGAAAGTCAAATATTAATTAATTGGCTTATATATTAATAAATTATTAAATTCATTACATTTAAATCATTAACAATAGTCGATTTATGACTTTTTTAAACTTTGGAATACATAGAAAAAGCTCAAATTAAATTTTACAGGGAAGAGAAATAATCGTTTGGCGTCGTTATTTCATAATTACTAAGATATTAATACACTCGTAGTAATTAAAAGAAATTCTATTAAAAAGTGTGATTTTCCTTCATAACAACCTGTCTTTAATTATCTATAATTGAAATATACATATATCGCTGCAGTGAGCTTTTCATTTATATAAATTGTTAGAGTAAATGTTTTTATTTTATTTTAATTGTAATTGTTTTATATTTAAAGTAGGTTAAACTCAAAATGTTAGGTTGTATATATTTTTATATCGTACTTGTCATTAACTAAAACTCGTTACATTAGTCATAAGGATGTATATAATTTATGTCATACTTATAATATGCATGATGACTTTGATGACTAAAAATAAGGTATTAGTCCGTCAGTTAGATTATCAGAAAATATTGTACACGTATGTTTTTTTTCAATTAACCAAAAATTTATGAAGGTATAGCCCGCTGAAGTTCCGCGTGACGTCACATCTAGGTACAATTTTACTTAGAAGTGACGTAATTTTCCCCCACTCCCAAACTTTGACGCGCTTTATCTCTGTCATTTTTTGTTTGATTTACAAAAGAAAAAATACGTGTCTAATATTTTTTGATAATCTAAATGACGGACTAAATAGAATAATATTTTGTTTACCCTGTCTACAAGCCTATTGTCATTCATTCGACTGATGCCGGCCGGCGGCGCGGCGGCCCCAAAGTGGGTCGAAATATATTTCGAAAACCCAGATCTTTTATGAATGTTTTATTATCTATAATTGAGAATTGTAGTGTAGAGGGAAAAGGATGTTTGTTTTAAAAACCATTGAAGACAGAAAAGGCAACATAATAGGATACGTCTTCATTCGACACGACAGTTTCTTCAAAAAAAATCAAAGAAGAAGAGGTCAAGACCAACAGAGGAAGAGAAAGACCTATACGCACCTACTTTACCCAAGTGAAGGAGGGTTAAGGCCTTACCCCTGGTGCACGATAACCTTACTGAGCGATTTTGAACTTCAGTATGTTGTCAAAAAAGTCTACATTAGAATGCTCGCTTTGCGCAATGGCGGCACGCAAAATCAGTGAATTTTAAAGGTTTTTCTGGATTTTACGAAAAAGTATTTGATCTAGGAATTTTTCCACCTGACATCGGAAAATAAACCATATTTTCTTGTTATAGCAGTAATTTCAGACATAAAACTCAAGCCGTTTAGACATAAAACGAAATAATAACTTAAAAGGCATCATTTTCAAAAATAAAATCTATCGAGCGAAATGCGTCCAATAAGGTAACCGACTTGACAACGGAAAGACAAAGGTCTGAAAAAACACGTGTCCAAGTTTTACATTGATCAGATAAGTAGAATTAGTCGCTTACCGTGTGTGGAACTAGCTTGACGTAACGCACTAATTAACGCGCGATCAAATCCTTTAACAATGGTTAAGTGCTTTATGTGCTCAAAACTAATAAATAAAAGAAGCCCTGGTATACAGTGTAACAAGTGCAATAAATGGATACATGCTGAATGTGCATCGATTACCACGGAGCAGCTTAATGCACTGGTATCGACCGATTCTGTTGATTGGAAGTGCCGAAGTTGTGTAGGTGGCGCAAAGCCAAAACGTCTTTCCTGCATTCTACCTGACGCGGATGAAGAAGAAAATACCGACAGTGAATCGATATCCAATAATGTCAGCGCCAAATTAACACAGAAGATATTGAGTGACATCCGTAAGGAAGTACGGGAAATTATGCGTACTGATCTGCAGGAATCGCTCAAATATTTTTCGGAAAAAATCGACGACTATGAAAAACAAATTGAAGTGCATGGAACCAATCTTAAGAACGTCGAAAGTCAATGCAAACATCTTAACAACACATGCCAAAACCTCACGTTTAAGAACGATATCTTAGAGCAGAAAATGAACTCAATGGAGCAGCAACAAATGTCAAATATGATTGAAATGTGCGGCATTAAAGAAGAGGACAATGAGAATCTTTTGGATATCACGAATAAAGTATGCACAAAATTACAGCAAAAACCAAATGACATCATGAAGGTATACAGAAAGAAGAAAAATCGCTCCAATACAAATGTGGACGTGGCTCCCGCAGCCGTTGTTGTTTTCATGCGAGATGGCTGCCGTGACCACTGGCTGGAAGCCGCCAAAAATATCCATCTAAAAAACAGGGATATTGGACGCGAACAAGACACACGTATCTACCTACGTGAATCTCTGACTCCAAGTTCTGCCTTCATTCTGTGGAAAGCCAAGGAGCTTAAGGAAACCGAAATATGTAAGTTTGTTTGGTGTAAAAACGGCTTGATAATGACACGTAAACGTGAAAATGAGAAATTGCATGTTATCAGATCAACAAAAGATATCGAAAGACTCAAAATCGACCTAACTAAATAATTCCATAATGCCATATATAGGCTGAAATAAAATCAACCGACCAAATTTATACTGGAGACTCAGTTAGTGATCAAGAACTAGGTTCAGTAATCCTTTTGGCCAATTTCGAAAAATGATTTTTTTTGCTCCCTTACTGGTTGGACTAGTTTATGTTCTATTCCTAGTGCAGGCAAAACGGGGCAAAAAAAAATATTTTTCGAATTTTACCTGGAGGGTCATTAAACCTTGTTCCTGATAACTAACGGAGTCTACAGTTTGAATTTGGTCGGTTGATTAAATTTCACCTTGTATTTATTGCCAAACTATCTCAAATAAAAGAGTGCTCCACTATAACTATAACGCAATCAATTCTAGAATCCAACTATAAAACATGGAACAAATTTATTAATGATTCACCGCAACGAAATTCGCTGATAACACTACACGTAAATATCAGATCTATGATTAAAAATTTCTCACAGCTGGAATATATTGTGACGAGCAGTGCACGCATCATTCATGTTATTGTCACGGAAGCAAATATCACGGACACATGCAAAACACTATTTGAGCTACAAGACACGAAATGCATACCGAGCTGCGAAATAGTAGGAAAGGAGGTGGTATTACAATAGTGTCAATTTTACGAGAATTAAAACAGGTACTTTAAACTATGAGTGCATATTGGGCCGAGTAAAAACAAACTATAATTATACTATAGGTTTATGCGTCGTTTATAGACCACCAAAATTACACAAACAACGTTTCATTACAGAACTGTCTCGTATAATATCTAAATGTCCTTTAAAACAAAGCTATGTACTTTTAGGCGATATGAACTTGGATCTAAGGAACCCTGATTCGACAGTAACACAGTACCTAAATTCCTTGTAAGAAGTTGGGTTGGAATGTGGAATTAGTCAGTTCACTCGTATAGAGAAAAGGGGTAACCTTATAACCAAGTCGTGTATAGACGTAGTGTCGATCATCAAACCGTTCGAACAGCTGTGATACACAATGCACTGGCCGACCATTTTATAACCGGTTTCGAGATAAGCGATAGCTCGGTAACAAACAAAAGTGATTCCTATAAAACTGTAACTTAAGTAGATAATATTAAGATGCAGTCGGAACTATCTAGTATTGACTGGACTGAGGCTTTATCTTATAATAATCCTAATAAAATATTGGATTTTATTGTTGAGAAATTTAATTGTATATACGAAAAATGTAAGATAACTGTTAAAATAAAGCAAGGCAAACGACAATTATGTAAATGGATAAGTAAAAAAATTGCATCAATGTGTGATAAAAGAGATGAACTGTTTTTGATCTGGAAAAAAGATGAAAGTAACCTCCAAAATAGATTATTGTACAACATATATAGAAACAAGACTAATACACATATAAATAATGTAAAAAATAACTTTTATAGAAAAGAAGTCTGTAAAAATTTTCACAATCCAAAAAGAGTGTGGGGAATTATAAACGAAATAAGTGGTAAAATAATTAAATCCATCGATGAAATAATAATTAAATCCTTTAAAACTGATATTTCTACTTTGACTAATGACTTTGCTTGTGAGTTTAGAAACAACGTCAAAAAAATTTGCTCATATTGTGATGTGCCACTTCTAAGCAAACAAACTTATATTACGAGCCCAAACCTGTCAATAAGACTACAACGGGCTAACAGTGATGTCATATACACAATAATTAAACATATGAAAGATAAAAAATGTCCAGGAAGTGATAAAATCCGAGCTAAGTAAAATTTATAAATTCATCCATTACCCCCGTTATTACCCATCTAATTAACACTTGCATTAAAACTTCATTGTATCCCGATAAACTTAAAGTAGGTACCATAAGACCTGTTCATAAAAAAGGAAGTCATACCGACATAAACAACTATAGACCAATTACTATTTTATCTTGTATCGATAAAATAATTGAGAGGTATCTCGGAAATGAAATAAATAAATTTCTTGTAAAAAATAATGTTATTAATAGAAAGCAATTCGGTTTCCAAAAACAGCGAAATACATCTCAACTACTGTCTCAATTTACCAATGAGGTCAGCAAATACATGAATGACCGACAGCATGTGCTAGCTGTATTTATTGATTTTAGTAAAGCTTTTGATACCCTTAATTATGACACACTTTATTCCAAGTTGACGCAAAATGGTATACAGGGCCCCTTCCAAAATTTACTGAAAAACTATCACACAAACAGATTTACATCAGTCAATATAGGTGGAGTGCATAGCAACCGGTTTCCAACTGAAGAAGGCACCGCTCAAGGTTCAATTTTTGGCCCTACCGAATACCTGTTGTATGTAAATGACATGTGTAATATATTTTCCGAAGGGTCTGTTTACCAGTTTGCAGATGACACATGTTTGTTAGTGTCTCATCGGAATGTTGAAGAAGCTCAAAAAATAATGCAACGTAACTTTGATCTTCTATGTAAATGGGCTCACGATGTCGGACTTGTCATTAATTCACAAAAAACGAAAATTTTACACATTCACTCCCCATACTTACAAACCTTAATCATTCCAAACATCGTTGCCCATTAACATCAATGTTTGCATAAAAACCACTATACATGTAACTGTGAGCATTTAGAACTTGTCAAACAGCATAAGTAGACTAGGTCTCATTATAGATAACCATTTAAACTGGGGTCCACATATTGAATATATATTTAACAAGCTTCGAGGCATATTATCAAAATTTTGTATAATTAAATTCAAATTACCTTATAACATATTAAGACTGATGTATCTATCACTTGCTGACTCAATAATAAGCTACAGTATTAGTAGTTACGGTCGCACTTATAAAAGCTATATAGATAGTATCTATAGACTGCAATTAAGAATATTAAAACCGTTGAAAGACCCAATACAAGCCCTTAATTTTATCTCGTATCAACAGGTCAAACCATTAGCAGAAGAAAGAGAAGAATGGCGGTTACCCCACCGCAAAGAGCGTAGCTCTTAAGTTATAGATAGATAGACCAACACGTAAGAAAAATTAATTTACTTACATTATCTGGATCCTGTGATGATGTAGAGGGTCCTTGTTCATCCTTATTTGGCACCTGTAAAAGAGGATCATTGTTATTCCTTGTTTAGCTACTCGTAAATAAATACTTTCATCCACGAGCATTCTGGGAGAGCTAACGGGGAATACAGTGGAGGTGACAGACAGCTAAATTCACGAACTGTAGATATAGGCAGGTTTAGTACTGCAACTTGACCAGGACGGCGATTCTCTATCACACCAATAGTGTTTACGTTTATGACCTACCCACAGCTAGATTGTATTTTGACAGTTGACAGGTGTGCCAACATCCAAAAACAAATTTTCCCCATACTGAAAATATATAGAATATATATTATTTAACCTTTAATAATGCTTTAACAGCGAAACCGGTAAGGGAAATAATATAAATCAGTGGACAAGTACAAGTGTTTTTCGATCAAAAGTATATATTATTTAATATAGAGAATATAAAATGTTTCTCTATCTCCAAAATAAGAGCTAATCGGTAATTTTTATGGTGATTATCGAACTCAGCAAGTGTAAATACATAAGAATCAGCTATTATTGGGCCCGAAACATTCTAGCACGTGCGCAAAAATTGCATAAGCAGATTGCGGGTGACTTTAAAAGGGATTTCGAACAGAGATGTGTTGATTTTTTTGATTGGAAACATATAGAGAGCATTCCTTATATCCTATAGCTTCTATTTGATGTGGTTTAGTCACTCCAATTTCCTTCGCATGGCATATATCAAACTTTAAACAAATATTGAATGACTGATATTGCGCACACGCAATAATACCGGAATAGCCGTCCTGGCCCTCAATTCTGGCACGTGCGCAAAAATTGCGAAGGCAGATTGCGGGTGACTTAAAAATGGATTTTGTACGGATGTGTATTGATTTTTTAAAATTGAAAACTTATAATGAGCTTTCCTAACATCCTATAGTTTGTATTTGATGTAGTTTAGCCACTCTAATTTTCATCGCATGGCATTTATCTAACTTTAAACAAATATCTAATGATTGATATTGTGAGTGAGAAATAATGCCGGAACAGCCGCCCTGGACGGCGATTCTCGCACATGCAACAATTTGCGAAGGCCGAAAGCGGGTGATTTTTACAAGCTCTTTATGAAGATACGCATGAAACTTTTAAAATATAATCCTGTTGTACGTATTCATAACATGCTTTAAGTGTCTTTTAAGCAGTTATAGTTAATAGAATTACCATCACACAGCATTTATGACGCGATAAAGCAAGTATGAAAATCAAAGTGTTTGAAATTTTTTGTGAGAATCGCCGTCCTGGCCCTCAATTCTGACACGCGCGCAAAAGTTGCGAAGGCAGATTGCGTGTGATTTTAAAAGGGATATTGTACGCATTATGTATTGTTTTTTTTTATTGGAAATGTATAGTTAGCATTCCTTATATCCTATAGTTTTTATTTGATATGGTTTATTTACTCCAGTTTCCATCGCATGGCATTTATCGGACTTTAAACAAATATCTATCGACTGATATTGCGAATGCGCAATAATGCCGGAATAGCCACCCAGGACGGTTATTCCGGCATTATTTCTCACTCACGATATCAATCATTAGATATTTGTTTAAAGTTTGATCAATTCCATGCGATGAAAATTGTAGTGACTAAACCACATCAAATAAAAACTATAGGATATAAGGAATGCTCACTATAAGTTTTCAATCAAAATAATCAAGACATCCATCCATCAGCCCGTATTCGTCCACTGCTGGACATAGGCCTTTCCCAAATTTCGCCACTCGTGTCGGTCCTCCGTCCAGCCGCCCCCCGCAACGTCCTTCTGGTCGTCGGTCCAGCGGGCACGAGGTCGGGCTACACTACGCTTTGCTGTACGTGTAAAGACAATATCCGTACAAAATCCTTTTTAATGTCACACGCAATCTGCCTTTGTAATTTTTGCGCACGTGTCAGAATACCCGGTCATCAATTCTGGCAAGTGCAAAAATATTTGCTCCGGCAAATATCGGGTGACTTTACTCGCAAAAGTTTTCACACGCTTTGCTTTTCACACGCCTTTGTTTATCGCGTCATAAACGCCGTGTGATGATAATCCTATTAACTATAACTCCTTAAAAGATACATAAAGCATGTTATGAATACGTACAACAGGTTTATATTTTAAAAGTTTGATACGTTTCTTCATAAAGAGCTTGTAATAAGCACCCGCTTTCGGCCTTCGAAAATTGTCACATGTGCGAGAATCGCTGTCCAGGGCGGCTATTCTCGCAAAAATTTTCACACGCTTTGCTTTTACAAGATACAACATAACTAAGACTAGTCTTCTAGCCGTATATTTTTGTAAGATATCACTAGTTTCTTACCTCATTGTTGTCCTGCGCCAACGCCGAAGTGGATGCTGCTTGTCCATCCTGACCACCCTGTACGGTCGCCTGCAACAATACAAATAGTTTTTATAATTTCTGTTAAATTAATTTCGTACTTCCTTTTAAGGACAACACGAAAAAAATACGAGCCGAAATTTCTTGGAAAATAAAATAATTAATTACACAGTGTTCAGCGGAGCGGTAGCAAGAGCGCAGTGAATGTAGGGAATTATTTATTGAATATTCCCACACAAAAGATTAGGCTCAAGTACGGCAAACGCTCGCTTCGGCTTCCAGGGCCAAGATCACGCGTAGGGGAGAGCAGGCCCGATCTTTGAAACCCCTTCATTTATTTCCGTGACCACACAAGATAATAAAAATAAATAAACGCAGGGCTGTGATTGGTCTATTTGTTCCTTGAGGGTGCTAACTCAATTTCACGCGCTGCATTTTTGGTACTCTTATTTCGTGGCTTGGAGCCTGTTCACACGGCGCGTTGCGTAGTAATTTCGACGCACCGTGTGGCTTTTGGCGTATTTTTGTATGAAATTCGACGACGCAACGCCAACGAAACGCGCCGTGTGGACAGGATCTCACTAGTGTTGCCAGACGTCCGGATTATTATTGTGCTCTGTTTTCATTTCATATGTGGAAGTGATGTCACACACATACACTAAAAGATTCCTTAAAAGCTTTCTTTTGGCGTATTTTTGTATGAAATTCGACGACGCAACGCCAACGAAACGCGCCGTGTGGACAGGATCTCACTAGTGTTGCCAGACGTCCCGATTATTATTGTGCTCTGTTTTCATTTCATATGTGGAAGTGATGTCACACACATACACTAAAAGATTCCTTAAAAGCTTTCTTTTGGCGTATTTTTGTATGAAATTCGACGACGCAACGCCAACGAAACGCGCCGTGTGGACAGGATCTCACTAGTGTTGCCAGACGTCCGGATTATTATTGTGCTCTGTTTTCATTTCATATGTGGAAGTGATGTCACACACATACACTAAAAGATTCCTTAAAAGCTTTCTTTTGGCGTATTTTTGTATGAAATTCGACGACGCAACGCCAACGAAACGCGCCGTGTGGACAGGATCTCACTAGTGTTGCCAGACGTCCGGATTATTATTGTGCTCTGTTTTCATTTCATATGTGGAAGTGATGTCACACACATACACTAAAAGATTCCTTAAAAGCTTTCTTTTGGCGTATTTTTGTATGAAATTCGACGACGCAACGCCAACGAAACGCGCCGTGTGGATAGGATCTCACTAGTGTTGCCAGACGTCCCGATTATTATTGTGCTCTGTTTTCATTTCATATGTGGAAGTGATGTCACACACATACACTAAAAGATTCCTTAAAAGCTTTCTTTGATTTGTGCTATTACTATTTAAATCTGTACTGAATTTTTCAGTAATAGGTTGGTACTGAAAATAATAGATCTAATACCAAAATGTAATCAATCAACAAATAAAGTCTTGCTATTCAACGGGGCAATGCAGCCAGTATCTTGGGTACCCTGCCCGGTGACAGCGATGACTTGAATAAAGTCTTTTATTTAACCTAAATGATTTTTTACTTAGTTATTAGTTTTTATATTTTATGTTTCTATATTTATATTTTTAGGTCCTAAGTTTTTAGGATTATTTAGTTTTAATTTTATGCTAAGTTAGTTAAAATTATTAATGGCTTTATGTTCAATATTATGAGATTAATCAATCACTTTATATTATTTTAATATTAAAACTTTAATTCCTGAGATGAACTATTATAATAGTATACAAAAAGAAAAGTCTTGACTTACTATGTGACTGACTCATCAACGCCTAGCTCAAACCCTTGGACCCAGAAAACTGCAAATTTACAGAAAATCCCTTTATAATGTTGACAAGGAATAAGGCCGGATTTTTCGAAATTCTACCCCTACCGCGTAAATAGGAAATGAAACTCTTTGTTTAATAGTTAAAACCTTAGAAATGTGTTTAAACTTAGGGATACTTTTGGTTAGAAATTAAGAAATAATACATTTAGGCCTTTTAGGATTTGGCCTTCGAACTCGCCGAACATACTACACTAGGGCAACAAATTAGTTATTAAAAATGACTATTTTGAAAAACGCGGCTCAGGCTTTGGCCTCGCCAAAGACACGTTCCAGGATGATCAATTCAGAGAAAAAGTATTGTTTCGTCCAGAATGGCCCCTTTTCCACTTACCGGCAATCCACCGGCACCGGCACCAGCAACGGTGCCTTTGGCCTCGCCGAATGTACAATACTAAGGTTTCAAATGACCTACCAAAAAGTTACTAACTTACAGAAAGCCTTCGGCCTCGCCAAAAACACTATCACAAAAGATATCACAAAAACCAAACATACTCGAAACCAGAGTCAGGTTAAGTACGTTGTATGGATAAAATTAAGGATCTGAAAAATATTTTCAGATTCGATAGGACTACACAAAAATCAAATCAACGTGGGCGAAGCCGCAGGCAAAAGCTAGTTAATGATACAAGATCTAATAGAGTGCTATTTATTTCATTTCACGTTAAAAGCGTGTTTTGCCCACACGCTACAAAAAACATTGTTTTGCAACTCATGTTTGTAGGTAAAAAATTAAATTAAAAAGATTAAAAATGCGTAGTGAAACAATGTTTTGTGTAGATACTGACATTATGTTTTTATAGCTATGTGTGTATACGTTTTTGTGTATTTTGTAAGGCATAACACGTTTGGAGACCCCGTTTTAGACATTCTGAAATTTGATTTACATCGTATTTTGGATTGGAAGTTTTAAAGAAAATTACTATTAAACTGTTTTGACCGCTAAATATTTCAAATAAATTTTGAATTATATAGACCTAGTTTCTTTTCGGCTGTCCTGATTTGAAAACCAAAATCCCGATTGTTTAATCGTTCCGTCGCGAAATCTGGCACATTGGACCTGGCAACACTAGCTCTCACTCACATCACTCACGTCACTTTACGTCATCATATCACACTTATCACACTAATATTATAAATGTGAAAGTTGTGTGTGTGTGTGTGTGTGTGAGTATGTTTGTTACTCTTTCACGCTGAAACGGATGGGCGGATTTGGATGAAATTTAGAATGGATATAGCTTATACCCTAACTTAACACTTGGGCAACTTTTTATCCCTTTTTATTATATTTAAACCGAAAACCACGCGGGCAAAGCCGCAGGCAAAAGCTAGTACATCATATTTACGTTATACATCATTATACATTTTTCTTCTGAGTCTTATAATGTTGTAGATGTATGTATCTCCTGTCCTAAATATTGATTTACTAGTTTTGCGTATTTTTCGAGATTTTAGATAACAAACGGGTGTAAATAGACTGCGACCATTAAATGGAACCACATATTCTGCCGACCCTAATGAACCACTTGTCCTAATAATCATGCTCGCGGACACCCTTAGTTTGGGAAATAATTGAGTTCCAAACAAAAATGCGTGAACCCTAACGCACCGACATACGGGCGAGTTTAGAGACAGCGTCGTCCGTGAAACCTGAAGCTGTTTGGGTTATGAAATAAATAAGATGCGTCTTACCTGAGTCGTCTTGAGAAGTCTTTGTCTCCTCCTTAGGTTGGTCCTCAACATAACCATAAGCTCTTGCATTGAAAGAGGTGAAGATAATCCATGGTTTAAACGGGATAGTAATTCCTGCCTACATTTCTTCTTAAAGGTGACGGACCGGAACATGGAATCGTTTGTGTCCCAGAGGGACGGGTAATTTTTGATCAGCTTGTGGAAGTTCATTGTGTGTTGTAGTCTTAGTTTTCAGTTTAATATTAGATTTGGCTGTAGTGTAAACAATACAGAAACAAAGGTTGACGGGAAATGGCGGCCCAGTTGGTGACACTTGTTTAAGGTTGCCAGTTTGAATTTTGTATTTCTCCCCAAGCACAGTGTTTTAAAACCCTTGAAATCGGACATTTGTAACTGAAGTCATAGGTCGATACAGACATGTGTTTTGAGTGCAAGAGTGAAACTCCCCCGTGCCAATTCTGTCTAGTTATGGAGAACAAAAATCCCAATGTTAGACATTTTTATTTTACTGTCCCTATTAATTAACAATCTAAAATATCTCAATATTTTTCAAATGTCAATAGCTTTTTGTATAGCTACTTGATGGAGTTATTGATTGTTCATATTTTGTGCTTTTTTACGTAATCTTAGGACTTAATTACGCCGGAGACATTTTTTTTTTTTGTTTTTCATATACATTTTTTTTTTCGCCAGACACTGCGATTTCCGCAATTTGTTTAAACACAAATAGATACTTGGTATATAAATATATATAAATAAGTATATAAAAAATATCAATTACGCAGCACGTGGAGTTTACGAGTTATGAAGAATTGTTTTTTTTTTAAAACACCTGTTACAATTTAGTCGACAATTGTAAAGTATTGCTATATTTTTAGGACAGTCAAAATGTCAAATTTTCAGTTTATTTTTTCTCCGTAAATATAAATAATTGACACGGGGGAGTTTTACTCTTGCACTCAAGACACATATCTGTATTGACTCATGGCTGCAGTTAAAAATGTCCGATTACGAGGGTTTTTAAAACACTGCCAAGTTTGAAGTAAATATTTTTCAAAGTGATACTATTTTCTTTAGTTTTACACAAAGACTTAAAACTACTGAGCAAATAAAAGATTCAAGGTTTTGATACAAAGTTTAAATGTATGAAGAAGACTTATGTAATGGCACGACATATGAAGTTTCACTGCACTCTCTCCTTTTATGTCAATAGAATAAAGTAAGTTCAGTGAATTGGGGCGATGAGAGCCAGAGTGGAGTATTTATATACATATTATTTTTATTGTACAGTAATAATTATACATATAAAATAATAAAAGAAGAAGCTATCAGCAGTTATTATATTTTAATAGGTTGGGGAAAAACTCTTTTCGCAAATAGTATGTATGAATTTATAATAAAATCTCTTTGGCTATACTATTTGTATCTGGCTGGTTTTGGTATTATTAAAAAGTTTAAATTAAAAAAAAGATATAATTGCTATATTTAGCCTTTTATTTTCTTTAAATATTACTTATTACAATAAAAATTAAATAAAAACACAATTTTCAAAATATTTCGGCCTCTTCTATGAGGCCGTCATCAGTTGAATGACAGTTAAAATCTATTGTATGACAGTTAAAGACTATTTACAGAAAAAAAAAAACAATAATGATATTTACAGAATTAATGTGTGATGATGATGATGATGATGATGATGATGATGATGATATCATATGATATCATATGATTGATTGATATGATTGATATCAAAATTAAGAAAAAGATAATTCTAAATTCAAATTGGGTAAAATGTGTGATTTTCATTTGTTTTTATTACTGTTAAGATGAGTGAATCTAATGAAGAAATTCGATACATTAAAAATTTTTACTACAAAAAAGGCAAAATGCAACGCAAGCCGCGAAAAAAAATCGTGATATTTATGGACCTAGTGCAGTGTCTGTGAGAGTAGCACAAATTTGGTTTAAGCGTTTCCAATCCCGAAATTTTGGTTTCAAAGATGCACCTCGCTCTGGGCGCCCTGTTACGGATAAAATGGATGCCATTTTTGAAAAAGTGGAGCAAGATCGGCGTATCAGTAGTTACGATGTAGTTGAAGAACTGGGGATTGACCACAAAACAGTTTTGGCGCATTTGAAAAAAGCTGAGTACACAAAAAAACTCGATATTTGGGTGCCTCATGAGCTCACTGAAAGAAACTTAATGAACCGTGTACTTATTTGTGATTCTTTATTACGACGTAATGAAACCGAACCATTTTTGAAAAACTTGATAACTGGTGATGAAAAGTGGATCACGTACGACAAGAACGTGCGAAAAAGGTCGTGGTCAAAGGCTGGTCAGGCTTCACAGACTCTGGCGAAATCCGGGTTATCTCGCAACAAGGTAATGCTGTGTGTATGGTGGGATTGGAAGGGCATTATTCATTATGAGCTGTTACCGCCAGGCAGGACCATCGATTCTGAACACTACTGCGAACAACTAATGAGATTTAAGCAAGAAGTTGAGAGAAAGCGGCCGGAATTAGTCAACAGAAGGGGTGTGGTTTTTCATCATGATAACGCTAGACCTCACACATCTTTAGCCACTCAGCAAAAATTAAGAGAGCTTGGCTGGGACGTATTAAATATTAATGCATCCGCCGTACAGTCCTGACCTTGCACCTTCAGATTTCCACTTGTTTCGGTCTCTTCAGAATTCTTTAGGCAGTGTCAGGTTAACATCACGAGAGGACTGCCAAAACCACTTGTCGCGGTTTTTTGATCAGAAGCCCCAGAATTTCTATAGCAATGGGATCATGTCCCTAAGATTGTAATATTTTGCGATATTGGTGATTTTTTGTTTAGCTTTTCGTCAAGAAATTTAAAAACGCCTAATATTTAAAGACGTCGACCGCATGGTTCAGCCTGTATTTTTTATGCCATATTTAAAGTGTTTATTTTTAATGGTGTAAGGCTTAAACACGACACGACCCTTTTTACCAAAATGCTTCTAGAAAACTGTTTTTAATGGGCTAAAACTAAAAAGACGTGTTTTTCAATCAATAAGAAATATTAAGAAAGATTTGATTTACATGATAATAAATTGATGATGGTACATTATTTTTTATTATAGTTTCTAAGAATTCTAAGCTAAGCTGGCACATAATACGAAAAAAATTATTAGGTAGAATTTTGGCGTTTCTAGTATATGCTGTTGAAATTCAATATAGTTATGGCACAAAATATACCAAAATTTAGAATTCCTAACTAGTCTTAAACTGACAACTTGTTAGTTTAGTTACGTTTTGTAATGAAAAATAATATGAATAATTAATTATTACTTATTGTATTTTTTATCGTTTCAATTAAAGAAAAGAAAGAAGAAAGAAAAAATCCTTTATTGCCAAAACAAGAAAAAAAAGAACATATAATGATAGATAAATTCTTAAGCTAATTTGACAAAATATGCGTTCAGCAATGCTGTCGGATCATAAGCAAGAGGGTGCGTCTACAAAAGAAACAGTTACATAAAATAAAACACAAAAAATAAGTAATAAAAAATACTCTAAATATAAATATACATACTTATTGTTAAGAGGAGGCCTTCCTCTTTTCAATAGTTTTTGAACGATCGTACCGAATCTACCACTTACCCAATCAATATGAAATTTATTTATATGTTTTTTCACACCTTTATCTTTTTGTTGTATGTTTCGTTACCTAATTGGAAAACTTTCGCTCGATAGATTTTATTTTTGAAAATAGTCTCTTTTTGAGTGTTTTTTTGGTTTTGTGTTTAATCCATTTGATCTTTGTGTCTCATATTTTACGTACAATACGAAAATCTTGTTTATTACCAGTTCTAAGTCGACGAATGACTTTAACCCAATATTACTACTGTAATTAATTATAGTAGTTTTGAGACTTACGTCATTTAGTTCTGAGCCAAAAAACGTTCCAAATGCGCAAGCAATTATCGTCTCTACGACGCTGCACTTCGACTTATAATAGCAATGCTCGCGTATCGTTCCTCAGTACCGCTCTGCACGCCGACTGAGTAGGACCTATGATGAATTTGCAAGTGCGCGCGCCTAGAAGCGACTTCGAAAGATTACTTACGATGGGAAACAAGCAAAATATAAGATATTATGTTACCAAGGGAAAGAAAGCCCGGGTTTGTAAAATCTTAGCAAAACGTATGAGGGAAGCTAGGGCGTAAGTATTTTCTTACTTATACCTAATAATAACATACTTATGAGCTTTTTTTGATATCGTTTGATAAATAAATAATGGGTTTACTAAGATGAGTGTATTTTGATTTTATGCTTTGTCGAAAACAGGACGATAGATAAGGTGACTTCAGATGATATAGCTAAAATAATACTGGAGACTCGGTAAGTAACCAACTGATTATGGTCCAATGACCCTTTCTGTGAAATACGTAAATGAAGGCTCGGGGTTATTCTTGAACTAGTGTAGGGATACAAAATAGTTTTCGTATTACGCTGAAACGGTCAGGTCAGTGAACCTTGCTCCTGACCAAGTATCCAGTATGAATTTGACTATATCATCCAAAGTCATATTTACTTACTACAAATCGGCATAATTTTAATTACGATTATTACTGGTTTTCCGCAAAGAACATGTATTTTTTATTCCTAATTATGATTTATGATTTTTTTAATGATAAATCAAAATTGCCATAAATGTAGTACCTACTTAGGTAGGTGGTATAAAGTGAATTTTTTATCAAAATAAGAAATTTATTTGTTTTTAGGAACAAAAAGTGTCCGGATTATAGAGAACCTATGGAGTCGCCATCAAAACTAATCAAGTGTCTGTTCCATTAATTTATGGAGAACTGTAGGTAAAATGGTTTATAATTATTTTTTATTGCAAGTGCTCGTAAATTCCTATTTTATATGCGTCTAAACTATCAACTTTACCGCACTAGTGTTTTATTTGTTCATTTTTAAATAACTTACCTATGATTACGGTTACTAATCATACGGAATACATTTTTTTTTTGTTCCAGGTGCTAATAAATAAATAGTCGGATTGGTACTCAGGACTGATGCATATTACAAAGAGATCAAAATATGTCTTTTTGAGTATGGTATAGCGATAAAAAACTAAAAATGTATCCTGGATGAAGACGACGAATTTTGGAGAGGAGAGATGGAACCAAAACTAATTTCCATTTATATGGATTGCTTACTTCCCGAATAAGTAGACCTAATTTTACCTTTAATAAGTAAAAAACTGATACGGGATCCACTATACATCACTACACAGGCAGTGTCTTCTATTACAGATCAGACGACAACTGAAAAACGTAAATTGCAATCAGCAGAAAAGTGTTCAGAAGCGTCACCAGTCCTAAGACGAAAGTTGGACTTGAAAGCATTTTTGAAATATTATGCGCACTTATATGTGTCAATATGTCATCACGTCCATCATTATAATAAACATTTTTGCAAATGAAAGATTTATTTTTATTCGGTACAATAATAATAATATGTATTCTAAATTACAGAGTACCTTCATTATCTGGGGGCACGGCAGTGCACCCGCCAAGTCGAGCTAAAAAGCGGCACGGCCGTACCATCCTTTCTCGAAACAGTTCAGGCCATTTTCGACCCCCCTATAACTTCGTTGTGGATAAAACTAGAAGCCTGAATTTTCAGTAACCAAGCAAGCATTGTATAAACACGGTATATTTCAAATTTCATTCAATTTGAACGAGTGGTTTAAGAATTATAACTTGTCAAATTTTCTCAATTTTATCACTCACTCACTCACTCACTGACTGACCGATCATCAAAACTCTAAGGCACTTCTAGCAGACATTGAAGTTTAAAATTTGGAATACAATTGGTGTTTAGTGTATAAATCAAGGAAAAACTAAAATATTTTCCAATTTCCGTCCAGTTTTCTAGATACACCAAGGATTACAAAGTTACATTTGTAAGTAGAAGGTCCCGGAAAGGAAAAAAGGTAGTAAACCTACAAAAAAAATTAAATGACATCAAAAACAAAACGTGTTAAAAAACAAGTCTCTCAACTTAGTTCTTCTACCGTAAAAGGTTGTGAGAATCCAAGTCGGTTTATTTATTCAGTCCTTACTTAAGGGACCTTCTGTCTTAAGTTATTACATAATTAGCTAACCTAACAACATCTTATAGTGACCATATCAATTTTAAAAATCTTTTATGATTTAAATAAATAGATTGGCCATGGCTACTGACCGATGGTACCAAAATAACACTTTTGCCGACTTCTTTTTTTCTGAAAGACATGTTCTCTAGAAGTCGGTGCTCTCACATTGGTTTTTGTATTCTATAGTATGGGCAATTCGCCGACTTCTAAATAACATATGTTTCAGGAAGAAAAAAGTCGGCAAAAGTGTTATTTTGGTACCAGCAGTCAGTATGCAATTATTTTAAACTTTTTAGTGAATGTCTGCTATTAAATTTGAAGTCAGTTATTATTTTTTTGTTAAAAGTTTATTTCACGCTTTTTAGTGTTGACGGAATAAATTGTAAAAAATGGGTAGACTACAAATTGAGCACTCTGATTGCTGTCCCTTGGCATAATGACAATTTTCAAGTTATATCCTGCAATTAGCATACTAAAACAAAGCAATTGTTGCCATTGAGAGTTATGTGCTGTCATCCGTTAAGGAGTTCTATAATGATGCGGCCAGGATCGAAGGTCGTTGGGTATATTGTCAATTCTCAAGTAATACCCTGGAATAAGCACACTCACGCAAAGTGATTGCCGAAATCTCATGTTATGTGCTGTCATCCGGTGAGGAGTTATATACCTACGTTTTGAGTTTCGCTAACTATTATTACTTATCCATGTATTTGTAACCATAAATTGTACTGTACATGCTTTTTTTAATGCAAATTATATGCAATATCAAATATAATGTGACATTTAGTTATACAGCCAGGTTCATACTAAAGACTCAGTAAGTAGTCGGTATCAAGATTCGATGACCCTTTTGCGAAATTAGCAAAAAGTGTTATCGATCCGTCAAGCTGATCGCTTACCAAGCCTTATACAAGTTGGAAATGAACCCTCTAGCTTTATTAAAATCTAACAATCAGAATCACTAATAGAACACAAAACCGTAATTTTTTTTTTTTCACTTTTTTCGTTTTCCAAATTTCGAATGAACGGCGGTAAACAATGCACATAGGCCATGAAAACATAGGTTTTGTAGAGTGTCGTCAAAACGTGTATTTTTTAATAGCTAGGGGGTACATTTTAAACAGGCCTATTGTTATATGAATTAATAAATCCAATGAAATAGATAAATATTTAATCATTTTAGAAAATTCAATTATGGTCAGTATGATCAGTAGGTCAATTGTCACTTCACTGATATTACATCCCATATCTTCAATAAACTGTTAACTAAAAGTAAAGTTTTATTTTTATCACAAAATAACATTTTAATTAAATTTACATACTTATAAAGACTTGCCTCGAACATACCAGACTAATAAAAGATAAAGAATGATATTCACTTCTTAAAAGCAATCAAATAGCCTAATAGTATAAGCGTTTAAAAAAATACATTTAAAAGTAACAAGTCAAGAAGTCCCTGGCATTTCCAAAAAGATCAAGACGACTCCTTGCCTCCTATGTTCGCAACTCCAGCAAAGCGCGTACTTCTTAATACGAAATAGCGCGAGTGCATCGCGCGCGAGAGACGCGGTGCGGGTGGCCGGTTGGCGGGCGGGGTGAGTGGGCGGAGCGAGCTAAGAAATATTTTTGGAAGGCCTGGTCTTAACGGGATAAATGAACAACAAATAAAGTTAAACAATACCTAAAATATCACTGTTTTTGATGGTGATTGATACACAGGTATGATGTGATTTTACTTATTTAATAAACAAATTGAAAATTGTTTACTTATATGTATGTAGTGTTACCATGTGAGTACCATGTAAATATTTTAATTTAAGTGTACAGTACATAAATGCCAGAAAAAAACAGTATATAACTAGTTGTAAAAAAAGTGTTGTAAAAATAAAATATAATACTAACAAATTTTAAAAGGATGTGCTAGTACGTGATATATCAACAGGAATAAATTAATACAATTTATAAATTCGAGTGCATGGGCGTTGTGCAAAAAGGTTGCAATCAGTCATGAAGAAAAAAAAATAGATATCATAACAATATTATTTTGTATGGAAGGACATTGTGAAGAAAAGGAAGAAAAAAGAGAATCACACTTACAGCCTATTAGACTGTCTGACAATTATAAAAGCGTTGAAATTTTCTTTAAGAAAAGTAGTGATTTTTATCCCACCGCCCAAGTAGCATTCGGGGTTCTATATAAGCTGTCTAGTCGTTCACATGTACTCCAAAAGCTGTGTAAGTTAGCTGTATAAGAGCTGTATAGCTTGCTATAATGCTCTTATAGAACCCGTTTGGGCACAAATTAGACAGCCTTAAGTTCACTATGGCTGTACATTAGCAGTATAATAGCATTATAATAGCTGTTTAAGTAGTAACATCGGACTTAAGGCTGACTTACGGCACTATATGGGACGCAGTGTGAACCATAACCTAAGTACATGAGTGTAATAAAGAGTAACAAGTGGCTAAATACACAGCCTTCACAGTTATAAAATCCCACAAAATTACTCCAGTGCTACCTAAAGTTCACGTGTGTCCTAAATTATTTCTTTATTTTATTATTAATTATTATCCTCATAGTTGATTTTGTGTGTGCCATCAGAAACCAAACTCCGGCGGATCAAGGATAAAAATGTATGATAACACGAGGTAGTACCTGTTTTAAATACTTAATAATGTTAATGCCATGGGAATGCAACTTTATCGTGAAATATATACATATTTACAGCTAAAATATTCACGCGCCTCTGTAAAAACGCGATATTCATTTTAAAATATTTAAAACTGGCTCAGAGGAAATCTACAATTTTCAGTGTTTGATATTATATTGGCATTATAATTATACTACGGTAATTAATTATAACATGAAACCAAAACTCAATCGCTCTATCTACGTATTTTGTAATAAATCTGCATGATAATTTTGGAGATTTATTTGGTAAATATTTTAGGTTAGAACAAAATGGTGGAAATGAAATACGGCTATGTGAACTGTTATAACTCCAATTTAATGCGGTGGAGCGTATATAGGTTCACATGTGTTCTGTTAGAATGCTGTTTTCTATTTAAAGTCCCACATTTGCACCACTATAGAGCCAATGTCTATAAACTTATTCTAATGTGAACTTATGTACAGCTTTAAGATGTAGTTCAGGTCACTTGTGTCATCGTTAAATTCTTTTAATATACTGAAATTTTAGAGATCCGCAATAATAATTATTGTCCGTTAAATCGCCTAGCCCAGGTACTAAGTCAAGTATGAGTACCTAAAGTAAAAATGTTGTAACAAACTAACAAAAATCACTTTTTGTTTTCGTGTGAGACACACAGTTTGGTGTCAGAGTATTTATGTTACCGGCTTTCTGTATAATCCAGTATTGTATACAATGCCTAGGCAATGTATACAATGCCAAAAAGATTAAGGTAATGTATGAAATATTATTTATTGATTACATTGCCTAGGCATTGTATACAGTACCGAATGCGCAGTCGGTAATGTATATGTTGCAGTCAAAACTCTTAACCAGTCAAAAGTACTATTGACTAGCAAAATCAGTCAAAACTACTTTTGACCGTATGCTTTAGTCAATAATACTTTTGACTAAAATAACAGTTAAAAGTACTTTTGCCCAATAGAGCTGGTTAAAAGTACTTTTGACTAAGTGATTCCGTCAAAAGTGGTTTTGACTGGTTGTATCAGTCAAAACTCTTAAAAAGTTAAGGTGGTCGATAAAAATAACGACAAACGCACATATAAACTTTTATATTACTCATTATTAGTGGAGAACGTGCTGATATTAGAACAAAAATGAGTGACTACGAAAAGAAGGAACGCTTTTTGCAAAGAATTTTAGCGATAGAAGATATGAAAGATAGTCATTTCAATGTAATGACAAAAGAAAAATTTGAAAAGTTTGCAATGGATGTGGAAGACGCGAAATTTGATGAAAGGAAAACACCATTACAGTACAGTAGACTAAAACGCTTTACCATAATTGAAGTTTGTGGTATAAAAAAATTAGTTACAAACACAGAACCTGTCAAATATTTTTTGCCGGCTGAGGAAATCTACGACATTATTGATGCTGCTCATATTTCTATAGGGCATGGTGGTCGCGATAGACTTAAGAATGAAACGGCAAAAAAGTACGCTAATGTTACAAAAGAAATGATTAATATATATTTATCGATGTGCGAAGTATGCCAAAGGAAGAAAAGCAAGAAAAGGAGGGGTCTGGTTTCGAAACCGATCTTGCACACTGAAATGAACAGCCGCTGCCAAGTCGATCTTATTGACATGCAGTCGCAAGAAGATCGCGGGCATAAATTTATTATGGTTTATCAGGATCATTTGACTAAATTTGTAATTTTGCGACCACTGACATCAAAAAGGGCTACTGAAGTTGCATATCAATTAATGGATATTTTTTTGACCTTTGGAGCACCATATATTTTGCACTCAGATAATGGCAGAGAGTTTGTTAACTCAGTTATAAAAGAATTAACATCATATTGGCCGGAACTAAAACTAGTAACTGGGAAACCACGTCATAGCCAAAGTCAAGGTTCCGTGGAAAGGGCTAATCAAGATGTTGAAAAAATGCTAGCATCTTGGATGGAAGACAATAAAACCACTAACTGGTCTAATGGACTTAAATTTGTTCAATTCATGAAGAACAGAGCATTACACTCGGGGATAAAGCAGTCTCCGTATCAAGCAATGTTTGGAACAGAACCTAAAGTGGGGCTAACAACATCTAATCTACCTTTGGAAATTATAAATGGATTGCATAATGAAGAAGACTTGCAAGTTGCAATCACGAAAATGAATCAAAACTTCGATGATAATGAAGAGAATCAAAACAAACAAGAAAAAAATGAAACAAAAAAAACAGTTAAAGAACAAGAAGAAAACAAAGAACAAGAAGAAATATTTGAACACAACCGAAATGAATCAATGATATTGGAAGCAAGAGAAAAAGCGCATTTGAATTTAGTAAAACAAGCAAAGAGAATGAAAACAGCAAGCGATCAATCTCATCCACCACTGAAAGTCGGAGACAATGTGACCATACCAATTCCAGACGTAGACAAAGGAAAGGCAGACCTTCGTAATTTAATTGGAGTTGTATTAGAAGTTACTTGTGAGCAGTTATACAGGATTGGGACAAAGAGTGGAATTTTGGAGAAATTGTACTGCAGGTACCTACTTACTAATTCAAATTTAATGTGCGTTTACTTAGTGAATTTGTAAATATAAATAAATTTGTGTGTGTGTGCGCGTGTGTGCGTGAGGGTGTGTGTGCGTGTGTATGCATGTGTGTGAGGGTGTGTGCATTTGTGCGTGTGCGTGTGTTTGTCTGTAGGTTTTAACCTGTTTTTAACATTTTATTTTCCAGATCCGAATTTGATGGCTGCAAAGAAAAATTTATCCGGCAGGATGAGGTGCCCAACGTAACAATTACATTACGAACAGCTGCAAAGAACGCTGCTATCGGAACAGGACAAGGTTATGCACGATGTGTATGTGCTACGGGTTGTAAAAACAATAAATGTTTATGCAAGAAAAAAGGATTGCTGTGTTATTCAAAGTGCCATAATAGTTTGAGTTGCATGAATAAATAATTCGTCATTGTAGACTGACAGCCTTGTAAAGTTATTAAAAAAAAACACGTATGTTGCTTACGATGCATAAATAATGTGTAAGAAGTAAAACATATACAGGGTGTAATCATGACGTGCTCATTAAATTAAACCACATGCTCTACTGATCATCTTGAACCACTTCCATAGTAAAACTTTTGAAAAAACGCGAAATAAAAATTCACCTCCCCATACAAATTTTTAATACCTACTTATCGTTTTCTATTGGAAATTTAATTTTTTTTTCGCTTTTTGTCAAAACTTTTTTGATTGAAGTGGTTCAGGATGATCAGTAGAGCATGTGGTTTAATTTAATAAGCACGTCATGATTACAGCCTGTATAATTTACAAGGTTCTCATTATACAATCACGAATTATGTTTTGATTTTTTTTTTATTTCAATTAAAGTTAAAAATTATTTAAGAAAAGCGATTAACGTAATAAAGGTACTGTGTTTTTATAACCTGTGAATTTTCCGATTACCTGTTTTAATGACAATTTTTAAGTGTATGTCTTCTTTGTATTGATTGTAATGCCAAATTTTTCGTAATAAACGATTTCACATTTAATAAATATCTTTTTTATTCACATCTAACCAGTTAATTGTGCCTTTGACTGATGCTTTATTGCAGTTAAAACTACTTTTGACGAAGAGCGTCAGTCAAAAGTACTTTTAACCGCAAATTTGCAGTCAAAAGTACTAATAACCAATAATTTTCAGTCAAAACCACTTTTGACCAACCTGTTCAGTCAAAAGTAGTTTTGACTGATTTTGCTAGTCAATAGTACTTTTGACTGGCTAAGAGTTTTGACTGCAACATATATAACAGACGTGAGCAGGAGCGGGAAATTGATTAAGGCATGTATTTAAATGATTTTTTATGAACAAAGCTTAGCCTTTTGGTTAAATGGTATTTCAGGGTGGTCATAAAAAAAAATAACCACGAAGATTATGTATGGCGGTCGCGCCACAAGTGGCGCGACTCGCCATACCTAATCTTCTAACCTAACCTACCGGCTCTCTTCTGCGCTGGAAGACTTCCAAAAAACGAATTCTAACTGTTTAATATTATTCCATTAATTAGTAATAACTTTACACTTTGCCGGTTGACCAGCAGGTACTCTATACAATGCCTAGGTAAAGTATGTAACGGACAATAATATTCATAATATTTCATACATTGCCGGGACGCCCCAGGCATTGTATACAATACCTGAATTATACAGATTGCCGGTGACATTTACACTTACAAAAAACACTACTCTGTTCAAGGAGGTATTTAAAATAATGTAAACAAACTAGATAAAGAGGGACAACATTTATGCCCTGCGACAGAAAAGGACAGAAAATAATAGTTGTCACTCAGCCATAGTAACAAACACTGTTTACAATCTTTTAAAGCGCCGAGTCAGCAAGTGTAATAGTGTAACCATAGTAGAAATAACTGTGGTGTGACCACATTTTGCAGAATTTATCAGATAAATAACTGTTATTCCTGTTATTTATGAGATAAATAACTGTTATTTCTGATATTTATCTGTTAAAATATGGTTACACTAGCAGACTTGGCGCGTATGGAACTGACGGGTGTACGATCACCAGGCACGTATCCAGACTTTTGTTTCGGGGGGGGGGACATTCATTGAACCAACAATGTGAATTGTGAAAGAAGCCTCTGTAATCACTGTACTATATTATTATTATTAAGTATCAAAAGTACCCTACCTTTTTTATTAAAACGTACTTTACAGTGGTTATGAATAAACATTCCTAGTCCCGTGTATGTCACGCCAAATTTCTGGGGGGGGGGGGGGGATAAATCCCACCTATCCCCCCCCTGGATACGTGCTTGACGATCACCTTAAATATCTACTTAGAGAAAGTTTATGCTATTTCTTTCTGAACTTGAAAGTAATCATGCGCATTCCTTTTAATAAGTAAGCGAGAAAGGGATAGGTATAGATCCTCTGATCACTCGCGTGCGCCCGTGGCGTGCGTGATGGCCAGGATAGGATTAGTTATTGTCAGTGTTGCCATTTTGGCCACTTTGTGGGTAGATCTAGCGGATTTTCTACAGTTTTAGCCAAAAAATAATCCATTTTAGCCACCAAAACAAATCTAGCTACTTCTATCTATTTCTGGTAATTTTTTAGATTACTACTATTGGAAGACTATGGAGTAAACAGACAGAAGATATTTCAGATTTACCAGACATTGTACACCTATAAATTGATTTAAAAAAATTTGCTAAAAATTTGAAACTTTATTATAACCAGTTTTTAATACATTTTTAACTTCAATTAGAGACCAAAGCCGATTCTGAAGGCTTTAATTTTAGTTTTAGTGCTGATAAATATACATTTTCTTTATTGCAAAATAGATCTTAGTGTTAACAAGAGAAGATATATTAACTTTGGAAAATATTAAGTTTTGACAGCACTAAAATTAAAATTAAAGCCTTTAGAATCGACTTTAGTCTCTAATTGAAGTTAAAAATGTATTAAAAACTGGTTATGATAAAGTTTATAGCTATATATTTATATCCATATATAATTGTAATAGGATATCAATAGTAATAGGATATTTAAGTAGACCAATAATACTATGATATTTAGCATCTTAGACCTCCATCTACATTTTTTAAAGTTACATTAACGGGAGTGCATAAAATTGTTCTAGCATCAGACGGTAGTGTTCCCGGTTTAAATTCGTTTATTATGCCTGACAATTTATTCAAAGCGGAATGAGGAATACGATTTTCAATAGCCCATGTTCTTATTTTTTTGCGAAAAGTTAAATGATTGTCCAAGTCAAAATTGTATTCACTATCACTAGAACTGCAATCACCACACTCTGATATCTGTATATTTTGAAGGGAACTTTCAGGTTCAGGCACATTTTCCTCTGCATCATGTACAGAACCACCATGAACAACGGTTGAAGTCGCACTTGTTGAAGCCGTATCGACGGGCTCATTTTCGGGCGTCGTTGTCGATCGACTGTTTATTTTTACAATTTGCGAATATTCTTTTGCAATTTTTCTTCTTATTCCACCGGTTCTCGCTCTTATTTTCCAGGATTTTTTATTCATTTTCACAATTTTTTGCACGAGACGTAATAACACGCAGCTTGTGGGATAAGTGTAATAGAATATCACATTCACATTCATGTTCAGCTTACAGCCAATAAGAGTAGTACTTGTGGACAAATAAACTGCTATTGATGTTAATAGACAACACATGTAGTCCTTTTAACAGCCTACAGTGCACATGTGAACCATTTAAACACTTCTGTACAGCAGTAAAAAAAGGTTATTTTAATGATCACAAACAAGTCCTACTACAGCTCTCAGCTGTATAACAGTCTAAAACAAGTAAACATAACAGCCTTTGGCTTTATAAATGACCACATGTGTTCTATTAAAATGCTAGCTCTGTAACATCGTACAAGTAGGCTGTTAAACAGCGGTTGGCGTATCTCTACCCTCCTATAATGCTCTTAGTCAGACGGCTGACTAAAGGATAGTTGTTGGAGTATTATAACACCAACAATCGTATAACAGTATAACTCTACACTCCTATAAGTCCCTTAGACAGGTATAGGTGTAATTAATCGCAATATTGCAGCTTATACATCACGAGTGAACTGTAATAATGCTTCAAGTACACCTGGGAACTAAATGTGTACTCTTAAATGGAGTAAAATGCTACTTGGGCGGCTCTTCTACTCAATTAATGCAGTTTTCTTGTACCTTATGACCTTATGGTCTCTTGGCCACGCTAACACTATATCAACCAAAAGGCTAACTAACCGTCTTACAGCCCTCTGGTTAAAAGAACTATTCGGCTAAGCAACGTCTAGCCGTTTGATTGAATACCAGCATTTAGTTAACATCCTAGCTGTCCAATTAGGAAGCTGATTTAACTACAGGGCGGCAACAGATACATTCATCCTTCCATCCATCAGCCTGTGTTCATCCACTGCTGGACATAAGCCTTTTCCAAATTTCGTCACTGTTGGAGATCCTCCGTCCTCCTCATCCAGCCGCAACTTAGCTATACGTGATCACAACGGCCATCATGTCGGCGACCAATATGGCCTGCCCACTCCCGCTCCATAGCTCGCTGAGCGACCTTAAATCGGAGGATCAAGGCGTTTAAAAGAAACCACGTCTCAGCGCCATACGTCATCACAGGAAGCACGCACTGGTAGTACATCTTAGCCTTTAAGCACTACGGTATTGACGACGTAAATATGTGACGCAACTTTGCGAATGCTGCCCAACCCAGCCTCGACGTCGAAGTTGTTTTTACCCAGCTGTATAACGCGACCCAGATAAACATATTTCTGAACAACTTCGATGTTGACATTGTCGATGGTTACTGGCCCTTGGACATGACTTAGTCGTATCCGAATTCATCCGTAGGGCCACTCGTCGGGAAGAATCGCTTAGGTTAGCATTTTCACAAGTTCCTGCAGCGATTCCGCCATTATCACGATATCATCAACAAAACGAAGATGTGAAATGTACTCTTCGTTTACGTTTATGCCTCGTCCATTCCAGTCTAGTGTTTTAAAGACGTCCTCCAGTGCAGCGGTAAAGAGTTTTGAGGAGATAACGTCTCCCTGCCTCACGCCGCGCTAAAGGTGTATTGGTCTTGTTTGTACATCCTGTACTTAGACGGACATTGTAGCGAAGTCATGTAAACACTTCAACATCTCCACGTACCGCCAGTCAACTTGGCATCGCGGCAAGGTATGCAGAACAGACCTAGGTTCGATGGACTCGAAGGCTTTCTGGTAGTCCGCAAACGCTAGATATACATAAGGGCTGATTATACTCCTGTGTTTTCTGTATAATCTGCCTTAGCGCGTGAATGTGGTCTACGGTACTTTAATTTTATAAACTTTTCGAAAACATACATTACTGAAGTTAATAACAGATATTAGAAATAACAAATAAATGGAAACATCTGCACATTAGATATCTATAAATGTTTAGTAAATACCTAGTTATGTAACATTTATATAGGTATACTTATTTACTTATATAAAATACTAGCTTTTGCCCGCGGCTCCGCCCGCGTCGAAAAGATTTTCGTGGAAATAAGGAAAAAAAATAATATGATTTTTTGAACGACTATATGCAACGGACACCATGTTTAAGCAAAGCGCTAATAAAGACCAATCGCACGCCCATAAAGCAGCTAAGCAGCGCTTTTTCTCCCGACTTGATTCACAAATATTGAACTTTCAGACTGACAACTTATTTTTATTACAATAAAATATAGCTTTTGTGACTCAACAATAGTGTAGCCTTTTACAAAAGAAAGAATTTTTAGAATCGGTTCAGTAGTTCCAAAGATTACCTCAAACATACAAAAGCAAGAGGTGTGTCAAGATCGTTGTATTTAAATTAAATATGGCCTATGTTACTCATCAACAGTGTAGCCTTTTACAAAAGAAAACATTTTTGGAATCGGGTAACTTTTCCAAGCTTAATATTAGCAAGAGGTGTGTCAGGATCGTTGTATTAAAATTAAATATAGCCTATGTTACTCAAAAACAGTGAAGCTTTTTACAAAAGAAAGAATTTTTAGAATCGGTTCAGTAGTTCCAAAGATTACCCCAAACATACAAAAGCAAGAGGTGTGTCAAGATCGTTGTATTAAAATTAAATATGGCCTATGTTACTCATCAATAGTATAGCTTTTTACAAAGAAAGAATTTTTAGAATCAGTTCAGTAGTTCCAAAGATTACCTCAAACATACAAACAAACAAACAAATCTTTCCTCTTTATATAATAGTGTAGATGTAGATGTAAATTTAATAAAAAGACATAATAAACATCTACGATTGAGTTTTATTTTTATTGTGAATGAACTGTGACAACCTTTGCATTTGCAACTGTCGGCATTTTCGCAAACATCAAAGACAGTAGATCTCTGTATATTTTAAGGGCTCCGTACCAGAATATTACTAACCGCTAATCCGCTGTCTGTCTGTTCATCTGTCGTAGGGGTCTACAGCTTCAACCGTAATAGGTAGAAATATAAAATATATTATCGACACGACATGAATCCCGAGGGGATGTCAGAGTTGTTAAAATGTGTGTGAACTGTGAAATGCAAGTCACAGTTCACACTCAGCACACCCGCGTTTCACCGACGATTATCACGTCCCAACGTGATGGGTGGTGAGCCCTATCGCCATTCTTCGGGCACAAATACACACCTTTTAGGGCCATGGAGGTTTCCTCACGTTTTCCTTCACCGTTCAGCAAGTGGTATTAAATACTATGCACATAAATTCCGAAAAACTCATCGGTGCATGACCGGTCGGGGATCGAACCTGGATCTCATAGATTGAGAGGCCAGAGTTTTACCCCTGAGCTACCGCCGCTGTTATTAGGTAGAAAAATGAAATTTTTACAGAATACGTGTTACTATGGCTTCTATTACAAATAATAAAAAATAAAATCAAATAAGTTAAACACAAAGTCCTAATACAACCATAGCGCCATCTTAGATGACTTGTTTGACAGCTTTTATCGTGGTAATAGACGGCGCTAAGAGTAGCTTGTCAACCTTTTTGCACCGAGTTTCATTAGTAAGATGATAGATGGCGCTAAAATCTTAAGGCGGGCATTTGTTATGTACCATAATGTTTTTAGGGTTCCGTACCCGTAACATGCGGTGGTACGCAACCCTTTGTGCGCGAGTCCGACTCGCACTTTGCCAAATTATTACACTGTGCTAATACCTTGTCCAAAATTAAAAGGAAAATAAAGGAAAAAATATTTTGAAAAATTTACTAATCGTATGCCGTATCTTTTATTTGATTATTTTGACCGTATGGACATTCTCATTAAATACGCAAATTCACGCAAAATACTACAAATACTCACTTGGGCTTCCTTTTTCAGAAGATTCCGTTGCCTGAAAAGAAAGAGAGCAGGTATAAGTTTCGGGTTTTTCTCAATGACTACGATGTGAGACAACAGTTCAGGGGCCTTAGAACGAGGCACAAAAAAAACTAACTTCACACAACTTCTGTACTGATCCGACCCGGGGCCCTAAGACGAGGCACAAAGAAAAACGTCTTTTGAAGGAGTCTTAAGCTGTCAAACTTGAATTCTTGCATAGTAAAAATCAAATTTGACAGGTTAAGACTCCTTCAAAAGACGTTTTTTTTTGTGCCTCGTCTTAGGGCCCCGGGTCGGATCAGTACAGAAGTTGTGTGAAGTTAGTCATAGATAGGGTTGCCATCAACGAACTATTCGTTGGTTACCATCACAGAACATTTTCTGTTCTGAGGTTGCCATCTTTAAAATCTATAAACTAGGAGAAGGAGTTCGATAACCTCGGATTTTCGAGCGTAAAACCCGTATATTAAGCATATTTTTTAGGGTTCCGTAGTCAACAAGAAACCCTTATAGTTCGCCATGTCCGTCCATCTGTCCGCAGCTTGTCTCAGAGACTCTTAGTACTAGTTACGTTTTTTTTTCGCGTCTATCCCATGGTGTGGGAGGTCGTTGGATAGGTAGTTCAAAAATATTGCCAGTATGTGAAAACAATTTTTCGACTCAGGAATCCGTTTGCGAAATATGTTAAGTGGGGCGGGGGACCCCTGCCAGCTAAACATTGTTATATTTGGATATGTGAAAAAATCACGGCCGTAGTTACAGTAAATACGAGCCCCAATGCAAAAGAGTTCGTCTAGTACCAAATATTACAAGTGCCTACTAGTAAAAGTAAAATTTAGATTATTAAATTTAACTTTATTAGTTAAATAAATATACTGGTTTTGAACACTTAATGAAGTTTATTTAAAGTGACAAAATATTTTTCTATTCAAATAAAATATAATTAATTCTTCGGGAACCATCTATGCATTACGAGCCAGTCCACAAAATGACACTATCGAAGTTTCGGTAAATACGCTGCGTGACCTCTCATGACGAAATAGCGCGACCTAGACGTATTGATGTTTGCATCTTTTATAAATATTATGATTTTTCAAAATATACACTTACAATGTTTTAATTTTTTACTTATGTTAGTATACCTATATACTATATATAACTATATATTTGGTTAGGCATTATATTTATTTATGGTCTATTCAGTTTATTTATCAACTAATTTATTAATTGCATTATGTATAATAATATTCTTATTCCAATAAGACTTTATTTTATGCATATGTATAATTTATTATACTATATATTTTTTAAATAAACATTTTTAATCTTGAATCTTGGTACCGTTTAAACCCGATAACCACTCAATGGATTTGGACGCGGTTCTTTTTTACCCTTTGTGTAGGTGTAGCTATTACCTACAAGGTGAGGATGTGGGAGTGAAGGGGTAGTGAAATTAATGTGTGAGGATAATTTTTGTCAAGGTTGTGATGTGATTATATATTAGTGATATATTATTCTGTTTATAAAAAATATTAAAGGATAGAGTATTTGTAATGTTTTGAAAAAATAACAAACAAATTACAACAAAAATGTGAGCTTATGGTAAGAAATGAAAACAAAGTGTACGAGCGCAGGTGTAGCGTATTTTCTTGAAAATGTTATCGGAAGGAAGTGTGTATTGAGTGTTCATAAAAAAACACAAATGTACATCTTACGAAACTTTTAATTTATAAAAATATACATTGGAACAAAAATATATTGGTACCACAGTCAACAAATGGTTTAATTTTACGCTATATATATATTTGCCGTAAGGGCATTGATCTTGTCTTTCTAGGGTCTATGATTTCTGGCAATACGCAATCATGGTAAAACCGAGTCAATTTTGGAAGCATTTTTTCCTGCCAAAAAACATCATCTCTGAGTATCCTTACGACTTTCAGCGGAAAATCCGAACCAGTCCATACAGCAAATAAACATACTTTTTTTTTGCAATGTGGAGCTGGCCCTGTACCTGGTAGTACCAGTCATGATTCTGATTCATTTCGATCTGAGATCGACTATTGGATTTAAAACATTTTAGTTTCTTTTCTTGTATAGCAGTATTAGGATCAATTCCGAAAACAGAGCTAGGGCATTTTACTTCAACTAAACCTTCACTGCATAAACCATCAGGTATTGCTCCTAAAAAGCAGTATTCCGTGTCTATAAATAGACCACATTTTTCTATTAATGTGTTTTCTTGCACACTGAGTTGTGCTAAGGCCTTCGGTTCATTATCCCTCCCATGTTTGACTGAGGCAACATTGTCCAAATTATATGTGTAAAGAATTGATTTCACCAGGGGAGCAGAATTTTGATTCGCTCGTCTCTTACAAACTTTTCCAAAAGAAGACGCAGTAAGTATGCATCTTCTAAGCTCGAGCCACAAAGCGCTTTCAGCTTGTAACACAGTGGCTCTTTCAATTTCATGGCGCTTTGACGCCTGCTCTTTTAAATGATCTAAAAACAGTTTTTTTCCGCGGTCGTAGTCTTCTGCGTCCATATCAGGTCGCTCACATTCATGGCCGTGATGAGCATCTACGGGATTAAAATTTTTTTTTTTACGGGCGCAATTTGTACGAGCCATCACTTCTCGAGTATTTTTTTGCATATTTTCTCGCTTCCAACAATTTCAATGATTTTCGTGGACTAGTATGACAGTTGATTTTATACAACGTGTACTGTGGCTTTCCGGTATTAAATGATACCACAGCGGCGTAGCACCTGATAGTGTAGGAGTCTTTTAGGGAAAAATTCACCCTTTTTCCGCCTACCATCTTAGCCACAATACTATTAAACTGCTCAGCACGATTACTTGTGTAGCCGTGTAGAAGGCTTCGGGAATGGAAAGCGAGTTGAGACTCATTCTTTTTAAGCTTTAGAATTAAAGTTGGTATAAGTGGGATCAGATTAGGCTCATTTTTACTTTCCTCTGTACAATAATAATTGTCACAATTATTGTGACAATTATGTATATACCGGAGACTATTCATAATATATTTTTGTAGATTTTCAATTTTATTCGAATCTGAACAGTTTTCCTGTAGTCTGTATTTTACAGCAGCACGAACAGCAGTTCGTAATCTTTTTAAGCGGTCCATAGTCAAAAGTTTACGTTCGCTTAGCGGAACGGCGGTATCTTTTTGAAGAATTAAGTTTTTTCCATTGTAATTTCGCAACAAATGATTGGTGCACTCTATTTTCTGAATAGCTACATCAGCGTAAGGTCGACTCTCTAATATGCTTTTATAGGTACTAGAATCCCCATCTGCAATTAAGGTTTTATATATCAAATTCCGGTCTTGAATAGAATTTTTAAATCCTTCAACTAAAATGGCTTGCTCCATGCTTGTAGACGACCCAGAATGATTTTTTGTGCACTTGTGACTTCTTGCGGGCTGGCCTTTTTTGTTTGCTCGAGCACAAATCACACAGTATTTGTTGCGAACTCCGATATGCAGCACTTTACCAGTATGTTCCCCAACAATGGCTGCAACACCAGAGAGAGCAGAATAATTCTTTTTGTAAGAGCGTTTACCCCAACAGGCATCCGCTTCGACCGGTATCACCTTCATTATTAATATCACCACGTGATTTTGCAGCTTCAATTTCTAGTTTGGCAGCATTTAACAAAGTTTCTTCGGCAGCCTTCTTCCACATGATGGAAATATCATCATGTGTTTTACTGTACAATCGAAATGGCTTTGTTGGTAAATCCATCGATGCAATAATCTCATTCAGATTTGACAGGCCAAGTCCCGTTAGTCCCGACCCTGATACCGCCCCAGAATTAACGTCGAGACTTAATCGATTGTCGGAATTTTTTAGATCGAATTTTGATCCACACAACCCACACTTTACGTCAAATTCGGATATGAAGCCCACTTGTTTTTCTTTTTCTATCTTGAGGTAATTTAATTTGCAACCGAACTTTCCACTGTGTTGACTTATTGATATTAACTGATCCCAAAAATATTGGAAATCAATTATTCGTCTTCCATCAATCATGTTATCCTCCTAAAACATAAAAAAATATATAAATCGAATGAAAACTGTCATTTATAAAATATTTTGTTCAACTAGGTATGAAAAATATTTACAATTGAATTTAAAACTTCCTTTATCTCAGTGTCCATTTCAACAGGTTCTTGCTCCTATAATATATAAAAAATATTTATTAAACTCCAAAAAATATTGGAAATCAATTATACGAGGGTGCATTTTTATATTCGCGGAATGGGTAGGTAATTAATAAATGAGGGTACTTTCCTTAGTCGTAACTGGTTAAGTAGCTCATTATTAGTATAAATAGAATGTTTTGTTTTAATCGGGCCATTACTATTTGAATTATCGTCGATCAAACAACTCAGTTGGGAAGAACATTGTGAAAAATGGAGAAAATCGAGCACCGCGCTGTCATAAAGTTCCTTACCAAGCAAGGTAAATCGGTTCAAACCATACTAGAAGAGATGTCATCCGTTTACGGAGAGTCTTGCCCCGGTAAAACCATGGTTTATAAGTGGCATACCCTTTTTCACTTGAAGATGATACTCGGCCAGGACGGTCGATCGAGGTGACCACTCCGGAAAATGTTGATATATTATAAAGATAAAGGTGTCTCCATAACCGGAGAATACTACGCTTCAATCTTAGAGCGATTAAAGGAAGCAATCAAGGCAAAAAGAAGGGGAAAATTAACCAAAGGTGTCCTCCTTCTGCACGACAACGCGCCTGTGCACAAGAGCCGTGTTGCGTTGGCTTCCCTGCATAAGGTAGGCTTCGATATTTTGGTTCATCCACCCTACAGTCCTGACCTGGCTCCCAGTGATTATTATCTCTTTCCAAAAATGAAAAAAGAACTTCGGGGGAAGAAGTTCTCAAGCGATGAAGAAGTGAAGGAAGCAGTTTCAGCTTATTTTTCAGACAAAGAAAAACATTTTTTTTCGAGGGTATACATAAGCTAATTGAAAGATCTGAAAAATGTATTAGGGTTGCAGGTGAATATATTGAAAAGGAAAAATAAACTTGTATTTTTATTTCCACGTCTTACTTCCGATTCCGCGAACTTAAAAACGCCCCCTCGTATGTCTGTCATTCAATATTTAGTTCAACTTCATAGGTAGGAAAAATACTTACAATTGAGTTTGAAACTTCTTTTGTTTCTTCAAGCTCAATTTTCATTGCAACAGGTTCGTTCTCCTATAAAATTAAATAATAATTAAGAATAAAATAAATACTATGGACTGTAAACCTAGAATTAAAAAAAAGTAATTTCTATTACCGAATCGACATCTTCACTGCTTGTAACCCGGTATGACGTCACTTCTAAAGATATTCTCCTGTACACTATTTACTTTTTTTCTCATTCTATAATAAAAATGAGTTGAAATACCTTAAATAAAATAAAATAAATTTAAATTACCCGGAATTTACCCGGGTGTAATAACTCTATAAATGCGAATAATAAAATAAATACCTTATTTCTACAGCTTTCTTTAAGGCTGCATAATTATGACGTTTCCTTTTTTTAATACAATGGTAAACAGGAACCTTTCGCCCCATTGTAAAACAACTAACACAAAAATATAAGATTATATATATTCCGAAATAAATACTATTATTTTTGACAACAAACAAAATTGAAGTACGAAAAAGTGTCGATCAATGATCAAAACTCTGCGATCGTATACGAGTATCGCGTATAGAGAGTCGAGACGCAGTATGGCGCGAAAAAACTGACATAGATCCTACCTGCTTGAGCGCTCGCGCCGTACTGATCGCTGATCGGTGCGCGTTTGTGCATCGTAATTTATTGGAATGTGGAGTAAAGATAATGATGTTTTTGAGTCTAAATAAATAAAAGGAATGTCAACAAAATTACAGAATACAATTGATCAAAGTCATAGGCTATTTCGAAAAGCAATTTTGAATGTAAAATAAGCTGTATTCAATACAAAAACTCGTTGTATACTGGCTACATTAATTGGGAAAATTGACGGAATTCTTTTATTGTTTTGGGGATAATGTGATTATTTATACATATTCTGGTAAATGATGTCACAACAAATTTATATGTCTGATGTACTGGTATTTTTTTTTAGAAAATTTATTGAAATTAATTGACAGAATTAGATCCTTAAAGTTGACAATGTGATCAGTTTTTCGAAAACGAGGTGTGGGAGATTGATCACTACAAAAAATACAATATATCACCGATCTCTTGCAGGTATCGACAGATATATCTTTGTGAATCATCTCTCTCCACTTAAAGGTCAGTCCTCCTGCACGGGCACGACGATTATTTTTAATAATTTTCTTTAAAACTCGATTTTCAGCTTCACTTGTGATTCGCGGCCGACCAGGTTTTTTGAAACATTTAACCGTGCCATGAAGATATTTAACTCAATAGGGGAAGAGGTTGACGAAACTTTAAATGGCAAAATAAGCAAAAACAAATTTAAAAGTATTTTGAAAGGGTGTTTTCTTGGCTTTGTTTAGATTTTTAAAAAGCTGTGTTAAAAATAAGTTTAAGATTTAGAACCTTTTGCAGAGGAAGACATGTTTGGATACCGAGAGCGGTAGCCGATAAACTGCTGAGCAGTTTGGCTTAAGAAATGTAAAAGAAAAACATGTATTGTCTTTGGTGAATAAACTAAATCTATCTATCTATCTATCTATTTTTCCTGCAATGTTCGATAATGGTCTGAACTGTCGATCTTGGTACGGATAAGTCCTTGGCTATTTGGTAAGCAGATTTGCCATTATTGTTGCTACGAATAATTCTTTTTCGTACTTCGTCAGCTATAGGTTACCGCGAGCCATTTTGTTTGAAAATGATGATAAAATTCTATGAAATACGGTTTTTATATGTTTGAAAATGACAGTGACGTATCATGTGACGGATGGTTTCTATTTTCAATTCAAATTTAACTTATTTTTCAATTAAAACAGACAGTATTGAGACAAAGACGAACTATTTTGCATCGATTAAGAACTAGACGAACTATTTTGAGTTAGACGAAGCAAATCAAAGTGCCATAAATACATAATTTAGGTAAAAGATGTTTTTATTTAAAATTGGCTGATTGACAACTATAGGATGGAGAATTTCACCCCATTCAAATTTTTTTTCATATGCCTTTTTTATAAAAATATAGTGAAGTTGAAAACAGACAACCTTTGCAATATATGACTACACGAATTCTTTTGCATTGGGGCTCGTATAAGGTCCTACAATTCAAAGTTGGATATGTGAAAAAAATCACGGCCGTAGTACAGTACATATAAGGTCCTACAATAGGCTTGTACACAGGGTAAACAATATATTATTCTATTTAGTCCGTCATTTAGATTATCAAAACATATTGGACACGTATTTTTTCTTTTGTCAATCAAACAAAAAATCACAGAGATAAAGCCCGTCAAAGTTTGGAAGTGGGGGAAAATCATCATCATCATAAATACTTTATTGCACAAAAAAAATAAGTACAAAAAGGCGGACTTAAGGCCCGGCCCAGGCCCGTCAGAAATCGTGATTTCCTCCCCGCTTCCCCGCAAGCAGATTTTAGTTACCTCGAATCGCCGCTAGAGGCGTTTGCGTGCGAAATGTTGCATAGCTATTGGAAAAAAATAATTAAAACAGCAAAGTGGGTTAATAGGTACTAATGTTTTAAAAAAATTTGACATTACATATTTTTTTAATCAAATATTATAAGGAAATATATAATTAAGATCAAAACGGTAGTTAAAAAATACATTTAAAGAATATAAGGAAAATTTAAAACTTTTTACCACTGTCGCATTTGTTTACATAATAATTAATAATACCTATATCCGTTTTTATAGTTTCTTTAAATTACTACTACATTAGTACCTACTTTATTTTGTAGACGTGAGCGCCGACTCGTATTTGCCGGCGGCGACAATAATAATAATAATTTATTAGAGTGCATAGTAACATAAAAACTCAAACAGAAAAAAAAATGTAAAAAAAATTCGGTTCTAGGCCCGTCCCAAATAAAATGTTATCTGAGAATTTGTTTCCGATTGATTTTTCTGTCTTACTCAAATAATTTTTAGAGTTTCTCGAGTGAAAGATTTCGCTATAAATAATTTAATCCTATTTATACGATCTGTGAACATTAAACTAAAAAGTTTAATTTTACTTACAGTGTAAATAAAAAGAATCGATCATTCAACATTTTTTTTGTCAGGATCATAATAATGATAGTATAATAACTTTATTTACTGGAAAAAATGGTAACAATAAGAAATAAGATCATATTTATTTGCTGAAATACAGGTTTTTATTATGTTTTTATAATATTAGAAAAGTTCTACTTATAATTATTATACTTATTACAATCTTTATTATTGTGCATATAAAAAGAAAAGTCCTGACTGACTGACTGACTGACTCACTCACTCATTCACTGACCCATCAACGCCCAAACCCTTGAAAGCTGAAACTTTGCATAAAGGTTCCATTTAAAATGGAATAAGGAAGGATATTTCAAAATTTCACCCCTAAAAGGGTAAAATAGGAGATTCAAGTTTGTATGGATATGTTTGTTTGCCTTTGCAGTCACATTTTGGCTGCCTATAAACGTGTGCAGGGCTCCGTTCACTTTATCTTCCGCATTCACTCTTCTTTCAATATCACCGTCACACTTTCCATTGCGCGTAAATAGACAACCAAGATACACAAATTCTTTAACCTGTTCTACTTCCTCGTCTCTAATCTGAGCATTTCTTTCAGTAATCTCTTCATCCCTCTCTAGCACCAAATCTTTGTTTTACTAACGTTAATTTTCATTCCTTTATTTTTAAAGGCATCATCATTCATAATTGTTACCATCTCTTGCAGCTCATCCGTCTATGAAGCAAGGATAACTTGGTCATCGGCGTATAAGAGGCATTTGATAAGTAACTCCCCTAACTTCAGTCCACATACACGCTCTTTTAAATCATAAACAACTGTCAATAAGATTGAATAGCCACGGTGACGCTACAAATCCTTTTTAACTCCACTTGCAAATCGTGACATTAAATTTATTATTTTGCCTGCTCTACATTTGTTGAAATGTAAGAACAGAACTGATTACTTTGGAACTATTTTTCTTCTCATTTTCACTCAGGTCTGCTCCAGTAACTTTTGATGAATTTTGTTTTAAGTTGGTGGTACCACGAAGCGGTAGATTTCTGGAATGCCTAGGATCTACCAATTCTGGTAAGATATGGGTTATGTAAAATGATTTAAGTTTTTCAACCATGAATTTATTCCAAAACTCGTCATCCCTTTCAATAATTTCTACATGCAGAGGGTTGTTCTCGCCAGACCATATAGCAAAAATGCAACTTTTTCTTTGTGCTATATGTAACTGGCCTTGAACCTGAAAAAATAAAACATGAAGAAATTGAAAAGAAATCTGTTAAATAGTAACTAGATCTATGTAGATTCAAAAAGTTAAATTACTTACTTGATAAAACCAGTCGTGATTTTTGTTCAATACCAGTGCATCATCTTTCTTTTTGAAAAATGGTAATTTATTTAAGACATCTACATCTTTCAAATTCTGGTTGTATACTGACAAAGGGCACTTTATTTCCACGACTTTATCATTTCCAACCAGTCCATCCGGTGTTGCTCCAAGGTACGGAATCTGAGCATCAATGAATAATCCGCAGTTCTCTATTGCAATCCCCAGTTGAATTGACAGCTGATGGAGTGCATTAGCTTCATTAGCAACTCCGTGTCTTATTGAGTGTAGTGGAGGGCATTACATTTGCATTTTGCAATGTGGTATAATTAGACCTGTAAGTTGTAAAACATATTTATTTAACCTGGGTTTAAGTCATTGACAAGCCGACAACTTTTATTACGATGAAAAAAAATATTATTCGAGTTTCGTATTCATACCTTTCTTCCTCAACATCCATGGAAGTGGAGGTCATTACATTTGCATTTTGCAATGTGGTATAATTAAACCTGTAATTCGTAAAACATATTTATTTAACCAGGATTTCAGTCACTTACAAGCCGCAAACTTATATATTATGATGAAAAATAAATATTATAATTCGAGTTCCGTATAGTTAGTTCTTCGATGTTGCATTTATCGTTTCCTCTGTTTCATAAATTTACTAGGCAACATGATATTTTTAATACATACCGTCTCGCGGTCGCGGATCCAAAGCGTGCGGTGTCGGCGTGGCGACGCCGCCACAAAGCAGAGCGCCTATAAATAGGTTATAGCAGGCCATGCGCGCGGCCTGCCGCCACGTACTGATCAAAATAATAATGTTTTATAGAACTTACGTGTTATTTACATTTGTATTTCCTGTCAAAGTGGAACGAGTGTCACAGTCCACACTCGGTACATCAGATGGAGGTTGCATGCTGAAATAAAAGTAGTAAAACCTTGAATGAAATACCCACATTCGATACATACTAGTTTTTACATTTTATAGAGATGAAAGAAATATATATACAGAGACTTAGACAGACATCAGAAAAGTTTGATGTTCGTCGTACCTTCGCTTTAGTTATACTTTATTATTCTGAGTTATACCTAGAAAAAACAACAAAAATAAATATTTAGAGTGTTTAGACAGAACTGTAAATTTTCCTTTTTGTTATTTTTATTTCTTTTAGGTCATGTTATTTTAGACCCTTATTGGAATGTTAAATTAATGAAAAATCAACAATATTACAATCAACAACAAAATTCATACCAAATGACTTTCCATTTTTAACACGCCGTAGTTCTTATTACATTGCAATAAGTATGACAGCGCCGTAATACACGGGACAACTGATAAGGCTCGCTCGAGATCGCGTTCGAAACAGGCGGTAACGCGTACCCTGAATGAACTCTTATTACAGTACAGTAAGTGTTAGATTTACGCGGTAAAGACTGATGCCATCCACCTGTGTCGCATCCTTTGACCTCAAAGAAATCTCCCGCGTAAAGATCACTTACCTAATTTCATTCAGATCATCTGAGCTATCTTTTTGATTATCTTTTCTCGATCTGTAAGAAAATAATCACATTTTTAGTTGATATGCCTACCTAATATTATATCTAAGTAGGTACATAGTTTATGATGATATTGAAGAAAAAATTATATTACCTATATAAATAGCATCAAAATGTACCTACCTGTAGGTAGTTTATAATGATATTTGTAAAGGATATATGAATATAATTTGCAATATTCCGCTAAACAATTCTTGTCGTGCTATTCAAAATGCAGACTCGTGCACCGCCCGCCCGCCCGCATAAAAACATGCAACAAGCAAGCGATACAAGCAAAGCAATCTTAAATAACAAGCAAGAAAACTTATCGACACGTGTTTCGCCTCTGAACGAGGCATCCTCGGGATGTGTTGCTAGCCCGGCTTCTCCGCAGCAACTGATGTGTTGCTCGCCCAGCCGCTCCGCAGCAACTGATGTTGTTCGCCCGACAGCTCAGCAGCTAGTGACGAGCCGCCGACCAAAACTCGCCTTTTATACACCGGCCTGACTAGTTGTTTGGTGGGGAAAATGGGGAGACGAAAACATGCGTAACAGTGGGGTAGTGGTAAAGTTAGTTTGTTCGTTTAGTAAATCAGGGTTATTCTTGTTTTTTAGTATTTCTAATTGTTCTAACACACACATTCTTAAACCTTTTTTACAAATATGTTTTACTTCAAATGAATGGTTATCAGGCAAACTATGACCGGACTCTAATAGATGTTTTGCAAAGTGTGATTTTCCAGGATGATTATTTCTATGGGCTGAGATATGTTCTTTGTACCTAGTTTCAAAACTGCGACCTGTTTGACCTACATAGACACCGTTACAATCATTGCAAGACAATTTGTAAATACCAGACTGTTGTTTTTTATCTAATTTGTCCTTACCATTGCAAATACGCTTTATCTTATTTTTGGTTCTGAATGCAACGCGAACACCACAACGCCGAAAAATCTTCGCAACCCGTTCAGAAATTGGACCCAGATAAGTTATGCTTGTTTTATATTTCTGAACACTCGTACTTTCAGGCTGTAAAGCAGACAAACTGTTTCTAATAATGATATTCTGTTTTTTGTGGACTAATCTATCAACCATTTTTGCACTATACCCGTTATTCACAGCAATCTGATATATTATGTTGAGTTCTTTTTCAAAGTTGTCAGGACTTAGAGGCACCGTCATCAATCTGTGAACATAACAACGAAATGCTGCAAGCTTATGTTCCCAAGGGTGACAAGATGAAGAAGGTATTACAGTATCGGTGTGTGTTGGCTTGCGGTATATTTGAAATTCATGTTTATTCTGTGCCCGAGTAATCGTTAAATCTAGAAAATTAAGGGAGTTTTCTTGTTCGACTTCTAATTTAAATTTTATTTTGGGGTGAATTTTGTTCAATTTGTCAACAAATACATCGAGCTGTCTACCAGTACCAGTCCAGCAAATAATGATGTCATCAACGTATCTGTAATAATACAAAATATTCGAACTACTGACAATGTGTTTGTTCTCAAAACTATCCATGAAAATATCGGCCATTAATGGACTTAAGGGTGAACCCATCGCTAAACCTTCTTTCTGCATATAGAATCTATCATTGAATTTGAAATAATTTTGACGCATGCAAACTGATGCAAGGCTAATGAGGTCATCAATTTCGTTAGTGTGAAGACGTTGTTTTTCTAGTAAATTTCTAATAACAATCAAACACTCATCGGAAGGAACATTGGTAAACAAGCTATCTACATCTAAAGATATCAACTTCGCATTAGAGGGCAAATGGACATTCTGAATTTTTGATATTAAGTCATCTTTGTTCCTAAGATAATAAATGGGCTTGAAGGCAGTTTTTTCTATCAAAATATGATTTAACCGTTTTGACAAATCATAAGCTGGAGCACCTATATAAGAGACAACCGGACGAACTGGAATATTATCTTTATGAATTTTTGGCAAACCGTACAAAGCTGGAGCTACAGGGTTCATAGGAAGTAATTTTGCTTTATAGTGAGAATTGTCTGGAAAAACAAAGGAGGTGTTGTTGACGGCTAATTTTAACTCTGCTTGAAATTTCTTAGTTGGATCTGAATTAAGAGGAACAAAGGCGTCACCCTGAATAACATCATTTACCTTTATATTATAGTCATCACGATTCATTAATACTACTGTGTTGCCCTTATCGGCCTTGGAAATCACTAAGTTATTTTCGTTGACCTTACTCTGAACAGATTTAAATATTGCTAGTTTAGCTAAATATTATTAGTTAGATAGATTAATACAGTGTAATAACGATTTTAGTCGACAGCCCGTGCAAAATTCATCAACTTCTTCATTCTACCCTCGAGTAAAAAATTTAACTAATGTTGTTTTTCCTAATATTGAGATGTCTCTTTTAGAAAAGGGTTTAAAATATAATATTCCTTCTAGTTTGTCCCAAAATTCATTAGAAAATTTAGCTGTTGATGCTGAGATTACTGCAATTGTTTCTAAGCAAGACAATATTGTGAAGAGTTTGGTTACGCATGAAATTCAAGAGTCCGTTGTCTCATCAAGTCTCAAAATTAATCCGGAACTAGCAATATTTAAATCTGTTCAGAGTAGGGTCAACGAAAATAACTTAGTGATTTCCAAGGCCGATAAGGGCAACACAGTAGTATTAATGAATCGTGATGACTATAATATAAAGGTAAATGATGTTATTCAGGGTGACGCCTTTGTTCCTCTTAATTCAGATCCAACTAAGAAATTTCAAGCAGAGTTAAAATTAGCCGTCAACAACACCTCCTTTGTTTTTCCAGACAATTCTCACTATAAAGCAAAATTACTTCCTATGAACCCTGTAGCTCCAGCTTTGTACGGTTTGCCAAAAATTCATAAAGATAATATTCCAGTTCGTCCGGTTGTCTCTTATATAGGTGCTCCAGCTTATGATTTGTCAAAACGGTTAAATCATATTTTGATAGAAAAAACTGCCTTCAAGCCCATTTATTGTCTTAGGAACAAAGATGACTTAATATCAAAAATTCAGAATGTCCATTTGCCCTCTAATGCGAAGTTGATATCTTTAGATGTAGATAGCTTGTTTACCAATGTTCCTTCCGATGAGTGTTTGATTGTTATTAGAAATTTACTAGAAAAACAACGTCTTCACACTAACGAAATTGATGACCTCATTAGCCTTGCATCAGTTTGCATGCGTCAAAATTATTTCAAATTCAATGATAGATTCTATATGCAGAAAGAAGGTTTAGCGATGGGTTCACCCTTAAGTCCATTAATGGCCGATATTTTCATGGATAGTTTTGAGAACAAACACATTGTCAGTAGTTCGAATATTTTGTATTATTACAGATACGTTGATGACATCATTATTTGCTGGACTGGTACTGGTAGACAGCTCGATGTATTTGTTGACAAATTGAACAAAATTCACCCCAAAATAAAATTTAAATTAGAAGTCGAACAAGAAAACTCCCTTAATTTTCTAGATTTAACGATTACTCGGGCACAGAATAAACATGAATTTCAAATATACCGCAAGCCAACACACACCGATACTGTAATACCTTCTTCATCTTGTCACCCTTGGGAACATAAGCTTGCAGCATTTCGTTGTTATGTTCACAGATTGATGACGGTGCCTCTAAATCCTGACAACTTTGAAAAAGAACTCAACATAATATATCAGATTGCTGTGAATAACGGGTATAGTGCAAAAATGGTTGATAGATTAGTCCACAAAAAACAGAATATCATTATTAGAAACAGTTTGTCTGCTTTACAGCCTGAAAGTACGAGTGTTCAGAAATATAAAACAAGCATAACTTATCTGGGTCCAATTTCTGAACGGGTTGCGAAGATTTTTCGGCGTTGTGGTGTTCGCGTTGCATTCAGAACCAAAAATAAGATAAAGCGTATTTGCAATGGTAAGGACAAATTAGATAAAAAACAACAGTCTGGTATTTACAAATTGTCTTGCAATGATTGTAACGGTGTCTATGTAGGTCAAACAGGTCGCAGTTTTGAAACTAGGTACAAAGAACATATCTCAGCCCATAGAAATAATCATCCTGGAAAATCACACTTTGCAAAACATCTATTAGAGTCCGGTCATAGTTTGCCTGATAACCATTCATTTGAAGTAAAACATATTTGTAAAAAAGGTTTAAGAATGTGTGTGTTAGAACAATTAGAAATACTAAAAAACAAGAATAACCCTGATTTACTAAACGAACAAACTAACTTTACCACTACCCCACTGTTACGCATGTTTTCGTCTCCCCATTTTCCCCACCAAACAACTAGTCAGGCCGGTGTATAAAAGGCGAGTTTTGGTCGGCGGCTCGTCACTAGCTGCTGAGCTGTCGGGCGAACAACATCAGTTGCTGCGGAGCGGCTGGGCGAGCAACACATCAGTTGCTGCGGAGAAGCCGGGCTAGCAACACATCCCGAGGATGCCTCGTTCAGAGGCGAAACACGTGTCGATAAGTTTTCTTGCTTGTTATTTAAGATTGCTTTGCTTGTATCGCTTGCTTGTTGCATGTTTTTATGCGGGCGGGCGGGCGGTGCACGAGTCTGCATTTTGAATAGCACGACAAGAATTGTTTAGCGGAATATTGCAAATTATATTCATATATCCTTTACTTAGTGATGGACTTCCGCAAGGTAACGCCTATTTCAATTAAATGATATTTGTGTATTCAAACGTTGTATAATATTCTTACATACTGATAAAATCCGAGTGAGTGCGAATTTGAAGCATGTTTCAAGTCAGTAGCTTTATTCATCGCAGATAGGTACTTGTACCTACTACTTTTACGATATATCAGTGATCGCAGAGAGATTGTACTTGTATGTGATAAGATAATTACTAAGACGTACTAGACAGACAGATCATGAGTATGAGGGTTCTTTTGAAACATTTGGAGTGCAGAACCCTGAGAAAGGAGCTACATTTTTTATAACATAGTGAAAGGGAAGGTAGGTACTTACCGCTTCGCATCTCTCATATCTTTTAATTGATAAGCTCTCTTTCTTTTAACAACATAAATTTTGTTCCTCTTGTTTCCCATTTTTTTTATGATATCGCAGTATGTATTTGAATATGTAATACTTAGTTACTAACGAATGGGTTAGTATTCTCCACTGAGCAAGTAAAATAGTATTCTCGTCCCGTGTCTAGGAATAAGATGTATGCGTGATAAGAAAACGGTCATAGGTCCGACGCTGACAACGCAACGAGCAATACTGACAAATTGACGGCGAGCGTTGCTATATATCTCGACGCGTAGTGCTTATAAAGTTTAAAATCGAGTGCAACCTTTGAGCGTGCTTCGACTCAGAACTAAAGGATGTAAGTCTCAAAACTAATTTCGTCTATTTACTGAATAATATTTGATGTACGACATTTTTGGTATGTCTGTACATAATAAACCATGTTTTCGTGTTATAGCAGTAATTTCAGACATAAAACTCAAGCCGCTTGGACATAAAACGTATTCACACCTTAAAAAGGCGTCTATTTCGAAAATAAAAGCTATCGAGTGAAATTTGTCCAATTAGGTAACGGCTATGTCTATCGAAAGATAAAGGTCTGAAAAAACATGTGTTAAAGTTTTATATTCATCAAATCAGTAGTTGGCTTAGGATGTTTTAGCAAAAACCGTTGAAAAATAAAAGGTGGCCCCTTAATGAAAATGACGTCACTTCTAAGTAAAACTGTACCTAGATGTGACATCACGCGGAACTTCAGCGGGCTATATCTTCATCATTGTTTATTTAATTGAAAAAAAGAAAAAATACGTGTCCAATATTATCTGATAAATCTAACTGACGGACTAATATTTTTTTTTGTCATTATGCCTATTCAAAGTTGGATATGTGAAAAAATCACGGCTACATATAAGGTTGGATATGTGAAAAAAAAAACACGGCCGTAGTACAGTACATATAAGGTCCTACAATTCAAAGTGAAAAAATTTGACATACAAGAGAGTATCCCTAATAGACCACATTCCAATGAAAAGAAATTTTTTTGCGCGTACTTTTTTATATTGTAATAGAAATTTAGCCAGCTGATTGAACCACTTTGTACTGGGAAGTGAAAAAATTATTTGAGCAAAAAATTTTTTCTTCTGGAATTTGATCAGTTAACGATACATGATCTACCCTAGAATTATTTTCACTTATTATTGTGGGACCTCGCACATATATAGCACTCGTACAGTCTATCATAAGTTATTGTATCCCTATTTGGGGTGGCGCGGCAAAAACCAAGTTCCTTGTGGTAGAACGGGCTCAACGTGGCTTGATTAAGGTCATGTATTTTAAAAAAAGGAGATTCTCTACAGATAGCCTATACCGACTAACTAAACTGGCTACCGTTAGGAAACTGTATATTACCCATGCAGTGCTAAAACTTCATAAGAACCTGCCATTTGTCCCTAACAAGATTGACAGAAGAAGGAAAAACAATGCTGTGGATGTGCCAAAAACAAACACAACCTCCGCTAAAAGACAGTTCACCAGACGTGCAGCTCATCTGTACAATATAATAAACAAGGAACTAGACATATATCCCAAAACACTTCACGATTGCAAGAAAATTATTCCTTCATGGTTAGAAACAAAATCATATGATGAGATAGAAGCTATAATAGAGAAATAATGAAGGCTACAACTACATTTTATGCAGTACTCACACTTACACACACACAGACACACACACACACACTCACACATACACACACGCGCCCTCTCACACACGCACGCACACATACACACACGCGCCCTCTCACACACGCACGCACACATACACACAGATGCACCACAAGCCATACACGTACATGGCTAAATTAAACTTAATGCTGAAATTGAATTTAAACTTAAATATAATTACCTTAATGTATTTCCTGTGTGTAGTTTTAAGCAAAATGTTATTTTTAGGTATAATTAGTTTTCTAAAGAGGAGCGGTGCCTCCCAACTCAAGCCTTTCAAGCTTACAAGGAGACACCAGCCACTATTTATGTTAGTTTAACCTATTTAAACGAAATAAAACATATTTTTTTTTTTTTTTTTACCTTATATAAGGAAATTAAAAGAAAAACTATCACAGCTAAATAGGCATTTATTACAAGTTAACGAGTAATAGTCGACCAACTTAATTTTGCAGTTAGGTATGTTTCATTAATTTTGTAGGTAATGATAAGTTTGCAATTTCTATTTGAATCAAGTGTATAATTTATTTGAATGGTACGGAACCTTCAGACCCCTTATTTATTTATTTATAAAGCAAAATATATTAATCATTGGTGACAATAATTTAAAATGAAATAGTCTTTGTCTTTCCACATTTAAGAAATATAATAGAAACAAATCTTCTAACTAAAATGTAAACCAAACATGCTTTCTCTTTCTTTCGTTTTTGTTTTATATCTTGGTGTAGGTAAAAAATTTAAGCTTCAAAAAATTTACCAAACGTAAACTTCTAGGCTTTTCTAACCTCTTAAAAAAATCTAGGAACAAATCAATCGTATTGCAAAAATTTTACTCCCGGACAGTATCTATGCGAAATCCCGCCCGGACGCACTCCAGGCACGAACTAGGACAAATTAGGGAAAACCCGGATGGATGGCAACCCTAGGCATAGATGGGGTCTCGCTCGCAGCAGTCTCGGAGTCTCGGAGCTTTGACGATGAAGGGATGGGGTGCGGGGGTGAGATACTGTGGATACATACAATACTGCCGTTGCCGTCATAACAAAATAGAACTTAAGGCCTTACCCCTGGTGCACGATACTCTTACTGAGCGATTTTGAACTTCAGTATGTTGTCAGAAAGTCTACATTAGAATGCTCGCTTCGCGCGCTGGCGGCACGCGAAAGAGTACTTGATGTAGGAGTTTTTCCACCTGACATCGGAAAGTAAACCATGTTTTCTTGGTATAGCAGTGATTTCAGAGATAAAACTCAAGCCGTTTAGACATAAAACGAAATAATAACTTAAAAAGGCATCATTTTCAAAAATAAAATCTGTCGAGCAAAATGTATCGAATTAGGTAACCGACTTGACAAGGGAAAGACAAAGGTCTGAAAAAAACAAAGCCAGTCGCGCATGGGGTCGCTACGCTTGCCATTTCATTCTACATTCAACTTCGGATTATAGAGCACTGACTGTTATTGGTTGGCCCATAACATAATAACGTTATTTCCCGAGCTCGTAGGAACTAACCGAACACGGTGTGAGAGGCAACGCGAGACAACATTCATGTTTTGAAAAAACTCGGGAATGATCTTGGTGGTTCCTATGATTTCAGGAGAAATATCCCAAATATCGAAAAGAAAAAAATATTTTTGTATAGTATAAAATATACTATGCTGTGAAATTAAAATTATTTGATTTGTTGTATCGCTTCTAGGACATTACGGTACATAAACATTCATCAAAATATGTGTAAAATCCAGGACTTTTATACGCTTGTAACTTTTGTATGTATTTGATTTTGAGAAATGGTTTAGTTTCACGTCATGGATATTGTATCGGATATGTTGAAAAAGAAAAAATAATAAGCAAGTACTGACAAAATAAGGATATGATCAATTGATCAGCGAACTGCGCTAGTATGGGAGTCGGGCGAATAGAGTCGTCTTAAGATTTTTGGTTCAAAATCTTATTAGAAAATAAATAAAAAATATCTTGTAGAACACTACATACTTGTTCTTAATTAAAATTATGCCCATAAGTAGTAATCATTATGTCGTGGTGAAAAAATCGTAGAATCGACAACATTTCATTTTAGATAACCATTTGTTTTTAATATCTATATTGAAAGACTGCGTAAAAAAGAAGCTAATGTATTTTTTTATTTTGTTTTATTTTACGTTTTTCCTGCATAATTTATGTTTCCTTATTCACTCATTCCAAAAAGACGCAAGTCGCATCTGAGGATTTCAAAATTCGATGTTCATTGCCAATCGATTATTAAAAAAAAGCTTGGCATGTTTATGTCCACTGTCTGTCACATGATATGACAGTTGATTTTTTTTTTAAACAAAAGGACTTAATTGCAACGGAAATTGTTTTTAAAATCGTGTGTTTACCAAATTTTTAGTTTTTTGAAAATTTCTCTTTATTTTATCACGATTTAATTCTGAAAAAAAAATATGATGCGCAGAAGGCCCATATCTCGAAATGGTGTTTAGTTTTGCACCAATTATTAATTTGTAATGTTGTCGATTGTGCAAATTGGAAAGTATGATTTCAAAAATCTTTCACCAAATAGTAAAAAATATAAAAAAAAATTGGTGCGATCTACGACGACGAGCGGAGAGATGCAACCCTTCAATTTTTTACAGAAATGTGATATGCCGTGTTTTTATACTTGACCCAAAATTACCAGTCGCCAGGTATCGTATGTCTCTAGTACTGGTTTGGCTGAGGTATCAGAAACACTTAATTAAACTCTTAACAGTCTAGCAATAGAGGTGATTTTGAAGAGCCTTTGTATCTTGAGCCTGGTTTTGGTTGTTCAAATATAAAAACACGTTCTATATGTGCCGAACGACATAATATATATTTATAAAGTATCAAACAATATCAAATAAGCTCTTTTTATATTATTATAAGTAGGAAAATACTTACGCCCTAACTTCGTTCATATGTTTTGCTAAGTTTTTACGATGCTGGGCTTCCTTTCTCTTTGTAACAAATTTTTGTCTTTTATTTTCCTTGTTTCCCATCGTGAATAAATCTTTCGTTTATTTGGCGCGCGCGCTTGCAAATTTAACGCACGGCACGGGGCGGCACTGACTGAGGAATCTTACCGAGCGTTGCCAATATAACTTTGAGGTGCAGAACCGTAAAAACGATAATCGTTTGCGCATTTTGAACATGTTTGGGCTCAAAACTAATGGACGTAAGTCTCAAAACGAATATAATTTATTACAGTAATAATATTCGATTTAAGTCATTCTTCTACATAGAATTGGTAATAAACGAGATTTTCGTATTGATTTTAAAATATGACACACAAAGATCAAATGGATTAAACACAAAACCAAAAAACACTCAAAAAGAGAGTATTTTCAAAAATAAAATCTATCGAGCGAAAGTTTTCCAATTAGGTAAGGCAACATACAACAGGAAGATAAAGGTGTGAAAAACCATATATATAAGTTTCATATTGATTGGGTCAGTGGTAGATTCGGTACGATCATTCAAAAACGATTGAAAAAAGGAAGGCCTCCTCTTAAGGTGCGGTTGCGCGACTTTAGGTATATCTACGAATCATGCACACAGCGAACGACACTCTTACGCACACTTGTATAAGATACACAGATTACACAGTGGGCCTGTGCTGATTACTGATGCGACACAGCCACAAAAAACTGTTTTACATGAAAATATAACAAATACTGGACGAATATGAGAAATATACTGTCACATTTTTGGGGTTCCTTTTTTTACTCAGGAAAAACCGCAGCAGTTGAGCTAGCTAGCATGTAGGTAAAAATAAAATTCCGAGAAAAACGGGAAAATGGGTTCCATTTAAAGAGAAAAGTTAATGAAGCATTTATGACTACGATCCGCGGCCAAGAACGCAAATTGGCTAGAACTGGAAAAATTATGGAATCCCAGGAAAAATAAGAGAAATAATTGAAAACGTTACATTTTCACAACATGGGTGGCGATTCCAATTTTTTTATTACACAAATTTAAATTTTAAAGGATTATTTTTCCTGTTTCCTACTTCAAACGCAACATCTGGATCTGGGCTGAATCAATGCTAAGGAAGATAAACATTTGTTATTCAAATTTCGCAAAAAATTTGATTGATCCGTAAAACTGATCATTTATCAAGCAATGAAAATGGTTGTTTTAAATAATGTCACCTGGTTTATTGGATGAAGGCAGGTTACAAATCGCAAAGAATTACTACCACTACCACAACACTTTGCCTATCAAAAGAAGAGAGAAATTCAAAATAAAAGTAATAAATGTTTTCACACATTGTTTTTTCTGTCAATATATTTTTACTTGTGTGTGAACTATCATCTCTTAGATTCATAGACCTCACGTATCGAGGGTCAACAAGTTCTGATCGTCTCTTTTTATAAACTCAAATTTTATTTTGCTGTCGCCTGTCCACACGGCAAATAAACACGTGTTTTGACCAGTTACTCGTAATTGGCCCTGAACTTGGTAGTACCACTTGCTTTTTTTATTGACTATGAAATCATCAGATTTGTTTAACCAAAAGTCAATTTTCTTTTGTTTGATTGCTTCTTCGGGTTCTAAATTATAAGCAGATGATGGTCATTTCACTTCTACAATACCATTTGCGTATTTGCCGTCTGGAGTAGCACCAAGAAATGAAAATTCTTCGTCTATGTGTAATCCACAATCTTGAATATTCACATTTAAAGCCCTTTCTAATTCTCGGAGCACTGTATATTCATTGTTCTTGCCATGTTTGATAGACGGCACATTGCTTAGATCATTGCCATATAATATTTGTTTGATAAGGGGGGCACAGTTGGTATTCGCACATCGCTTGCAAACTGTGGCAAACCCCTTCCCCCTAAACTACCATGTCAATCAGAGAGTGAATCGACAACATTACAAATTAATAATTGGTACAAAACTAAAAACCATTACGAGATATTGGCTTTCTGAGCTTAAAATATGCAGCGGATTTGGCTATAATGTTACCGACCCAGACCCCATTTTTTGTGATTCTTGCGATGGTGTAAATGTATTAATGTGAAATTTTTGTATGAAATTAAACAATTTTTATACAATTCCCCTAGAGATGAATATATTATCTTTATTTTATACCATGATTTGATGATTTCTAAAAACACTGATATTAGTGATTACGCCCTTAACTAAATATCCGACCGGCGCGCGCAGATGGAAGTGGGGGCACTGACGCACCCGCCAAACAGCCAAATATTAAATACATATTAACAAACTGAATATTTATGTATTTACAACAAAAAGAGGAGTTAATTTATTGATAAAAATAAATAACTTGATAAAATGAAATGATTATTTATTATATTTTAACCGAGATAGTTTATTTATTCGCAAGAACTTTACTATTTCTCAAGACATCAAAACTCATTGCTAAGATTTAAAAATATACTGTAATGTAAAAACACTAGTGCAATAATGTCAAGTTAACAGCACGCGTGTTTAATATGTTGCATTATGTATGATCCTAAAAACGATGCAATAATATATGCTTTATAAGCAAGTGTGTTATTTTTTTTTCCATATTATAGTATCTTACATTCGTCCGTTTTATATTGTACTCTTTAGACAAACACGAATAGGAGATCATTAATTTTTTTTATTCTGAATGAAACAATCAAAAGCACTAAAAACGAAGGTACGAAAGGATGTACTGATCTGGGTCTACGTCACAGCCTACCGTAGGACGAAAGGCTCAAAACATCCGACTTTTTTTTTTAAGAACTCGATCTTATTCTAATATACAATACATATTTTTACTCACTTGTTAATTTTATTACACTTTTTTACACCATGTTTTTTTCGTTTTGCCGATAAATATAGCTTTCCTTTCTTACTTCGTCGGTAATCATCTGAAATACATAGTAATGAAATTAAGTCCCAGTATTATTTATCCGAATGTTACTTATATATCTGTAGTTCACTGTTTAGTATATCTATTATTTATTAAACAGAAATAAATCTCTCAAAAGCGACGACACAACTATTTTAACTCCTGTATAGGGTCAAATTATAATGAGTCCTTATGTACATTTAATAAATTAATTTTTCGTTTATTCTTATATTTAATATTTCGATATGATTATAAATTTAGTATCCTTTCTTAGACATTTTTTTCCTCTACTTTTGAACTTTGCCGATCACTCGTAATAGATAGGTACCTAGTTATTAAATTCAGCCCCTGTATTAAATTATCTGAATGTCACTTTTATTTCCGTAGTTCACTTTTAGTATACATGTGATCTATTATTTCCACAGAATAATCTCTCAGAATAAGAAGGGAGACTACATAATTATTTTTACCCCTGTATGAGGTATAAAATTATTTTGCGAACCTAAAACAGACATAGTAATCGTCGATATGAATAGTTTTGTAATACCTAGGGGCTTAGCGAAATGCATTACTTTTTACGGGTCTGTGCCTTAGAATGAAAAAAAAAACGGAACTCATAAAGGATCACTTTGTTACCCATCTGCCTGTTTTTTAAATAAAAACATACAAATACTTAGAACATACTCACCCATTTTTGCAAGAAAACTCTGTCTACCACACTCAATATTGTTTCCACTAACCTACACGTAAAAATTCTTTGATATCAATTGCACCCGTATGAAGCAAGTAAGGTTAGTGAAACGGGTGACCTATCGCTCGTCCCGTGATCCCCCCGCACGTCTCCCCCACCCCTGATGCGACTGAGTACGATGCCGGATTTATGTAATTTAAGCCCGCGATTTCCAACGGTAGAACATAGCGATTTACTAAAATCCTATACGTTCTATATACGACATGATTGCATTTTACAAATATTTATGAACTAACTCGAGTCCTAAATAAAAAAAAAATGTTTTTACTTGCAAAATGCTTAAGGGCCTCAATTCACACTGCTCTAACGCTTCTGCTTTTTAACTGTCTATCCTACTCTAATCAGATGCCGCGCACGCAAAAACATCAGTTGTTTTGAAATCACGGTTACACTGATGGTTTTTTCATTTTTATGTTACAGTCTGCAGCTGCTTTATACTAATATCAGTTATATTATGCAAAGTTTCAGATTTAATTTCAAGTATTCATTGAATGCTATCGGTTTATTGTACGGTTTGGAGGTAACTTTGTAAATTTTTTCTATCGTGAAAATTTAATGGTATCAAGTTTTCACAACAGTATGGACATAGCATTAGTCCTCAACTTTACCATATATAAATTTCAGAGTGATTGTTGCAGTATTTGTTGGTATAAAACAGGATCATGCGAAGCGAAGTGAGGAAGTGAGAAGTGATACACCCTTGAGAAAATCGAATATGAAAATGGAACATTTTGGAGCTTAAAACACAGATTTTTAAGTGCTTGTATTTAAGCGTGTTTATTACCCGAAATATAAAGTTAAATAGGACTTGTAGATTGTGTAATAGATGAAGTTACATAAAGTTTTATGTGATTAATGCATTATCGTACAAATGAGAAGCTAAATCGTTTTGTATGGCCGCGGAGTCTGTTGTCGTCGTCGGGCCCGGTCCGCGACAACGACAACTTTGATGAAAAGCAATATGTTAAATATTTTTCTGGCCTTTATCGCGATTTGTTTTGAAAAATCTATGGACACACACCACTTCATATTGGCCGTCTAAATGAAGGCCTAGAATTTATTTGATTGAATTGTTTCTCTTTTGCGAGTTATTTTGGTACTTACGAGCTCGGACCAAGGTTTTTACTTGGTCTGAGCTTACGAGCCAGTCCACAAAATGACACTATCGAAGTTTGGGTAAAAACGCTGCGTGACCTCTCATGACCCTCGAGCACGATGCGACGATGTTGCGAATAGCGCGACTACAACATCTATTACGAATATCATGATTTTTCAAAATTTAAATTAACGTGGGTTGTTAGTATTTATTACTGTACTATTTTTTGAATTTTTGTCAGTCTGTCTTTAACTTGACTTATTTATCCATTGCATTATGTAGACTTACAATATTTTAATTTTTTACTCATGTTAGTATATATTTGGTTATGCATTGTAATTATTTATGGTCTATTCAGTTTATTAATTAATTGCATTATGTATAATAATATTCTTATTCCAATAAGTCTTTATTTTATGCATATGTATAACTTTATTAAGCCAACTTAAGCACAGTTTTTTTTATACAAGGTCCTACAATAATAAGCGAAAATATTTCTAGGGTAGATCATGTATCGTCAACTGATCAAATTCCACAAGAATTTTTTTTTTGTTTAAATTATTTTTTTATTTCAAAGTGGTTTAATCAGCTGATTAAATTTCTATAGAAAGGTGAAAAAAAATACGGGCAAAAACAATCTTTTTCGGTGGAATGTGCTCTATTGGGGATACTCTATCATCTGTTAATTTTTTTTCACTTTGAATTGTTGGACCTTATACAGGGTGTAAATGCAAAGTCAAGAATCCCTTTAGGGTATGAAAGTATGCACGATTCTGATGTCATTACGAGAAAAAAAATATACCTTGAATTTTCACCAAAAATACCATCATTTTTCTAAGCTATGAATGGCTATGGCTGTGCTATGGCTACGCAGCTCACCGGCCTCCCCACACACCTAATTGCACCCCGCAACCCGCACCCCTCATCCGAGTGCCCGCGACCAGTGAGGGTGTCCACGCGATTAGTGTATTTTGAGTAAAGAAAATCGTCTTATTATGAGGTACTGGTACTTTATTTAGAGATCCCAGTATTTAAAATAATATCTTTACCGATCATACTAACACACCCTTAAAGGATTCTTGCCTTTGCTTTTACACCCGGTATATTTCCCGTATTATATTAGTTCAATCATATAATATAATTTTATTAAATATTAGATTGGACATGTAAAACGTATATTTTATGTATACTATAAGGTCCTACAATTCAAAGTGATAAAAAGTCAATAGATGAAAGAGTATCCCTAATTCCCTAATAGACCACATTTCACCGAAAATAAAAAAAAAATGCGCAAACTTTTTATTGTCTTTCCATAGAAATTTAGTCAGCTGATTCAATCACTTTGTAATGGGAAGAGGAAAAATTATTTGAGCAAAAAATACATGATCTACCCTAGAATTATTTTCACTTATTATTATAAGACCTTATATTTTACAAAAAAACGTTTTGAATTATGAATCTTGGTGCCGTTTTAAGGCTTATGCCCATGGCAACGACCTTGGGCAATCGGCCTCACCCCCGGGGAGTTACAGGCGCTACTCCCCGCATGCCTCTGCGCAGACGCCCCGCGCCCCTCTACAAAGATCGCAAACGTCGCGTCGTCGCAGAGCGCAACTTTTCACGAGTTGGTAATAAATCATGTAGCATTGTTTTATACGTAAACCTACAATAACTACAATAAAGTACCGAAATCTCGAAAATATATCCAATACATAAAACAGTTACTGTTATATACAGCTCCAGAGCCAAGGGCGGCTAGAAGGCTTAGCCCCCTAAATATACGTTTTATGAATCACAAACATATTTTATATTACGATATTATGACAATTACCGACTTATGTTGTAATAATCTTGAATTTATCAGTATTAAGTGTCTAATAATATAGTATATGATATTTACATAAAACAATAATTTTATCGCAAGCGACTTCGAACTGGGTTTATTTTGTAAGCTACGTTTTTCGTACCTTATAGTTGAAAAAAATACTAACCAAAAATTTGATCAAATGCTAATTTTATCCCTAGTATTTGTTCATCCTTAAGTTATAAAGTAAGTGACATAGGCATCCACAAGAGCTCGTTTCATAGCCGTAACATAGTCGTCGATAATCAATTTTATCGTAAGCTACTTATTAGTCTGTGAATAGTGTGTAAGCGACTTTTAATTTTATCGTAAGCGACAAGATTTCTCGTTTACTGCATTTGGCAAATTCTAACTTTTGTGTAGTATTATAATAAAGAAACCTGGTGACCTTGTCTGCTATTACACCTCGCGTAAGACGCAAGAAAGTGTGGGAAGTCACTATCCCTTGAATTTGAAGTATGATATAAAAGAAAATAAACAAACATATATTTTTTTAATTGTATATTATTATTAAACAAGACACAAAAGCCAAAGGTGTACATCACATGGCATGGCTGATTTTCACGCTTCTTTCTTCTAATTTTCTTACGCTGCCTCGAGGACTGCGCCCTCCGATAGATTTGTACACGGTAGACAGCACTTTGTGCGTGTTGAAAGAGACTACAGCAGCATGACATCTGGCTTGGTAAGAGCCTCTCTTGCTGAAGTTAAATCTTTTACCACCAACTGGCTTTGCCACAATGCTGTTATAGCGTTCAACAGTGTTACTATCGATATCGTGTATCAAACTAGGGGCACGTACTGCCACATTTGACATTATCATACAAATTCTTGACCACAACGGGCTGGTGTAAAAATCTTTTAGAATATCTGAAGCATTCCCTATAGAGTCACAAAAAAAAGGTTTGCATCTTGTGTGGTCATCAAATGCGTGAGTATGAGCCAACAACATATCATTATACAATGGTTCTATATTGCACCGTCTCTCTGATTCTGATTCTGCTTTAAGTTCTCGTATAATCTTTCGGATGGCTTTTCTCAGCATCATTATTCTTTTTGTTGTTAAAACTTTTCGGAACCTAGGTAGGTATTTGGTATCGGTTTGAAGAGCTGCCATCTTGTTGCACAGATACGGTCGGCTTTTCAGTAATTTTGCATATGTACTGGAATCCCCATCAGACACCATTCTGGCGTATATCAGGTTATGCATGTCAATGGAACGCTTAAAACCTTCAACAAGAATTTCGGATTCCATTGCCGTGGATGGTCCATTAAAGTTTTTGTAACATTTGTGTGTTTTCGGTTGTTGTTTTTTCTTCTCTGCTTGGGCACAAATTGAACAAAATTTATTTTTCACGCCTAAAAATAGTACTCCTCTAAATTGAGGCTTCTTCTTATTAATAAATAATAATAATTGATATCTGCATGCATGATTGCATTACGGAATTCTAAAAGTACTTTACACATAGCTACAATTCAACGCTTTATGTACAATCTGCTTCGATCAAATTTTAGAATGGGAGAGTTTGTGTGCATCTAGCTGACTGTGAATGACTGAGATGTTAGGTACATAAAGTCATAAATTATTATCGTTTGCCTTTGAGTAGGTATAGAAAAAATTTTGGTGGGTATCCTTTGAGTATTATTACATCATTTTATCATGTAAGTAATTAATCGCGAACTTACCGTACATCATTCATGTACAAAGCCCTTTCCAAGAAATTTGCAATTTTCCTTTTCTTGCGTGGCATCTTCACAAAAGATTTGCAGCAAAACTTACTGTCACCAATATTTATAGAATTTTTGTCTTTTCAATATTATAAACACAATTATTCATCCATCAGTTATCACCAATGCAACGTTCAAGTTCCCCACTGATAATATAATAGCTCGGGACCAACATGCGACACAGCCTCCTCGTGCGAACGCAAGGACAAGACTGCCGCCCACGCCCCGCGCCGTTTTTACCGAGCTCGTGGCAGCCCGTTGTTATTGTGTTACTGCCCCATTCACCGGATTGTTTTTTAGATATATAAATTGTATATAATTTGGTGAAAGAATCATTAAAATCGCTTCAGGCATTCTAAAGCAGTAGGAAAATTCTTGCGTAAATCATAAGAAACTTAAGATATTTTTATGGACGAAAATAAGAACAAAAAAGAAATTATTGAACTCAATTTTCATTTCTGACTATATTGCGCCTATCATATATATTTTTTAATATATTTGGACCCCCCGTGTAGTAGGAGTAGGCCTTTAAAGATAGTAGATCTGATATTGCAGTTTGAGAATCAATCTCCTTAAGGTGATATATGAATTTTTCAACGGTCACTGTTACTCCATGCGGAACGACCCGCAGTGCGAGAGGGACGGATTCCGAAAAAGAATGCAAAATGTCGGTTTTAAATTAATATAAAATAAACTAAAATAGTTATCAAAATTTCACATTCACAAAATTTAGATATTGTTAAAATCTATGTAATAAAATATTTTCCAGGTTTATATGTCATTCCTATTTCGCATACTATGAAAAAAAGTGAAGAAGAAGACCTCATTTCAATAATTATTTCTCTCAAACGAAAGTTCTGCAATCGCGTTTCTGTATTCAATAAAACTAGAAAAGGGTACCCATATTTGTAGCTTCTTCTGAAAATCAGGTAAATAACTTCAAAAAGTGCCGGTTTTAGTGAGGTAGCGCCTTAAGCCGCGATTACACCATCCGATTTATCGGCATCCTTATTAGGACGCACGAAGAAACAGACGTTTCTTTTTTTTTTAGAAATCCTTTCCTAGTTAGGAGGCCGATGAATCGGATGATGTAATCGCGGCTTTAATTCTTTATCCTCATAATTTTCTTTGTGTCTGTACAGTGATTTGGAATCCATCTGTTACGCTGTGCAGATTTTCTTCTTTTATAATGAATAGGTAAATAAATAATGATGACCCAAAAATGTGTGCCATTTTCGAAACGGTTCTCACCATTTCGGAAGTGAATTTTAACAATTTATATGCGTTGCTCTGCAAAACGGCATAAAAAAGTCCTCTATCAAATTGCTTATTTTAAGGGAATTAAGACGAAAATGCCATAATCCGCGGTAATTTTTTCGTGACACCCAATCAAATCGGCCGTGTGGTAGGTGTTTCATACTGTAATTAATTAATAAAGTAGCCACTTACTTAATTAGGTCGCTCAACCGTTTCCCCGCCACTTTACGATAGTGAAAACTCTTCCTTTTCTTGTTACGTGTATTTCCCATAACTGCGTTTAGTCACACAAAACTTATGCTAGGAAATGTAAATTATAATCGCTGTCGTTTGTTGCCTAAAATCGTGTGCTGAGTGAGCGCAAGCGACGCAGCCGCTGCGTACATTGAACCATGTTACTGATCATTTGATTACTGACCGAGTCTCCAGTATTATTTTAGCTATATCATCTAAAGTCACCTTATCTAACATCCTGTTTTCGACAAAGCATTAAATCAAACGACATTTATCAAACGATATCAAAAAAGCTCGTGTATTATTATAAGTAGTAAAATAATTACGCCTTAGCTAGTCAAAGTCCCGGGAACGGGGAAAACGTATTTAAAAAGATAATTTTTACTTCAGAGCGTGTACCACTCGTACAGAAAATCTAAGACCAAATTACTATTCTATTACTAACAGACATTGAGATGACCAAGCAGGAGCGGGTTTTATCTGGGTTTGATTTCGTTTATGTAACCAAATTCATACTGGAGACTCGGTAAGTGGTCAGGACCAAGGTTCAATGACTCTTTCTGTGAAAAACGCAAAATAAAATTTAGACTTCTGATACTAGTTGGGTCGAGGTTGTTCTTGAAGGATAAAATCACAAAAAAACAAAATTACTAGCCTTTGCCCGCGGTTCCACCCGTTTATTCAATCTTTGCCCCGTTTCGGCTTGGGCGTTATGTTATGAACAACCCTTATAGCCTACACCCCTATAGCCTATGTGTTGACCGTGACCAGGGTCACTACGATGATAATAAAAAAAACCGCATCAAAATCCGTTGAGTGGTTCTCGAGTTGAAACGGAACATACACTTAACCCTTTTTAGGTAGATCAACAGAGTGAGACCGAGCACTGTAGCAAGCGCTATCGAACTCGATAGTAAAGTCGTTTGCAATAGAATCAACAATCATGTAAACAAACCAAATTGTCACGATTACTCCGTAATCACATACATTTGACGATCAATTATGAACATAGTCTGATTTCAACGAACGCACCATTGTTTTCACATTATCTTCAACACGATTTAACTTGTATTTATAAGTTAAATTTGTTAAAACATTTGCAACGTAAAAATTTCGAAGTATTTGACAAGCTGTCATCTTAGTTTTTTACTCATCGAACTCTATAAGTCATTGAAAAGTTAGTGTTGTTCGTAATCTGAAGTTATCTTTTATTTTTAATTTAATAAATTATTTTAATTTAATATTATTTGAATACAATAAAAATTTTTTTTCAAGAGCTTAATATAATTAACCAAAACGGATTGTATCCTAAGCCATAAAAATAATGGTTAGTTTTTAAAAATTGACAGGTGGCCATTTTGTTAGAATTGTCATTCACAGTCATTCACTGTTCTGTGGGTTCGCTGTGCATTAGTGTTTTCTGTTTCCGTTTTCTGTTTCCGATTTCTACGACTTTGCATTCTCATTTTGGACTTTTGTTTTGCTTTACTTTACAATCAGTTTTATTTTATAGTCTATGGCTTATATATTTAATCTATTTAGTCAGTTTTATTTTAGTACCTATCCTACTATGGGCCATAGTCTATGACTTAAAATTAAAATAATTAGAAAAATAAATTTAATTAAAATTAAATTAGAACACTATGACATCACTATGGGCATAAACAATACGCTGTCAATGTCAGTCCGCCATATTTGTTTACATGATTGTTGGATTCTATTGCAAACGACTTTACCTATATCCCTTTATGCTAGAGGTAAAGAAAACTTTAAACTTTATAACGCGTCGAAAAACATCAAAGTTATAAAAAAGTATTGCTTTCGTTTCGGTGTATTAGTCTTATTACAGTTGTTTATTTACACTTCTGTAGTGTACAATTTGAGCACTTATTCTTTTATGTGCATAGATTTGTCGGGTTCAAACTATGAAACCTGCTTTTCTCAAAGAAATAATAACAAATAACCTTCTCATCACTAATGCTCTGAAAGTAAGTCGTATATAACTCGATCGAAATGCGGAGGTGAATTCGATTTACTAACCTAGGGAGGTAAGTAAATTTGAAAATCAAACGAGTGTCCCTTAAAGCCACTATGTAGTAAATCACTCGTCTCGCTAAATGACAATGGAAAATATCTTTCCTTTTTATTTTGTTATTCCGTATTTATATTATTATGGAAAAATGTGACTTGCGTATATGTATAGGTAAATATGCAAAAGACATTTAAGAGTTAACACAGCAACTAAATTAGTTTTATTTCTAAAACAACCACACTGGCCAGTAAGATACGATTGCACAAAAAAAGAAAAAGTCACATGAAAATAAAATGGCGGCAGTAAAATTATCTTGTTGAAAACGTTGTTGCAAACATAATTTTATAATTATTGATTAAAGACATATTGCATTGATTGCACGTCGAATTAATTTTGATATCCTGCAAAATGTGTTGTATTAGCAGCGATGCAAAGCCGTAAAATTACGCCAGTAAAATACGGTAACTTTCGGTAAAAAACGATAATAATTTACGGGAGTTAACATTCAAATTGTTTATTTGTAAAATAGATACATAAAGTATACGTTTTACATGTCAAATCTAATATGTATAAAAATAATATTTTATTATGAAACAAATTTGATACGGGAAATATATAAAAAAACTTTTGGGCTACTAAAGCTATACACGTGCATAAAATAAAGACTTACTGGAATAAGATTATTATTATAACTACACAATGCAATTAATAAATAAGTTGATAAATAAACGGTAAAATTCCGTAGAAACCGTATTATACGAACTCGTATCGTACCACATAATGTGGCCTCATGAGGGTATGTAGCTTAAAGTAAATTACTCTAAGGTATGTAGTATGATATGAATAAATAGGTTTAATCGTTTTTACAAGCTTTTATTTCACTTTATTTATGTCATGTTTGTATGGGTCCAATCAAAAAATATAAACACTACGCTCGCTCATGCGCCTAAATATCTCAGGTGCAATTGATCGCTTACCTCCCTTGTATAACAATCTACTAAATATATTTACATTCAAGATACAACAATTGATGTTGCGATTTTGATCTCGCAACAAACATCTTTGTTCTTGATTTGTTTTTTCCTGTACTTTTATTTTTTTTATTCCCCATTTTGTTACCCGTAAAAATGACGTGTATTAGTGATATGGATGGCATATACGTAAACCACGTTATTAAATATCTCTATAATAAATAACCCCTTCACCCTCTCTACTGTTCATATAAACTGATCAGTATGTTAAGGCGCAATATGTCCATCGCACAACGAAAGAGATAAACATATCAGAAAAGGTGCGCGGCCGAGTAGTGCGGTGAATCAAGAAAGGGTTTTTAGTGAATAATATTCAATAAAAAATCAAGCGATAGCGTTTAAAGTTTACGTTGTTGCGTTTTAGATAACTAGGATCCTAATTAGGACGCACGAAGAAGCAGACCGTCCTAAACGTGATTACACTGTCCTAAGTCCAATCCTTTCCTAGTTAGGATGGTGTAATCGCGGCTTTAAGGTGATGTAAAAAATAAATCGTAGCTTGAAGAGCAGGGCTTAAGGGTCCATGCCACCTAAACGTGCCCCACCGTATTGCTGATTCATGACAGAAAATATTTGTTTAATGAGAAATAAATAATCACACAAGTTGTCGAAGAGTTGTATTACAACCTAATTAATTTGATTTTTGCATAGAATTCATAGCAAGCTAGAAAAAAAAATCTAAAGTTGCTGAAAATCACGTAAAACTGCTCTTCGCGTATTTCTCATTGGCCATTTCTCAGATAATTTTGGAAACTGAAATTCAGGCTCCCGTAAGTTAAAAGTGTACAGAATGGTGAGATTAATTTATTTTTGCCAAACAAAAATTGTTACTTGGTGTATTTATCCATAAAACATCACCAACTTTTGCGTGCGATTTCCCTATACAAATTACTATGGAGGGCGGCATCGAAACGTGATTCTTTAGAGCGCGCGATGTTTCGGTTGTCGTAACCAGTCGTAACAGGCACGGCTCATAGCGCGCTATTTTAAACAATAATGAAACGTCATAGAGTTCAGTTCTGCCTGACGCAACATGAGGTGCTCAATGTCAGGGAGAACGGGTCCTTAATCGAAGCGCGGGGAGCGCCCCCGAATGAAAACATCGCGACCGTACAGCGAACCGGCCGGTGCGGTATTCTTAGTGAGTTCAGCATTTTGGAGGTTTCAAGCAATTTTGTTATTTATGCACGAGAGAGATAAGTACGTGTACAATAAAACTAATCTTGTTTTGGAATTCGTATACAGAATGTGGATCTGCCTTGCAAGTTGACATGTAACAAATAAAAATAGGTAGGTACTTACTTGATTTTTGCGACCATGTCGAGACCTCTAGCTTTCATTAACTTCTTATATTTTCTTTTACGTAGGATTGTTCTGTTTTTATTCCCCATTTTGGGGTATTGTTTTACGATTACGATTTTATATAATCAATAATCAGTTTCAACCCTAAAACTAAGTTCGCTGGAATTTTAACGAGATAAAAACTGTAATGCAATAATGATTATTAACATAGCAAGATTTTGATTATTAAAAAACTTGAAGTTTTGGGAAATGGGGTAAAACTAAGAGGATCAAGCGCAGCATGGGTCCTTCGTGCGGTAGAACTCAGCGAGCACTGAAGAAAGTGAACGAGGAGACTGACAGTGACAGACAGACAAACCGTACAAACACATTATAGGTAATGTATTCTATGGTACAGAGCAGCAGTAGCACACGCGATAACAATAGTGCGTGCAATTCTCGACCTTACCGACACTTGACGCGCAATTCATGTCAAAAATCGTAAAAAAATTACCAGAGTACCGAACTGATAACTGATAATGATAACAGATAATCCTACTATCCTACTCCTACTAATATTATAAATGCGAAAGGGTGTGCGTGGGTATGTGTGTGTGTGTGTTTGTTACTCTTTCACGCTGAAACGGCTGAACGGATTTAGATGAAATTTAGAATGGATATAGCTTATACCCTAACTTAACACATAGGCTACTTTTTATCCTGGAAAAATGCATGGTTCCTGTAGGATAGATCAATATCATTGAAAAATCAGGTGTCTAATTAGCGCGGTTCAAATGGTTTGTGGTGAAATAAGACAAGGCTATGTTATCTCATCACACTAATATCATAAATGCGAAAGTGTGTGTATGTTTGTTACTCTTTCACGCTGAAACGGCAGGACGGATTTGGATGAAATTTAGAATGGATATAGCTTATCCCCAACTTAACACATAGGTTACTTTTTATCCCGGAAAAAAGCATGTCGTTAAACGGAATAACACGCGGGCGGATAATAATTATTAAAAATGATAATAAAACGTTCCACATTCAGAGAAAAATTGTGGTTAGGATACGTTGAACCATTAAGGAGTAACATGAAAAAAAGGGGAATAGAAGACGTTACTTTGGAATTATTTTCTATCGAGAAAATTGTATCCAATTGCGTTTTCCACAACAAATAATTTGGAAAATGCCTAAGATTCATATAGTCTGAAACAAAATCTTTATACATTGTAGTTGTGTCATAAAATGAAACGAAAAACCCACTCCGGTGCTGATATATGTATGTATCCCCTTAACCACTGTCACATAATATATTATAAGTATCAGAATTATAAGAATATTGTTGCTACTTTTTGTGATATGCCACAATCTGTATCTCCGGAATTGACACCCAACGTAAATGACAAACGTTTCGGACAAATATCGTCACGACATGAATCCCGGAGGGGTGTCACAGGTGTTCCCAAGTGTAGGTTGTCAAATGTTACTTTTGGTGTACCCGATTTTTACCGACTATTATGACGTCTTAAACGTGATACATGTGCCCTATCGAAGCTCAAGTGTCTTTCGAAGGTGTGCCTACACTCAGTGGGACCCAAGGCATTTTTTAAGAAATTTTCACTGGGGTGGCACTGGAGATTCATAAGTTATCTAGTCTACAGTATGAACTCGGGTACTTTAGTAGGCCTACCGGCCATGATTTTACCCGTAGAAGCACTTGACACGGTCACCAAATTTTGCTTCTAAAGTAAAACCTAAATATAAAACGGATTACAGAATACAAATTATTCAATATTAAGGCAAAAAAATAAAAATAAAATACTGAAAATAGAAGCTCACCAGTTTCACCAGCATGCCTCCCTATCCGTTGGGCCACCACAGCTTTGATTGATTGAATTCGTGAGATATATTACGACTTCGTGTTTTTGCTCGGCTAATTTCGTTTTATCCTATTCTCCATTGTCAATATTTCCGCAAATATTGGAAAATTAAAAAAAAACAGCGTTTTTAGTTTTTGGGCAAACTTTCACTGCTAAAAAATGCCTTGGTATGACGATCTTAGTAGTTGAGGGAGTTAGTTCAGCACAAAATAAACGGTACAAATACTACAGAATACAAGAGAGTACGAGACAGATTGAAGGGCCATTAAATCATTGGGCTCGTTATATTGATAGTTTGATTTCCTGAATCCCTTGAGAATGGTGTATTAACCGAAACCGGTCGGGATTAAAGTGTAGATTTTAAAATAAAACCAGTGAAACAAGTACAAGTGAATTTAATTTAATTATGACGGAGATTGAAAGGCTTTAAGGGGCTATTTCGATAAAAATTGCACTTTTTGAAGTTGTACACCTGCTTTTCAGATGAAGCTACTAATTTGATAAATCAGTATATAAATTTAGGAACCTTTGTCTAGTTTTGTTCAGTACAGAAACGCGATTGCGTAATTTTCGCTCGATAGAAATTATTATTGAAATGTCTTTTTCTACACTTTTTTTCATAGTATGACAAACAGGAATGACATACAGACCTGAAAGATATTTTAATAGATTGATTTTAACGATATCTAATTTTTCTCAGTTGGAAATTTTGATAACTATTTTAGTTAATTTTATATTAATTTAAAACCGACATTTTGCTACTTTTTCTGGAATCCGTCCCTCTCGCACGGCGGGGCGTTCCGCATGGAGTAACAGTGACCTTTGCAAGCGTGACATATCCTCTTACATATATTAATTCTATCTCGCACTGCGGGGCGTTCCGCATGGAGTAACAGTGACCTTTGCAAGCGCGATATTCGGGCCCTGTAGGCATTTACCGCTACCTCCGCCTCCGCCAGTTCACCGCGACGTATTTTATTGCGATGCGACGTATTTTATTGCGATGCGCCTGAGCGACACTTCGCGTGAACCGCCACACATTAAAATAGGCTTGGGCAGTAAATGTACTTCGTACTAATAATAGATTCCCATAAATTAGCCAAATAAACTATTCTTGCTAAAAGCCCTACTTTGTAAATTTAGGGGAATTCACTACATTGGATCCAACTGAAATATCCATCTAAAATAAAGGTAGAGCTATGAGTAAATAATAAAATAAAATATACATAAATGACAGGGTCAAGATAGGACCCGAAATATATCAAATTCAGATCGTTATAATTTATACGTGGCATTTATATGTATTTATTTATTTATTTATATACTTATAGTCCTATACATTCAAAAAGAAAGACGTAGAAGTAATATACCGTTAAATAATAATTCCTTAATATTTTTTTAACAGTATTTATTTCATTTCAATACACAAACAATAAAAATTTTTTTCAAATCAAATTTATTTAAAATTAAAAAAAAAACCATCTTTGTCAGCCAAAAATTTTCATCTCTCGTAATCTTTTCAATATGTACAGGTTCATTTTCTCCCACCCAAATACCGAAGAGACACAATCGCCGTTCCGTCACGTGAAGCTGTCCCTGTACCTGTATCCGTTCAATATGTACAGGTTCATTTTCTCCCACCCAAATACCGAAGAGACACAATCGCCGTTCCGTCACGTGAAGCTGTCCCTGTACCTGTATCCGTTCAATATGTACAGGTTCATTTTCTCCCACCCAAATACCGAAAAGACACAATCGCCGTTCCGTCACGTGAAGCTGTCCCTGTACCTGTATCCGTTCAATATGTACAGGTTCATTTTCTCCCACCCAAATACCGAAGAGACATAATCGCCGTTCCGTCACGTGAAGCTGTCCCTGTACCTGTATCCGTTCAATATGTACAGGTTCATTTTCTCCCACCCAAATACCGAAGAGACATAATCGCCGTTCCGTCAAGTGAAGCTGTCCCTGTACCTGTATCCGTTCAATATGTACAGGTTCATTATCTCCCACCCAAATACCGAAGAGACATAATCGCCGTTCCGTCACGTGAAGCTGTCCCTGTACCTGTATCCTTTCAATATGTACAGGTTCATTTTCCCCACCCAAATACCGAAGAGACATAATCGCCGTTTCGTCACGTGAAGCTGTCCCTGTACCTGTATCCGTTCAATATGTACAGGTTCATTTTCCCCACCCAAATACCGAAGAGACATAATCGCCGTTCCGTCGCGTGAAGCTGTCCCTGTACCTGGTAATACCAATTACTGTTTTTATTGATTACTGTAGTTTTTGTTATATTTTAGTATTTGGATCTTGTTCTCCTCAATCGCTTTCGCAAGTCCCATTTTGGATGCCGTAATTGGACACTTAACCTCTACTAGAATATCATGTCCAATAAGTCCGTCAGGTGTAGCGCCAATAAATGAATAATATTTGTCTATGAACAGCCCACAGCGTTCAATATTTAGGTTTTCTTGTTTCTGTATCTGCTGTAGTGCCTGCCTTTCATGCTCTATGCCATGGGCAATGGACGTGATATGTGATAACTTTTTTGTACAATATATTCTTAACTAGCGGTACCGTATCTCTCGAAATTTGTCTCTTACATATCTGCCCGAAATTCGAAACAGTTATTAGGTTTTTTCAAATTTCTAACCACTGGCTGCTATCTCTTTGCAATATAGTGGATCTCTCTATTGCATGTCCATTCCAACAGCCGTTTTGTTCTTCAGTACGGGGTAAAAAAGTTAAACAATTTGAGATTTTTTTCTGTGTAGGTATCTCCACTTCAGGTTCGGTCCACCTAAAAATTAAAATATAGATAAGGGACTTCCCAATAGTTGTGACAGGTTCTACGGGATCCAGGGGAACAATGTAGTCGTCTGGGAAACCAGCTTCAATGCTACGTGGCACCAGTTCCGACTCTCTGAAAAACATATTATTATCAAAATATTTATTATTTATTGCAAATCACGAGCATAATATTTATAAAAATAAAAATACTCTATACAATATAAACTTCGACTATACGCAGTACACAATATTTTATGTTGTGAAATTTGCACGTCTGCAAAGAAATCGTCGATTTCAAAATAACTTTAGCTACAGTATCCGTCTGAGATAGGATGAGTGCCGGCTTACAGAATGGACAGACTGACGAACATAGCGAAAATAAAAGAGTTTATGGTTGGTTAGAGAACTTTAAGAAGGATAAAGTCACTTACCGTTCCTCTATGCATTTTTTCGATGCGAAGGTGCCCCGATCAGAACGATGAGCTAATGAGCTGAAATTAACAAATTTAATTTAGTCTTCTGGTTATATAATACCACCTAGATACAATCTCATTTCTGACTGCAAGAGTAAGTATTGTGATGTTTAACTGTTGGACTGTTATACTTGTGCTGGTCACTATAATAAGTTTTTTCGCGTAATTTCAAATATCATATCATACAACAAAATTGTTCTGGACGATCAGTAAACCATCTGGTTACAGTTTGAAAGCAGGTCACTGATACACCTGGTATCTTCAAGTCTGAACAAAGATAACCATAAAAATGGTTTAGATAGACTGATACTTATATGTGCCCTAAAACTAATAAATTTCTCCAAAGTACACTTACCCATTTAGTTTCCTTAGCTTCCGCAATTTCAGATTTGATACTTTATTCTTCTTCAATCTATTTCCCATTTTTAGAACATCCAAGCTAAAGCTAAATAATTTTTATTTACACGATTATTTTAGGATTTATGTAATTAATAATAATGTTATATGTATGTATACGATTTAAGATATATACAATTTATTTACCTACACACAACTCTATCTCACTCATAATATATTTACACACAACGAATAGCTTAAAGGCGAGGGAGAACGGGCACGGGGCTCAGAAAACTGGCACAGGTCTTGCCTCGACAACGGCTAGCAGCCGACTGAGGGCTGCTCGCGCGAGTATTCGCCAGTCAACTTTTCCTTTTAAATTAAAGAAAAAAAATAAAGATTATATTTATCGAAAAAGTAACCACGAAAATAGTTACTAAAGTACCTTTTCTTTAATTATCTATAATTTTCATACAATTTGTTTAAGTACACCTCACACAAAATGAAAAAATCTTGAAAATCGACAAAGTTTCAGATTTTTTTTCAATCGAGCGAAGTTTATCGTATCGAAAATTGAACAATAAATAACACTGGAGAAAGGATGTATTTACAACATATATTTTTTCCAGACTCTAAAAGTTACAATTTGATGGCTTAAAATGGATTTGAAAAGAGACAAAATTGGAATAAGCCCCCCTAACGGGGTGCATTGCACAAGCTTTGATTAAAAGAATGAGCAGTTAAAGTTGAACCATGAGGATTTTTGAAAAATCGTTGTATTAAATTTTTAGGAAATTTCCTATGAAATGTAAATGTATTCGTCATAAGAGGCCGCAGACATGGGACAAGATACGCGAGTGGGCGTGATGTCTCCCCGCGCGCCCCGAACTGTAGAGAGTTGCGCGGGAAACCTCGAGTTTGAATTTAATCGGAGTTAAGATCTTTTTACATAAAAACAGGTACCTATACCTAAATGTATGAGAAAAATGAACTGCTTTATGCCATAATGTATTGGGAATTTTAGGAACAACAAAATGTGTTATTTATATGCTGTTCAGAACTGACACACTTATGTTTACCCTCTCTACGATTAAAGGGCTAAATGATGCCATGTGTGTCGTATTGATGTCACATGACGTAAATAGTACGTTAAAATGGTGACCAGAAGTGAAGGATTTTCTCAAACTTCCGGCCAATTTTAGGTGCTACACTTGTTTGATCCTCGCTCAGCACACGTTTTTCGACCGTATGCCATGCATTTTATCTTGTTGTCATATCACGTAGGCAATTTTGGACCGGGCTTACGGACTATTACCAAGAAACAATATGAAACAAAACTGCAAAATTAAGTTGGTCGAGTATTAAGAAATTAGCAAAAAGTGTTATCGATCCGTGTTAGTAACCACTCACCAAGCCTTCAGGATGAGTTTGGCTGCATAAATCAAAGTCACCTTATATAATAAATAATCATTTCATTTTATCAAATTATTGTTATCAACAAATTAACTCTAATTTTTGTTGTAACTACACAATTTGGTGGGTGTGTCAGTGCCTCTACTTCCATTTACGCGCGCACGCATAATCAAAATCTCCGCGGCCATTTTATAGAAAATTGTCAATTCATAGCTGTGGTTTTGATTATGTGGAAAAATAAGACACTGAAATTTTATTATTTTTCCTCGCAAGTGTGTTGAAAAACGTCGTATAAAACACGTGAGCATTAGACATTACACTCTCGGCTCCATTACGCCCTCAACTTCGGCTCAGGCTGCAATCCCACCTCGACTGTAATGTCCAACGAAACTCACTTTATATATAATATTACAGTTTGGAACAACAATATAAGGTTTCATTAAAATTCATATTCGATGGAGTTTTCTCAGAGTAAAACCAAGGAAAAATACGGTAGCTAGGCGTCAATATGAATACCTACCAGTTATTTTCAGACACAGCCTCTGTGTATTCAGAGGTCTCTTTTATTTTTGAATTGAGATGTCTCCATCTCTTCTCTATACATATAAAATAAAACGTCTGTCTGTCTGTTCGTTCGCTTATAACTTGAGAACCACTCAATGGATTTTGATACAGTTTTCACTGAAGATAGAGTATTCCTTCCGCTTCGGGAAGGTTTTAGGCTATGTATCATCACGCTATGTCAAAAGGGAGCAGCACAATGAAAATTTTAGTAAGACATGGAAGGTTCGCCGCCGTAGCGTAGCCGGTCGTCACGGGTTCAAACCTCGACTGGTAAAAGTTTTCACTTTTTATTTTTTCATTTTATTTTCAGAATAAATATTTTCTTTTGTAAAGAAAAAGGTGACCAGGGTCTGATGATGGGACTGGAATGTGGGTACGGGATCTCTTGAGTGGACAACAGCAGACCGTTCGAGTTTGGGCTTATTTGATTGGCAGTGGCGTGCATAGGATTTTTAAGTAGGGTAGGCACAAAACTGTCCGTATGTTCTTTGCACATTTTACAGCGAGAATTACGATAAATAGCGATATAACTCGCACAGGTGTCTTTCTCCTTTGTCCAAGCTCATTGGCAAAAAAATTCTTACCCCACTATCAAAAATGAATCTCCGACTACCTACGCACAAATCCACTATTTAAAAACGTGGCGCCATCTAGTAGCAAGTAATCATGACAACATGGTTGGTTCGCACAGGCGTTGCGTATTTTAATGAGAATGTGTGCGTGCTTAGCGCGAGACGCTTACGTCATGGGAGTATAGTTACAGATGCACACATAGAGAATTGCCTTTGAATTTTAGTTATGCGTATTGCCAGCGTAGCGCGAGCGCTGCGGAGCAGGCAGGTACAACCCGGTCACAATATCTGTGCACCTGACCTCGTGACGTCATATCGGCGGTCTGGGTACGGTGTGAAAAAAAGTTTTTTCGAGAAATGTGGAGGTAAAATAATTTACTAACCTTTTCAAATCAATTAATTATTGATGAAGGGTTTGTTATTAAAAAACAATAATTTTGATTACAAAAACATTTATTATTAAACTCAGTCACTATAAATTATTGACTCTATGCCTGACATTGTATCTTCCTCACTCTCACTTTCTGAACTCGCCGAACTGTCTTCCCCTAGTGATATTAAAAGTTGTGTGATGTTGTCATCTGCTAGATGATCCTTTTCCCAGTTTGTTTGTTTGCTTTCTCCGATTCAAAAAACTTGAGCACTTTCAAGATTAAATTTCTTGATTCGCTGTGTATTGTTTTTCCCATGACTTCAGTTTAACAGCTACAATTTTAATAACAACCAAACCAGTCCAAACTTAACAGTAAACAGTCTAAACTTAACAATAAACATTAAAAAACAAAACACTGATGCGTGCACCCCTGAAACTCAACGCGCTCTTGGTATCAGAACCACTGTGTGATCTTTTCTCTGACAGAATGACGGATGTTGTGAGGGAATGTTTGAAGTTTTGTGAGAGTGAAGCCTCAATGACGATGTCCTTAGATTCTAAGCCTTAGACCATAATTTTACTTTGGTTAATTTTTGTTATTATTTTTCTCAACTATTTTATGTAGATGTCAATAATTTATGTAGATTAGTTAACTTTCTTTTAACTTTTTAATTGTACAGCGAATTGGATTATTCTGTAATGCTGTGCAAATTTTTGATAAATAAATAAATAAAACAACAATAAAGCGAAAATATCAAAATTATCGGGACGTGTAGCGGCAACGAAGATGCTAACCGTACTGTCGCACCGGGGAGTGCGCGGAGAGGTGACAGGGGAAGCGGGAGAGGCGCCACATTCCAGCGAGGTGCACAGATATTGGGACCGAGTTATAGGTATTTCAAAGAACGGATGAAGCTTCTCTGATCATAATATTGAAATAGTTGTGTGTACCTTCCTATATTTAAAAAGATAGTGGTCTAGTTAGCTAAGCTAAGCTCAGGGTAGGCATTGCGTATTTGCCTATATGAGATGCATGCCACTATTGATTGGTATTTATTAACACTTTGGTAAAACATTGTGACCAAGGTCTGCTAATGGGACTGGAATGTGGGCACAGGATCTCCTCAACGGACAACAGCAGACCCTTCGAGTTTGGGCTTATTTGATTGGTATTTATTAACACTTTGGTAAAACATTGTGACCACGGTCTGCTAATGGGACTGGAATGTGGGTACGGGATCTCCTCAACGGACAACAGCAGACCCTTCGAGTTTGGTCTTATTTGATTGGTATTTATTAGCACTTTGGTAAAACATGGAGACCGGGGTCTGATGATGGGACTGGAAGGTGGGTACGGAATCTCCTCAAAGGACAACAGCAGACCCTTCGAGTTGGGCTTATTTGATTGGTATTTATTAGCACTTTGGTAAAACATGGTGACCAAGGTCTGCTAATGGGACTGGAGGGTGGGTACAGGATCTCCTCAACGGACAACAGCAGACCCTTCGAGTTTGGGCTTATTTTATGTGTATTTATTAACACTTTGGTAAAACATTGTGACCAAGGTCTGCTAATGGGACTGGAATGTGGGTACGGGATCTCTTCAACAGACAACAGCAGACCCTTCGAGTTGGGCTTATTTGATTGGTATTTATTAGCACTTTGGTAAAACATGGAGACCGGGGTCTGATGATGGGACTGGAAGGTGGGTACAGAATCTCCTCAAAGGACAACAGCAGACCCTTCGAGTTGGGCTTATTTGATTGGTATTTATTAGCACTATGGTAAAACATGGTGACCAAGGTCTGCTAATGGGACTGGAATGTGGGTACGGGATCTCTTCAACGGACAACAGCAGACCCTTCGAGTTGGGCTTATTTGATTGGTATTTATTAGCACTTTGGTAAAACATGGAGACCGGGGTCTGATGATGGGACTGGAAGGTGGATACGGAATCTCCTCAAAGGACAACAGCAGACCCTTCGAGTTGGGCTTATTTGATTGGTATTTATTAGCACTTTGGTAAAACATTGTGACCAAGGTCTGCTAATGGGACTGGAATGTGGGTACGGGATCTCTTCAACGGACAACAGCAGACCCTTCGAGTTGGGCTTATTTGATTGGTATTTATTAGCACTTTGGTAAAACATTGTGACCAAGGTCTGCTAATGGGACTGGAATGTGGGTACGGGATCTCTTCAATGGACAACAGCAGACCCTTCGAGTTAGGATTATTTGATTGGTATTTATTAGCACTTTGGTAAAACATGGTGACCGTTGCATATTGTCGTTCAAAAAGTCATATTCTTTTGTTTTCCTTATTTCCACGAAAATCTCTGCGACGTGGGTTATGTGTATTTATTAACACTTTGGTAAAACATTGTGACCAAGGTCTGCTAATGGGACTGGAATGTGGGTACGGGATCTCTTCAACGGACAACAGCAGACCCTTCGAGTTGGGCTTATTTGATTGGTATTTATTAGCACTTTGGTAAAACATGGAGACCGGGGTCTGATGATGGGACTGGAAGGTGGGTACAGAATCTCCTCAAAGGACAACAGCAGACCCTTCGAGTTGGGCTTATTTGATTGGTATTTATTAGCACTTTGGTAAAACATGGTGACCAAGGTCTGCTAATGGGACTGGAATGTGGGTACGGGATCTCTTCAACGGACAACAGCAGACCCTTCGAGTTGGGCTTATTTGATTGGTATTTATTAGCACTTTGGTAAAACATGGAGACCGGGGTCTGATGATGGGACTGGAAGGTGGATACGGAATCTCCTCAAAGGACAACAGCAGACCCTTCGAGTTGGGCTTATTTGATTGGTATTTATTAGCACTTTGGTAAAACATTGTGACCAAGGTCTGCTAATGGGACTGGAATGTGGGTACGGGATCTCTTCAACGGACAACAGCAGACCCTTCGAGTTGGGCTTATTTGATTGGTATTTATTAGCACTTTGGTAAAACATTGTGACCAAGGTCTGCTAATGGGACTGGAATGTGGGTACGGGATCTCTTCAATGGACAACAGCAGACCCTTCGAGTTAGGATTATTTGATTGGTATTTATTAGCACTTTGGTAAAACATGGTGACCGTTGCATATTGTCGTTCAAAAAGTCATATTCTTTTGTTTTCCTTATTTCCACGAAAATCTCTGCGACGTGGGCGGAGCCGTGGGCAAAAGCTAGTTATCTATAAAAACGGCAAAAAAATCATTTCTGTTGTATGGGGGTGCGCGGGTCCGACTCGCACTTGGCCGGTTTTTTAGTATTTGTTGGTTTAGCGGCAACAGAAATACATCATCTGTGAAAATTTAAACTGTCTAACTATCACGGTTCATGAGATACAGCCTGGTGACAGACGGACGGACAGTGGAGTCTTAGTAATAGGGTCCCGTTGGTTACCCTTAGGGTACGGAAGCCAAAAATGTACTGTACCTATTTATTGGCGATATAAAAAGCTACTTATTAGTCAATCGTTCGTTAGTGACTGGATTACAAAAATAAATATTTAATCCACATTAAAAAAAGTTCATTTTATTTTATTTAATAAAATAATATAGTTCGAGTACTTACTTACTACATTTCATTGCTTTTCTTCTCGCCTGGAGTAATTCTCGTCGAGTGAGCCTTTTTCTTTTATTATGCTTATTGCCCATTATTGGAGACCATAGACAAATTATTCGCAAATGCAGACTAAAACCTCCTCAAAACTATAAATTTGACGCGACCAATTGATGCGACGAGCCTTCGCGCATGTGCAGGGATCTTCTCTCTACGGTGCGCGAGCCGGACGTAGTACAAACGTGCTACTTGTTAACATTATATTTGTTTATATTGACGAATATATTCAAAATTATTTAAACAAAAATATATCTAGCATAGCAATCTATTGTGTCGAAAAACTCAAAATAGTTCAAAAATTAACTTTGTAGCTCATACCTTGATGACATAATACCGACAAAAATAGAGTCAACTTTGACATTTAATTCTACCGAACCAAGTTGTAGCTATCAGGTTTGTCGGTTGTACCCACGTGTGATATGATCTAGTAAATATATATATATTTTTTTAAATTATTACATATATGAAAAGTAGAAAAAAGCGAATCGAAAATCGTAAATTTTCCGTAAACGATCCCGTCATTAAAACCCCTTAATGTTGCGTCGGCTACTGATTTTTCCACACCATTTAACTGTACGAGTAAGCATTTTCAGCTACTTTTTACCTTTTTTACTATTTTCACTCCTAGAAACCGAGAACGTGGATCCGTTTTAGATATCAGCCCTTCAATCGAGTGCTTATCGTCTAAAACATACATATCCGCTTATCTAAGGATACGTTTGCACTTGAAATGACGTCACAATTCGTAAATAGTTCAATAGTACCATTGAAGGTTATTTTGGAAGTTTATTTTTTATCTGTGTTTTGAATACCAACTACAGTTGGCTACCGATTCCAAGATACGTAATAGTCGCGCTGGTCGCACCTAACACTGGTTTTGAAACAGCAACCTTATATCAGACGTATTTGTCGGATGCGTTGACAGAAATCGGTCGCCTGTTATGACTTACGGGAGCTTATGAGGTTTTTTGTCGCCTTAATGTTGCTATGGCATCTATATTTTTGATTTGTATGTTTTTGTTCCGTACCCATATTATGTGATGGTATGGAACCCTTTGAGCGCGAGTCCGACTCGCACTTGGCCAAATTTGCGCATTAAGGCGCAATTAATTTTTTTCAGAACCCTATCTATTTTAGTAAATAATTTCTACTGTTTTAAAATCTAATTTTTTACTACCTATGTCGTCTTAAGATGGGACAATATGGGAAAAATATAAACTCTAAGAGACGGAAAAATTAGCACAAAAGAATCTTGTCATCGGATTTGGAGAAAAAATAAAATTTCTTTATTAATAAATATTCACGCCGAAACTAAATTCCCGTAAAATAGCAAAATGAACTCAAGATAAATAAATACATATATGTCTATAATATACGTATACCTACCTATAATCTCGTAGTTCCCACGAACATAGAAGACAAGGGAGTCGTTTTGATCTTTTTAGAAATATCAAGTATTTTTTATTTTGTTTATTCTAAATGGTCATTTTTTAACGGCTAAAATATTAAGCAATTTTATTTCATATAAAAAGTAAATATACGGACTAAACTAAAATTTATTAATTTATAAATAAGTATTGTTTCAAATCTTATTTAGGAACCTTCTACCTATCTAACCCAAATTAAAACAAATGAATACATTTCTGTTTCGAAACTTTTGTCCCGGAGTGTATATTTATTTAAAATAGGTTATGTATATGTATGATATTATAACTGTGCATGTACAAGAAAAGAAGATGTGCTAGGATCGTAGCTTTTGCCTGCCCTTGTCACCATAGGCTTTTAGGCTCCCATTAAAACGTTTAGACGAAAAAGCAATGAGAAGGTCAAGTAAATAGAATAGAAATAAAAAGAATAGTATGACGCTGGAGTAGGCAATAATAGAGAAAATTTTTCGTACAAACTATTTTTTACTAGTAAAATACGAAAAACTTTTTCTATGGAAGTATCCATGAAATCGCACAAAAAAACAGCTGTTTCGTACATTTCGGTGGAGTAGGATTTAACTGATTTATACAGGGAGTAAATGCAAAGTAAAGAATCCCTTTAGGATATGAAAGTATATACGATTCTGATGTCATTACGAGAAAAAAAATATACCTTGAATTTTCACCAAAAATTCCATCATTTTTCTAAGCTATGGCTACGCAGCTCAACGGCCTCCCCACAGACTTAATTGCAACCCACACCCCTCATCCGAGTGGCCAGCGACCGTGAGAGTGTCCACGCGATTAGATTTTGAGTAAAGAAAATCGTCTTATTATGAGGTACTGGTACTTTATTTAGAGATCCCAGTATTTAAAATAATATTTTTACCGGTCATACTAACATACCCTTAAAGCATTCTTGACTTTGCTTTTACACCCGGTAGAACAGCAGATTTTTTTTTCGCGATTTAATTTTTGTATTCTTAGTAAAAAATTGTTTGTATCCGGACGATTACTATTGCCAATTTCCGGTTTCCACAACATCATCTTAACACCCTATCTATAATGATCCATCCTCAAGGAAACCCGTATGAACAGTAAAAGCTATTGATTCCTTAATTTCTTACGTTGCATGATACTAAGCAATTCCGTAGTCAATGATAAAAAATACATACTTTTTACCCTTAGCTGATTTCTGGCATTGCAACTTTCTTTTTTCTCGTTTTCCACATTTGATTCTTGAATTTCTCTTGTTTGCCATTTCACAATATTCAAATAAAACGGTCGGATCACAAGTGTATGCAATTACACAATTAATTGAAGTGCCGGCATAATTGACCGTGCTTGGCGCAGTAAGCGTAGTCTTCTCGTCTCAAGGGAGCGTGTGGGACAGGGTTGCTCCGTGGTGTGGGAGATCGGTGGACAGCACGTAGTCCGTGGTGGACAGAAACATGCCTTTAGTGTGGGTGACAAGCGGCAGAAGGTACCGTCATTCGCGAAATAAAAAGGACGCAAGCGCCAGAAGCTTTATATGTAAATAACTCTTAAAACATTGTTTTGTTAATGAAATCCCGTCCAAGGGATGTTGTTAATATAAATGTGATCTTATTTATCTAATTTTTTGCTTTGTTATATGCACCATATTAAGTACAAATAGAAATTTCGTCAAAATTAGAGATAACTTCTGTATTTTTTTCTATCGAGGCAATTTTAACCTTTTTACGTTCTGGACGTCTGGAGGCTCTTGTAATTATAATGATCTACCCTATACTATTTTGGACGTAATTTAGTGGTCTAAAAATATAATTTACGATTGTTATTTTTAGGTGTGCCCACGCTTAGTATGTTCTGGACAATGACACCCCACATAAGGAGGAACAAAACAGCTTTTATTTTGTTAAAGTTTTAATTAAATATTCGGTTTTCAAATGGTGACCTTTGACACAACATAGTCAAATGTTAGATCTGTTTAACTCGTTCCGTCTGCAAGTGACATACGGACGGACAGACAGCAAAGCGACATAGAGGCGTTGTGAGAAATGGTAACCTTTGACACAACATAGTCAAATGTTAGATCTGTTTAACTCGTTCCGTCTGCAAGTGACATACGGACGGACAGATAGCAGAGCGACATAAAGGCGTTGTGAGAAATGGTGACCTTTGACACAACATAGTCAAATGTTAGATCTGTTTAACTCGTTCCGTCTGCAAGTGACATACGGACGGACAGACAGCAGAGCGACATAAAGGCGTTGTGAGAAATGGCGACCTTTGACACAACATAGTCAAATGTTAGATCTGTTTAACTCGTTCCGTCTGCAAGTGACATACGGACGGACAGACAGCAGAGCGACATAGAGGCGTTGTGAGAAATGGTGACCTTTGACACAACATAGTCAAATGTTAGATCTGTTTAACTCGTTCCGTCTGCAAGTGACATACGGACGGACAGACAGCAGAGCGACATAAAGGCGTTGTGAGAAATGGTGACCTTTGACACAACATAGTCAAATGTTAGATCTGTTTATCTCGTTCCGTCTGCAAGTGACATACGGACGGACAGACAGCAGAGCGACATAAAGGCGTTGTGAGAAATGGCGACCTTTGACACAACATAGTCAAATGTTAGATCTGTTTAACTCGTTCCGTCTGCAAGTGACATACGGACGGACAGACAGCAGAGCGACATAAAGGCGTTGTGAGAAATGGTGACCTTTAACACAACATAGTCAAATGTTAGATCAGTTTAACTCGTTCCGTCTGCAAGTGACATACGGACGGACAGACAGCAGAGCGACATAAGGCGTTGTGAGAAGCTGATCTTTAAGTATTTGAAAGCACGCGAAGCAGGGGAATCTGTGCACGTTGCTAAATGATTTTCCCCTAGGTCCATGGGCGTCGCAAGACGAAAGTCTACCAACAACAACAACAACAACAACCAACCTTGGGGCTTAGTGGAGCAACCTTTCAAATATCAACAACGGGAAAACGTACTTTTGTGCTAACAAAAACTGCCGATGGGACTTCTCTTTCATTATGTCCGCTGTATGTGTACTTTAGTCGTGCCACGAAATCCTATTTTTACTGTCCATTCCGTTTCCAGGGGGGGCGGCTTCCTATGCCCATGCCTAGGTCCAAATGGAAATCCCCTAAATTTAACACTTTTCAAACTTTTTTTTTACCCAAACGTTCGATTTTAGAAGAAGTTTTCCACAAAAATTATAAAGAGTAAATTTGTTGCAAATTTGTTGCATTTCGATCCTGTTTTGAGCTGAATACTGATTACTTGCTGTTTCTTTGTAGTAACACTAAAAACGTAATATATACTCAAGATCTAAACTGAAATGAAAAGGTCCAAAGTTTGGAAATATTTTAATGGACAATGTTTGAAATGTCCCAAGACCATAGCTTGTAAAGGTTCGAACAAAAGCAGTCTGGTTAGGCATTTAGCTCATGTACACAATATTGAAGTAAAACCTGAGGATTCTACACGAATTGACGAATTAATTTATAAGCATCGACCAGTTCTGTCAAAAAGATCTAGAAATGGTTCTGAATGTGTGTAGCAGACATTGAAATTTTAAGTTGAACCTAAGAAATCTTTAGATAAAAAACTACTTTTTACTATCAGGGAAATTACTAAAAATGAATTTATACGTGAATACTAGTTTTCAGTTCAGAAAAAAATTGATTGTTTGAAGAGATATTTGATTTTTTTTGTCTTTGTTATTGAAGAGAGAAAAGTTCCTATCTATCTTACACTTTCTTTTAGTTCATATAAAACTTAAGTGGATTATTTTTAGAGATTTTTGTTTGGAACAGAAAGTTTCTTATATTTTTTTTATTTCTTACTATAGTCGATTGGTTTTGACCATTTATGCTACGAAATTTCTGTTTTCATTAAATTATGCGTTTTATAAATTTTAAAATTTTAAAATTATCTGTTTTTATTATTCTAGTTGAAGTTATTTGAGAGACCTTACTGATTTTTATTCTTTTAAATAAAAAATGTGTATTACCCGCATTTTTTTAAATAATTGAATTTAAAAAAAGTACTAAATGTAAATGTCCATTTCCCGAGAAGACCCGAGAAATAAAGGTCGAGAATTCTCGAGACCCGAGAAATCATAATCCCTAAGCGGAACTCACAGTAGAGAGTCAGTAAGTGTCCAGTTCATTGACCTTTTGTGGTAAATTAAAAATATTTCTAGGGTTCCGTAGTAGCTAAGAGGTACAAAAGGAACCTTTATGGTGAGATTCCGGATGGACGGACCGCTATATATATATTATGTATGTTATATCGGTTGAGAAATTAACGAAAACAAAATGACAAAATTCCCAAAACTGTCGAATTACGGAACCCTATACGCGAGTCTGACTCGCACTTGACCTGTTTCTATTTCTTTTCTTATGGTTCTGGATATCAGAATTAATTTTTTGAAGTTCACGAAAAAAAGTGTCATTGATCTTTGATACTAAAATCACTTAGTCACTAGAGTGCGTTTCAGAAAATAGGTAATATGCCGTTATATTGGTAGCATTCATATCATCGAATCCATCACCACACTATAACATTACGGCATATTACCTATTTTCTGAAACGGACTGTACTATGAATGAGTTTGGCTGTATAAATTAAAATCACAAAGGACATGGCTTTCAGCGCGCTAAAATATCCCCATAAAAACGTTGTCCAACGATGCCCACTGGCCTCTATCATAAACGACATACAGATCAGTTTAGAAGTGTGGTCGCGGCATTCGTTCGCTAGGGCCGATCGGCATTCGTTCGCTAGGGCCGATCCTTACTTTTTTTAGTTAGATATAGGTATGCCATATACCTATATAAATTATTCACTTACATCTGAATTAGTCATGTAAAAAACCAATTATTTTGATATTTAGGTACGAGAAAAGTAATGGAAATGTCGATAACTAATGGATTCTTTTACTTACTTCTCATTATTTTCTCTCCCCAACCTCTTTCTTTTTGATCGAGTAAATTTTTTATATTTTCTGTTTTTATTGTTACCCATTACTTACAATAACTAACGAAGACGTGCACAGGAAAAATTGTCAGGTCTAACGTTGGCAAGTGCCAAATAGCGACTGGCGAGGAGCGGGCGGCGTGGAATAAGCAGCGGACCCGCGGTGGAACGTTAATTTCATCGGTTTTTAATTGTTTAAAAAATAAGTGATAACTTTATTAAAACCCAGCTGCGTGCACGACCTAGATAATTTAAAAAGGAATATTACCAGATACGTTTTGTTAATAAAAGAGTGCTGCATTCGTGATTTATTTCTATAGATCAAAGTTTATGTTATCGTGTCACACATGCGTGCAAGACCTAGACAAACGTTAGAACTATTATGTGTTGTTTTGGTGATTGATAAATGATATTCTGACTGCCACGCGCGCGTTTTTCGGATAAGCCCGCCTTAATAATCAAAATTACTTTTATTGGTTGGTTTACATTAATACTTCATTAAATAGTATCAAAACTAAGATAATGAAAAGGATAGCGTTGTTTGAACTCAGTAAAATAAATATACCTATTAAGAGTAAACTGAGTGGCTGTGGACCCCTGGCGCCCATGTCACGGACCCCTAAGGGGTCCATGGAGCCCAGTTTAATAAACCCTGCCGTAAAGGATCTATTTCCCATTTTTGACAATAATTTTGTTTGTAGTTAGCTGTATCAGACGCTATTTCTTTTTACTATTCATTAACTATCAATTATATTTACGTGTTTAACAATAAAAATTATTCATAACGCCACAACATAAAGTATTGTCATTGGAAGCCGAGAAAGAAAGAAGCATTTTGAACTATCAGTCGTATGTAGAGATGGGATTTCACCCGGAATCTTTCCCGATTTCGGAAAGATTCCCATTGAAACCACCCGACGGGTATTTATTCGGGTATTAACGTTTTTCACTACTTTGACGTAGTATATTGAGAGTTATCTCACGGTTTTCATATCAAGCTAGGGACTATCTTAATGTATTACAGTTCATTAGTACATGCTGAACAATAAATTGGAAAATAAAGTCATTTATGTGATTTGTGGTAAAAATTTACTACGATCAGTTTGTTTCAATCTGTTATTTTGTGATTGGTCAAAAAGTGTCCAGGTGTTTATTTTTGATAATTAAATTTTACGGTCACCTATTCCTAAAATAACTGAGACAAGCGTTGCTTAACTTGAAGCATCAAAAAACATAAACATTAAATTGAACGCCAATGTTTACGAGAATGTGTTCAAAGTTGGATTTGAAGTATTTTAAAATCATTATGTCTTCTTATTTAGTAATAATGAGTGTAAGTAAAGATATTAAAAAGATATTACAAAACTAAATATTTAGAGTCTATTACGTATCAAGAACTCATTTTATATTTGTTAATTCATTTAAATACACTAATTATGATTTCACCCGCATAAATACCCATTTCGGGTTGCAACCCGGGTTGCTAGGTAGCCATTTTAGGTTGCAACCCGGAAAGATGGCCCACCTCTACTCGTACACAAAAAAAACTTATGAGCACGAAAGACAAAAATAAATTTTGTTTGCGATAGAGAACGGTACATCGACGCAACAAGTTATGTGTCAGTAAACGCATTCGATAACCGAAACTCTTCCCGGATAACTTTCCCCTAAAAGATAACTTAATTTAAGGAAACATGCCCTAAGGTGGGAACACTGACGGAGCAGTACTGAACTAAGATGGAACAACATCACTTATAGCCTATATGTTGACCATACGATAATAATAAGGAAAACCGCATCCAAATCAGTTGAGTGGTTTTCGAGTCGAGAGAATATACAGTGGTGGTCACGTAATTAAAGACACCTCCCAATTGACCACAAAAAGCCTAGTTATGGTACTACCGTTTGCTTAAATAGGTATATAATCTAGAGTAATTGGTATTAAACCATACGTGACATTGTATTCTTAAAATGTGGGACAAAAAAATTGATGTGTTCGTTAGTAGTTTAGCCACAGAGCACTCTGGGAAAGTAACACAAACTTTTTTAACTTATTTGTAGCTGGCCAGCTAATTAAAGACACTCCATTTGCTTAGAATAAATAAAAAAAAAATGTTGTTATTGAAATTATCTTTATTACACAAAATTCCCAACAAATTTATAAAACATTCCGGTACGTATCATTATTTGGTCGCATGTCCTTTGGCAGAAATTACAGCACGACATCTCTGGGGCATGGAAGCGATCAATTTTGTACAAGCTCCTACCGGAATTTGCTCCCATGCTTCTGTAAAGGCTGTGTAAAGTTGATCGACGTTCGATGTCCGCTTTGTCGCTACTGTCTTCTTCACCTGGTACCACAAATTTTCTATGGGATTTAAATCCGGGCTGTACGGGGGCCAATCCAAAACTGTCACGGACTGGTTCCTTAAGAAGTCTTTTACTATTTTTGCAGTGTGTTTCGGATCATTATCTTGTTGGAAAGTCCAAATGACCGGTAAATTTTGCTCGGCGTAGGGCAACATGGCTTTTTCTAAAATATTCTTGTACTGGAATTTATCCATGTTGCCTTTTATTTTCCTGACAGGTCCTACACCAAGTCCTGAAAAGCAGCCCCACACTTTGATATTTCCGCCCCCATGTTTGACTACTTTCTTGGTATGCTTTGGATCCATTTCTGTGTTTGGAGGGCGTCTAACATATTGTTTTCCATCAGAATTAATCATATTAATTTTTGTTTCATCAGAAAAGAGCACTTGATTCCACTCTCGTTCAGTCCAGTGTTGATATTTTTTAGCAAACGCTAATCTAGCCTTAACATTTTGCTTTTTCAAAAGTGGCACTTTTCGAGACACTCTTCCGTACAAGTTTGCCTCACATAGTCTCCGTCTAATTGTTCTTGCAGACACACCCTTTGACCCTTCTGCACCAAACAACTCCGAACGTATCAGTTCTGATCCCTTGAACGGATCTTTTTTTGCCAACAACACCATCTTAGAGTCTTCCCGCACAGTAGTTTTCCTTGGTCTCGGTTTTCTAGGTACGTTTTCGGTCGTGTTAAACTTCTTGGTATGTTTTATAGCATTCATAACCATGTCTTTAGAACAGTTCAAGTGGTTTGCTATTTTTCTGTACGACCAGCCTTTGGTTCGAAAGTTCAAAATAATCTTTCTAGTGGTCGAATCGCAACTCTTGTTTTTTCCCATATTGATTGGATTAAAACGTATTAATTTTAATTAAAAAAGTTACGTTTTTTCAGTAATATCGACGTTTCATGAAAATACGCGGCAAAACAAAGAAAAAGAGAATTTAGTTCTTTTTTAAATTCAGAACACAACTTTTATTGTCTTTAATTAGCTGGCCAGCTACAAATAAGTTAAAAAAGTTTGTGTTACTTTCCCAGAGTGCTCTGTGGCTAAACTACTAACGAACACGTAAATATTTTGTCCCACATTTTAAGAATACAATGTCACGTATGGTTTAATACCAATTACTCTAGATTAAATACCTACTTAAGCAAACGGTAGTACCATAACTAGACTTTTTGTGGTCAATTAGGAGGTGTCTTTAATTACGTGACCACCACTGTATACATACAGAAAGACGAATATTCTAAATATTGTGGTTATGCGTTAGAACTAGTCTATACTAGTAAACTTTAAACTTTCGCGATTTTCACACATTATTAACTTTGTATTGGGGTCTTACTCGCGATAACTAACAACATACCTTAATAGATAGATATGTGCTTGACGTTTCGACGCCGTTTCTGTCGTGGTCACAAGCTAACTGACGAGAGTAGCAGCAAAAATGTCCTTGGCGAGCCGGCGGTAGGTAGCACATTATATTTCTTTTTCCTACCCGCACTTTGTATTTTGTCTATACCAGTAATCTATTTCATTTAAAATTTCGCAAAAATATTCAATTTACAGACACTACTTTTTAATTATACATGGGTTTTTTCTATTGTTTTTATATTGTATGTAATCCGGATCTTTGATAAGCATATTTTTGAAAACCCGTGGATCAACTAGTTCCGGGAGAATATAGTCATAATTTTTTTTTATTAGTTTGGGCTGTATTTTGTTTCCTAAAACTAGGGTCTCTTTCGACGCAGGCGCAAATCCCCAGACACAAAAAAAATGCAATAAAATAGTTGTATTACAATAAAACCTTAAAACACGTGTTTTAGGAATTAAATAAATTTATTATTATTATTGTTTTTTTTTCTTTCTCTCTAAGATCTATCTAGAGGTAATTTTATAAACACGGGCCGGAGCTAAGTTTAAACGAAATAGCGTTATTCGTTAAATGCCTAAGAACTTACTATTTTGCAAGTATTCAAAATAACTGCTTTTGAATGAGTGAGAGTGTAGAAGAATTAATGTTTGTAGACTTGTATGTAGTGTTTTAGGTATAACACCTGTAGATATTATTGTACTAAATCGGGATTTTTTTCGATAAAAAGTTCAAACAAATCACATAATTGTGTTAACTGTATTATAGTAGAAACAAGTTATATTAAAATTTATTACGATTATAGAAATACTTACCTTTTAGTTTCTTTACCCCGATGCTTTTTATCCTCTTGTTGAGTGTTAAGATTCAAAAAAGAATCTGTGTGTTCGTCATCATTTTGTATTTCACTTTTAACTACCCTGTAATCACAATTTTTACAATTGTTACATAAAGTTTAATTGTAAGTTAGACTCTCGAAATTTTACGGAATTAAAACTGAATATAGCTACCTATTTTTAAATCTTTTAGTCCAATGCTTAGGCCTATGTCTTTGTTTATAATAGTAAGTCCTGTTTTTATGTTTGCCCATCTTCTGTAAAAATAAACCAATGACTTTATAATTTTAACATGTCTTAGAATCCAGATTAAACGTGATTTTAAATCTGATAAAAAACCCATCTCATTCATTATCAATTTGCATCTTTTATAGAGGAGATATTGTTTGTATGCGAGTTTGTGAGTTTGTCAATTTGGATGTAGGGGGTGATATACGGAACTACCGATGCGATTCTAAAAATTATTGCACTAATAGAAAGCTATATTATTTTGATGGGCTATATTTTCTTTCACTGTTGTAATTGTTAGACTCTTCACTTGGACATAGGCTATAGTTTGTTCCCTGGGGACCCCAAGCAGCAACGCAAATCATAACTAAACCTTATAAGTATTTAAAATATCTAAATTGAGTTTTCACTTACGCAAATAAATCTGAAGTCGGTTTTAATAAATTCGTGTTGTTCTTTAAGTTTAAATAGTATTAAAATTTTAAATTGAGGGCTAATTAAGTGCATTAAGTATAGCTAAATCAAAAAAGATTTACAGAGACTTATTTTTATCTACATTAGATGTGAATAAAGCGTCCTTTTCCTAAACATACACTTTTTTAAGAGATATTTTAAACTTTATTTCCTTGAAAAATACTACCTAATCCTGATAAAAGAATATTTATCTGTAAAAAGTTGATCTTAATTCAGATATAAACTCAAATTGTTTAAACTCTCTCACTTATCGCAAGATCTTATTGATTTAATAAATAGTTTTTAGGCAGATATAGAGTTAAAAGAACCACTTTATTCAAAACAGTTTAATTCAGTTGTGTGTAAGTACTCAAAAAAGAATGGAAAATTTGAACAGACACAAAGTGAAACAAATTAAAGGAAGTGGGTGGTTTCGCTGTCGTGTAAAAATTACAGTGCTACCAATTCTAATAATGCAATTGATTGTATAAATGTTAATAAAATTGCAGCCAGTGTATGTGATGGACAGATAGAAGAAGAAAACCTTGAAACGGCATCATATTCGACGGGCTCGTTTACCACTAATATATTACCTACGGTGTCAAGCCAAGAAAACAGCATGGATGAAATATGTAGTGATCATGATTCTGAAATTGAATCAAAGGATGAGAGAGATCATAATTTCAGGCCAAATTTAACACAGTGGTCGATATGCTACAAGATACCGCATAATACGAGTGAGAACGAAAAACTAAAGAAACAAAATACCTAAAATACACAGAGAGTAAGCTCGTACGTCGTGCATACTCGGCCTTATTTCGGTCAAGGCCGAGTATGCACGACGTACGAGCTTACTCTCTGTGTATTTTGTTTCTTTAGTTTGTTTATGGCAATATTAATTAAAGAAATAGTTGAAAGCTGCAAAATGCCTCACAGAAATAGAAAGAGTGTAGCATCGGAAAGTGGCGATAGTATACTCATCCATTCAAACAACTTCTACTATGGAACCAACCCTCTAATCACGAAAAAAATATCAGCTGTTTAGTTGTTGGACCTCCCCCCCAGGCGGAACCACCCCTCCATTTTTTTAGGTTATGTTGGTTTATTTTTTGGTAAAAATATAGAAAGGTTTGGGGCGTCAAAAAATTATTCAGTTTCTCATAAAATTATGACAATACATAAAATTTAATTTTGTAATCATTTAAATATAAGGTGACTTTCGTTGGTAGGGCCAAATTCATAGTGGAGAATTGGTAAATGGTCAGGAGCAGGGTTCAACAACCAAAATTGAGGCTTCCTATACTTATTGACTTGAGGTTGGTCTTGAACCAAAACAGGGAATGAAAAGTTCTCACTCGGAACACCTCTGACACCCCGTCGGAGATTCATGTCGTGACTATATATATTTTTATCTTTTGTTATTTATTTGAATATTAAATATATTAAAGAAATATTTCCCTGGTGATCCCCCCGTTTTGAAATCTGGGCAAATGCCTGACGGCAGGAGGTAGGTACTCGTCAGTGTGAATAACTGGCAATAAGTTATTCTGAAATAACCAATCCTGAAATATTTCATCGCAATTTCTAACATTTAAGCCGAGCCATTGATAAACTTTTAATTTCAAATCGGCGCCTTAGGGGAGTGGAGTGAGGGGGACTTACTCCATACAAATACGCGCTCACGAACTAGCTTATGCCGTAAGGTGGTATGCGGCAAAACAGTATTTTTCATTTAAAATGACAACTATAAGTAATTTAATAAATCCAATCGGCCACATTGAAGTGTATTTGTAGAATAATTTAAATAAAAAACTTCAGAGGCTTCATTCGCTCCAGTTTGTCAGTAAATAGAAATCTCTGTTTTAAAAGAGGTTTTCTAAATATTTTTTTCTCTGCTATGAAAAGTAATCAATCAACTAAATCTCCGGGCAAAATGATGGCAATTAAATGCTTAATCTAGCATATGAATTGGTAATTACATACGTTTTTTTATTGCTGAGAAAAATTGAGATCCATGTCGCCAAAATTTCATACAACGCACACTGACAACCAGATATACTCAACGCCCCACTCACTACTCCCAATATAAATAAATATCTTGAATTAATTAATTTAACTCTTAAATATAATAATGATTAAATAGTACTCTTAATAATAATAAAAATCTCAATATTAGGGTATAATAAGTAATTAATAAGACTAGATTTTAGGTTAATTATACGTGCATTCGTGCCGCGGTTTATACTTACTCATTTTTCGTAATCTTCAGTTTCCGGAATCTTCCTCTATTTTTCAAAGCATGATATTTATCTTTGCGCCTTCCCATTTTCACTAAAACAACAATCAACAATTCCTGCGCAACCGCTAGTGTGCGTATACAATAGATCGCGAGCGACAGGTTGCGTACAAGGCTTTGCAAAAGACGTTACCCCGCTCTAAGCTCTCGTGGTCGTATAAATTTTTGAGCGCGTGCGTGCGCCGTGTGTTGCCATACTAAAAATGTATGGCGGATTTCAGATGCGTATTATAAAATCACATTTATGTAACCAGGCAATTTTTTTTTTTATGTGAAGCGTTTTGTAATTACAGGCATTTCTTCCAGGAGTAGCGCCAAGATAACGAAAATATTGGAGAGGCCTACGTCCAGGAATGGACAAATCGGGGTTATGGATATGGATTATATAGGAGAGCAGTAACTTCTGAGAATTATGGTTAATAAAGACCCAATTTTTGGGACCTGGCAAAGCGCGACTCTTAGTACTGAAATTATTCTGCCGTTTTCCACGGGAGGGGAAGTAAACACACACAGCACACATTTACTCATTCACGCACACTCCAGCACACTAAATAAACAGCTGCAACACAAACACAAAACGCGCACACAAGCAAACTTACATGAACAAATTGTTCATGTACTTCGGCAGAGGGTGATAAGTGCGTTTGCCTAGTCTTTTGTTATATGGTCTAAGACTTAAGAGGATATGTCACGCTTTCAAAGATCACTGTTACTCCATGCGGAACGCCCCGCAGTGCGAGAGGGACGGATTCCGGAAAAAATAGCAAAATGTCGGTTTTAAATCAATATAAAATGATTTTTCATCATTTCAATAATTATTTCCATCGAGCGAAAGTTACGCAATCGCGTTTCTGTACTGAACAAAACTAGAAAAAGCTTCCGAAGTTTTTATACTGATTGATCAAATTAGTCGCTTCATCTGAAAAGCAGGTATCAACTTCAAAAAGTACAATTTTTATCGAAATAGCCCCTTAAGATGAATACGAGTACATACTCAAACTGCAATATTAGAGCTGTCTTTTACATTGAGTTATAAACATTATACGTGAATGGTCTTTGAAGGGCTAGTCCTCCTTTAGACAGGTGTCCCAAATACTTTTAATATCGAGTTTACGCAAAAATTATCTTCCTTCTTCCGCGATTTTGATGATTCTTTTAGCAAATGATAGGCAATTTATAGGCAAGTATAAACTATACGTTGAAAATATAAGTCCAATTTTGTTTTCCGTCCGTCTGCTCCGTGTGAAATGTAGATTAAATTTTGATATAGATATATTGATTAATAAAATTAAAATTGAAAGTGAAATATATTCCGGGCCCTCTCCTGGATCCGGCATCAGTCACATATATAAACGTTATAATAAAGACAAAGAAGTCGACTAATCATATTTATATAGATAAATTTTGAAAAACTCATTGGTGCATATCCGACCGGGTATCGAACCTCGGTCTCAAGATTTGACGCCAGCGTTCGACCGTCTGAGCTACTACTGCTTTGTAGGCACATAGTGTGATCAGGACTCACTCCACATCCAATCCATGAGCAGATTCATCTAAATCTCGAGTAGCAATTTGCAAACACAACAAAAAAATCATACATGTCTATTATATAAGGTGATTTTCGTTGATATAGACAAATTCATACTGGAGACCACAGAACAGAAAATATTTAATGTCCTGTGCTGGAGACTCCGTAAGTGGTCAGGAACAAGTTCCAAAGACCCTTTCTGTGAAATACGCAAAATTAAATTTAGACTTCCTATACTAATTGAGTCGATGTTGTTCTTGAACAAGTATAGAGGCACAAACAAAAGTATTTTTTGTACAAATTTTTCGTGTTTCGCATGCTGGGTTATTGAACCTTGGTCCTGACAACTTACCGAGTCCCCAATTTGAATTTGGCTATATAAACGACAGTCACTTTGTATAGGATAGGTACTCGAATGACTAAAAATGTACTCTGTGATTCACCTACCGTCGTTGTCGTGCCATATTTTGCACATTCTGAAGTCTCTGCTGCTGAAGTCGAGCTTTCCATCCCCTATAACTATTCTGTTTATTTCCCATCGCGTCACAGAGTCAAATTCAAGTTTTTTTCCAGCACTGATAAAATTATCGTAAGTCCATCAACGTGCGTAAATCGAGACATAGAAACGCCGGAGAGAAGTCACTAGGGTTAATTTTTGTTACCGTATAGGGCCTGCATGGGTTTCATCGTAAGCCCATCGACGTGCGTAAATCGAGACATAGAAACGCCGGAGAGAAGTCACTAGGGTTAATTTTTGTTACCGTATAGGGCCTGCATGGGTTTCATCGTAAGCCCATCGACGTGCGTAAATCGAGACACAGAAACGCCGGAGAGAAGTCACTAGGGTTAATTTTTGTTACCGTATAGGGCCTGCATGGGTTTCTTCGTAAGTCCATCGATGTGCGTAAATCGAGACACAGAAACGCCGGAGAGAAGTCACTAGGGTTAATTTTTGTTACCGTATAGGGCCTGCATGGGTTTCATCGTAAGTCCATCGATGTGCGTAAATCGAGACACAGAAACGCCGGAGAGAAGTCACTAGGGTTAATTTTTGTTACCCTATAGGGCCTGCATGGGTTTCATCGTAAGTCCATCGATGTGCGTAAATCGAGACACAGAAACGCCGGAGAGAAGTCACTAGGGTTAATTTTTGTTACCCTATAGGGCCTGCATGGGTTTCATCGTAAGTCCATCGATGTGCGTAAATCGAGACACAGAAACGCCGGAGAGAAGTCACTAGGGTTAATTTTTGTTACCGTATAGGGCCTGCATGGGTTTCTTCGTAAGTCCATCGATGTGCGTAAATCGAGACACAGAAACGCCGGAGAGAAGTCACTAGGGTTAATTTTTGTTACCGTATAGGGCCTGCATGGGTTTCATCGTAAGTCCATCGATGTGCGTAAATCGAGACACAGAAACGCCGGAGAGAAGTCACTAGGGTTAATTTTTGTTACCGTATAGGGCCTGCATGGGTTTCATCGTAAGTCCATCGATGTGCGTAAATCGAGACACAGAAACGTCGGAGAGAAGTCACTAGGGTTAATTTTTGTTACCGTATAGGGATTGCATGGGTTTCATCGTAAGTCCATCGATGTGCGTAAATCGAGACACAGAAACGCCGGAGAGAAGTCACTAGGGTTAATTTTTGTTACCCTATAGGGCCTGCATGGGTTTCATCGTAAGTCCATCGATGTGCGTAAATCGAGACACAGAAACGCCGGAGAGAAGTCACTAGGGTTAATTTTTGTTACCGTATAGGACCTGCATGGGTTTCTTCGTAAGTCCATCGATGTGCGTAAATCGAGACACAGAAACGCCGGAGAGAAGTCACTAGGGTTAATTTTTGTTACCCTATAGGGCCTGCATGGGTTTCATCGTAAGTCCATCGACGTGCGTAAATCGAGACACAGAAACGCCGGAGAGAAGTCACTAGGGTTAATTTTTGTTACCCTATAGGGCCTGCATGGGTTTTGCAAAGTGGTTTTACATGAAATCATATTCTTAGTGTAAGCCTATCCGTAACTGGTAAGCAAACCCTTTTCAAACAGGGGTTTATTTTTAGGGTTAATTTGGGCTTACTCGCGAAGGGTAACCGTGTAACCCTACTAATGCCTATCCTGTCGCGACTAATCCGATAGTATCCCTATAGAACCCGATCAAACGGAAACTGGCGAGAAAAAGGCCTAACTTTTTGTTAAAAGGCGGTGTTGAAAGAATTCAAAACTCTGTATAACCCATTCCTATGAAGGGTTTCAAACCAAATGTAACACTATGATAGGCTGAACTTCCAAATCTAATAATTACCCTAAGATATCAATATCACGTTATTGTCTCTGCAAATTCATTTTAAACCATAAGAAACAAAGATTGAGAGGCTACCGCCGCTATACATATATAAGGTGACTTTTATCTACACAGCTAAACTCATACTGTGGGCTTGGTAAGTAATCAGTATGACGGATCGATTTTAAATCGAGTTACAGCGTCATAAAAACGATAATCGTGTGCGCATTTTGAACGTGCTTCGGCTTAGAACTAAAGGACGTAAGTCTCAAAACTAATATATTTAATTTAAGCAATAATATTGGATGTAGTATTTTTCTTTTTATGCATGATAGTAAACAAAATTCTCCTGTTGAATATAAAATTTTAGACATAAAGATCAAGTGAAAAAAAGCAAACTCAAAAAAACACTTAATAAGACACCTTTTTCAAAAATGAAATCTATCGAGTGAAGGTTTTCCAATTATGTAACGCTATTTACAGCCGAAAGATAAATGTGTGAAGAAATAAACATATAAGTTTCACATTGCTTGGGTATGTGGTAGACTCAGTATGATCATTCAAAAACTCTTGAAATTGTGAAGACCTGCTCTTATGCTTAGATTACATCCTATGGAGTTCCTATATTAAGCTTAACTTTCAAACCCGGTTTTTGGGTCCCTGGAACTGGCCTACCATGAGTTTTGCTTACTATACACGTTAACGTCTGCGTAAAATATTTATATGAGAAATTGTGCAGCGCCCCTAGCGGCTTACTACAGGAACCAGCATTTCTCATACAAAATATTTTACTTAGACGGTAACGTGTGTAGTAAGCAGAACTCATGGTAGGCCTACAGGTCCGTCCTTCGATACGTTCTGCAATACCGGCCGGCACGGAGCGGGCGGGCGGCGGCGCGGCGGCAAGATCATGCAAGCGCATTTTGTAAGAACTGATGAAATTCGTAAAAAAATTAGCATTATTATTCATTTACAATTAATCCGACAATGCATGTGGTTTACAATTTGGATTTTTAGTATGAGTTACATTATAAGATTCAAGATTCAAAATATTTATTGCGTGCTATAATGTAAGTACATAGTATTAACAGAGGTAGTACAGGTGTGGAAAAAAAAACATTATACATAGGTAACACTAAAAGTTTCCGGAACTGGCCACTTACATAAACAATATTTAAAAATTTATTGCAACATTTGAAAATAGAACTCTTTGGCTGTAGAATGCAGTTTGTTTCATCTGACTGTCTTTTGTTTTTACCTTGTGGCGCCATTTAAAAAATTGTGTGTCTGCATCAACATGGATTTAACTCGGGAAAATTTTCGTAGTATGATTTTCTACGATTTTAAGTGTAATTTGACAGCTCAACAGAGCATCGCTCGGCTTGAAACAGCTTTTGGCAATGAAGCACCATGCAAGACGACTGTTTATAGTTGGTTTGCAGAATTCAAGCGTGGTCGTATCAATCTCAGTGACGAATCTCGCGATGGTCGGCCGTCCACCGCTGTGACCAACAAAAACATCGATGCTGTGCGCCGTATGATTGAAACAGACAGGCATGTGACCTACCATGAAATTCGCGCATCCTTAGAAATAGGCATGAGTCAAATACAATCAATCCTACACAAACATTTGGGTGTGAGAAAGCTGTGCTCGCGGTGGATCCCACACAACTTGACCGAGGCTCAAAAAACGGACCGCGTCACTTGGTGCAGTGCCATGCTTACCAGATTCAACGAAGGTGCGTCAAATTTGGTGTGAGACATAGTAACAGGTGACGAAACATGGATTTATTGCTACGATCCCAAAACAAAGCAGCAATCGAGCGTATGGGTCTTTCAAGATGAGCCGAAACCAACCAAAGTGGCGCGCGTGAAAAGTGCATCTAAGCGGATGATTGCTTCTTTTTTTAATAAAACTGGACACGTGGCTACTGTTGCTTTAGAGAATCGTCGTACCGTGAATAGTGACTGGTACACGACCATTTGTTTGCCGGAAGTTATTGACGAACTCCGTAAAAATAACCGTAAACGCCGTATCATCCTGCACCACGACAATGCTAGTTCTCACACGGCCAGACAGACAAACGACTTTTTGAAGACGAAAAATGTAGAACTCATGAGTCATCCTGCATACAGTCCCGACCTGGCACCTTGTGACTTTTTTCTGTTCCCAAAAATTAAGAACCAATTACGCGGTCAACGATTTTCATCACCAGAAGAGGCTGTCGAGGAGTATGAAAAACACGTTTCAGAGGTCACCACAGGGGAGTGGCACAAAAGTTTTCAAAACTGGTTTGATCGAATGAAAAAGTGCATAGACGCCAAGGGAGATTATTTTGAAAAACAATAAATTAATTTTGTACCTTTAATAGTATTTTTTCATATTCATTCCGGAAACTTATAGTGCGTCCCACGTAGCGCCCTGCAAGGGCATAGCAAAGGTTTACTTATAACTAAATACGTACCTAATGTTAAATTGTGTACAGCTTGATATTAGTAGATAACTTTTCCATAATATATTGTTATACTATTGAATTAAAATTTTAAAATAATATTATTGTTTTAAACAAATTGAATTGTAACTAGTGATTCAGTATATTATTAGTGACATTTTTATCTTATTACAATTTTTGGGTATATTATTAGTAGTATTTGCAATTTACCAAAAACGTGTCTCATATAAATTATTAGGTACTTAATTATCTGAATGGGTTATTCTACATTTTAAGCTATTTATATATTATAAAGCTACAATGCTTTGAAACTTGAACTATTAGGTACTTTTGAAGTCTTTTTAATGCATAGAAGTGTGTTTCTAGTTCGGACATTGGCTGCATAAAGGTCTTGAAATTGTCATTGAAGTATTAATTTGCCACCGTATAAAAGATACATCGTTAACACTTTCTTATCGATTTCACAACTTGACAGTTCGAAAGGAGCGAAGGAACTTACGCTTTCTTTTTGTCAAAAGTAACAACAGATTTTTTTCACAGGTCTAAAATTGCAGTAAGGGAATCAGTTAGAAATTCCTTATTTTTAGAAATAAAAAAATTAAAAAGTATATTTGTTCTCTACTTAAGGGTATGGGTAACGCAAGAAAAAAATCAGTTCTGGGCGTAGCCAATGCGTTCGACCTAGGCGCGCGGGGGGAAATTGGCCCCGTCCTATAAGCTCGGGTCTGCCATAGGAGTAGAGTGGACGACGAACTTTTAATTTAGTGTTTTTAATATTGTCTAAGAGAGCCCGGAAAAGAAAAGCTTCTATGACTGGTTTGATGGATGTGGAAGAGAAAGAGGTGTGTCAGGATCGCAGCAGATGGAAATCTGTAGCATCTGAGGAGCGAGTATACGTACGAGTATTATAAGGTGACTTTCGTTTATATAGCCAAATTCATACTGGAGACTCGGTAAGATACCAAACTGTGTTTGCGAAATACGAAAAATATTTTTTTGTGCCTCAATACTTGTTCAAGAACAACCTCGGCTCAATTAGTATAGGAAGTCTAAATTTTATTTTGACTACTTACCAAGCGAAATCTGACCAAATACATGGTGAGTAGCCGTTTCAATATCAATACTTACCAAGTGTCCAGTGTAAATTTGGCGAAAAACGAAAGCCATGTATATGTCAATGTATATGTGTGTATTAAGTGTATTACTGTGTATTAAGTGTATTACTGTGTATTAAGTGTATTACTGTGTATTAAGTGTATTACTGTGTATTAAGTGTATTACTGTGTATTACGTGTATTACTGTGTATTAAGTGTATTACTGTGTATTAAGTGTATTACTGTGTATTAAGTGTATTACTGTGTATTAAGTGTATTACTGTGTATTTTTATCGATCGAAGTACGGCGTTGGTCCTACTTGCTATCACTTCGGGACTTAAATGTCTATGGTCTATTAAAGTAGTTTTTTGATTGTTTGACTTATCGGTTGACACTCGGAACATTTCAGACACTCCCTTAGAGATACATTATATATAATTTATAATATCATGATAGTTAGTTGTAACTATTATCCGGGCTTTAAATATTTTAGTCGCCTGTTGAGCTAGTTGTACACTTGCGGGAAAATAAATCGGACCAATTAATTCTTTAGAAAGTTGTGATTGGTTTTCTTCAAAAAGTTGAAACTACAGTTGCAAAACTTCCGAAAGATTCGGAATAATTATGTAATACTTCCCGGAAAGTTTCTTTCAATCAGAATATTTCAAAATAAATTTGGTTAAAAATATGGGCAAAACGTTTCTTTATTATCGGCCAATCTTGCTAGTAAATATCGTATTCTGCATCGATTCGCCGGAAAACATTCAACCGACGATCGACGAAGAACGAACGCGACTCGTGTTCGGCGCGGTGCGCGGGGTGGGCGCGGTTAGCGGGGAGTGGTGGCTCCCCCCGGGGAAGTATTCGCCCGCAACCCGAGAAGTATTCATATCCCGCAATAATGTTTCGGAATAATTCCCAGTCGGTCGGAGGGAATATTTCGATTAAATATATGTGCGCATGAAATTAGTAGGTATGTACTTTGTACGTACCTATTGTGTGCGTTGTTAAAAAACGTACTTCTAATTTGCTCAGTGGTGGTGAATTGATTTTCATTTAGCGTTAGTAAAATATATAGTCGCCGTCAATAGAAATTGTGGACTATGTAAACAAAGCGCCATGTTGTCTTTGTCTATGAATAGGTGAACTATCTAGAGATGGGTAAGTATGTGATTAAAATATGTTAGGTGCTTAATTAATTTTCTTTATTTGATTCATCGCTAAAGTATTCTGATGAATCGCTAGTCAAATCGCCCACGTTAATTACAAATGGTTCCGTCACATCGTCGGTGGCCGTATCTATTATCCCATCCAGTTCTTTCATTTTTTCTTCTACTTTTAGGACATGAGCTACACATTTCGCCCACTGTTCTGGCCCGATCCGCGCCAAACCTTGGTCCAACAAAATCTTCACATCGTCCACTTTGAATGTTTTGTTGTTCCTTCCAACGTAACCTTTTACTTGCACTCATATCAACTCTATCGGGTTAAGCTCGCAATGATATGGTGGAAAGCGCAAAACTCACATTTTTGATGCCGCCAACTCATATACATACATTTTTTTATATTTTTGCTTGTCTACTTTAGCGATGAGATTTGCTTTGATTTCGGTTTCTTGAAATTTGATTTCTTTTTCGCGCAACTAGTTTTGGATAGCCTCCTTCCGCCAACTCATGTTGGGCGCCTTTTCGATTTGACGCGAATGATATGGGGCATTGTCCATTACTATGACGATAAAATCAGTAAGAGAAGCCAAGTCGTTAGAATACCGAAAACACAAAAGATTTTAGGGCAACGCTGGAAGATCACACAGCTCTCGATAGAATCAAACACACGTTTATGTCAAAGATTATGAAGTAACGCTGTCAAAAAAATGACGGAATAAAATAGCATCATGAATAAAATTTATTTATAAAGGTTTATATTCAAATAGATTCGTACATCACTAAGTTTCAAAGACAATACAGATTCGATGAGAAAAAAATATGACAGCAATCTCGACGCAGTACAGAATTGACTATTGATTCCATGATTTTCCGTAATTAACTGGTGATTATTGAATATTTCATGATGAAATACAGCGAATGGCAGGTATGACTTGATGCTTCATGATTTGGAATAATGTTCAGTGAGACTCCGTGACAGAACCTTGAGAAAAATTGAGAAAACGGTTTGTTTACATAGTCCACAATTTCCATTGACGGCGACTGTACTTATATTTAATTAGGTACCTAGGTAGGTATGAGGAACGTGATATATACACAAAATATAACATTGTTTAACAAACGTGACATGATTATAGCTTGGTTAAGCAGAATAAAAAAAAATAGTTACCTAAGGGGGTGCTTTTTTACCTCGGCACAAATTGCACATCATAATATTGTTTTCCTTACCTTTAAATAAAAAGTATACAATAACTGTGATTTAATTATAAAATTTATAAAATTTAATAATAAAGTCTTCATAAAAAAATTACGCACTTGAATGTATAACATTTTGTTTGCATTACATTAACAAACTTAAAAGCGTGTTTACAGTTGTAATGTAATGCGGCTAAAATGTAACGCACAAAATTGAATAATTTTCATGTGATCACCTAACTATTAACAAGCAGTATGCGCGAATTGCTATAAAACGCATTTATTGCAAACTTTTTATTCAAAAGTAAGGAAAACAATATTATGATGCGCATATAATTTTGGTGATATTTATAGTTAAGAACATTATTTTCGATAATTCCTAAAAACCTGTATAATATTTTGCATGATTTCGTAGCGTTTGTCGTCTTCGCATTTTATTATTAACTAGCCTTTGCCCGCAGCTTCGCCCGCGTTCAGTGACTCTGCCCGGTTTTCGGCTTGTGCGTTATTTTATGAACACCTCTTATAGTCTATGTGTTGACCATAGTAACCACAATGATAATAAAGAAAACTGCATTCAAATCTGTTGATTGGTTCTAGAGTTATAAAAGCGTTTATTCAATCTTTACCCCGTTTCCGGTTTGGGCGTTATTTTTAGAAAAATTACTTATAGTCGATGTGTTGACCAGGGTCACTACAATGATAATAAAAAAACCGCATCCAAATCCGTTGCGTGGCTCTCGAGTTAAAACGGAACATACAGACAGACAGACAGACAAAAATTCTAAAAATGGTTGTTTCGGCCTCAGTACAGTACCAATAACAAATGAAACAAATAATGTACAGACACGACTTTTTTACTCCTTCAGTCATAGTATAGATATAAATTTTTCGAAAATCGAAAGTATTCTACGAGAGTGATTCGGAATGTTTACCGACCGCAACTGTAGTTGAAACCCTTTTTGACATTCAAAGAATATACATATGTTCTAATGAGCCCTCGTCCAGTCCACATTCACAGAGGGAATGATCCCTCACCCTGATTTTGACATGACCTAGTCAAAGGCGACAAATTACAGATAAAAATAGTTAACTGCAGTATTTTAGTTTTTTTTTTTTTCATTTATTTATCTAAAACAGGTTTTGTACATAATTTGAGTATCAATAAAAAACATCACGAAAAACCCCATGGGTTTATCTGTGATATATCTGCTATTACTATGATTTAAAATAAATCCTTCTTTTCCACCTCTTTATTTAAATGTTAACATAAGACAATTTTTTGTATCTTTAGTATTTTTTTGTGAAAAGCCATTGGTTGAAAACTCAAACGATTCATTTTACTCATCAAGTTTAAAAATAGATTTAATGAAATACATGGGGTAAACTAAAAGATTTGCGTAACCCATAAATAAAACAATTTACATGTAACGTTTAAATATATTTAGTGCTTTTTAGGTATTTTTTCATGTTTAAGGTACTAAATCATTCCAAATTAAAACAAAAAATTTAACTTATTCAGGTATCATAAAAAAGGTTTTTCACTTCTCATGCTCTTAAAGTTCTTGTTTATGCTAGCTGTAAGCGGACTAAAACTATTTTTTTATGTTCTAGTGCATAAAAGTGTTTACTTCTTCTAAGACTATGGCAATAGGCCTTACAGCCAATATAAAATACACAGTACAACTTAATTGACTAAGATTCTATCATTTTAGTGCGAACTGACGGGACAGCGATGAATACGGACTCTTCAGACGATGCTCAGAAGGATATATATACAGTGACTTAAACAAATATGATATAAAATAAATAAGACATAAGACATTTTTATTCATAATTGTCATTATACGTCAGGACACAACACAATAAATAAAAATAAAAATAAAGAAAAAAGTATACATAGTATCTCAATCATAAATAAAATTTGAATGTCAAAAAGTTGAAACATGTCAATTACAATATTTACGTCGCAAAGTAAAAAGTTCCTATATAATAAACCTCAAACGTGCATGTTTAATTATTTATTTACGTTATTTAGACATGGCTGTGTGGGCTAGAGATACTGCCTTCCCAATCGGTGGCAGAGTAAAAAAAAAGTAGTGGCGGGAAAGAGCTGCTGTTTTTTTCTCAGCAGTTCATTCATATTTAGTTGTTTGATTATTTAAATATGCAATAAATATTACTGAACGTTAAATATGTCATCAAGTGATAATGAAATAATACTTAGATTTAACACATTAATGGAAAGAAACGCAAAGAAAGTTGTTCAGCAGATATTGCCGCAAAAATCTAAGCAAATACATCTTAAAAGTTATGAGAATTTCATGCATTGGAGAAGCGGAAAACAAGTAAATAGGTTCTCGGAAAGTGTTTTTTAACGTGTTTTTATGAATTGCCAAATAAATTACAGCTATTACTATGGAGTGTATATTCTAGACAATAGTAAAAATGAAACACGACATTGATATAAAGATTTCTACGAAGCTGACATCTTAGTTAAAAAGGCTTTCCAGTTGGCATAAAAGCAAGAAATCCAAGGTGCTAACAGCGAACCAAGTGGAAACCTTTTTAAATACCGCACCCTATGAAAGATATTTGGCCACAAAAGTACGTACAGCTCTATTTATATTATTTATTTACAATATATCTATTTAAATACATTGAAATAAAAAACAGGTTTAACTTAAGAGCGTCAAAGGATTACTTGATCTGTTGGTATCAAATACATCATTTTTATCAGAATCAGATTGAATAATTTGCTTTGTTTAATTTGTTTGTTTATTACCGTAAAGATTTCCTTTTCTATAAAAAAACTATTTCATTCGTACAACATCAAAAAAATTAAATTAAAATAAAATAAATTACCAATGACTCATTGTTTTTTTGTGTAGATATTCCAGGTTCGTCAAAATTAACTTCAGTGGGAAGACGTTGATCCTCCAAGACTAAGTTGTGATTTGACATCCTACACAAGCTACAATATAAAAAATATGTTTATTAAATAAAACAGCTAAATACAAGATAATAAACTTACATTCGTTTTGAAGCTTCCTGATGCCTTTGTTTTGTAACTAGTCTTTTTTTTTTTGGAACGTATTTTCCTCTTCCTTTGTGTTTATTTTTATTACCCATTGTGACCTAAAACTAAAAAAAAATTGGATTTTTTATATGAAAAACTAGATAAGTACAAGTACACTCGCGCCTAGTGGTACCAAACAACTATATGAAACTAAATTGTTATCTTTAACAATATGTAAGATGATCACCACATTAAGTAGGATTCAGCCGTGGCTTGTCACCACCCTTATGAAAAAACTATGCTACCAAGCGACTCATACTGTTCCAGCATGGCGTCATAAGTAGACGTACCGAGGGAGTGGTATATAGGCAGTTGTGCAGTAACAGTCATTCGTCCAATGCCGACTTCCGTAGATTGTTACGAAAGTCCCTGGAAAGACTGGTTAACACTCTCCCAGTTTCTGGACAAGCACCCTTCATACTAAACCTTTTCATCAGGGACGGCGATGGCCAGTTATTTATACCAGTAAGTCCCTCGTAAGTCAAAAAAAACTTTTAACTCAAAGCAGATTAAATAAAAGGCCATTAAAACTTTTCGCGTTGAGTTACAACTAGAAGTAAGTTTTTTACAGCACCACGCAGGGCCGTAAATATTGGTATAATTAATTTTAGTATGTGATATCTTGACCGAGAAAACAAAAGAACATCACGATCTAATAATTTTGCCATGCACTGTAAAAAAAAAACGTTTTTGAAACTGAAATGGTGGTTTTTAGGGTTCCTTCAACTTGACCCAGAAAACATTGTCTTGACAAAGGAACATAGGAAAACGACCAAATAATGTTGCCATGCACTGTAATAAATTTTCGTTTTTGAAACTGAAATAGTGGTTTTTAGTAAAGATACAACGAATATTCGGCAACTATTCGGTATTCGGCATATTCGACCATTTTTTAAAATATTCGGTATTCGGCCGAATAGTGGACGGTAATAAAAACACATTTTAATCAGAAAGTATATATTTGGTAAGATGGCAGAAAAACAGAAAAACTTGTAAATGAGTGAAAATATAAACGCATTTTAATCAGATTATTGATTATTGATTATTGGCAGATTATTGAAGTTAAACATTTTCAATTGTTCGTTGTAAAAAACTTGTATTTAACTAAATTAAACACACATTAGTAGCCCAACTTCGATATAGTTTTTTTTATATATTTTCCGTATCATATTTGTTTCATCATAAAATATTATTTTTATACAGATTAGATTTGACATGTAAAACGTATCTTAATATATCTATTTTACAAATAAACATTTTGAATCTTGAATCATTGCGATCACAAAAGTAAAAAACATAAACACAGCGCGCCCGTGACACGCACGGTGTGCTCGAAAATGAGCTTTCTTCCACCACCCCGTCGCCCCCGCGTGCCCCAACACCGGGACAGGTCGTAACTTAATCTGTACGAGTGTACGCGCGAAATGCACAGATCTCTCACCAAATATTCGGCCACCGAATATTCGGCGCTTCGGCCTAAAGCGCCGCCGAATATTCGGTATTCGGCCAAATCACTATTCGTTGCATCTCTAGTTTTTAGGGCTCCGTGCCCCAGTACTGGAGGACAAAATTTATTTTGCTGATTTCAAAAAAGGGTCACTAACCTTTGATTCTGATCTGATCAATTTTATGAATTTGGCCAAATAAAATAATCTCCAAACCGTGAACTGCTGATATAGTATTTGTTTATACGAAAATCTTTTACAATTGAAAACAATTGTTGTTTCAAATAAAATATAAAATATACACGTATTTGCTCAACCAAAATATACTGAGACAGCTTTTTTTTTTTCGATATCTTCTATTGTTTTCATAGTAAAAGTTGTTTGTTTAAATTAGTACTATTACGAGTTTGGGGGTCCATAACAATTACAAAATCATCTTCGATAGAGTAACATTGTAGTTTTCCGCATAAAAGTAAGAATTGATTCAGTTTTGGTTTGGTTTGTTATTTCTGTGGCACAATGTAGTGAAATCAGTCATAGTTACATATTTACATTTTTTGACGGCAGCAGTATGATGTCCATCGAAATATTATTTTACTAGCTTTTGCCCGCGGCTCCGCCCGCGTCGAAAAGCTTTTCGTGGAAATAAGGAAAACAAAATAATTTTTGAACGACTATATGCAACGGACACCATGTTTAAGCAAAGCGCTAATAAAGACCAATCGCACGCCCATAAAGCAGCTAAGCAGCGCTTTTTCTCCCGACTTGATTCACAAATATTGAACTTTCAGACTGAAAACTTATTTTTATTACAATAAAATATAGCTTTTGTTACTCAACAATAGTGTAGCCTTTTACAAAAGAAAACGTTTTTGGAATCGGGTAACTTTTCCAAGCTTAATATTAGCAAGAGGTGTGTCAGGATTGTTCTATTAAAATTAAATATAGCCTATGTTACTCAAAAACAGTGAAGATTTGTACAAAAGAAAGAATTTTTAGAATCGGTTCAGTAGTTCCAAAGATTACTTCAAACATACAAAAGCAAGAGGTGTGTCAGGATCGTTGTATTAAAATTAAATATGGCCTATGTTACTCGTCAAAAGTGTAGCCTTTTACAAAAGAAAACATTTTTGGAATCGGGTAACTTTTCCAAGCTTAATATTAGCAAGAGATGTGTCAGGATCGTTGTATTAAAATTAAATATGGCCTATGTTACTCGTCAAAAGTGTAGCCTTTTACAAAAGAAAACATTTTTGGAATCGGGTAACTTTTCCAAGCTTAATATTAGCAAGAGATGTGTCAGGATCGTTGTATTAAAATTAAATATAGCTTTGTTACTCAAAAACAGTGAAGCTTTTTACAAAAGAAAGAATTTTTAGAATTGGTTCAGTAGTTCCAAAGATTACCTCAAACATACAAAAGCAAGAGGTGTGTCAGGATCGTTGTATTAAAATTAAATATGGACTATGTTACTCATCAATAGTGTAGCCTTTTACAAAAGAAAACATTTTTGGAATCGGGTAACTTTTCCAAGCTTAATATTAGCAAGAGATGTGTCAGGATCGTTGTATTAAAATTAAATATGGCCTATGTTACTCGTCAAAAGTGTAGCCTTTTACAAAAGAAAACATTTTTGGAATCGGGTAACTTTTCCAAGCTTAATATTAGCAAGAGATGTGTCAGGATCGTTGTATTAAAATTAAATATGGCCTATGTTACTCGTCAAAAGTGTAGCCTTTTACAAAAGAAAACATTTTTGGAATCGGGTAACTTTTCCAAGCTTAATATTAGCAAGAGATGTGTCAGGATCGTTGTATTAAAATTAAATATGGCCTATGTTACTCGTCAAAAGTGTAGCCTTTTACAAAAGAAAACATTTTTGGAATCGGGTAACTTTTCCAAGCTTAATATTAGCAAGAGATGTGTCAGGATCGTTGTATTAAAATTAAATATAGCTTTGTTACTCAAAAACAGTGAAGCTTTTTACAAAAGAAAGAATTTTTAGAATTGGTTCAGTAGTTCCAAAGATTACCTCAAACATACAAAAGCAAGAGGTGTGTCAGGATCGTTGTATTAAAATTAAATATGGACTATGTTACTCATCAATAGTGTAGCCTTTTACAAAAGAAAACATTTTTGGAATCTGGTACCTAACTTTTCCAAGTTTAATATTAGCAAGACGTGTGTCAGGATCGTTGTATTAAATTTAAATATAGCCTGTGTTACTCAAAAACAGTGAAGCTTTTAACAAAAGAAAGAATTTTTAGAATCGGTTCAGTAGTTCCAAAGATTACCTCAAATATACAAAAGCAAGAGGTGTGTCAGGATCGTTGTATTAAAATTAAATATAGCCTATGTTACTCATCAATAGTGTAGCCTTTTACAAAAGAAAACATTTTTGGAATCGGGTAACTTTTCCAAGCTTAATATTAGCAAGAGGTGTGTCAGGATCGTTGTATTAAATTTAAATATAGCCTATGTTACTCAAAAACAGTGAAGCTTTTTACAAAAGAAAGAATTTTTAGAATCGGTTCAGTAGTTCCAAGGATTACCTCAAATATACAAAAGCAAGAGGTGTGTCAGGATCGTTGTATTAAAATTAAATATAGCCAATGTTACTCATCAATAGTGTAGCCTTTTACAAAAGAAAACATTTTTGGAATCGAGTAACTTTTCCAAGCTTAATATTAGCGAGAGGTGTGTCAGGATCGTTGTATTAAAATTAAATATGGCCTATGTTACTCAACAATAGTATAGCTTTTTACAAAAGAAAGAATTTTTAGAATCGGTTCAGTAGTTCCAAAGATTACCTCAAACATACAAACAAACAAACAAATCTTTCCTCTTTATATAATAGTGTAGACAAAATAAATTTCAATGTCTTTGAGAGCAGTTTTGGCGGATATTTTTCGTTTGAAGAAAAAGACGCAGATTCCACGTCTAACCGGCGCCAACGCGAGGCGTGGACTGATAATATAGTAACTCGCCTGCGCGCGACTGTGTCAGTAAATATACGTGTTTTTGTATCATTCAGACCAATTTTATACAAAAAGAAACAACAAAATCACGCAACTGGTACTTGAGACAAAATCGATAAAGAGTCTTAAATAGAGGGCCACAAAAAAAAATATTGAGGCTCTAAATATGAATCGATTAACGTGGTTTGTTCAAACTATCTTTCCTAAAGTTCAACTAATAACATATATTTTTTTCAAGGCTGTGTCTATCCTGATTATCCCAACAAAATCATTCGAAGTCTGCAATTTTGTTGCTGCTTGCGTTAAGGCGCCTTAAGGCGCCCGCCCTTATTTATTTTTTCTGTCAATAAGATTGGGTCAAGTTTTACCCAAATTCATATGCACACTTTAACGAGACTCACACTGTATATATTTACGAACGCGTTCGTCGCGTATTTATTGAATGCCGCGTGGTCAATGGTCAATATGGACATAGTAATAATGTATTTAGGATTTGAGGTGTAATTTGAAAAAAATAATATTTATATAACCAAACAAAATTTCTAAAATGTGACACGGACGAATTGTAGTTTATACATAAAGGTGGGGATAAAATTCTACCAGTTAAGATATTGAAAACACAAAAACCAGTCAAGTGCGTGTCGGACTCGCGCCCTGAGGGATACGTTCCATAAAATATCCCGTAGTTGGTTCGTGGAGTTAAGTAATTTGAACAAAAACTACAAAGCTATAATACATAGCTACATAGCTATAAGCTATAAAATGTATGAAAAAAGAAACCGCGAAATTAAGCTTGTATAAATCGGCATTTTTAGTATTTTAGTTTTTTTATACAAAATATACAGAAATTCCAAATTCCTAACTAGTTTAGTCTAAGACTGACAACTTTGATGTCCTACTATTTCCGTATATTTGAAGGAAAAAAAATGTTTTTTGTACTCTACCAATGAGCTTGAGACAATGATGTTCAACACGCCAGAAAAAAAAAATCTCGGCTCCTATTATTTTTAGGATCACAAACATGAAAAAAGATTTTCATGTTTTTGAACCTAAAAAACTATTTCATTGAATTTTTAAGCCAATATTCGGGCTTGGCTCAAAAAACATTCTACAAAAAAAAAAAAACAGTGCTGTAACTCCGTCTACGAGACTACGACCTACGAGTCATAAATAGTCATAATAGATAACATAGTCTTACATACGAATTACTTACGTCATGGTATCAGTTTTAACTGATAACATTCAAGAAGAAGTGTTTAGTTAGTCTTGCCAATCACTGTATGTACATTTCAATAAAATAAAGGTAGGTTTATCGAATGGAAAGAATTAGTTGGATAGAAAAGAATGGCATCGAAGTCCTGTTGATTGTAAACGAAAAGCGAGATTTGATGAAGACTGTAGTTAATAGAAGGGGAAAGATGTTGGGACATCTGATACGACAAGACAATTATATCAAAAACATCAGCGAAGGAAAAGTGCTGGGAAAAAGAAAGAGAAGAAGACCCAGGAGAACATTCACAGATCAGGTGAAAGAGAAAGTAAATGTCGTGTCGTATCAAGAAGTTAAAGAGAGAGCGGAGTGAACAGGTGAATGGAGAAGACTCCACCGACAAGAGGGCAAAATAAAGGTAGGTATGGTTACTTACTTGAGGTAGAGATCCAGGAGACGGCGCCCCCTATTTTGGTAAATTCGTTTGGTTCTACCAGAACGGTAATACTTATCGATTCTTTTATTAGCCATTATTTACTATTTATTATTGTCTTGCATTGTTAAGTTCATTTATTTATTAAATTAAACAAAACTGACCTAACCTAAAATAACAAAAGGGAATATTTACATTATTATACACAACACATCACTAGTTCACAATATTGACACGATATCGGAATCGTTAAATGCACTCGTGATATTTTGTAAAAATTTTGTTTCCGCAACTTTGCGTGAACCGCGAGTCATTAGACCCAAAAATTATCAAAATAGACCGTCGTCCAAAGGAGTGTTTTTCTATGAATAAGATTGTCTTTGGTGACTATTATATGATTATCATACGCACATGATTATTGAACTTATATCTTAAGGGACTTAAACAGGGTTCGAAAGAATAATTATCTTGATAATTATTATCATGATAATTATCTTGATAAAAATAGCTCGATAATTATCAATTGATAATAACAAAAATTGCGTTCATGAAAATGAACTGTATTCGAACGTGTATTTCCGCACGCATTTATTTTTAAAGCGCTACTTTAAATATGTATGAATAGACGCCGCGCGCGCGACTGAAGTGCTGCAGAAACGCAAAAAAAGAAGGGCTCTTAAGCAAAGTTGAGTGAACACGAATGTCATTGGTTTGTTAAGTTGAATGTTGTTTATTGAGTTGAATTTGAAAAATGCCTTTTAAAATTATAATACATTTGTTATGAAACAATATAACAAATTAATTTCTTACACTGGTGATAATTATCCGATAATTATCATGGATTTAAAGAAACACCATTAAATTATCTATCACATACATAATATATAGGGTGAAATTAGATCAAATTCATACTGGAGATTCGGTTAGTGATCAGGAACTAGGTTCAGTAATCCTTTTATCTAAATTCGAAAAATATATTTTTTTGCTGCCGTACAGCTAGGACTAGTTTAAGTACAATTCCTAGCCCAGTCAATAATTATAAAGCATAATTGAACCTCGTTTCTGATCACTAACCGAGTCTCCGGTATAAATTTGGTCGGTTGTTTCAATTTCCCCTAGTATTATAATTATTAGTCAAAAATATCTACTGAAAAACGTCTTTTCTCAAACGTGCTTCCTGTAAACCGTCTGAAATTTAGTCTACGCTGTTGAAAATTATACTGCCAGATAGAAGTTTTGACAATCAAGTAAATGATTTTTTCGAGATTTTTAGCACTTCTCAAAAGTGAATGAATGAATAAAAATACTTTATTGCACAAGAACACATGAATGTACAGAGGCGAACTTAATGTTATTTAGCATTTTCATCCAGTTAACCTGGGGCGTTGCAGAAAAAATGTTTGCAGAAAAATTCCTTCAGGCATAACTCAAATAGCTCCAACCAGTTTTAGTTAAAACTCGTAGGCAAGTTCATACATAACATATTTATGAGAAAAATTCAGGAGAAATCTTTTAAAGATTACTAAGAACAGTGAACAATATATTGGCCAAGTGCGAGTCGGACTCGCACACAAAGGGTTCCGCCACCACCCTGCAAACGGGCGCGGAATCCCCAAAAACATGGTAATAAAAAAATACATTGTGGCGGTTACTTTACTAGTAGTTGCTAGATGGCACCATACGTTTTAAAATCGTAAAAAATAAGTAATTTGATCACATTATCGTTCTAGTGCACCTTTTATTCAGGAGAAAACAATAGCGTTAAGACATAGATTTCTGTATTAATTATTAAGTTTTATGTAAGTATAATAAGGCACTGGATGATTGTTTACCTACTTCATTATAGTCGTGCAAGCCTAAACTGCGTTTCCTCTGAACAGTCTAAGAACCCTAAATTATTACAACATGCCAAAGCAACATCGAGGGTACAAAAAACAAGTCACTAAAATGATAACGCCTGACAAAAACTTGGTACCGTCTGCGTACGGAACCCTATTTTTTATTAAAACACCTAATACATCATGATGGCTAACAAACAACAAAAATGGTGGAGGAAAATTAGCTGTCAAACGTGGTTGCACAGCTAACTTCAGGCCGCAACGAACGACCATGTGGACTGTGTTGCATCCGCGTTACGCGGGAGCCGACTTGATATGAACTCCGGTGACCTTTGGCGGCGAGCGAAAACGCCACAGTCACAGTATAGGTAACAACAGTAGTTTAACTAGGCGGTGTCCTTGAAATCAATACCTACGGCCGCTCGGTGCCTAAACACGCGCTAGGGCTGTCAAATGACTGTTTACGTATTTGATAATGCTATATTAATACTATAAAAGTCGTATTTAAGCAATCATACAATGCACAACATACTCTGTAATTTCGTGCCATAATTTACGAAAATGCGCGGGAGCGTCACAATGACAACGTGCGTACGTAACTGCGGTGCGACCGCGACTGTCGTACCGTAACGTAAAAGGAGTTGAATTGAGTTTTGGGTGGGGGGGTGCGTTTCGGCCCGTTTGTATGGAGATAGAATACTATTTGTTATTTATACTTAGGTAATAAGTATGTATTGTACTTACGCGTGCTCCTCATCGGTACATTTATTCGACGTAAAAGTACCTTCTTTGGTAGAAGATCTCAATGCACTGAAATAAGTGGGAAATAGTACATTACGATACGAGAGCGATGAAACGTTTTCTGACGAGTGTGAGTTTGCGGCACGAACCGAAGATGAGTGCTGCAATCACACGAGTCGAGAAAAAGTTACTCGCAAGAGTATCGTATAATATTTCATAGCAAAAGTGCGGAAAATGCCGACTTTACGCAAGCGCAGCGTGCGCAAAGTGGTCATTTTACGCACGGTGTGCTATAAAATACATTACATTTCATTTGAACAAATATTGGTAATAAAAAGTAACAAATACTATGATATCTGCCTAATAATCTTCCTAAAACGCCAGAATTTTTGTGAAATAATCTTAGTACCTACTAAGTAGTATAAAAAATAATATAGTTGTACTGATTTTGGTAGACTCCTAAAACGCCAGAATTTTGGTGAAATAATCTTAGTACCTACTAAGTAGGATAAAAAATATTATGGTTATACTGATTTTGGTAGACTATGTCCCATTATCTTCCTAAAACGCCAGAATTTTGGTGAAATAATCTTAGTACCTACTAAGTATATAAAAATAATATGGTTATATACTGATTTAGGTAGACTGTGTCCCATCATTATGGCAAAGTATCTACATTCAAAAGTTAAACTAGTTTAATTTTCATATTTATTTTATAAGAAATAAATAAACACGTACGTGCAAGTACTGTACTTACTTAGCATTTCTTTGTAATGCATTCGTCCTGTTTGTCTTTGATATAACTCGTAGTGACTTTTTTCGTTTATTGCGTTTGTTGGCCATAGAGACAACTTGGCGAGATCAATTTTAGTTTATTTTCGAAAAATCACTGCACGTCACACGCTGCGTCGGGTGGGAAGAGCACTGGCACAGGTCCGTCGTCGGTAAGTGCCACCGCGCGACTGACCAACAGTGTTGCCAGTATACACTTCAAATTTAGGACGACGGGCCATCTGTAAAGGGATGATTTTGGAAGAAAAGGGACGCTTTTTCAATGTTGCATGAAATTTAAGTTTAAATTAAAACATAAGCTAATGTTATAAACCTAATTATATCTTTCTTTAATAGTTCAGCTTTGATTTGAAGACTAAAATGCAATTTATACACAACAAATCAACGACATTAGTATGTTTTCATGTTTAATACACTCAGAGGCACAATTAACCGCCCACTCGGCTGAAGTAGCATAACTTTGTTTACAATAACTGAATGCTTATGATGTTGAATGACAATTTGTTAAGTGGGTAGTTTATGATAAATTAGGACAATTTATGACCCTTTTTTAAAGATACCCTCAAGTGTGGGTCTCTTTTATTGAGTTCAGTCGAATGTTGACTTTCGAACGGATTGTTTTACGCGTACATAAAGTATTGCCTTTGAAGTTTTTAGGTACATTTCTTGGTTTTTAAGGTGCGTCAGAGTTTGTCAGTTGCTTTTTACCCAGTAAAATGCCATTGGATGCAGCTGGTGCAGCTAGAGCGGTGGCGCTTTCAGATGCTGGGTATAGCCAGCGTCGCATAGGCCGTATGATGGGATATCCTCGAACCACGATACGTGATGCCATCCGACGATACAGAGAAACTGGATCTTACACTAGAAGACCGGGACAAGGTCGTGTGAGGTGCACTTCTGCAAGAGATGACCGCTTCATCGTTTCCAACATTCTAAGAAATCGCTTCACTACGGCTCCCGAAGCTCGTAATCGCCTATTTGAGGTACGAAATGTAAGCGTTAGCCTTAGAACGATAAGAAGAAGGCTTGCAGAGCGTAATTTGACTCGATTCCGGCCAGCTCGAGTTCCAGCGTTGACCACAGAGCACCGGAGAGCTAGACTTCGATTTGCTCAACAATACCGAAACTGGACCATAGAGCAATGGAAGAACGTTCTCTTCTCTGATGAGTCGAGAGTCGCTTTAAGAGGTCCCGATGGACGCCAGCGCGTGTACCGACGCCCCGGTGAAAGGTTTGTACAGTGTGCTGTTGTCGAAACAGTGGGCTATCAAGGTGGCTCAGTAATGGTATGGGGTGGTATTTCTTATGAGGCTCGTACAGGGTTAGTTGTGCTTAAAAGAGGCAGCGTAAATGCTCAGAGGTATGTGGAAGAGGTCTTAGAACCTCATGTCATCCCTTTTGCCCCATTTACTGGAGAAGATTTTCTTTTAATGCACGACAATGCTCGTGCGCACGTCGCTAGAGTGGTTACGGAGTACCTTGATGCCGTGGGTATAGCACGATTACCATGGCCAGCTCGCAGCCCGGACCTAAACCCTATCGAACACGTTTGGGACAATCTTAAAAGGCGAGTACGAAGTCGGGTTCCGGCTCCTACCTCCATTAATGAGTAAAAAATTGCCGTGGTCGAGGAATGGGAGAATATACCGCAGTCAGATATTCAAGACATAATGGATGGTCTTCCTAATCGACTGGAGGAGGTCATAAGAGCCAGAGGAGGCAATACTCATGATTAAAATTTAGGTTTTCAATGTCAACAAAAAGTTTTAGATTGTTTATCATCACATTTGTTTTTGTAATTAATTGGTAATTTAAAACTTTTTTCATAATAAAAAAATTAAAGCAATAGCAAATTTTATTTTAATTTTTTTTCATCTGAAATTATCTAATGTAAAATGCCGCCAAGAAAAAAAAACATTCCATAATGAATTTTTGAAGTTACGTCGGAAAATTTAAGTGGGCGGTTAATTGTGCCTTTGAGCGTATATGAAAATTCTGGCTTGTCCGAAAAGGAACGATGGATGTTAAGGGACAAAAAAAGGACGGTTCATCGCCAAAAAGGACGAAAATCGTGCCTTTTAGGACGATCTGGCAACGCTGCTGACCAAGCCCGCGACGCGCGGCCGAGTCGCGCCGCTCGCGGATTTGTAGGTGTTTAGACATCATAAATAGGAAAATAACACTACAACATCCACCTCAGCGATTTGTACTAGAAAATTGATTTATCTAAAGATTTGTGTAAAAATAAGGTCAAGAAGTTTATTATTTTAGGCACAGTATTGAAATTTTTTTTTTAAAGAGGCAACTTTTGATTTTTTTTTTTTTGGACTGGCGAAGTTCATCTGATTGTGTAACTGTAAGCGAATTGTAATCTGCAAGATCCTCAACTGAAACATATATTTTTTTCAGAACTTTACGTCAATTTTTGACTGATTTACATCGATTTTAAAAACAGCATTTGCGGTATAAGAAGCCCTTAATAAATTTTTAAATAAATTACAATGAAAGATAGCATGTTTATCATACAGTATACACCTAGTATAACGTAACGCAAAGACGTTGACGCCGTTTTGTTGTTCTCGTAGTTTTGTGAATGATGCAAGTTTAGTGATATGAGTGTAATGTCGTCGGCAGATCGTAAAGTGTAAAGCGAAAATCTCTCACCAAAAGTTAAAAATATGTGCGACGACGAGCGGAGCGTGTTAGGTTGCTTGTGATCATAATGGAGCCGAGCGGAGCGGAGCGAGGCGATCTCCCTAGTTTTAACAGAAATAGGATATGCCCAGGCAGATCATGATATTCCCGACGACAAATACAGGTATAAAAAGGCGCCCAAAAAGCCGAAGCGGCGATCCCGATTATGTTTTTGGGAGCTAAATGTGAGGTAATGATTTTACAAAAAATATCATAACTGAAAAACAATACATGTCCGGTAGGGGGACACTTCACGGGGGTAATACTCCCAACTCCCTCCCCCCTCCCCTAACCATCAACGAAGGCGGCCGCCTGTAAAATTTTAACCACTGCCTACCCTAGAGTACATGATTTCATACAAAATTATATTTTTCCAATTTTTTTTTATTTTTTTTTATTGTTATTTTTATCGTCAAACTTGACCTTCTCATTGCTTTTCCAGCAAAAAGTTCTATGCACGCCACCGATAGAACGGTTATTATTAATAAGTTATTTATTATTATAGCTGTCCCTAAAAAAATCAAACATCAGTGCGAAATATTTTTAATTTTTGAGTGGCACAGAATACTTTCCGTTCCGATAAGCCTGAACATAATGTATTTCTCTGTTTATTCATAATTTTTCTAATAATTATTATTAATCGCCCAAACTTCCAGAATTTCGTAACAAAAAAACAGACGTTTCTTAGGTAAATAGCATATTTTTGTGCAGCACAATATGCAAAAACGCCACGTGAAAACGTGCAAAATCAACGCGTACTGCTGGGAAGATTTAGCTCAGGACAGTTCTGGATGGAGGCTCAATGTTCAGAGGAAGTTGTCAGATTTTGAAGAAGAGCGTAAAGCTGTTCTTGACGCCAAACGCGATGAGATCAACGCAAGACCACCTACGACCATCCCATATAATTATGTAAATGGAATTTGGACATGTAGCCAGGCCTACCATGAGTTCTGCTTACTACACACGTTACCTGCGTAAAATATTTTGTATGAGAAATGCTGGTTCCTGTAGTAAGCCGCTAGGGGCGCTGCACAATTTCTCATATAAAGATTTTACGCAGACGTTAACGTGTATAAATAAGAAAAACTCATGGTAGGCCTACTGTGCGATCGCACTTTTAAGGCCAAGATAGGCTATGTCAGCCATTGGAGGGCATACCAGCGAAGCCCTAAGCCTTGATCAGTCACCGTGACCGAAAACGACTAGGACGGCGATTCTAGCACATGCGGCAATTTGCGAAGGCCGAAAGCGGGTGCTTATTACAAGCTCTTTATGAAGAAACGTATCAAACTTTTAAAATATAAACTTGTCGTCCGTATTCATAACATGCTTTACGTGGCTTTTAAGGAGTTCTAGTTAATAGAATTATCATCGCACGGCATTTATAACGCGATAAGCAGAGGCGTATGAAAAGCAAAGCGTGTGAAAAAAATTACTTTTCAAACGCCTCTGCTTATCGCGTTATAAATGCCGTGTATGAATTAATATATGATAAAGTTGAGGACTAATGCTATGTCAATGTAATGGTGAAAACTTGATTCCATTAAATTTTTTTGATAGAAAAAAATTACAAAGTTACCTCCAAACCGTACAATAAACCGATGGCATTCAATGAATACTTGAAATTTGATCTGAAACTTTGCATAATACACTCAGCGTCAAAAAAATCGCACCTTTTAAAAAATGTGCTTCAAACAAATTTTATTCTTATTTGAAACCAATTTCGCGGGATTTTTTAGGTATCAATTGAAAGGTAATAAAACAGACTATTTAAATATTGAAAAAAAAAAGTGTTTTTCATTACAAGGGCATAAAAAAAATACAGGTTGATTGGGAAAGAAAAATCATCTTTATTTACGCTCTACAACAAAAGAATTAATTATTCAGAAAAAATCACAAAATCATTCTTAAAAGTAATCTAAAACCTAGTGTTACCTCCTCTTGCCCTGATAACAGCTTCCATTCGATCTCTCATAGACCTAACCAATTTCAGGACTTGATCTTGTGGCATGCTGTCCCATTTCGAAATTACGGCCTCTTGCAGGTCCTGGAGGGTGGTAGGAGCAGGATCTCGTGACCCAACTTGCCGTTTCAGTTCATCCCAAAGGTGCTCTATCGGGTTCAGGTCTGGACTTCTCGCCGGCCACTGCATGATAGGGATCCCAACCTCTTGAAGGTAGTCACGTACAATAAACGCGGTGTGGGAGCGAGCGTTGTCGTGCATCAAAGTAAACCCATGGCCGACGAAACCAGCATATGGGACCACATTCTCTTCCAGGACTTCTGTGATGTACCGGTGAGCAGTCAGCGACCCTTGCACGCGAGCACCTCCAGTCCGGGAAACGCATACAAGGTCAGTTTTGCCGTCGCAAGATATGCCGCCCCAAAACATGCAGGAGCCACCCCCGTATTCCACAGTTTCTTGAATACAGGCTTGTGCGAATCGCTCCCCCTGCCTCCTGTACACTCTTTTTCGCCTGTCATTACAGAAAAGGCACACCCTCGTCTCATCTGAGAAGAGAACTGTTCGCCATTGGTCTAGCGTCCAATCGACGTGATCGCGGGCAAACTGCAAGCGGGATCTACGATGCTCTACAGTCAATCTTGGGCCTGTAGCAGCTCTATGGGCGGCTATTTTCTTCTCTGTTAATCTTCTTCTAATCGTAGAGTCACTTGCAGTTGTCCCGCGAACTGCTTGGAGTTCCTGTCTTATCTCAACAGCATTGGAGAACCGATTTCTCAAGCTCGTCGACACTATGAAGCCGTCATCCCTTTCAGATGTGCAGCGTCGTCTCCCAGATCCATGTCTTCGGACAAAGCCACCAGTCTCCCGGAATCGCTGGACTACTCTTCGAACAGCAAAACGGCTTAGGTTGAGTTGCCGGGCAATATCACACTGCCGCACCCTTCGGCGCAGCAGTGCAATAACTTGTGCAGCTTCTTCAGGAGTAGTATCCATGTTGAGGGTAGTATTTTTTACTTGTGCGCTTAACGTGTGTCACCTTCAAAGTTTGGATAGTGAATGACCTACATTTGACGTGTAATTACCTTTTTATACCCCTTTTATGTAGCGCAACTAGCGACCGTTTGAACGCGTATTTGAGCAATACTTTTCTTAATACCACGATATTCGAGAGATTTTTATCGTTTATAAAATGAAACGATTGTTTATTTCAAGGTCGTTTAATGCCCTTTCAATTGATACCAAATAGTTTTCTCATATTTGGTTTCAAATAGGAATTAAAATGGTTTGAAGTAAATTTTTCAAAAGGTGCGATTTTTTTGACGCCGAGTGTATAACTGATATTAGTATAAAGCAGCTGCAGACTGTTCCATAAAAATGAAAAAACCATCAGTGTAGCCGCGATTTCAAAATAACTGATGTTTAGTACTAGAGTAGGATAGACAATTAAAAAGAAGAAGCGTTAGAGCAGGACTGCGAATTGAGGTATTAGATGGGCTCGCAAATTGTTGCATGTGCGAAAATCGCCGTCCTGGTGGCATCATCATCAGACATATTTTTAAATTATAAAATTAAGCGACTGACAAGGCTAAATTTTAGTATTAAAAAAAACCCAAGGTTGTATGAATTATCAGTTCGTTTCATACATATTTTCATCCATAAATAATCTGAATGGGTTTTGCTCAAATAATCTAGCCATATTTTGTTTTTTTTTTTAATTTCTAAACGACCGACCTCTATATATTCTGTTTCGGTATTAGTGTGCATTATGTTTTTGGTACAAGTACTTTTTTTATTATGTTGTTGCTAAATTCTTCAAAGAAACTTTAAAGTAGTATTGTATGTAGACCGTGCACCTGATTTATTTATCAATTTCTCTTTACAATCTTGGGATAGCCAACTCCTTTTTTGAAAATCTTTTTTAGGGTTCCGCACCCAAAGGGCAAAACGGAACCCTATTAATGTCGCTCTGCTGTCTATCTGTCCGTATGTCACGGATCTCTAGCTAGCAGACGGAATTAGTTACAGATCTGTTTGCATATGTTATTTAAAATGTAGACCCAAAACAGAATATTGCTTTAAAAATTCATTTTCAGTTTTTTTGTTACCCTGAAGTGTAGGCTGTCATTGTCCAGAACTGTTTTTTTTTATCTCCAAAAATAAAGAAATGCCATCAAAGTTGTCAAAGTTTAAACCATTTTTGTTACGGGGTATCTGAAAAATTAACCTAGTAAGGAATATGGAATTTTCTGTATATTATGTGCCATAATACTCTATTTAAACAACAAATACCTAATGAGAACAATTTTAATAGATATAAGGGTCACGTAACCGAATACACGAGCAACTTAATTTTGTACATTTGTATCATGCATTTTCTAGGTAAATGCATAATACAAATGTACAAAATTAAGTTTGTAATTTTTATTCAAATCATTTAATTGGAATGATACGGAACCCTCAGGGCGCGAGTCCCATACCCACTAGACCCGTTTTTTCCTAAGTCGAGATAAGGCTTACATACATATGTAGGTATAATCTGTATATTATTCACAATATTTTTCACATATTTTCTACTCTTTGGTATTCACTATACCTACCTAACACATATTTATTATATTACATTAGCCTTTGCCCGCGGCTCCGCCCGGGTTTATTCAATCTTTGCCCCGTTTTAGGCTTAGGGGTTGTTTTATGGACACCCCGTATTAAAAACCTATTTATTTACAAGGGTCACTACGATGATAATAAAAAAAAACACATCCAATATCGAGTTAAAACGGAGGGGTACAAATTCAAAAAATCATGGTTTTGGCGTCAGTTCAGTACCAATACTGATAATGTATTAGGTGGTAGAGCTGATGCCGGGCTCGACTGTGGAGGTACCACCATCTTACTCGCAAATCCTCCCGAAGTTATTCGGGGGAGAGTAAGAGAACAGCTCTCAGGCAAAACCAGGCGGCCCACCATTGCCTGGGACCGATGGATGGCGGTATATCCATCCCCAATTGCCGGGCTTTAAAAACAGACTGGTGATGGGTAGCGGCGTCACTTGTGCAAGGGTTTCGGCACCGCGCTCACCAACCCGCCTGCCCAGCGTGTGTGAGTATGGGCATTTCTTCCAAGAGGACCGCCAAGAGTGGCGAAATCCTGGAAAGGCCTTTGTCCAGCAGTGGACGAAACAGGCTGATGGATGGATGGATGGACTGATAACGTAATAACCCATCTCATTTACTACTTTATTATTAGTATAGATTTACTGCGGGCCTCTTACGTATCATTGAATCGGTTGTCAACTATTGTTGCTATTCACCAAAAACAGATAAAAAATGAACTTCCAAAATAACCTCCAATGGGTATTGAACTATTTACGAATTGTGACGTCATTTCAAGTGCGAACGTATCCTTAGATAGTCGGATATGTATGTTTTCGACGATAGGCACTCGATTTAGGAACTGCTTTTACGATACAGAATCAGGGGGCTGGTGAATGTAAAATTGTAGATGTCTGAAAAACAGGAATACACTTAAACTTGGTTACTTACTAACGGTTACGAGTTTTTTTTTTATGTGATGTTTACGACTGCTTCTTCGAACTGTATGTGACTATACTATATTACGTCGTTATTTACTATAAACTTAATTTAATTCATACTAGTAGGTACTTACACACTATCATCGTCATTTTGCTGTGATGTTGGCAATGTTGTTTTACGTGCCAGTCTAAAATAAAGAAACATAATATAATTAAACTTGCAGCATTCTACGAGTATTATACATACAGGCTGACTTTCAAACAAACCCCGATAATTTTAGAGGTTATAAAGAAACGTTAGTAGAACGCATTTTAAATGTAAAAACAATTAGAATTAAAAGTCAAAATATTATAAAAAAATGTTGCTTGAAAATAAAATGTATGGTTATCCTAGCCATTTCGATACGATAATCTTGAAAATAGTCTAAAATAGTGGGATCAATAATAAAAATAACTTATCGCGATCTAATTATCTCATCTTTCCGGGTTGCCCATGTTTTCTTTGGATTTTACGAAAATATTCAAAACGCTCCAACTTAAAAAAATATATATGAATATGATTTTGAATGGTTTTAATAAAACCAGTTTATATTCTTCTACAAAATACTAAAATATCGAGGTTAGGTTAAAAGTCACCCTGTATATATCTACGTATATGTAGGCATAAAGGTATTTAACTTACAAAATTCTATGCATTTTCTGAGCATTTTGCCTCCTTTGTAGCTTGAACCTTTTGTATTTCGGCATTTTTAACACAAGTCTTATTTCAGTATCTACCACTATAGTAAGTGCGCGTTAGCATGGCGATAGCGAGCATTGACCCCGACCTGTATCCCGAACTCATTTTGTAAACGATAATTATCGCTATCCACATACTACTTGTAGCTAATAGCCCCCTTTAGACGATGATGAATACCGACACTAAATCAGTTGGAGTCCACAACAATAATTAAAACTGGGCAAGTGCGAGTCGGACTCGTGCACAAAGGGTTACATACCACCATACAATACGAGTACAGAACCCTAAAACCATTATGATAAATACCAACAGTAGACGCCATAACGGACAAAAAACATGGCGAAAAAATCGGTATCGTCTGACATACAATTCGGCACCTTCCGAGCACGGAACCCTAACTCGTGAACTTGTAAAGCCTACTTAGCTGTGATAGTTATTCCTTTAACTTCGTTATATATTATGCAACTACATTGACTTTTTTTCAGATATTAAAAACAGCCGTTTCGCTCGCAGGGGGGGGGGGCACTTAACTCAAACAAAATTTTTTTTCGACACATGGCGAAACTACAAGAGTTCCTTGTTGACTACGGAACCCTAAAAACGATGTAACTGCACTATTTTTATTAATCAATTATTTAAGATGTGTAACAACATAACATAATCTTAAAGAAAATTATAAAATAAAATTCAAAATTTAAACTTGGAACTGTTTCGCCGTTTCGTTTTACTCATTCCGTGTACAAGTGGAAGATTTGAAAATGTTCGTGTTATTTTTAGGTTTGTTCAGGTGTTTGTTAAGTATTGTTTTTCTTTTCTTGTTTTATTATTACCTTTTGTAGTTACTTTTAACGTTGCTGCATTTGATTGCCGAAGTTACGTGGAAAAGTGAAAGATGGAACCACCGCCGGGATCCGTGTATTAAAACTTTCTTCAAAAATAAAAACAGCATTATGAGTACAGTTCCATCCATAAGTCTCGTAAAATTCTAAAGTTTAACTTTGTAATAATAAAAATAAATAAAAAATACTAAATGTAATGATGTGATATATTTTTAGAAATGGCTCAGAAAGCCCTTTCATTTGGTACCACGCACGATAGGTTTTGGAAATATTTTCATTTTTCCCATAAAAAAAAGATGACGTCATAACACCTCTCCTTTTTTTTTCGTGCTACGGGTCAAATTGTTTCATATGGCCTAAAGATATTTCCGCATGTTACGCGCAAGTGAGCCGGAACATAATGATTCACTACTACAAAAACAATATTTGTAGGGCCGCCAATAAGACATGAATGACCGCTATCGCCATGCTAACGCGCATTTACTATATGATATATTTATAATACTACAATAATTTGGCCAAGTGCGAGTCGGACTCTAAACCCTCAAAGGTGAATGATAAATAGCAACGATATACATACCAAAGCAACATCAAGGCTTTAAAAGCAAGGCGCTTAGATGGTAGCGCCTGACAAAAATTTGGCACCGTCTGCTTACGGAACCCTACTTTTTATTTTACTTAAGAGTATGTCTTAAATCTGACTAAATTTAAAACTTTACGTTTGACCGTCTTTAAATTAGAGCCAAAACCAATGACGTTTAAATAATGCAACTTTTTGGAGGTTTCTTGTATGGGGATCCTTATTATTTGTCGTGGTAGAGCCTAGAAACTGTAGACCCCTGTGACGGACAGACAGACAAACAGCAGAGCCTTAGAAATAGGGTCCCGTTTACCCCAAAAATTTAGTTAATAAATTCTACACCCAAATCAATAATTTTATTATTATTTAAAAGCTAATTAAAAAGCTTGCTCTGGCTAACTACCATATAATGCGCATCGACAACCGGACCTGCATTATCTTTCATAGATTGTATAGAAACCGCTAGAAACCGTCTTCTTCGTGTGTGCCTTATAAATACACCACTTATAAACCACTGTTCCATATGAGGTATGATAGGAACGGCGAAATTAAGGTAGTGTCACGTTTGTTATTAACGCGTCACGTAAGTTTTCCCTTACATTTTTGCATTCTGAGTTTACTTAAGGCGCCTAGGCACGCCACCGTTTTAGTACAAAATTTGATAACCCGTTTCTCTGTTGTTTTTCGTTATAGACTAAAGGTATAGACCTCTATAGTTAAATACAGACATTTACAAAGTCGCTATGTGGCTGAAATGTTAAATTTTGATATAGGTACAATCTGAGGCAAGAAAACAACTTTGTATGTAAATCTGTCCAGCTTGATATCTTTAAAACAAAATTAATATTCAAAATTTTGGCAAAATGGTGTCTTTTAAAATACCAGCACCAGATGATGGAGGTCATATAGTTTGGTCTATTATGAAAAACAACAGAGAAACGGATTATTAAACTTTGTACTAAAACGGTGGCGTGCCTAGGCGCCTTAAAAGCAAAATAAAGTGTAAGTAGTTCTTTAAACTGCTAGATGTATTATATTATTGCAGAGGGCCGGTGCATATGACAGAATGATGTGCGTATGCGCACATAAGGTGTCCCTGTGCGCGTGTCCCTGTCTACCATAACTCTGAACGCGATTGTACTTACTTGGCCAGTACACAACACACTCTGATTATCTGGCCCTCCTAAAAGAAAATCACGTATTATAAAAACCATGATGACTACACATAAATTTAAAATTCTAAGCGTCAAAGAATTTTACTCACACTATTCCATTCATTCTCTGGGCTCGTTGAAGCGCGTATTGTTTACGTTTAGGTAATTTCATTTTGAAGAATGTTTTGAAAAATAATCCGTAGAAGTATAAATATACTCGCCCTATCGCTATCCAAGTAAAACACAAGCACTGGAATCCACTAGAACTTTTGGTTTTTACGTCCTTTCGAAATCTACACTAATAGTAAATACATATTGTAGCGATATTTTAAATTAAATGGATTATTAGTATTGTACCGAGGCAAAATCCTGGTCAACATATAGGCTGTAAAAGAGTGTTGAAAAAGTTACCACCAAGTCGAAAATTGTCGATACTACCACGGTATAATATAATACTCAAATACTGAAAGACACTTCCACGCGGGCGAAACCGTTGGCAAAAGCTATGTGTCCATTCACTGTATGGTAAAAAAAAAACACTATCACTATTGATTAAAATAACCGGTCAAATACGAGTAGGTCTCTTGCACTGAAGGTTCCGTAACATTCTAATAAGTTAGTATATCTATAATTAATAAAACTATGTAAAATTAAGTTACCTACTTCATACTTCTTCTATTCGGGTTGTCGGTACAGACCTTTAAGAAAATACCATAGACGGAAAAAATATTTGTTTATACCTAAAACATTTTTCATTATACAAATATGTAAAAATAATAGCCTCATCCATTTAACGTTTTCATTCGATGTTCGTTTGGATGGTTTTGCAACAATATGTCTTCATATTTGCACAATTTAAGTGCAGTCACAAAAAAAATAGAAATAAACTTTTGGTTTTCCTAAAAGCTCCCCAGCACTAAATATTTTCCTCAAAATTGCGCGAAAACCCCCAATCTGGAGATCCAGAGTAACGGTGCTTTATCCACGAGTAGGTAAATGGTATTTAAATTTAAGTAACCCTAGCGGCGCCACGTGATCGTTTCTGCACTCATCATAATCTACTTGTACATACGTATTAATATCATTGCTACTCACGCATTCGACGATTTTCCCTTTTTTTGATTTTGGCCTTTATTCTTTTTCCGTTTTGCGCTCGGCCACAATCTGCTTTTAGCTGATTTCCGTGGCTTGTCTATAAAAAAAGGATAGCTTTTCACAGATCCGCCACACATATATTAATCTATAGGCGACCGACCGAACGTGCATTATCTGTCATGGATTATAAGGAAATACGACCTTTGCTGAAGAGTGGCAAGTGATTCCTATGCGCATTATTGAAATTGTACTTCATTTCAATTAAATCGACATGATATACCGGTTTCACTCGGGTGGTACGCACAAATTAAGGTGACTGCGTCGATCGGAAAAATTAGCAACTCGCTTCTTGGTGGTTGAAATTACGAAGAAAATCCTATTAAAATAAAGCTCTTATCAGCTAGGACTCAAACATGGCTGTTACAATAGGCGTTCCCGCTGACAAGTCCGAAGATTGTGTTTTTTAATTTCCAAAAAGTGAGAAAACCAAGTCATTGTATATTATTTTATCCGGAATTTTATAAATTTTTATACTGTTTCGATAAAAACTGCGGCAGTTATATTTTTACAAGTGGACAAAAACCGAGAAATAGGGGAAATAATCATATTAAAATGCAATATTTTTTCTTTACCTCTATAGGTATATTAAAATAAAATTCTGGAAAAACAACATCACTCTTCGTATCATATACCGGGTGTAAAAGCAAAGGCAAGAATCCTTTAAGGGTGTGTTAGTATGATCGGTACAGATATTATTTAAAATACTGGGATCTCTAAATAAAGTACCAGTACCTCATAATTAGACGATTTTCTTTACTCAAAATACACTAATCGCGTGGACACCCTCACTAGTCGCTGGCCACTCGGATGAGGGGTGCGGGTTGCGGGGTGCAATTAGGTGTGTGGGGAGGCCGGTGAGCTGCGTAGCCATAGCTTAGAAGAATGATGGAATTTTCGGTGAAATTTCAAGGTAGGTACCTATATTTTTTTTTCTCGTAATGACATCAGAATCGTGTATACTTTCATACCCTAAAGGAATTCTTGACTTTGGATTTACAGCCTGTAGATAAATAACTATGTTTTTTTTTTCTATGATTAAACGCTATTGTTACCGTACAAACTTGTTACAAATTTACTCAGTTCAAGGTCATTGGCGTTGAGAGAAGCCTTAACAAAAAGGTTTATAAATGTTCATACACAAACACAAACCCATCACTATGAAACGTCAAACCTTTTGAGTATCATTGTTAGAAACACGTCTTCTGTTTGTCACATTCGCCGCTTTGCAAACACGAGTACTCGACTTTAACAAATCACCTACAACTTGAATACCATTTTGTCTAAAACAAGAGTATTATATAGCATGTTAAAAAATGTAAGCACTTACCCATTTTTAGTCAAATCTATCGCAGATAGTTGGCATACACAAACTTCAGAAGTTGCCGAACTTATCACCACGTAGGTAAAATAATAAACCAAATAGTCGCCGGACCGTTGACATGTACACTGAATAGTCCCGATACTTATAGCCCCTTTAGACGATTATCAATACCGACACTTAAACAGTTAGATAGATACGCTAACTAGTAGTAGATAAAGAGTCTGACAGCCTTTACACTAGGAAGATTACTCATTGATTACTCAGTTAACTCACTGAATTCATCCACGTCTAAGGCGGGCTATACGCTAATTAGATGTCTGACAGCCTTTATACTATGATGATTACGTGAGTGGTATATATATACAACGAAATTAAAAGGAAACTAAGCAGCTATAGTACGCGACATGGCGGGAGTGCAGGCGGCTACATACATGTCAGTATGAAATGGCCCGCACTCCCGCCTGTCGCAAAATAGAAGTAGGCTTTACATGTTAACGAGTAATAGTCGACCAACTTAATTTTACAGTTTTATTTCATACATTTCATAAGTTTGTAAATTTTATTCTAATAATTTGAATGGTACGACACCCTCAGGCGCAAGTCCTATTCGCACTTGACCGGTTTTATTTATGTTATCATCGTATTGATCCTGTTTAATATGCACAGGCTATAAGGGGTGTTAATAAAATAACGCCCACGCCGAAAAAGGGCAGAGATAGTTCTTAATAAACAAGTAATCACACTAATATTATAAACGCGAAAGTTTGTGTGTGTGTGTGTATGTTTGTTACTCTTTCACGCTGAAACGGCTGAACGGATTTGGATGAAATTTAGAATGGGTATAGCTTATATTAGGCTATTATGCTACTTTTTATCCCGGAAAAAAGCATGTCGTTAAACCGAATACCACGCGGGCGGAGCCGCGGGCAAAAGCTAGTAATAAAATAATTGCTAATCAGACTCAATGACAAACCATTGGAATATGTACTGCACTGCGACACCTGATTTTAGTACATATCAGAATAGAGCAAATTTCAGTTGTTGAATAATTTAATTAAACAAGACGGGTTTTTTTACAATCCGCGAGATACTTTTTATTTTCATGTTTATTAATTACTAGCTTTGGCCCGCGGCTCCGCCCGCATTTATTCGGTTAATGACATGCTTTTTTCCGGGATAAACAGTAGCCATGTGTATAAGCTATATGCATTCTAAATTTCATCCAAATCCGGTCAGCCGCTTCAGCGTGAAAGAGTAACAAACGTACACACACACACACAAACTTTCGCATTTATAATATTGGTGTGAAGTGTGATGAGATAACATAGCCTTGTCTTATTTCACTACAATCGATAAGGCACCGCGCTAATTAGACACCTGATATTTATGAAATAATAAAGCCTTATTTCACCACAAAACGAAAAGGACCGCGCTAATTAGACACCTGATTTTTCAATGATATTGATCTATCCTACAGGAACTATGCATTTTTCCGGGATAAAAGGTAGCCTATGTGTTAAGTTAGGGTATAAGTTATATCCATTCTACATTTCATCCAAATCCGTTCAGCCGTTTCAGCGTGAAAGAGTAACAAACGTAAACACACACACACAAACTTTCGCATTTATAATATTAGTGTGATTACATTTAAATTAACGTGTAATAATCGTGTATAACCTAATTTTGCATAAATAAATTATTCATTAACAAATCGTACTTTTTTGGGGTTTGGTGACATGTTACTGCATATTTGGATCCTGCACTCAATCAAAGTTTAGCACAGATTAACTTTTTTAGAGTGATGTGATGATGTTTAACAATAAAATTATTAAGTACCGTTTTAATTTGTATGCGAGAAGAAATATAATTATGAAACTTCGTGAGCATTCAACCATTGCCAGAACGCTAAGTGCGAGTTGCCATCGAATGACTTTACTACCGCGTGAATCGAGTTAAGCCGGGTTTCCAGCGCGTGTTTTGTCGTACACACTACACTAAAACTTCTACACAGTATATTGTTCCGCTACATATTTGTGTTTATAAGCCCCGTGTCTCCTGCATGCTTATCAGTAAAAATGTGTAGCGAAACAATGTTTTGTGTACACGTTTTTGCTTAGTGTGTAGTACAAAACGTGCGCTGGAGACCACGCGGTAGTAAAGTCATTCGATAGCAACTCGCACTTAGCATTCAGTGGTCACATAATGTAGTTTCACTTGAGGTGTACAATCGGGTGAAGTTCCGTAGACTCACTTATCGATCTTAAAACCATTGCAATAAGGGCGAAGAGTGGGTCAGCGGAGTTTTTCCCGATAATATCATCCATCACTTTATAATAGCCCAAAACTATCGTTTATTTTGGTAACTTTTGTTTATCTGGATGTGTGTTGTTGTTTTTTTAAAGGTTCCGCGCCCCAATGGAAAGCGGAGCTCTGGTGTCTGTCCGTCCGTATGTCACGGGTCTCTAGCTTGCAGACGGAATGAGTTACAAAGATCTGACGTTTTGATATTTATGTAGAATATTGACCCAAAACCGAATATTGAATTAAACTTTAAATTAATTGTACATTACGATACGAGAGCGATGAAACGTTTTCTGACGAGTGTGAGTTTGCGGCACGAGCCGAAGTTGAGTGCTGCAATCACACGAGTCGAGAAAAAGTTTCTCGCACGAGTATCGTATAATATTTTATAGCACAAGTGCGGAAACGCCGACTTTAATGCGGTCATTTTACGCACGGTGTGCCACAAAATATTTTATAGCACAAGTGCGGAAAATGCCGACTTTACGCAAGCGTAGAGTGCGTAAAGTGGTCATTTTACGCACGGTGTGCTATAAATTATTTTTCAGGGAGCTCCAAGAAAAAGGAACCTAAATTTAAAAAAAAGATGTACCCCGGTTATTTTAGTTATTTTTTGTTGAGTGGTCCGTCTCAAAAATTTAACTAGTTATAGTTAGGAATTTAGAATTTTCTGTATATTATGTGCAATACACAGCAATTGAATAACAAATACTGAAAACGCTGATTTTTTAAATAGGTTTGGTTTAGGATTATGGACCCAAATTTTTGATCAACTTAATTTTGCCGTTTTGTTTCATAAATTTTCTAAGTAATGATAAGGTTGTAATTTTTATTTAAACTACGTCTATTCACTTATTTTAATGGTACAAAATTCTCAGGGCGCCATCGCCAGTGCTACTCACAAAGGATAGTTTTTTTTTTAAATGATCATCGACGTGTGTGACCCTGGTCAACATAAGACAGGGCGGGCGTAAATAAAATAAAGCCCAAGCCAAAAATGGGGAAGAGATAAACGGGGGCAGAGCCGCGGGTACAGAACTAGTCATAATCATGGGCGTCGGAAGACGAAAATCTAGGGTAGGTTCTTTTAATTTGTGCAAACAAAAACTGCCGATAGGTTTTGTCTCTCGTACGTCTGCTCTGTGTACTTTAGTACTATTTTTTATGGTCCTATTCTGTTTTATGGGGGAGGGGGGGGCAGCTGCCCCCCCCCCCTTCCGACGCCCATGGTCATAGACATAATGTATATGGGGCTAGTAAATAAAATAAGACCATAGTTTGATCCATTGGTAATGGTATAAGAGAGAAAATTGGAACAAATATAAAAATAAATTGTACCTATCAGTGGCGAATTAAGGACCAGCGTCCCCGGGTCCCGTTGTGAAAAGTAGGCATATTACGCTACGCACTCATTCAAAGGCTGCGCACGCACACATAGACAACTTCAGCAGTGGTACCACGAAGTGCCGCGAACTCGAGCGAGCGAGTTCCTCACCACGATAACATCTCGATAATTAAGTATTATGTACTATTAAGTGTAATATTATTAATTAATAATTTGCTGACGACCCGAACAGTGTATCTGTATTCTGCGCCAAGGGTCCCGGGTTCGATTCCCGGTTGGGGAGATTTTCAATCTAATAAGAATGAGTGAATTTAAATATCCGTCGCTTTATAATTTGATTTTTAACGGCCATATCTCCGGAACGGTTGGTCTTGGAACCCTCAAATTTGAACTCTCTCTTACTAGAACACAAAAACCGAGCTTAAAAACGTGTAAAATTTGAGTTTCAAGCCAATCGGATTAAATTTCGCGTTTGACAGATTTTTAAACCTGTCAAAATAATGTCATCTGGCGGAAAGTGCCCGTGATACCCATCATTCGAATCCAAACCCGGAAAAGCCCCAGCCGTTTCGAAGATATAGAAATTTACAAAAAAAAATTTTTTTTGTCATGAAGTGGCCCTTGTCATGTTATTTACTATAGTGAAAACCCGGTAGTTCTAGCTCTAACCGTTCCTGAGATAAAGCGATGTGACCAATTTTTTTTTTGCATATTTGGGTAGATCACTTTAAACCCTTTTCAAAAAACACCAGGAATAAGGGTGTAGCTTCAATCAGTTAAGAGATATGGGTCGAATAAGAAGGACAATTTTTTTTGGACCCCTGGAGTCCATGTTTGAGGGTTCCAAGACCAACCATTCCGAAGATATGGCTAAAACAAATTTTTTTTCGTGCCTCGGATTAATTTTTTTTCAACCGTCCCAGAGATATGGCCAAAACATTTTTTTTTTCAAACACTTAATTTTTTTTTTGTAACCCTGGATTACTAATATGGGGGTTCCGAAAATTTAAGGGTCCAACAGTTTTATACTCGACCTACTATCCAGTAGGAATTTTTTCCTGTTCAAATATCTCAACGGGAACAGAATTTAGTGGAAATGTCAAAAGATTTTTCCATGGAAATCCTCCGGTCTTGCCAGCTCGCCAAAACACCGGAAGGAATTTTTTCCGGTCCAAATATCTCAACGGGAACATAATTTAAAGAAAATGTCAAAAATAATCAAAGTTTTTTTCATGGATACTACTCGCCAAGACACCAGTAGGATTTTTTTCCCATGGAAATATCTCAACGGTAACAGAATTTAGCGAAAATCTACGAATAATTCTTATATCTACATAGGCGAAAATGTAAAAAAAAAAATTTAAGTCAGAGTCAAAGTTTTTTCCATGGATACACCTCGGTGGCTCGGCCTTCGGTGTCACCAGCTCGGTTAGAATGAAAATATTTTTTTTAAATTCCATACAAACGACCTTACTTTGAGCTCTCCGAAGTCATGTCAAATGTCAAAAAGTGTAAAAATCAACAAAAAAAAAAATTATTAGTTACGCTCTCAAAATTCCACGAAATTAAAATAGGACCACAAGTTACCTTTTTTTCCAATGTACCGGCTTTCTTCGGTTGTAATATTCAGAAAGTTTTTTACCATCTTCTGTAAAAATAAACGATATCATTTTATTATTTTTAATATCTGTACTTCGAATCCAAAATAATCATCAAATTATAAATCTTACAAATGCCATCCATCTTCGCATACGAAAACACTCGCCGCGCCGCGGCGGCAGTGGTTGGTACCATTCAATAAAACCGAAGTGAATGTACTTACTTTTGTTACAATGGTACCACTGCAGTAAGTTTTTGTGTGTGAACACGAGCCGAGATCGCGAAGTTATCTTGTCGAAGATACGTAACCTCCCGCCCTGATAGCTCGTCGACAACTGAATCTATATATATATAAAGGTACTCTGTGAACTGAATTCGGGAGCCTCGTGACGTGAACGCGATCTTATACGAATAAAATTTGACCGGCGCGTGCCCCTAGGAATTTGTATGAAAGAATCGTGTGGGAAATTGTGGTATATTTGGTAACGTATTGCGCAAAAACTATGAATCGAAACGAAATAATTTTTAGATGAGTTCTTTATTGATGTGTTGTTATGAATCTGAAATATATTTTTTCGTTGTTTTGTCTTTAATTTAATCCCAATACCCGTACGGCTGCAACGCTATTCGAGAGATTTTCTTGAAATTCCTGTTTTTTTCTGAAGTTGCTATATTACAGCCGCGATTATTTATTGAGACCTGTATTTCGTCTTGTAGGTAGCAAGTGGTATTTATTTTGTTCATAAATTTAAATTTTTACTATCTTAAAAAGCTGTATCGCCAAACCCTGTTTTGCCCAATATTGGAACTCTGACCCTTAAAAAGGGAAGCAGAGCAAAAAAATAGCCTTATCAGAAAAGCAACCAAGGAAAACATGAAATTTGTTTGAACGGAATAGGTTAAGTTAGTGATGTGATATATCAGGTGGTAGAAATAGTGCTGGGCTTGACTGCGGAGGTACCACCATCTTACTCGCAAATCCTCCCGAAGTTATTCGGGGGAGAGTAAGAGAACAGCTCTCAGGCAAAACCAGGTGGCCCACCATTGCCTGGGACCGATGGATGGCGGTATATCCATCCTAAATTACCAGGCCTTATAAAAACAGACTGGTGACGGGCAGCGGCGTCACTGGTGCGAGGGTTTCGGCTTCGTGCTCACCAACCCGCCTGCCCAGCGTGTGTGAGTATGGGCATTTCTTCCAGGAGGACAGCCAAGAAATCTTGGAAAGGCCTATGTCCAGCAGTGGACGAAACAGGCTGATGGATGGAAATGCACATCTGAAAAGTTAACAGGCAGGAGTCTGCAGAGGAATTCTGGAGGTAACATCAGAATAGCAATACCCTTTTCTTGACGTTCATAGATTTTAAAAAGGCCTTTGTTAGGTTACACCAGTCAGCAATGTATCCTACACCTAAATACTTCAATGTCCTGAAGAAATCAAGAATTCTGTAATGGTTACACCTGTCAAGGTATCCACTCAGGGAAGATGAGTGAACAAATAAAGTAACCTACGCTATGCCAGAGGAATCTGTTTCCTCTATGAGTTGTTTGCAGATGATATTGGTGTCGATTTGGTGCAACACGTCTTAACTTATTTGACAGGACTAATCTTATTTTAAGCGTCCCGTCCTTGTCTTTTTGACACAGAAAAGAGGGACAGAATGCTTAAATTTAGTCCTGTCAAATAAGTAAAGTCGTGCTACACCGAATCGACACCATTGTCTTGTTACCAGACAACCCACAAATCTAAGGGAAATTACACAAGATCCTAACAAAGAAAGCAAAAAAGTAGGACTGAGAATGAATAGGTAAAAAACAAAGAGATGAACATTATTAACTAACATAGACGTTAAGATAAAACAACCATCTACTTGAGTATGTGGAAGACTACACTTAAATACATCTGGGTCAGCTCAAATCTCACAAACAAGCAAGTAAAAAAAATATTTATGAATAGCCAGTGGCAGTATTGGTCATTGATGTAGGTTATGAAATCAATAGATGAAAGTATCAGAATAAAATGAAGTCTTTATTTCAGGTATAAATCCATAACTTCCATGTATCACATTCTCTTTATGTACAATAAAGTATGTAGTAAGGAAGTCGTGTCTGCACTTTATATATTATTCAAAATTTTAGATGAAATGGGTTATTAGTATTGTACAGAAGCCAAAAGTACCATTTTTAGAATTTTTGTCTGCCGGTCCGTATGTATCGTTTTAACTCTAGATACACTCAACAGATTTGGATGCAGTCTTTTTACTATCATCATAGTGACCCAGATCAACATAATAAACTGTAAACCCCTTCTAGTGTGTTGTTCCCCTGGGGTGTTCATAAATTAACACCCAAGCCAAAAACCAGGCAGAGATTGAATAAATGCAGATGGAGCCACGGGAAAAGGTTAGTGGTTTCATAATTTAATGATTTACCAAACACCAGTGAGATATGTTCCAACATTGCTAAAGATCCATGGAAATGTACATATCAATGAAACAGTACTGAATAATAAGTAGGTACTCAGATAAAAGTGAACAGAGATTGTTAACATGCATTCTAAAATACACCAACAATAGTGAAGACATGTCTGTCTGGCCACATGAAAATTAAAAATAAGCAAAATTGTAGATTGGTGGCAAAAAGAGCAGAGAAAAGCAACAAATGAGATAGGACAACAAAGTTGAAACAAGCATTATGGTAATGTCATGTAAAAAAAATATTGTCACTCCATGTCTCCTCATGGATATTGTAACTAAAGGCAACAAAGGGATTTTAAAAAACTATGCCAGCAAGCCTTGTCTATGTAGAGTTGAGGGTCAGAAGGTCATCGGATCTTAGCCCCATCTGCAGTTGCATATTATCAGTCAACCGTCCATTACCAACTTCCATAGATTACACAGGAGTCGCTGAACAGACTGATTATCGCCTGACCTGCTTTCTGGGTAAGCGCACTTCCTCTAAGGTTGTACTGACACTTTCAATCAGGAGCCGTAACAGCCAAGTGTATGACCATTGGGTATATAGGAAAAGAATGCATGTCCTAATTGGAGAAGGGTTGCTTGTGATAGAAAACAGTGGCAGATGTAATAGGAAGTTATTACCAAGAGGCACAATGAACTGAAAGATAATCTAACTACAGAAAGATTCTCACTCAACACAATTGAAGTTCTAGTAGACAGAGGGTTTATTATTTGATAAATAGATGAACATGGTGAGTAGAAATTGCTTTTTTAACTTTTCAGGTTACTTAAGTATTACTTGAAGTTAAGAGACTAAGGCTGAGATTCAGAGTGCATTTTGAGACCGAACTCAATCTTACAAACGTCACTCTAGTATGAGATCACATCGCTTTTTGACGTTTGTAAGATTGAGTTCGGACTCAAAATGCACTCTGAATCTCAGCCTAAGACCCCTTTTCTTGAATGATTTGTTTGTTTTATTACATCTGCCTATGTTTAGGTTTTATTGCAACACAATGCAACTTTTAAGGTATACAGAAGTATGTTTATTCAGTATTGTTATCCAAAACTATGCATAACAACATTAACCCATAAAATGGATCTGAACTCCTTGAGAATAATATCCACAGCTTAACAACACAATCACATCCACCTTTGACTATGGCATAGTAGGTGCTATCACACTTTGTAGACTCACTACTCCATAGTTTGAATGCAAATAAGCAACAAAATATGTGGTTATAATGTATAATTTCAAACATTTTAAAACCACTCATCTATTAGTACTGCTTGCGCAATCGAGTCATTAATATAATTTTGACCAAAAGTTGTTTCTATACTGTCTTGCGAATGAAAATATTTGCATTTTAATGATAAACAGACAGACGTAAAAAGGATTCTGTACTTGTGTTCATTCCTGACTCAGACAGAGCTGTAATAAGTAAGGAGTCAAGTTAGCTTCATGGTTGGTAATGTTAAGACTAATCTATGATTGTTGTCTTTGAACTGCCTGCCAAGAGTCAAGCGTGTGACAATACGAAAGTAAAATTGGTGTTGTCATCACAACTAAATAAAAATCTGTTTAGCATCCAAAGCCGTTGAATCTTTTCGTTAATACTTCCCGTTCTCAACTTTAACATTCGACCACAGGCATTTTATGCATGTATGCTGGGGGTGCAATAGCTTGGAATAGCAAAAGACAAAGTGTTGTCTCTATATCCTCCACAGAAGCTGAAATAATCGCTGCAAGTGAAACTGCTAGGGAAATCATTTGGTTGAGAAGAATATTGAAAGACATTACAGGTGAAGAATGTCCAGCATGTCTTTGTGTGGATAACGAATCTGCTATCAAGCTGGCAAAGAATCCACCAGAGTTCCATCAAAGAACTAAGCACATAAGACTTCGTTCGTTCTTCATAAGAGAATGTATTCAGGATGGAAGCATAACCATCTGCCATGTGCCAGGAGCCAGGCAGATTGCAGACATGCTCACCAAACCACTTTATGGGCCCAGAACAGAAATGCTGAAGAAGATGGCAGGCATCACAAACAGAGGTGGATGTTAAGACTAATCTATGATTGTTGTCTTTGAACTGCCTGCCAAGAGTCAAGCGTGTGACAATACGAAAGTAAAATTGGTGTTGTCATCACAACTAAATAAAAATCTGTTTAGCATCCAAAGCCGTTGAATCTTTTCGTTAATACTTCCCGTTCTCAACTTTAACAGGTAACACTACTATGGTTATATTATTTAATTTGACACATTCATTGAAATCTATTGTAGCTCACTTGGAGTGAGGGGGAAAAGGGCTGAAAATCAGCACTTACCAAGCATAAATCTTATCAAAACTATTGGTTTTGGAATTAAGGCAGTAGATTGGAGGAAATTAGCTGGAAAGCAGACAAGTTGAGTTTAATAAGTTTTGCTATTCGTATTGGTCAATGTAGTTATGGGGCATAATCCTTGCACTGAAGGATTTCTGGGTTGTTAAAAAAAAACAACCACGAAGGTTATGTATTGCGATCGTTCCACCGCGTTTCGCGACTTGCCATAGCATCTGCGCTGAAGGATTTCCTGTCATTTTTTAAGTCTTTTCTACCTTAAAAAGGGGAAAGGGCACTATGGGAAAAAAAGATTTGAAATTTATATGGCTAGTGCCCCCGTACTGACCAAAGATACTGATTTTTATAGGTAAGTATTTGTTACTAGGAATTCTCCTGTAAAAGAAACTGTTGCTTTATAGTCGTATTAGATTGTTATTGTTAATGTTTATCAGGGATTATCGCAAAGAAATGAATAATTTACGGTACAATGCACACTCAAGAGTCTCAGGTTTTTACGAAAGTTTGATGGTAGTTATTATCACTTCACACAATGAAATACGAACAGTTCAATACACACTCAAGAGTCCCAGGTTGTACCAAAGTTAGATGATAAGTTATTATCACTTTACACACGAAAATAAGAGTTGTACGAATAATTCCGGCTTTTTCGGCGCACAATCGTGCCAGCCGGCCGATGCGCGAAACGGTACTTTTTTTAAAAAATGTTTTTACGGACCTGGAGCGGCAGGGCTGCCAGGTAAAAAAATGCCGCGTTCGTACCACAGTTTAAAAAAATTCGTACGCCTAAAGAAAGTTTAAAATAAAAATTCGTACATTTTTATTATTTAAATCTTTTTATTTTAAACATAAAAATTGAAGAAAAAAATTAATCTAATTTTTTTTGTACAAATTTGCTGTATTCATGAGCCTTACCATGTCGTTTGTTGGTTTGAAATCAATGCAGTTACCTTGGGACCTAATAAGTTGCTTTGCCAGTAAGGTGCCATTAACTGTTTTGTTGGTCAAACAGTTTCTTAATTTGGTTTTCATCAAATTCACTTCGCTGAACGCTCTTTCGCAATCTGCACTCGAGTGCGGCAAGCACAACAGATTTAACGCAAATTGCGCTAAAGTATTATATTCTTCAAAATGTTGTTTGATTTCTCCCCAAAATTTGTCTGGGCTTAGCGTTAAATCAACTTTTTCGATGATGTTTGGGAAACTACGCCATTCATCGTCTATTGCTTGCATTTCTTGAATATTTTCAGGATTGACAATTCGTGGAACAATCATCATCACTGGCTGCAAGGAAGGCATCTTATTCCTGAAATTGCTGGATATAGCATTGACTGGGTCGATACAATCAATTTTTGAAAGTAAAGGGTCATCTAAATCGTATCGTTTCTTTATTTCTCTTGCACTAGTGATCAGGAATTGACGACAACGATGAAAAAAATCTTTGCGGGCTGGGACTTGCCGCAGAATTTCAGGTTTTGTCACCATGTTCATTACTTGTATTCCAAGATACATTTGATCATCTCTCAACCATTTTTCTTGGCGTTCGACAGAAATGGTAGAAAGGTCGGTTCTATTGACATAATCTCGATCAAGAAAACAAAGTACAATGTCTTTGTACAATTCACGCACCTTTTCATTCAAAGTTGTTATTACAACCTTTTCTGATTGAAACAGTTTGTTGAAATTTGTGAATTTTGGCAGAATCCAGGACAAGAACATGTAAAACAGTTGCATGAACGGATCGTTCAGGCTGTTGTAGATTAGCTCAGTCGATACAAGCTTCTCGTTCAACCAGCAGTCAGTGAAGAAAAGTTTTAGCGCAGCCCACTGCTCCAAAAGCCTGTCCACGACTGTTACCAAAGATAACCAGCGTGTTTGCGAAGGATGTAAAATCTTGTGAGGCGATATGTTTACAAAATGTTGAAATTGTTGAAGACGGCACTGCCTTTTCGAACTGTTTTTGAAAAAACCATAAATTTCTCTTGCTAATTCTTCGCAGCGACGTGGCAACTGCTTACAGGCCTCTGAAGCACACGGATGTGCAGAGTGGCAGACACATTTAATTATGTAAATACCAGGTAAATTCTCTCTTAGTCTGCTTGCCACCGAGTTGTTGGCTCCCATCATGACGTTACAGCCATCAGCGCCAAAACCAATCAAGTTGTCGGTTGGGATATTGCGATCCAAAAAAGACTTCATCATAATTTTATATAAATTCTCCCCGGTAGCGCCTTCGTCTGCCATTTGAGGATCTTCGGAATTAAATATTTCACAAAGCTCCCAGAACTTGCTGACAATTTTACGTTCATCGGGGTCAATATATCTCACAATTATGCAGCTGGCTTTGTGCGAGCTGATGTCGGTAGATTCGTCTGATAAGGCACTAAATTTTCCTTTATTTAATTTTTCGACCAGAGACGATTTTTGGCTTTCTCCTAAAACTTCTGTGACAACAGCTGTTGCCTTTGTCCTTTTCATGGAAATCTTGTTTTCAACACCAAATGCCTCTAATATTCCGTTTATTAGATCTGACATGTGATCTGCTGTTTGAAAAGCTATGTTGTGTTCTGCTATGAAACCAGCCAATTTGATTTCTGTTTCAAGGACAATTTTATTTTTGGGCACTTCTTTCGTTACAAATGACATGATACTACTTTGTTTTGAAGTACCCGGTGCAGCAGACAAAGCCTTAATGTGTTTTTTGCGTGAAGCATGTAACTTCAAAGCAGTGTTTCAGATAAAAGATCTACATCACAAACGATACACTTGGCTTTATATTCATTTTTACCTCGTCTCAACCAGTTCTTGAATAGATCCAGCTTTTGCCATTCTGGACGGTACTTCTGCGCTCTGTGCTTATCCTTCTCAGAAGCCGGAAGTTCACCTCTTATTGGTAATTTCTTTTTCGGTGTTCGAGGACGTTCGTCATCACTTTCGTCACTCATTTTTAATCAATAACTACAGCGCACCAATAGTTTTTATAATGACTTGCACGATGTAGAAGAAAAAACAAATAAACAGATTTTTCCCAATCCCAATACAACTTAGGCCGCACACAAACGAAATACCAAACCGTTTTTATCGTTCTATCACAATCTACAAATTAAAACAATTATAAACAAATATGAACTTTGTTGCCTTCGCTCGAAACTTCGAAAGCCTATTTTCATATATAGGAATTAGAATGCAAGGGGATTCCCAAGGATTCCGGAATTCCCCCAAATCTCTACCTGGTGGGGTTGCCAGACCCAATAAAAGAAGGAAATGTAAAAAATTCGTACGTTTTCCGTACGAATTCGATGCTTCGTTCGTATTCGTACATGATCGCCAAAAAATCGTACAAATACGAATTAATTCGTACAAATGGCAGCCCTGTGGAGCGGTACGGTACTTTTTTTTTTTTTTTTAATATGTTTTACGGCCCTGGATTCGGTGTCCTTTTGAGCCAGTCTGATATTATTTTTTTCCCATTTATACAGATTTTTATTTTCACTTTTATAGGTTTTCTACAGTATTTAAAATGTATTTGTATAGAGGTTGATAAAATCTTTTGTCAGACAATAGTTTTTGCAGTTCTTTTGGTGCATCACAATCTATTTCTTGTATTTCAGAAGCTAACACTAATCTGTTAACACCAAATTGTTGACATTTGAATATCAAATGCTCAAGGTCTGCTTCTTCTTGTCCACAATAAATACATTTCGAATCTTCAGCCAGGTTAAGTCTTTTCAGGTGAGTACGGGTTTTGCAGTGACCAAATCTCATTCTGTTAATTGTAGTTATATATTTTCTGCAATTAGCCGCTTTATCTCTATTGTACCAAGGTTGGGCGGGCGGGTTTCCTTGGATCTTAAAATACCATTTTCCTTTGCATGTTTCTTTCCAGTACTCACACCATAATAATTTTAGGTTCTGCGACAAGTGTACATGTGCGGTACGGTACGAGAAGACAGTGTTGCCAGTTATTATTCTAACCAACCCAGTCCAAGTCGCCAAAAATTTGCAAACTTTCTCTAAAGCAACCTAAAATCGCTTTATTGAAAATTTGTGTAGCCTATTGAATAATATAGTTTTTATACTTATGTCAATCTAAATAAACTAGTTTTAAATGATTGGGAAATAGATAACCAAAATGAATAATAATCTGCTCACCGAAGACCCTCCCAAAACTACGAAACACTTAATAGAGTCATTTCAACAACATTATTTTTGTTCGAAAGTAAACCCATTGCCTTCGTTGTATTTTTTTATGAAATAAATCTTTTTGAAGCATCCAAAAATACCCATTACTCTGAGAGATATTTACAATAAAGGATTGTAATAAAATACATGTATCGAAAAACGACCGGTGAGATGCACTCAAGGTCACGCGGCTGATGTGACGTCACTATCGTTGAATCTGCTAACTTTTGCAGGCGTTATACGGCTTTGGCGTTGTTTTTCTGGTTTATCATAGTGTTTTTACTTTAAAACTTTTAAGAAGTGAATACATAGTAGCTATGCACTTTTAAACTTTATTAAAATGACTGAAGCGGGCTTTAGTAAGGGCCAATCCGACAATCTTCCCAGAATTAGATGGCATAATGATGGCAGAATATTTTTTTACTAACACAAGATTCTTCAGTGCCGAAATCAGGAGTTTTAAAGCAGAGAGGTAAGCAAACGTTTTATAAACCTACTTACTCATAATGGTATAGGTATCTAATACGAAATAGATAATATTGGTAATTATTGTTTACTTCCTTGTTCATATTACAAACACATTTTTTGATTTTGTGCTGTGTCCAAATATTCTTCATATTTTTTAACCAGATTAAAGGTACATTTAATTTCAAGAAAGAGTATCTAAAACTACAAAGAAATTCAAAATTTTTTGGCAAAATGACTACCTTAAATCCTTAAGAGCATGCATCGCACGAAGTCAAATACCTAGTTGGCATGAATGTTTTTTACGCATTTTACGGGCAAATTAGATGACGTGAGTGAGTAGTAAGTATAGATTTGAATTGAATAAACACTTAAATACGTCAAAATGATCCTCACACACAATAGCAAACTGATATTTTCGGAGACAATTCTTCCCTTCTTATCACTTTCAGCCATTTATTTCGGAGTTTATTTCCTTAGGAAAAATTATAAAAGTTTTATCCGGTGTAGAAATGGTTGTGGATTTATATTTTGGCACGATACAGTATTTATACGGTTGTTGCTTAGTTATAGACATTTTAATAACCGTTTACTTCGCGCGCTCAAGCAATTCGCCTATAGTTCAAACTCAACTCGCTGTTTGTGACGTCACTGCGGGATGTCGACCTCGCTCCGCATTGAACCTGCCGTTTTGTACCGCGCGTGATTCGAGCTAACTTTAAAGTGTTCTCATTTGGTCAATTGTTATCATAAAACAATAAAAAGTATACCAGAATTTACGTTAAGGGCAGCTCTTTTGATAAAAGCAGTTTATTTTAGTTACTGAAAATTGTATATTACTCAACGTAAAGTAAGCAACAATGTTTATATATCAGTGCTTCACTTCAACTACCTCCGTGGTCTAGTGGTGAGAGCCTCGGTAAATCAAGTAAAAAGTTATTAGGATATTGCTTTGCTATTCATAGTCGCCTACATAGTTCCATAGTCAATGGTAGAAGACGACAGAGACATAGTATTTAAATTTTAGGTGCTTTATTATTTCGTTTGCTGGGAAAGTATGCACTCCTTTATTTTTACATGATAAAAAGGCACAGGCACGCATTTCCATAACTTTTCATCCGAAATAAGTCCAAAACGATGTGTGGAGTTGATTTGTATTTGTTGTTGTTTTGAGTTTTGTTTGAGCAAAGCAAACCACAAACAAAGCAGAGTCTTTGCCAAAGACAATAAAAATATGTTTTTCTAAGTAAAATGACAGTTCGATTTCCTTTTATTCAGCGCCATCTATTGCTATTGAGAATACTCATCTGACAGCTGTCAAAGAAAACCCCTCATTATAACAGCCCATATTTTTATTTGATAATTTTTGTCTCTTCGACACCTTTCGGAATAGCTTAAGGTGGTAAAACCGAATCCCGGTGGAAAATGCACATCATAATATTGTTTTCCTTATTAAAAGTATGCAATAATTACGTTTTAAAGCAATTAGCGGAAATTGATATAGATTTATTTGTTTTGTAAATTTCTTTAACGAAAATAATTTTAAAGCTAATTGATAATAAGCTATATTACACCTAATTATTACTATTTTATCTTTAATAATATTACACCTCATTTTTATTACAACTACCAAATAAAGTAGAAAATTAAACGTCCCATAGAATAATAATGCGCAGCACTGGTCATCTTACTCCAATGTATAAATTCAGTCACAATTTTGTCGTTTCTCGACCAAATAGAATAGAATAGAATATATTTTATTTCATACCATGATAAATCCATATTGGTTAGTATTTTTCTTATATTACTAAGTTAGTAACAAAATATATTTTTTTTTTAACTATGTACTTACATTTTTGATTTGGAGCAAGATGGATAGCCACCCAGTGTTTGAAGATAGGGCTATCCAGCTTGTCCCTTAGTACAGATAGAAGACTGTTGGCGCTCACGCGAACGCGCGCTATCAAGGAGGCTACTCTTTTCCTTATGATGCAGTAAAAATCCTCAATCTGAGCCTCTGCAAACATACCTGATGCACTACAGTATCGCGGCAGCCCCAACAGCATCCTAAATCCGTTATTACAGCCAGGAACACAGATCCGTCCGGTCTATAATGCCTGAATGCAGTTTCAGGTGTGACTAAGAATCTTGCCATTGCAATCTTAACCCGATGCACTAGGATGCATTTCACTCAAAATGCACTTGAATTTTTTCACTACAAACGGTGGTTGCGAGCCTCCGGGCTTGCTCCTGGATAAGTTCTAGACATAAATCTCTGCAAAAGACTTGCAGGTGTTGCACAAAAGTAAGAAAATCACAGCTGCATAGCCCATGAAGCCCACGGCGCAAAACTTAGACTTCTAGTAACGTAACGTCGATCCTAGGCTAGCTAGGCTTTCTTAATCTAGAAACGTTCGTGACGAATGTAGAGATCATGTCACGTTTTTTTTTGTATGTGTATATGTGTGTGTGTGTGTGTGTGTGTGTGTCTAGTTAGTGTACGAACATTTTATGAACATTTTATTTATTTACATTATAAAGCTGTGTGTCATCCGTCACCGTCTTGCCCGCCGGACTCTCAGACGGCGAAAGCAGCAGCAAATATGTTAGCGAAAAGCGTTTTCATACTTTAGTTTTGTTTTGTGGCCGTAGCAACGAAATTAACCCAAATACTTTATCTTGGGTTTTTCATAATAACTCCACGGGTGTGTTAGCACCTCATTTATCGATTCACAAAGTGCTTTTCCTCGTTATAAACGACCCGTCGTAAAATGAAACGATCGATAAAAGTCGCCTGAATATATGTGGCAAATACATGCAATGTCGTAACGGGGAATTCCAGTGAATTTCAGCCAAGGTTGCGGCAAGTACCTTGGGCGTGGAATCACATAAACAAAAATTATGTGCGGCGCGCCCGAAGTGTCGCTACGCTAAGTGTCTTAATAGGAAACCCCAGTAAATTTCAGCGGAATGTGGGCGTGTAATGATATAATTAGAAATTATGACTGCGACACTGCGGCGCCCGTAGGCGAGTTTACGGGCGCCTCGCAGGCGAGCACCCGCTGTGTAACGTTCGACTGCACTTTCGTATGTTGCGACGTATTCGCTGATGGGCTCCAAGCCGCTGTCGATAAGCCTGAGTAAAATACATGATTTTTTCTTCAAAGATAGCACAGTCGCCGCACCTGATTCCATTGTGTGACCGGGAGCTCCATGCAGCGTTGGAGAGTCACCTGCACCGCGGTTTTATCGGTAGCTCGATGGTGCGACGACTCCGACACGAAGTCTTTTAAGATTATATGTAACGTAACGTCGTTCGTAAGCTCACCTGCTCGTAGACCTTTGCTACAGACATTCCTTAATCTTGAAACGTTCGTGACGAATGTAGAGATCATACCACGTTTGTATGTGTATATGTGTGTGTATGTATATAGTTATCGTACACGTACACGTATGTTGCATAGGTAAGATAGTATGACGTGAACATGTCTTTACTACGTTTACTACGACCGTCGTCATGTAGCAGTCAGCATGTCAGCAATGATAGTATAACGTTAGGGTGCCGGAGCAGCAAGCGCAAGTACGAACGTCTGATATATGCACTCTGTATCAATGCGCCGCAACGCTCGAGACACATCGATGGTGTAATGTTGCATAAACATTATTTACATTATGAAAGCTGTGTGTTATCCGTCACCGTTCTGCTCGGACCCTCGGACGGCGAGATGTTTCGCTATGTTAGCGAAAAGCGTTGTCAAACTTTACTTTTGTGTAGCAACCAAATAATCCCAAATACCTTATCTTCGGTTTTATAAAAACTAGCACGGGGTCGTTGCTACGTCATTTCGTGATTCCCGAAGTATTTTTCCTTGTTAGCCAAACGATTAAACCCATAGGTATAGGTCAAATAATTATTTGACTTATCGACCCGTTGTAATGAGGATAACGATCACTAAAAGGTATGTCGCTAGGCAGGACCATGTGTGGCAAGGCCGAATGATGTCATTGGGAATTCACCTGAATTTCAGCCAAGGTTGCGTCTATCGTGTAGTTAATTAAACATTCTCGCCGCGCCCCGTTGCTATATGCGCACCTTTGAAAACAAAATCACGGCAGGACTTTTGTATGTTGCGACGTGTTCGCTGATGGGCGCCAAGCCGCTGTCGATAAGCCTGAGTAAAATACATGGTTTTTTCTTCAAAGATAGCACAGTCGCTGCACCTCATTCCATTGTGTGACCGCGAGCTCCATGCAGCGTTGGAGAGTCACGTGCACCGCGGTTTTATCGGTAGCTCGATGGTGCGTACGGCCAAGACGGAGTTACACCTGGTCGGCGTGCAAGTTAATCTTGTACGGAGTTTGAAAAAGTTAGCATGTCAAAACGTATGCACTTTGTATTAGCTGCATTAGGTACAAACCCAACTTTAGTTTAAAAACAAACGGTATGATAACATTTATTTAGTTATGGCATAAAAATATGGTGAAATTTCCGTTGACGTCAGGGTTTCAGCCAAACCACAGAAATAGTTGCCTATTATTACAATGGTATCGGCATTATTTCTGATGGGTGACGCAAAAGTATAAACCGCTCGCGATTTAACCACAATTATTTATTAATTTTAATTCAGGATTATTTCATAAATGCCTAATCAATTTTCGTTACATTGCTTCATTGGATCGTTCACGTCACAGGCGATGATATCAGCAGGCCCCTATATAATGGGCCCAAATTATCCTTGATATTCATAAGCTCATCGACAGCCAACGTGCCAAGTGACCCGTGACTCGTGACTCTCCGTGCTATATGTAAGTATTGAATATTTAAATTAATTATTTTGTGCATTTTTATACTTCTCTTGTGCATTCTTTCCAGGGATAAAGCGCCTGTTTTATGACTGAATTTAATATTTTATTTCTTTTCATTCGCAGCCACTAAACTATAAAATGAAGGCGGCCATCTGCGTGGCTATGATCATCGTCCTGATGTCGGAGGCGAGGCCTGACGCCAGGCCTGAGGTGCCTCCGCAGGTTGCTGCTGTGAGTATATCATTTCTACAAACTGCTATCAACGACCCATCCAAGTTTCTTATTACCGTTGGAAGTTTTAAGCAAAGAGTTTGTCGTATGCCCCAACCCTCAGAACGTCTTGTAAGCTTCAACGAAATTAATGTTAATTTTTCTATTTACAGATTACTGATCCGACCAGGTCCCGCTGCAGCGGCGAAGCTGCGGGCCCTCACCACGTCAAGAAGTGGGAGGCCATTGGGACCCGGATGGGTTTCCCAAACGGCCCAGACGAGAACCAATACTGGTGGTATGAGGCGTCATAGCACCAGTATTGGTTGAGTCTGGGTCAGGGGGTTTTTTTTTTAAATAAAATTTTTTATAAAGTATTTCTTGGTATCATTGATGTAGATAAGCTGACGTAGGTATCCCAACTGTCGTATATACCTGGCTGTGAGCTTAGGTTACCATCGGTCTGCTAGGCTACATGCACATGTAATGTGCATCGGACCGATGTGCAGATATAGACGTCACGCTGCAACTTGTGCAACAGATACTGCACTCTAATAGGTCGAGCATAACGGCTTGGGAGTTAGCACCATTGCATGATAGAACTGTGTCTCCTGAGTTCAAAAATACCACTCCCCGCTCCCCCCGACCCTTAACTTTGGAGTTATAGGCCGTACGGACTTGTGTCATTGGGTGTATACACGCAGGGCGTCGTAGGCTTTCTGTGTATAACTGACCCACAGGTTGCACGTATAAGACGATTGGTAAAAGGCTTTAAACAGCGTTAGCTTAACTTCGCTTGAGCAACGTGCAAACCTGCGGGCAATCATATTACACCTGACCTGACCGCCAACGCCCTGCGCTCCCTCTCTATGTCCATATCATCACATAAATCCTCGGTGATATAATGTCCTAGATATCTGAAATAGACTACCCTATTTAGAGGAAGTCCATCCAGTTTCACCGGTGGCACATATGAAGGTAGCTTTAGCTTCCCCTGGAACACTAAAAGCTCACTTTTCTTGACATTATACAGAAGTCCATGTGACTGCGCATAGTCCTCGCACATATTCATCAGTTTTCTAAGAGCACTGATTGACGGACTCAGTAGCAACATGTCATCTGCATAACTTATGTTGTTGAACATTGTTCCATCAATAGAGCATCCGACATTGGTGCCGCTGAGCTCGACAATCAGCTGATTTACATAAATATTGAAGAGTACAGCTGAGGTAAGTCCCCCTTGTCTGACTCCACATTCTAGTCTATACAATTCAGAAAACTTGCCAGACCATCTAACCATATTGTTTTGGTTGGAATACCAGTACTTCAGTATCTTTACAAGCTCATCTGGCAACCCCAGCGCGTACAGTTTAGGCCATAGTTTTGAATATGAAACCATATCGAACGTCTTGGATAGGTCTAAGAAAGCGGCATAGACTGGTGTCTTTCTGTCGATGTAGTACCTGACGGTTTGCTTGAGCGCCAAGATAGCACTCTCCGTTGAGAGTCCTGCTCTAAAACCGAACTGTGCGTCATGTAAATCTAACTTGGTACGAAGACAACGCTCAAACAAACCATCAAACACCTTCGCAATGACCGTGGCCAATGAAATTGGCCGATAGTTACTCAAATCAGACGTATCTCCCGTTTTATTCTTAACAATTGGTACTACAATGGTTTTCATAAATTTCTCTGGAAGATACGAGTGTCTGATGCAAATTGTATACAGCATAGCCAAAACACGGGGCAAAGCAGATGCTCGATGCTAAGGCCATCGTGACCTGCGGGGCTATTATGTAACTCAGTTTCGGTTGCTAGCTATAGTTGCTATTCACCAAAAACAGATAAAAAATTAACTTCCAAAATAACCTTTAATGGGTATTGAACTATTTACGAATTGTGAAGTCATTTCAAGTACAAACTTATCCTTAGATAAGCGGATATGTATGTTTTAGACGATAGCCACTTGGTTTGGCAACTGAGTTTACGATACAGAATCAGGGGGCTGGTGACTTCCCTCGCGTCATTGTCTTTTCCTTAGCCGTGACGCGGATAGGAGGCTCCCCAGGACTCTGTCGCCCAGCACCGAGCATCTGCTGGCTATCAGTCAAGTCGACTTCACCTTAAAGTGATCTTTAAAAAGCTCAGCAATATCTGCTGGTTCACTCGCGCCTTCAACACTTACTGGAAGACTCGGCCAAGGTTGCAATTTGTTTGTTTGTTTCCAAAACTTCTTGAAATTTTTCTCTTTATTTAAAGTTGCTATAATGTCCATCTTTAATTGTTCGGCATTCTTTTGACAGAACTTTAATTTATTTTTAAAATCTTTCCTAGTTTCACACATATCCCTAAATATTAGACCTGAGGATGGTTTTCCATACAGTTCCCAAATGTGGAACCTGAGCCGAGCCTCCCGATGTGCCCCCTTAACAAACTTGTTCCAGCCCACAATATAGCCAGCTTTTCTGGGAGTTTTAGAGTCAAAGCTGGAGATAACTTTTCAACTATTTTGAAATACAAACTATCTATTACATGTTTATGATCAGCATTTTTACATAAATTATCACAGCATAATTTAAGTTCATTTGGCAAATCTATTTCCCTCAGGTTTTCATTGCATAGATCTGTATACTCTTTTATTTGAAATTGGTCCCTCTCCCCCCAAACAATTTTATTAAGGAAATTATTTTTGACCTGAAGTCTCGGTTTTACAACTTCTAAATTACATACTATCTGTAAGGGAAAATGATCTGACCAGTATACGTCATAAAGGACCTCAAATGAAAAGAATTAAAAACTTTTATACAGCTAAATAATGCGTCCAATTCTGTGTTTTACATAACTTTTCAGTTAGATGTAATATGCAGCTTTGATTCAACAAAACAAATCGTATTTTGTTTGAAATTAACCTTTTTTCCAAATATTTAATAAACTATGGTATTTACAAAGACCATTGTAAGACATGTTGTATTAAACATTTTATTACCTATCATATAACACCTTATTTGTTAAAATCGGACCAGTGATTACCGAAAAAAATAACCAAAACTGATACCCGGTTTCTGCATCTTTCCCCTCTCCCCCCTCCCCCCTCCACCATTTTAGAAGGCGACAACCGGTCTGTTCGTGTTCAGGAGATCATTCTGAACACAATGGCACCGGTTGTCGGTAGAGGACTTTTTGTCCGACGGGAAATCGGTCTCGGAGGCCCGACTTCTCTACTATACTCTGTACCGCAAAAAATCGCCAAATTACAGCAAAGATTTTTTTGAGACAGAGAAGTAAATAGCGCACGTTTCCAGTAAACGCGCGAGCGTTGGCGTAAACGGACGTGTTCAAGGGAAAAATTGAGCACGATTTCGATACCGATTTAAAAAGACCGGCGATATGATATGAAATCTATTGGTTATGCCAATGCTAATTTTATTATTTTAAAACAATAACTATGTTATTCATGAGTTTAAATTAAAGTAGTAGTTTTAGTTAACGATTTTTTTTATTATGGAAGTGGAAAGAAGACCCGCAATATGGGATATGATGTCGCATCTATTGGTTTATTATTTCAAAATTGTTATTGATGAATTTTAATATAAAGTAATAGTTTTAATTTTTCCAGGTCATATTGAACTGTTGTTGGTATTTTCAATTTTACCGCATTCATCAAGAACTCGCCTACAAATACGGCCTCGTAGATCAGAGGGTACCATATTACAAGTACTCGCCGGCGCCAGTACTCGAAAACGACCGCGCCAAGCTCTACTGGGACCGGTCTGTCATCACGGATAGGACTATTCTCGCGAATAAACCTGACATCGTGCTGATGGACCGGACGCAGTCTCGGGTGTTTTTGGTGGATATCACAATCCCGCACGATGAGAACCTTGTAAAAGCCGAAACCGAGAAGAAAAGAAAATATCTCGACCTGGCTCACGAGGTTACCGACATGTGGGGTGTGGCATCCACCGAAATCATCCCAATTGTTTTGTCCGCGAACGGGTTAATACCAACCAGCCTCGAAAACAACCTAAGGCGGTTGGGGTTCCGCGGCAGTTCGCTTCCAGCGCGGATGCAAAAGGCGGTACTGCTTGATACTGCTCGCATCGTTCGCCGGTTTCTTTCCCTGGGGCTCTGAACCCCGGTCGACTGTGCCTCTGCCGGGGATACACCGTTCCTCTCTCTTTAAATTCTTTTGGCCAAGAGAGAGAGACGAGATCAAAAATTCCCATAATAATAATAAAGTCATTTATTTCAGGCAAAAAACCCATACAGAAATATTTACATGACAAAAAAAAATCACTTCTATATAATAATTATAAATAAACAACACAGACATCATTTACGGTTGAAGTCCGGCTGAACGGAACACCGGTGCTTGTACAACGGACTTGTAATATTGTCACTTAGGCAAGATAATATGCTATTCTTAGAGCTACGAAGTCTCTCCCAACACGAAGCTACTCTTGATCTAATGATGGCATAGAAGTCAGAGACCCCCTCAGAAGCAAACATACCCGATGCACTATGCATAATGGATACTCACTGAGTTCTACACCAAATCCACGCACGCGCGTACATCGCACTATGTGGACGCAACACACGCTCTTGTTCACAATAGGCCTCGCGTGTATGCAACACCGCGCCGCACCTGGACAAGCTCTATTAACAGTCTAAATACTTACAACTTCTCCCGGCACAGTCTCCGTAACGCCAATGACGATATTTTTTCTTTTTGTGTGATTTATTTCCCATAATCTATTTCACTAATCTCCCAAAAATAATCAACGGTAACTTTAGAAAACGAACGACTCACGTCCAGCCTTGACAAAAGTCCGAACAGCACTGGTCGGTCGGCGGGAGGGGGAGGGGTGCCGGCCTTCAAACTCTCGATATCGACATGTATTTTAATTTCATTTTGATTTCTTCGTTGCTTTTTTAGAAATTTTCTTCCAGAATAAACTAGTAAAGTAAAAATCCCATCACTAGATACATTCTTTATTACTAAACAAAATGTATATATCGGCGCATCAGCAATGGTTCATTGTTGATAAAAGAAGATTATTAATTAAATAACTCTGTTTAATAATGTGATTAGATTAAAACTAGTTCATAAGCCATTAATTAATTAAACTGTGATTATTGCAATGTAAAATTAACGTAAATTCACATACATTCAATACTTAACCTAAAATTGTAAACACGTGCTTGCACACTATAAATACGGCCGCACAGCCCACGCTCGGGCAGTCTTGCTCGAGCCGTCGGACAGTGCGGACCTCTCTAATAAGTTGTTGCGCTGTCAGTTGAATAAACGAAGCTTTGGTAATACCTTCAATGTTTTCTTTGAAAATTGAAGATGAGTGATCACCAAGAAAATATTCGTGAACTGCTGACGTCACACTTTTTAAAAATACAACCAAGGCTGTTTCTCCGTCATCAGAAGTGGGATCGGAAGGGATTCCGATCCAAGCCACCTCCTCATCAGCTCGTTTACCACCTGAGCAACTGGAACCAGCCAATACCCAGCATCAGGAGCATGTGCTGGTTACCAATGCACCAATGGAAGCCATACCACAGTCAGGACCACATACCTACCCCTATGAAGGTATGCGGATGGATGGGGTACCACCACAGTACCTTTTGCAAATGATGGAAATGATGCAGAAAATGTCAGAGCGCTTGTGTGCTCCACCCACCGAGGCAAAAATAAGGATCAAAGACATTTACTTACCATCATTTGACCCGGATGCCTACGTCGGAATACGAGAATGGTGTCAGCATATAGATCAAGCCATTGAAGCATACAAACTGAACGATTTCGACGTTCGTATGAAAGTCTGCAGCCTGTTGAAAGGGCGTGCAAAAATGTGGATTGATGATTGGATGGTGACTACTAATACATGGGCAGAGTTACGGAAGAATCTCATCACCACGTTTGAACCTGAGAACAGGTACTCCCGAGATATTGTGATGTTCAGGGAACACGTTTACGACTCGTCGAAAGATATTGCGGAATTCTTGTCACGAGCCTGGGTCCTTTGGAGAAGGATCACCAAGGACAAGTTAAAAGATGAGCACGCCGTTGAGGCGGTGATTGCATGCGTTAACGACGAGCGTCTGCGCATTGAATTACTGAACGCTAGAGCAACCAGTGTGCCTGAACTGATCTCAGTTGCAACGTCTATACGGAAGAAGCGTTCCCATCCTAACTCAAGTTCCACATTGCTAAACAAGCGTCCAAGATTTACGGGCAATCAACAATCAACATCAAGTTGCCGCATATGTAAGAAGACAAATCACTCTACCAATGATTGCAGATTTAAACCACCAGAGGCTAAACCTGAAGCCGGCAATAAGGACCCTAAACCACAAGCCATATTTACCTGTACCTATTGCAAAAAAACAGGCCACACTTATGAAACTTGCTTCAGACGGGAACGTTTGTTGACATCCAACGTCAATTATGTGTCAAGTGACAGGCTAGCACCTATCGCCATCAGAATTGGTGAGAAGACTTTGCAGGCTGTGTTCGATAGTGGGGCAGAATGCTCTATTATACGAGAATCCGTTGCTGCAGTTCTCCAAGGTCAAAGAAGCCCAGCAGTCAATTATTTCAAGGGGATCGGACAATTTCCCGCACTATCGTTGGCCAAGCTTACAACTGTATGTGTTATAGACACTATCCGTATTGAGCTGGAGTTTTACATACTACCGGATTATGAAATGTCAACAGACATCCTAGTGGGTATGAACCTGATTCATGATACCAATTTGAGTATGGGTATCACATCCAATGGGACAAAACTGGTTCACAACACACGTGTCAATCATGTAAGTTTGAATTCTCCTCTCTTCAACAATTTGGACTGCGATCTGACCACCAAAGATGAAATCACGCAGCTACGTGGACTTCTGAATAAATATGAACATTTGTTTATTCGTGGTTATCCCAAAACTCGGGTCAATACTGGAAAGCTCGAAATCAGACTGAAAAACCCAGATAAATTCGTCGAAAGAAGACCATATCGTCTCAGCCCAGTAGAAAGGGAAAAGGTACGCACCATAATTCAAGAACTCTTGGAAAACAACATAATACGCGAGAGCAAGTCTCCTTACTCAAGCCCTATCATCTTAGTGAAGAAGAAGAATGGGGATGACCGACTCTGCGTTGATTTTCGGGAGCTCAATTCGAAAGCAACTCCCGCATCAGTGGTTGACCTCCCTTTAGTGAATTTTAGTGAATCCATATTCACTCTGCGTGACCATTACCCACTTCCGCTGATTTCTGATCAGATTGACCAGCTAGCAAATGGTCATTTCTACACAAGCCTTGATATGGCAGCTGGTTTTCATCAAATACCAATTGCTGAGAACTCAATAGAGAAGACCGCCTTCGTCACACCAGATGGGCTGTATGAATACCTCACCATGCCGTTTGGTTTGAGTAACGCTTGTTCCGTTTACCAGCGATGCATCAACAGAGCGCTGGCATCATTGCTAGGGACAGCTGCACAGGTCTACGTGGATGACGTGCTCAGTAAATGTGCAGATTTTCCAGAAGGAATATCGCACCTGGAGCGGATTCTCATAGCACTAAAAGATGCTGGATTTTCCATCAACGCCGACAAGTGCAGTTTCTTTAAACGATCGATCGAATATCTTGGCAATATAGTTTCTGATGGACAAGTACGACCAAGCCCACGTAAAGTGGAGGCTCTTGTAAAGGCTCCAGTACCTAAGAATTTCAAGCAGGTGAGACAGTTCAATGGGCTTGCAGGATATTTCAGGAAATATATTCCTGACTTTTCCCGTATAATGGTATCGTTGTATGAACTGACGAAACAAGGTGCAAAGTGGATATGGACAAACAAACACGAAGAAGCACGTAACAAAATCATCGAGTGCTTAACGTGTTCTCCAGTACTAATATTGTTCCAAGAAGAAGCACCTATACAACTGTATACAGATGCCAGCAGCCTTGGATTTGGTGCGGTACTTGTACAAGTGATTGATGGACGTCAACATGCAGTTGCTTTCATGAGTATGAGGACCACTGAAGCAGAAAGCCGCTACCACTCCTATGAGCTGGAAACCTTAGCAGTGGTACGTGCTATAAAACACTTCCGCCAGTACTTGTACGGGCGAAAATTCACGGTAATAACGGATTGCAATGCATTGAAAGCGTCCAAACACAAGAAGGATCTTTTACCAAGAATTCATCGTTGGTGGGCATTCTTGCAAAATTATGACTTCGAGGTGGAGTACCGCAAAGGTGAACGTCTCCAACATGCTGACTTTTTCAGCAGGAACCCAACTGAGTTAGCAGTTAATATTATGTCAAGAGACTTGAACTGGCTCAAAATTGAACAGCGGCGCGATGATGAACTGCGACTTATAATGGATAGCCTAAGTAATAATGACCCAGTCGAGGACTACGTCTTGGAGGATAATGTCCTTAAGAGACAAGTTACATATCCTGTATTCGGGCAGCGAAGTCCCGAAGTCCTTCCAGTGGAGCATTATCAATTCTTTTCACACCGCACTGAAGCATCCTGGCTGGGAAAAGACATTGCAAAAGATCAGAGAAACTTATTGGTTCGACAAAATGAGCTCTACTGTTCGAAGATTCGTCGATAACTGTGTTACATGCCAAACATCTAAAGGAAGATCTGGGGCTATTCAAGCTCAATTACACCCCATACAAAAACCAACAACTGCTTTCCAAGTTATTCACATGGACATAACTGTGTACTCCAGATGATCAGCAGTATGTTATAGTTACCATCGATGCCTTCTCGAAGTACGTGCTACTGTACTTCTCCAGCAACAAAAACCCACACAGTACATTAGCTGCCCTGAAACGCACTGTGCATCTATTCGGTGCGCCAGTTCAAATCATAGTCGATGGAGGACGAGAATTCCTTGGCGAGTTCAAAGACTATTGTGACCACTTTGGAATAGATCTTCATACCATAGCTCCAGGAGTTAGCCGAGCGAATGGCCAAGTAGAAAGGGTCATTGCGACTCTCAAAAATGCGTTGGTGATGATCAAAAACTACGAAGTAGAGCAGTGGCACACTGCGCTTGAGGAACTACAACTGGCAATGAACTGTACAACTCATCGTGTCACGGAGGTTGCTCCATTGACATTAATTACACAACGAAAGCACTGTGTACCTCCTGAGCTCCCCAACTTGGTGAATATTGACGATCAGACCGTGGACATTGAAGCGCTTACTCATCAAGTACAACAGAAAATGTTGCGTTCAAGCGAACAAGACCGACAATGATTCAATTTACGTAAAGCAAAAATTCATCATTTCCAACGAGGAGACTACGTGTTGATTAAGAATAACCCTCGCAACCAAACATCGCTTGACCTAAAATTTAGCGAGCCATATGAAGTGTCCAGAATACTGGAAAACGACCGCTATTTGGTGAAGAAGGTGGTCGGCAGAGGGCGACCTCGCAAGGTGGCTCATGACCAGCTGCGTCGTGCTCCACAACCTGGTGAGCAGTTGACCGTATCGGCGGGACATTCATCACCTAATCCTCGAGACTCTGCTACAATTGAGCCCATCCCGTCGACATCACGAGAAGGGCTGCAAATTCCAACAAGACAAGACCTACGGAGTGAAGGCAATTCATCAGAATAAACTGTAAGTAACTTAGTTCAATATAACTAAATACTTACAAAGAAACACTACACTACATAAATTCAATATTAGTAACCGAAACTAATTCCACGAGAAAAACTTTCACTTATGTATCTACGAGAACCTCCGAGAATCACCGAGAACCTCCGAGATCCTACGAGAATCGCCGAGACCCTACGAGAATCGCCGAGACCCTACAATAACCGTCGAGACACTTCGAGAACCCTACGAGAAACTCCAAAAACCCTTTATGATATTCCCAAAAACTTAGTAACATTAATATTGCTAAACATACAAAGATAAAAATATTTGCATTGCAACTCAGGTTGCTTACAGATATCCGACTCAAAAGAAGTCCAATCTATTGTTACAGATAAAAATAAGAACCAGAATCAACGAGGCTGGTGCAGAGCGCGCACCGCCTGTCAGTATGGCCGTATCGGCGCATCAGCAATGGTTCATTGTTGATAAAAGAAGATTATTAATTAAATAACTCTGTTTAATAATGTGATTAGATTAAAACTAGTTCATAAGCCATTAATTAATTAAACTGTGATTATTGCAATGTAAAATTAACGTAAATTCACATACATTCAATACTTAACCTAAAATTGTAAACACGTGCTTGCACACTATAAATACGGCCGCACAGCCCACGCTCGGGCAGTCTTGCTCGAGCCGTCGGACAGTGCGGACCTCTCTAATAAGTTGTTGCGCTGTCAGTTGAATAAACGAAGCTTTGGTAATACCTTCAATGTTTTCTTTGAAAATTGAAGATGAGTGATCACCAAGAAAATATTCGTGAACTGCTGACGTCACACTTTTTAAAAATACAACCAAGGCTGTTTCTCCGTCATATACAATAAATGAAACTGATATTATGTTCAAAGTCCGTCGTAAATCCACAAATTGCTGAGTGCGTTACGCCAGCGGCATGTTGGCGCTTTTCAGGATTTCAGCTTGACAGATAATTAGAGCGTCATCTCGTGTAATTGTGCCCGAAATAAAAAATTAGTGTTTCCAGCCGATCCAAAGATATTCACGAAAAACAGATGCCGCTGGAGTAACGTTACCCCAGCGGCATGTTTTTTATCCCGTGGTCGTAGCTAAATAAAAATTAGCTACTTAGGTAGATATAATTAGTGCCTGATTGTGCCCACAAAAGAAAATTAGTGCGTCCAGAGGTTTCAGAGTTATTCAAGATGCCGCTGGGGTAACGTTTAGCCAATCGCTGTATCTCTTAAACGGTATGACATACAACTACGATTTTTTTTACTAAGGTTTGTCTTAATTAGTTCCTAATTTGTGCAAACTTATTTTTTCTCTAATCGACGCCGTTGGTCAGTTATAATTTTTTTTCAAAAACCCTAAAATCGGCCCTTGCGCTTCAATGAGAATACCTAGAAACTTACCAATTATGGTGGTTTGTACCTTTTAACAATTTAAAGCACCTTGTGAAATTAGATGTTCCTACTTCAACTCCTTACAGAGTTATTCCATTTTTATTAAAATCTGGCTACTCTGTAATGTGACGCTTCAATACATGAGTTATTATTAAGTGACGGTATATTTGATTCTACTAATAATTAGTACTTTTATCACATTATTTATCTTAAAAATGTCAGCTGAAACAACCTGCTAACTACTGAAATACAAGAAAAAAACAACAAGAAAGCAAATTAGACGATTAACCCACCAAATTCAAATGAGTACATAAAAGCGGCCGCACCGTACTTCGTGCCAACCTTCTCAAATTTGTAGAACAAAATTACGTTTTTTGAAACAGTCTCGCACAAAGGTGTTATAATTTATTGTTTATATGGTTCTCCAGTACCATAAAGGTATAATAAAAAATACAAAAGGAACTTTTATGCTAAGACTCCGTTGTCCGTCTGTCCGTCCGTATATCACAGCCTCATATCCTGTAACCCGATGCTTTTTTAGTACTTATGAACAAATTGCTAACATCATATGGAAGTGGCTCTTAATATATATTTTTAATATTATCTGTAAAATTTAAAATAAACTTACTATTGGATGTTCAAGTAAATTTTCAAGGGTACTGACGTAAAACTACATAACTACAAAACGACGTAACAGCACCATATTATCTTGCTGATGAACTGGTCTGATGATGGGACTGGAATGTGGATATAAGATCTCCTCAACGGACAACTGCCGATCTGTCAAGTTTGGTATTATTTGATTGCTTTTGATGAGTAATTTTGTAAAACATGGTGACCAGGGTCTCATGATGGTACTGGAAGGTTGAAATGGGACCTCCTTAACGAACAACAGCAGACCTCTTAAGTTTGGACTATTTGATTGCCTTAATAAGTACTTTTGTAAAACATAATTTTACTTACTACAAGATGGACATCGGAACTCTTTTACGAATAGCAGACCTCTCGAGTTTGGACAATTTGAACGGTCTTGATGAGTACTTTTGTAAATTTTTCGTTGATGAGTTCCCATATCCACCTTCCAGTCCCATCATCAGACCCTGGTCACCATGTTTTACAAAAGTACTAATCCAGACCGATCAAATTTTTCAAAATCGAGAGGTCTGCTGTTACTCGTTAAGGTGGTATCTTTTCATACAAACTTCCTGAGTAATATGTGTGAAGACGCAATAAATTCATGACTTAAATCGAGGCAAAACACAATGTACTTATAACATATATTGCACAAAGTTGTTAAAATTATAAGATTATTGCTTGGATACTCTAATAACAGGGTTTCAAAAATGAACTCTTTTCGTCCGGTTTGCATTGGTATGCGGTTCACGAACAGGGCACTTACAAACACATACGCAGACGTCTTGTGTAAACACGAGTGCGTTCTGAAACCTAGAGCACGATCTATCCATTTTTGAATATACTTTTTAACCAATCTAAAATAAGAAAATAACTTGTAATGAGATATCAATTAATAACCAATACCTAAATAAAGCAAAATATTTTGTTTTATTCATTTTTAATTGGATATTTTCTATATCAATTATTCACTTTCCTAAAAATATTATGTTTTTGGACGATTCTTCTTCGTAAGCCGTCATCACTGACCTAAAGGTCAGTGGCCGTCATGCACTGCACTACAAAGGCGGTTATAATTTGGTTGGTTTCCTATAATTCTGTAAAGGGATGCATATTTAATTTATTTGTTTTCATTTTTTCGTTTATTACAATCATTGACATGGTTGTTTTAGTGGAAGGAGTAGTTTGATGGTTAAGTGATGTAGGGGGGGGGGGGGGGTTGTAGTCGACTATTATTTGAGTGGGGATAAAATCTGACATTTGACATTATTTAAAATTTTCCATGGTTGAGGGGGGGGCTCAAAGTGAGGTCGTTTGTATGGGATTTTTTTTTCTCAAATCTTTTACTGTCTAACCGAGCTGGCTGGCTGGCTTTTTTTTAAATTTGAACTTTTTATGTGGTATCCATGGATTATTTTTTGACATTTTCTCCAATTTCCGTTCCCGTTGAGATATTTGTATGGGAAAAAATTCCTACTGGATAGTCGGTTGAGTCAAAGTTCTTTGGACCCCAAAATTTTCGGAACCACCCCACCACACGGAGTACAAAATTTTTTTAAAAATATGTATAATAAAAAAAATGAACAAAATGTCAAATTTTTTTTTCTAAAATTGTGGCCGTTTTGAAGCCATTTACTATGTTGAAAACCACGTTGCTGTAGCTCCAACCGTTCCCGAGATATTAGCATTGCGCGGATTAGGCCGATTGGACCGACGGGCCCAAAAATTTTTTATCTCGTCGAGCCCTTTTAGACAGACCCCATGAACAGGGGTCTAGCTTCATTGGTTTGGGAGATATGGGTCGAAAAAGATTTGACACTTGGAAAAGAAGGGGAACAACGTTGGGTGTTCCAAGCCCAACCGTCGCGGAGATATGGCCAAAACAAAAATTTTTGCGCGCCTTGGATAAATTTTTTTTAAATGAAATAAAACTTTTTTCGGACCCCCGGGGTCCAAGTTTGGGGGGTCCGAGACGAACCGTCGCGGAGATATGGCTAAAAGATTTTTTTTCTTTTACATTAAAAAAAAAATTTTTTTTTGGGACCCCCGGGGATTTTCCTAAGATTTTGGGGTCCAAAAGTGTTGTACTCGACCGAATACCCAGTAGGAATTTTTTCCTATACAAATACGTCAACTTCCATGGATACTACCAAAAAGTCAAAATTCCTACTGGTGGGTAGGCGAGCTGGCGAAGAAATCAAAAATGTGAAAAATCCCATACAAAAATCCTATACAAAACAGGGTTTGGGAAAACGACGAAACCACCCCCCCAAATGTAAAAAAATCAAAAATCTAAGACTTTTCCCCAAGTCAGAATTAGACACTTTACAACCCCCCCCCCCCCTACATAATTCGAACCCCCCCAACTCCATCCAACCAAACAACCATGTCAATGAGTAAGTCAGTCAGTCACCGTATTGCAACTTTATAAATTTTTTTATTAAGGCCGATCAAATAGTCCAAACTTAAGAGGTCTGCTGTTGTTCGTTAAGGAGTTCTCATTTTAACCTTCCAGTCCCATCATCAGACCCTGGTCACCATGTTTTACAAAATTTGGGGATGGATATACCGCCATCCATCGGTCCCAGGCAATGGTGGGCCGCCTGGTTTTGCCTGAGAGCTGTTCTCTTACTCTCCCCCAAATAACTTCGGGAGGATTTGCGAGTAAGATGGTGGTACCTCCACAGTCGAGCCCGGCATCAGCTCTACCACCTACAATTATATAATACAAATTATCATACTTTTCTTATTTTTTCCTATACTTGTAGTATAAGACGGTATAAGTCGATGAAGAAGACGGTATGACTTAACAAATCTCATAGTTCTAGCTCAACGGAAAATACCCATATACATTTTGATTCCCTTGAGTGTCGAAAAATATACGTTTTTTGCGGCATAAACGGCCGAATCTTTTTTTTACGTTATGGGCCCATCATCTAGTCGATCGATAGCAAGCGAGCGAGAGAAGTGGACGCCAGCTTAGATAACGCCACCAACGCTGAAGGGGACAAGTTACGACTTGTTTTGTGAAATAATAACGGTGCAAATATAAAAAAGGACTAAAATAGTCAGTTCATATTTATTTTGGGTAAATTACTAATTTGTTTTGTATTTATTTTCCAATAAAACAGTATATTATCGTAAGAACGCTAGTAGCCATTTCGTATATCCATCTCGCTTACTCATTAACAGAACCACATTAGAGCGAGTAGGATTGCCAGTTTCAGAAATTATATATTACAGATGTGACAAACTTACGGGAATAAATATACATATATTTTTATGGGTTCGTAGCAACAGAGTATCAAACTGTTACTGAGCCTCCGCTTTCTGTATGTCACAAGGGTCTACCTACAGCTGAGCCGTTGCGCCGCAATAAGTAGCCAATTAAAAATTTCAAATACTTAAGTGTATTACTATGGCTTCTATCACGGCAAATAATAAAATTTAAAAAATGGTGAATAAATAAATAAACAACTTGACGTGGTCTTGACTGTACATGTATAGGCATATTTTTTCCCGCTTATTCACTTTTTCGTCAATTTCGCACGGAAATTGCCGGCCGCGTTCAGTAGACGCCTGCCTTACATACACTGACAGTAAGATAGCAAATACAAATTCTACAGGAGCAAAAGAGATGTCAAGATAAGCGAGCGTGATCCGACGCGACGATCAAGCGGAACAAAGCCCTGACTGTGGCATAAGTTTAACAGGGAACTGCGAGTCTATACAATTAAGGTCGTTGGATCTCACAACTTTTTACGGTAGAAGAACTAAGTTGCGAGACTTGTTTAATTACAAGTTTTTTTTGATGGCATTTATTTATCAGAAATTAAAATATCACCAATGTACTCAATGATAGTGTAGCTTTCTGCGAGTGTAAGAATTTTTACAATCAGTTCAGTAAGTAGTTACCCTCTAAACACAAAAAAATGCGAATTTTACCTCTTTTTTAAAATCAAATTATAACTTCAATAATAAAATTAAAACAAACAGTAATAGTTACCGACAAAAATAGTACATTTTCTGTTCTGCATAATTATTCAGCATAATTATGCAGAACAGAAAATGTACTATTTTCGTCGGTAACACGGCCCAGTATGCCAAGTGCGAGTTGCCATCGAATGACTTTACCACCGCGTGAATCACGTTTCGTACTACACACTAAGCAAAAACGTGTACACAAAACATTGTTTTCCTACACATTTTTACTGATAAGCATGCAGGAGACACGGGGCTTATAAACACAAATATGTAGCGGAACAATATACTGTGTAGACGTTTTGGTGTAGTGTGTAGGACAAAACACGCGCTGGAAATTGGAATCGATTCACGCGGTAGTAAAGTCATTCGATGGCAAGGCAACTCGCACTTAGCGTTCAGGCGTATCATCTTTTGCTTCATTAGGTACTCTCTATGTCACCGTTCTTCATCATTGTCATCCACAGACCACTTACCCAGTCCGTGTTGTCATTCATCATCATCTCTTTCAACTGCAAGCATATTTTCATACTATTGACCAATACAAAATGCGCATTATATTCAACACTTGAGACCAGCTTTTTGGCACTCACAAGGATTGCCACAACCTTTTTTGCAACCGGGTGTGATACGTACGACATCAACTCTTTTTGGTCACGATAAAACCAAAATTTGTTCTTTTCTGCAAAAGAACTGCAACTAAGAAGAGATGAAAAAGAATTCCAGGAAAGCGATGCAACTCTGACCCCCGTTTATTCGTCAGGTTCCGACACTGACAGCAGGATAGCGTATACAATTAGCAAAGCGTGCGACAGAGATGGCAATAGAACCCGTGTCGAGACCCCGCATTTATGAACGCGGCCCTGAAGAGGTCATACAGACGGGCGAACGATTATACCTAGTTGCACTATATGAGGGGTGATGATAACTCAAACCCGACTCGGGTATGACTCGCACTTGGCCAATTTTTTATAATAAGCGTTCTACCAACTATATGTATATTACCAGTAATTCATATCTTCTCTACTATCTATGGATATAATCATTATATATGTAGATTATGTTAGGTACTTACATTACTGCATGCATTTTCAAAGCTTTTTTAGCCGCTTCTTTTCTTGTTTTAGATGTTCGAGGCATTTTTCCCAATCACAAGTACTACTACTCTCTCATGACGTACCCAAATGAAAATCCTTCCAAATATTTTCACAACGGACGCCAGCGCGCAACTTGGCAACGAGTGACGCCACCCCGTCTGAACGCCAGTGCATAACTGCCGGCCGCCTGCTCCCCGCCAGTCCCCGCGGGGCCCGCGCAGCGGCGCAGAGCACCTCTTAGCCGTTGACCTTGAAATCTTGCATATTTCTATATTTTTAATAGAAAATGTTACTGGATTTACTTGAGCTATGTTGTGTTTAGAGTACTACAGATTCTTGATTTTATGGCGTGTAAATATTTCCAAACGTCGTAGCAGCTTAAGAGGAGTAGGAAATTTAAGGCAAAAAAACATCATTCGGTTGTATTATTTTTTAATAAGGAATTTTTGGTCGTACGAAACCAAAATATGCTGCAATAGTACATTACTGCTAAGACCAGGAATTAAGCATTCTGGGACGAGTACCTAAGTTAAAAGTAAGACATTTCAGGTTTTCCATAATAATGAGTTATATGAAATAAAGATTCAAGATTCAAGATTATTTATTTGTGAACCAAGGGTATAAAAGTAGGTGTGGATAAACTTACTATGTATAAAGCCTCGTATTCACTAGGGGACAAATTGTGAGACATGTTCCAGAACATCTACGGTGCGTGTTCTTGGAACATCTCAGAACACGTTGTTATCATGTCGCGAAACATTTGTCCACACCGGTCAGTAGTCGCAGAGATGTTGCCCGAGGGAGTCGCGGCAGTTAGTGCTGCATATATTATTCTATCGAGTTTACCGAAACGTTATAAAAAGAAAAGGTGGTGGGTGCGTTAGTACTTATTACAAAGGGAAAACAGAGTTGATATTCTATCTAAGTGATCTTCGAATGTCTGGATGGATCATTTGTAAATTTCACGCGAATGACATCGACTGATTTTCAAATTTTATTAGAAATGGTCGGGCCTGCCATAGCTAAGCAAGACACAATATTACAAGTTTTAGCACTAACTGATTGCTCCACTCTACTGCCATGTTTATACCAAAGTCGCACACGTGTCTACACTTGAAAACATCTGTCGCGGGACTGATGTCTCGGAAAGTTCTGGCTCGCGAGCCAAAACACGGAACATGCTCCGCGACACGTGAATGTCGTTGAAATGTCGCATGCGACGTCGCAGAACAGTGTGCGACGTTGCGGCGACACGTAGAGACAATGTCGCGAGACGTGTTCTGGGACAATTTGTCCCCTAGTGAATACGAGGCTTAAAGGTAATATTAAAAGTTACTTAATCATATTTGGGCAATAAAGCCACGTATTCACTAGGGGACAATTTGTGAGACATGTTCCAGAACATCTACGTTACGTGTTCTTGGAACATCTCGGAACACGTTGTTACCTTGTCGCGAGACATTTTGCTTGTCCACACCGGTCAGTCATCGCAGAGATGTTGCCCGAGGAAGTCGCGGCAGTTAGTGCTGCGTATATTATTCTATCGAGTTTACCGAAACGTTATAAAAAGAAAAGGTGGTGGGTGCGTAACTACTTATTACAAAGGGAAAGCAGAGTTGATATTCTAAGTGATCTTCGAATGTTTGATGGATCATTTTTAAATTTCACGCGAATGACATCGGCTGATTTTCAAATTTTATTAGAAATGATCGGGCCTGCCATAGCTAAACAAGACACAATATTACGGAATGCTGTTGGTCCTGACACCAGACTTGCAATTACATTAAGATACTTGTCGACCGGAGATTCCTATGCTTCCTTGTCGTACACTTTTAGAGTATCAAAACAACTAATCAGCAGAATAGTGCCAGAAGTTTGTAAAGAACTCATGAAAGTGTTGAAAATATATGTTAAGGTGAGTACAAAAACGAGTTAAAATCACAAATATTTTATTAATATTATTTTTAATTATCACAAAGAAAAATTATTCGCCCACACAATTTGGATGTAACAAGTCTACTTCCTGGTTAGTTCCAAAAATTTCACCCAGATTTTCATTTGGTGGAATGCTATACAGGTTTCCATGTGTTGCTGTAACACTATCTGGATTTTCTGATGGTGTTGATGCTGCGGTACTATAGCCGTGGGTGTATTTCCCCATGCGAGCTTCTATTAATATATTATTAATATAATATTTAGCCATGAGGACGGAGTGTTCATCCTTAATGTGACGTAGCTCTGATGCAACATATTGTCCATAGACAGCAAATTCATCTGGGGTAGCGTCCATCTTATTTTTGGCGGTCCTCATTATTTCAAAAGCCTCTTCCAATTTATCCTCATGTGTTAGGGTTTTCTTTCTCGACGGTTTGGATGAGGTAGGGCGCAGTGACGCTTCCGTGGCTGGCCGCGGTGACGCTTCCGTGGTTGGCCGCGGTGACGCTTCCGTGGTTGGCCGCGGTGACGTTTCCGTGGTAGTTTCATAAGGTTGCGACTGGATGGCATCTTGAGTTTCATGAGTACTTTGTGTAATTTCCGAGGGAAGCTCGGAACATTGGTCATCGGTGCTTTGTCGTACTGCCTGAAAAAAAAAATTATTATAAGTGTACAAAAACGTGTTTTTTCAGGTCCCAGATACTGTAATTGGATGGAAGGAAAAGGCTCATAATTACGAAATACTATGGAACTTCCCACATTGTGTTGGAGCTATTGACGGCAAGCATGTTTTGATTCAGGCACCTGCAAATTCTGGTAGTGATTATTACAACTATAAAGAACAATTTAGCATTGTCCTCTTGGCTATTGTAGATGCAGATTATAATTTCATATATGCTAACTGTGGTGCCAAAGGAAAGTCATCTGACAGTGGAGTTTTTCAAGAAACTTCTTTTTATGAAGCTATGAATGAAAACCGACTTAGTTGGCCAGAACCGGAACCATTGAGACATGAACCAAACATGCCCTTTGTACTTGTGGGAGACAGTGCATTTGAACTCACCGAAACAATGATGAAACCATATCCAGGCTACCACGAGGTGGGAAATATAAAGCGCATTTTTAACTACAGGCTTTCGAGAGCGAGAAGAATTGTAGAAAACGTATTCGGAATCTTATGTGTCGTGTTTCGTATGTTTCGTAATACAATTGCACTCCAACCTGCAAATGCTGAAGTTGCCGTGATGGCCTGTGTATACCTACACAATTTTCTAAGGCGTAATAAGCAATCAAGAGCACTCTACACCCCACGTGGAACCTTTGATTCAGAAGATTTGGATCATAATATCGTGGAAGGATCTTGGCGCAGAGAAATAAGACCTAATATTTTGTTGGATTTGCAACCAGCTGGAAGACCATCTCCTCAATCTGCGATGGTAACAAGAAACAAGTTCGCTGAATATTTCATCAGTGCAGAAGGAAGTGTTCCGTGGCAAAACAATTTAGCTTAGAAATAATGAACAGTGTAATGTATCTACTTTTGACTGCATTAAATTGGAATAAACATTTTTATTTAATTTTTATTTTTTTATACCTTTTCCATGTAAACATAATATGCAGCCAACATAATTAAAGTTGAAAATAAACTTACATCTGAAAACAAAACGAAGAAGGGTGTGTAATATGAGCTAGCTAGAGTATACCTGCAGTCAGCGTCAATATTTAAAAGACAATCGCAGCAATTAATCTATAAGAAAGGTAGGTAGGTACTCTATTCTTATAATAATAAAGTTATTTTAAAGTTGTGACTTACTTGTATCTGCAATGTATCTATGCCACCAGAAGTAGTCGCCCCACTCAGTAAAAACTTCATGGCATCATAGGCAAACCATGAACTTGTTATAATAACTTCATCCCGTGCTTTGCCCGTGCCTTTTGACGAAAGAATTTTCTTTTTCTCCCGATTAAATTGTGAGCGGAGGTTATGCATCTTCGTCTCTACATCTTTTCGAGTAATGTTTAGGGCATTGGCTAACCCCTCCCACGCGTCATTTTTCTTTATTTTATTTTTATAGTCGTGGTTATTCGTGTCCCACAAACATCCGTAGCTTTCGTAAAGCTCGACAAGTTTTAACACTAACTGATTGCTCCACTCTACTGGCATGTTGTTGCGCACGCGTCTACACTTGCCAAAATCTGTCGCGGGACTGATGTCTCGGAAAGTTCTGGCTCGCGAGCCAAAACACGGAACATGTCCCGCGACACGTAGATGTCGTTGAAAAGTCCCATGCGACGTCGCGGAACAGTGCGCGACGTCGCGGCGACACGTAGAAACAGTGTCGCGGGACATGTTCCGAGACAATTTGTCCCCTAGTGAATACGGGGCTTAAGTCATGTTATTGATTTCTTCAGCAAAGCATTAGTGGAGTACAATCTATATCACAGAGCCCTCTTCTGAACTCATTTCGTGATTTATTTGCACAAAACACTTTGAACTAAATTATAAAGCAACATAAATCCCCGCTTTTACGCAACTTTTTTTTATTATTGCCAGCTGGGCAAAGGTATTTATCGCCATGCAGCCTTCTTCATGGGCAACGCTCATTGAGGTTAAATTTCAAGAATTCTATAAAATCAACATAAAATAAATATTTTTGTTATAATTATTGCAATTATAAAATATAACAAACATTTCTACATTATAAACATGAAAGGTTGTAATTCATTTTATTTTTCTTTGTAAATAACCATATGATCGCCCAACTCCTTGGTCTCTTAAAAACATAGACACGGATAGTTTTAAAAAGAAAACATATGAACTGTACTCTGTGAACATATGGTATGGTATGTAATTATGTAATGGATTTTCATACAAATTTCCTGAACAGTTATTCAGATTTCCTGGGCACTTTTAAATAGCTCACCAGGATGATGAAGTATTTTCTGGTACCTAGGTCTTTACAATATGTAATGTAATATTACGATGTATTTTTGAGAAAATGCATTTTTCTTTCAATCCGTTTCGTCCAGACGTAAACGAGGAGTAGGTTTTCGAAAAGAAAGTACCATGAAAGTACCTGTGGGTGGGAGCTACGTTAACAGTTATTTCATAAGGCAGGTTAAAAAAATAAGTTTAATCTTGCTGGATTGCCACCAACTCAAGATGCTGCACGCTTTCATTCCCTAAGATCTTACAACCAAGTACAGAAATGGTTTTGGGTATCCAGAGGAATCTGTCCTGCCCCACGCTTTCATTTTACACATGTTTATCCTACTCAACGGAAGCGGGCCGCAGAGAAAACTTCGACTAGTTTCGAGCTGTTTTTATTTATTATTTTGTAATTAGAGCGGTAGGTTTTTAATATGACGGCCGTTTTATATCACACTTTTTACGACGTTAAACGTATAAGTTTTACTGTCCAAAACTCAATATAGTTAAATGAAATGATATTTAGATCATAGTTTAGACCTATATTTTGCGATTTAATTGGATCGAGCAAAATGTAAGCCTTCGTGTATCGAACGGCCGAAATATTAAGATCAAAGAGTGAAATAGGACATATAATTTTTATAAAATGTAATCATCGCTATTTATTGGTTTAAAATGAATTTAACAAGAGACAAAATCGGGGTAACCCCCCCTTTAAGACCTTACTGAATGGGCTTGGTTGGATGCGCAGTCAACGCGGTCTCTCTCGACTGAAAACAATGAGGGACCCAGCTCCAGAAAGCTGCCGAAAAGCTAGTCTCAACTCGAGTGTTCAATATACTAATGCGCATTTTGTAATTTGGTACTGGTCAATCTTGTGAAAATGTGATTGATATTACAGTTAAAAGTGACGATGACAATGGTGATTTTGAATGAAGCAAAAGATCATACTATATTAAAAATTCTTTATTGCACAAAAAGAAGTGTACATAGGCAAGCTTAATGCTAGTTAGCATTTTCTTACGTAGGTAGTAAAAACGGAGTTTTTGAATAAGTAGTACTCCCAAACTACAATAGATATGGTTCTGAAATAAATACATGTTCGAAACAAAACCTTTTCCAAGGCGCCTATCGCAGGAAACGATCACTGCACTGGGTGGAAAAGTCCTTTTTAGGGTTCCGTAACCGAACGGTGCCAAAGAAACCTATTACTAGTCTCCGCTGTCTGTCCGTCTGTCACAAGGGTCTACGCTTCAGCTGTAATAGGTAGAAAGTAGAAATTTTCACAAAATACGTGTTACTACGGCCTCTTCCACGAAAAATGATTTAAAAAAATTTTTTAAGGGTTTCCCCACAAAAGAAACCTCGAAAAATTGCATTATTTTAACGTTATTTGTTTTGAACAAGTTTAAAATTTAGTCAGATTGTAGGATATACTCTAATTTACTCTATAGTAAAATAAAAAATAAGAAATAAGTCGAGTTCCCGCGCAGCATGCGACATACTACAATCAGCAGCTCAACATTATATTACGCCTAACTTCCAAGTTAAATTAAACCCAAGTGTACCAAAATGAAAAAGGGTAGGGTATATGAAAGGATAATAAATAAAACGCCTTTTGAACTTTTTCTATCAAGAGAGTGTATGTCTGTTCGTGCGGGTTCCAAACGATAGCACTCGCTTCAATTTTACTTCTTACAAGTGATGTGTAAAGCCATTGTACAATTTTCGTGTTTTGCAGATCTTTGTTATTCCTGATCACAAAACCAAGCCTTTTGAAGCAGTTTGTTGACCCAAGCTGTAGCTAGCATGTATTGGTTGAGGGGAGCGAGTGAATGAAATGACACTACACTTTTCCGAGTTGAAGTGCAACTTATTTCTAATACTCCGCAGCTGTACTGCATTTAGATCCGTCTGTAAGAGATCACAGTCATCGTGGCTCTTAATGCCTAATATCAGTTTTAGGTCGTCTGCATATAAAAGACACGAAGCATGACTCAGATCAGCCTGAAGGTCAGTAATCATCAAAATGAACAGAAGTGGACCAAGGATAGATCCTTGACTCACTCCTGCTACACTAGCACAGCAGATCAAATCGAGCTTTATCCGCTCGATACAGAATGTCTATCCCTCTCGAGGTAGATCAACAGAGTGAGGGAGAGCACTGTATCACGCGTTAGGTATGGTTTCGATACAAAACAACCATATTTAACAAATTTCACATCTTTAAGACATGTCTACTTTTGTAACGTTCATTACTAAAGCAACTTGCTGAAAAATGTGAAATAATTTAGGCTGGCCCAACACTACGCAGGAATATGTCACGTCCACTGAGCGGCAGCTTTGCGATTAGTCGAGAATCAGAAGAATTCTCTCACTTTTTGTCGCAAAAAAATGTCTCGTTTTGTTACGAAATTTACTAGGTTTAAAGTTAGTGCATAATCTAATATTGAGTCTCTATTTTGTGGTACAATCAATCCTTTTTTTAGTTATCATAAACAGTTATGGGCAAGATTTTAAATACCTTCTTCCTGACTGTTGCCAAAACTGTCGAATTACGGAACCCTAGGTACGCGAGTCTGACTCGCACTTGACCGGTTTTTTACTACCTATGTCGCCTTTACAAAGACACAACAAAGGCAAAGACTGATCAACGAATAAACATTGGCTATTCGAGCTTATCATTCAAGTAAAAATATTACAAAACATACATTACATACATACATTGTATGTATATAAAAGCGAAATTTTATTAGTTATTTACCTAAAACTTAAATAGATTTAGTTACCCCACCAAAGCCTCGTAAAACCAGAACTAAACATCAAGGACAAAAAAAATATTTCACTCAAAAACTATATTCGGCCATGCTGAAAGCTTTCAGACAATCAATGAATATGTGAAACTTTGTCCGAAAACATTTTAGACAAGAGACCATCGTTAGTAAGAATACTTACGGATTTACAAAAAAGACAAAAGAAAGAGAGACAAAGAAAGAGAAATTTAAGAATTTAGAAACACATCTCGATCTTTTGCCCCATTAGAACAGAAGAAATAATAGTAGGACCTACTACCACTAGTTAGGTCAAAGACATACCTACCCTAAATTAGCACCTCGATGTATGTTAGTACAAAAATCGACGGTAACGACATTGAAATAACATTCATATCAGCGCGTATTGCAAAGTGGCTGTTACGACGATCGCTGCGTCTCCGGATAGCGCAAATTAGGAGAAAATAACACTTTTCACACGGACGCTATGGACCGAAAAAAATATTTGAACAATAGTTTAGTAGATCTATAAATTGTCTTTAGTATGATGAAAGAATCATTAAAATCGCTTAGCATTTTTCGGAAGGAGTAGGTAAATTCTTCGATAACTTTCGATTTGTTTTTGTCAAAAGTAAAGACGTTATTTTTTATTAGACATGGAACTTATTTTTATTACGTGTATTATGTATTTTTTTTTCAAGTATTTGGTTCTTCCGTAAAGGAGGAGTAGGCCTTCAAAGATAGGTCTAATATTGCAGTTTGAGTATACATTCACTTTAAATCTTGAGCTAAAACGCTCTTATCTTATCTGGGTTAAAGTACTGAATGAAGTACCATATTGTTGACCGAAAAACCCAAGCCCAGGAGACAATATCTGAGAATAAAAATAGTTTTAGTGAGAAACTTGGTTTGGCCTTTTGCCCTGCCGAAAATGATGTTAATAAAAAAAACTTTAGAGAACCAGAAACACTCAGAATGAGGTCTAATATGTGCAATAAATTTATCAGCCCCAAAAATATTGACAAATTCGACAGGACTAAATTAAAACTTATTTTAAAGTAATCTGGGTTGTATCTATAACTATCCATATCCAGATGTATGGACGCTGACAGGGAGCTCCACTCCACGTCTCAGCTGCAAGGATGATGAACGAAGATTTGAAACGTTGCGTTCGAGCTGTCAGAATACTGACGATATAATATGGGTGAAATATCGCAGATATAAAGCAGGCAGGCGTTCACCACCCCCACCCACACGCCCAGTCTTTAAAGTAGCCGACGCCAAAATTAGGCACGAGTCAGCGGCCCCTTTGTGTCAGCGTATCAAAGTGTGCAAACTATTTGAGCAAACAGAGTGTACTTTTGTAAGGAACAGGATTCGAGTCCGTCAAAGTAATCTTACTGATTCCCAAAAGCTGTCTCCCCCAGCCTGCGCCGCACCGTATCCGCTGAGACCTATCAAAAAAAAATTTTTGGTGAATAACAGCTTGGGACTAGGTTGTAGGCAAGTTGTAGTAGTATAAGAGGATAAGAGGCCACAACGGATTGATTGAACTATCGCCTGGGCGACTGATTTATTTTATCAATAACGTGTAGATAACATGTGAATGCGATGGGGGTAGTCTTGGTATCTGAAGTTGGTGCCTCTCGTAGCTACAGCCGTTGAAACACGTGTTATTGTTTAGTAAACTTTAGAAAACTAAACAATCATTATTCAACCTAGTGTCGTTCCCGGTTAAACGTCGTATTCTTTTGTTTTATTTGTAAGAACAAGAATTTAAAATAAGAAAGAATATATGTGTGATATATTTATTTTAGCCCTTTGTTACAAGATTAGGTACTTGCTTTTTCCTGCATCCATAAAATCGCAAAGACAGACCTTACTAAAAGCTATGATCTAAATATCATTCCATTTGCGTAATTTTAGATTTTGGAAAATAAAACTTATAAAATAAACGTCGTAAGAAATGAAATATATGTAGAACGGCTGTCATATTTAACACTATTAGTGATACTTTTGCGAAATTCTGATTGAAATACTGAGGCCAAATCTACAATTTTAAGAATTTTGGTCCGTCTGTTCCGTTTTAACTCGAGAACCACCCGATGGATTTGGATGCGGTTTTTTTGCGGTAGCTGTCCTCAACATATAGGCTATAAGGGGTGTTGATAAAATAACCGCCAAGCCGAAAACTGACGGTATTTTATCTTATACGCAAATAAATGATACATGTAGAGTATGAGGGCATAGTCGGTAAACTTAACTCATCGACTACCATGACGCAGTTACTGTTGCAAACAGGACAAAAGGAAACTTTTAAAAACGCTAGATGACCTTGGCGAAACTTGAAAGGTTGTCTTCTACAGTCATTAAAAAAACAAAATTGTTCGGACAGAAAAAAACGGCCAGATTGAATTATATCAGACTAAGATATTTCCTAATAGGTTGGTCAAGGCCACAATATGACGTTGGTTGCTTGCTGGTACTCGATCAGTTTAAATCTACCCCCGAATGTGATCTTAAAATTTGTCGGACAGACTAAACTGCGAAGCCCACTCTCGGGCGAAAATGTTTTTCAGCTATCAGGTTGACAATGAACCCCTAGATTTATTAAACTCTATGAATCAGAATCACTAATAGAACACAAAACTGTAAAAAAGTTTATTTTCTTTTTCTTTTAGGTTATCAAATTTCGAAAAAAATGGCCATCCCACGCTTTTCGACATGTGACGACAATAGACCGTACATACAGGATGTAAATGCAAAGTCAATAATCCCTTTAGGGTATGATAGTATACACGATTCTGATGTCATTACGAGAAAAAAAATATACCTTGAATTTTCACCAAAAATTCCATCATTTTTCTACGCCGCCGCGCGCCGCTCACCGGCCTCCCCACACACCTAATTGCACCCCGCAACCCGCACCCCTCATCCGAGTGGCCAGCGACCAGTGAGGGTGTCCACGCGATTAGTGTATTTTGAGTAAAGAAAATCGTCTTATTATGAGGTACTGGTACTTTATTTAGAGATCCCAGTATTTAAAATATATTAATATCATACTAACACACCCTTAAAGGATTCTAGCCTTTGCTTTTACAGCCGGTATTCCCGGCGGTAAATAATGCACATAGGCTATGTACACATAGGTTTTGTAGAGCGTTGTCTCTGTCACCGGAGTATTAGTACTTCTTTGGCGGTCGATATCTTTTTTTTATCATGAATCATGACAAAAGTAAAAAAACATGTATTTTTTTTATTTCGAACATTGAACAGTTTCTTTTGTTATAGCTAGAGGGTTCAATTTCAAGCGGTATATTTCCATTTATTAGTAGGTACCTAAACAACTGTTTTCTGATATTATAATTATAATACACACGAGGGGCTTTTTTGACCATCCTCAGCACTGGAGAAAAACCATTGCTGGCGCAAGGAAGTATTCACTACAAAGTCGAGTTAAAGTCAAAGATTTTACTTCGAAATTGTGGAAAAGACATCATGAAAAATGCTTCAGTTAGGTGGAGGAAACTATTAAATACAAGGATTGTTCAAAAACATGTTTTGTTCCTTCAATTAAGCAGAAAACACAGATAAATATAATTTAAAATTTTGAAAAGTACATGTTAGAAAGAGATCTCTTCGGAACAACTATAAATAACAGATACCAAGTAAACACAGTTCAATACTGGTACGTTTGAGAAAGTTTCATGTGAATACAGAAACCACTTTTTTCACGACTGTACACAACCTGCCAGGTTTTGCCCAGGTCGGCCACCTTTTTTAAGAGTTACTTTTTGTCCTGCTTCCCACAGTGACTGTGTTATGCTGGTACTCGATAAGTAAAGGTTACCGACTATCCTATCCTACTAATATTATAAATGCGAAAGTTTGTGCGTGTGTGTGTGTGTTTGTGTGTGTGTGTGTGTGTGTGTATGTTTGTTACTCTTTCACGCTGAAACGGCTGAACGGATTTCAATGAAATTTAGAATGGATATAGCTTATACCCTAACTTAACACATAGGCTACTGTTTATCCCGGAAAAATGCATGGTTCCTGTAGGATACATTGAAAAATCAGGTGTCTAATTAGCGCAGTCACTAATCGTTTGTGGTGAAATAAGACAAGGCTATGTTATCTCATCACACTTCACACTAATATTATAAATGCGAAAGTTTGTGTGTGTGTATGTTTGTTACTCTTTCACGCTGAAACGGCTGGACGGATTTGGATGAAATTTAAAATGGATATAACTTATACCCCCACTTAACACATAGGTTACTTTTTATCTCGGAAAAAAGCATGTCGTTAAACCGAATAAAACGCGGGCGGAGCCGCGGGCAAAATCTGGTGTCCTTATATGATCTAAAGATACATCGCGTGGCAATGTCATGATTGAAAGACTAGATCACGATAGCGAAGCTGCGGGAAAAAGCTAGTAATAAATAAATAAAAACACCTCTATAACGCGGGTTTGTCGTTCATTCATACTCTTCCCTAGTTAGAAACTTGCTCGCTTTTTATTTGCATGTTAGCTGCAAAGGTACAGTTTGTCGGAAAGTGTTGCGATGAAGTAAATAAATACTTATCACATAGGTATTAATTTATACTATGGTAGTCATGAACCTCTTTCATATATTTTTTCAACAAAATGACCACCATCCCCGCAAGTAAGTAGTTATTAATTTTTAACGTGTCCGAAGAACAAAAGAGTCATGAAATTCAATAACCACGACGGAGAAAAGTCGGCGGCATCGTTTTAAAAGTTTTTGGTCATCATTACTACAGGTCTCTGTGTCTCATTCATTTATTGTAAGGAAAAATCTTACAGGACCCGTTCTCCCTGACATTGAGCATCTCATGTTGCGTCAGGCAGAACTGAACTCTATGACGTTTCATTATTGTTTAAAATAGCGCGCTATGAGCCGTGCCTGTTACGACTGGTTACGACAACCGAAACATCGCGCGCTCTAAAGAATCACGTTTCGATGCCGCCCTCCATAGTAATTTGTATGGGGAAATCGCACGCAAAAGTTGGTGATGTTTAATGGATAAATACACCAAGTAACAATTTTTGTTTGGCAAAAATAAATCAATTACACCATTCTGTACACTTTTAACTTACGGGAGCCTGAATTTCAGTTTCCAAAATTATCTGAGAAATCGCCAATGAGAAATACGCGAAGAGCAGTTTTACGTGATTTTCAGCAACTTTAGATTTTTTTTTCTAGCTTGCTATGAATTCTATGCAAATACAAATTAATTAGGTTGTAATACAACTCTTCGACAACCTGTGTGATTATTTATTTCTCATTAAACAAATATTTTCTGTCATGAATCAGCAATACGGTGGGGCACGTTTAGGTGGCATGGACCCTTAAGCGTCCCTTCCCTTCGTCCTTACAATGATGCTGCGCAAAGCGCAACTGATAAGAAGTTATTTATATATCCGTATTTATAATGATCGTATTTAAGGACATCTGCTGTCTATTACACGGTACATTTTGTTAAAAATAGTTCCACTGTAATAATGATAAAATTTAAAAAATCAGATACGCCCCTTCGTGAATCGAACGACGAAAGGATCTTTTCGAGAAGTTTCATGAAAATTTTAAATTATAGAAATCAAAAGCATATTACACTTTTCTTACCATCTGTACTCTCGCGCTTTCTAGTTATACATCTAGGTAAATATAAATATGGACAGGGGGAGTTCGAACTAGGGAAGAGTACATACAAACGAAGCCATTTGAAGGGCTCGCTTCCACTGAGCAGGATAGACAAGTGTAAAATGAAAGCGTTGGAGCAGGACAGATTTCTCTGAATACCTCGCCTTTAGAAGTGAATTTGAGTGGATCAAGGAAAAAATAACGTTTTTTGTCGTTTCTACACTACCACATATCGTTTGTGGCTCGCCATATTTAACTCCCTAAATCTCTTGAGAATAGTGTAGTAACCGAAACCGGTCGGGAGTTATGAGACAAACGTGTAAAACAATGTAGGAGTGAATTAAAGGAGAGGTTATCCAGAAAAATCTGTCCTGCTCCAAGGCTTTCATTTTTCACATGCTTATCCTTCTCAGCCGAAGTGGGCCGCTCAGAAAACTCGCGGTTTTAAAGTGTTTTTATTTTATTATTTTGGAATTAGAGATATGAGTTTTCAATATGATGGCCGTTTTATATCACATTTTTTACGACGTTCATTTTAGTACAAGTATTATTGTCCAAAACTTAATATAGTTAAATGAAATGATATTTAGATCATATAGTTTAGACCTATTTTGTGATTTAATTGGATCGAGGAAAATGTAAGTAATCGTGTATCGAACAGCCGAAATATTAAGATCAAAGAGTGAAATATGACATATATTTTTTCCAATATTTCATCGTCGCTTTTTATTGGTTTAAAATTAATTTGAAAAGAGACAAAATCGGGATAGCCCCCATGTCCTTACATTAAACTGTGCGGCTATTGCACTAGTGGTGCGGTGCGGGTTCCGCCGGAATGCGTCGACGATGGCTGCATCTTGCTCGACGGTCGTAGCCCGCTTGAAGTTTTGCCGACGGTAAGCTATGATCATCCCAGTCTCTTTCCGACGGGCCATCCATAATAGTATCGTTTTTCTCTGAAAAAGGTCACTAGTATTTCGGGTTGTTCATAAAAGTTAACACCAATAGATTGAGTAAAAATTAGTATTTGTTGAGTAAAAATTAGCATTAGATTAAGAAAAACTAGCAATAGATTGGGTAAAAATTAGTATTTGTTGAGTAAAAATTAGCATTAGATTAAGAAAAACTAGCAATAGACTGAGTAAAAATTAGTATTTGTTGAGTAAAAATTAGCATTAGGTGGAGTAAAATTTAGCATTAGATGGAGTAAAAATTTTCATTAGATTGAGTAAAAATTAGAGTACAAATTAGCATTAGATGGAGTGCAAATTAGCATTAGATTAAGTATAAATTAAGAAAATACTCACAGATACTCTCAAGCATCTCGCTATATCACAAACTCTGTAACCCTTCTCGCGTAGTTTAATTATATTTTCCCTTTGCTCTTGTGAAAGCTGGGGTGCCATGTTTTAGTAAAAGATTTAATATAACAAAGTAAATATAAACAGGAGATCACAGTGATTTAAACTACTTCTTCATAAAAATCATTGGGCCACTTGTAATAAATATATAATGTTAAAATTGGCCCAGAAAACTGCTTATGGAATAATATGTATAATATATTTAAGTTTTTAAAATGTTTACCTTGACGTGCGGGTTACCTACTTAGATAAAATATGGCACCGACACCATTTACAGAACCATACACAAAAAAAACCGCTAAACCCAACGAGTTTCATTTCATCACAGTGGACACATGAAATCAACAGACGACGCGGACCGAAAGAGACACGAAACTAAGGGTCTTTCACTTACACGTATAGCGCATGACAGGAAACCTCACCCCCCACCTTGCTTCGCCCCTGGTCTGGGCATTGACCGCGCATCGCACCTCAACGTTAACATTTTATGCAGTTTTGAACCTTAACTGCATTGTATTACGAGTAAAATGTATTAGCAACATGTAAGCTGCACACGGACGAATAGGCTATACACATGCAGATGGGGATATTCGCGTACGTAGTGCTACGTGCTTTGTTCCCTATTCTCATTGTAATAAGTACCCGGGTAAATACCCAGCCCGTGAGTCGATGTTCAAACTTGATAGAAGTTTTATGTAACTGAAAGCATTTGAATTTTATTAGTTGTTGCTTGCTTCATTATTTACGTTTTTCGTAGTTTTAGGATCGTGTTGTTCGGCGAGTAGATTATCATCATTCATTTTGGTTAACTATTTAAGTATTTGCTTACTTACATAGGTACTTATAATTTATTAGTTTACTATACATGACATAAAATATTATGTATATTTTTATAGGTACAAAAAAAGTAGATTAACTTACTCAGACAGTCCACACTGAGATTCGGATTGTATTTGAACCTTCGGATCTGTAGGTTTCAAAGCATTTCTTTTTCTGGCCTTCCTGAAAGATTCACTTACTTTAGAAACTGAGGTTGCTAGGTATTCATGAATTACGATTTTCAAAGCGCCGAAAGTAGTTTCTAAGATAAATAAGTGAACCTTTCAGGAAGGCCAGGCAAAGAAATGCCTGGTCCGAAGGTTCAAATACAATCCAAATCTCAGTGTGGACTGTCTGAGTCCATCCATCCATCAGCCTGTTTCGTCCACTGCTGGACATAGGCCATTCCAGGATTTCGCCACTCTTGGCGGTCCTCCTGGAAGAAATGCCCATACTCACACACGCTGGGCAGGCGGGCTGGTGAGCGCGGTGCCGAAACCCTTGCACCAGTGACGCCGCTGCCCGTCACCAGTCTGATTTATATAAGGCCCGGCAATTGGGGATGGATATACCGCCATCCATCGGTCCCAGGCAATGGTGGGCCGCCTGGTTTTGCCTGAGAGCTGTTCTCTTACCCTCCCCCGAATAACTTCGGGAGGATTTCCGACTGTCTGAGTAAGTACATCAAAATCTACGTTTTTGTACCTACAAAATATACATAATATGTCAAAGTATAATAAACGAATAAATTAAATGTAAGTAAATAAATAGTAGGTAGGTGGTAGAGCTGATGCCGGGCTCGACTGTGGAGGTACCACCATCTTATTAGCAAATCCTCCCGAAGTTATTCGGGGGAGAGTAAGAGAACAGCTCTCAGGCAAAACCAGGCGGCCCACCATTTCCTGGGACCGATGGATGGCGGTATATCCATCCCCAATTTCCGGGACTTATATAAATCAGACTGGTGACGGGCAGCGGCGTCACTGGTGCAAGGGTTTCGGCACCGCGCTCACCAACCCGCCTGCCCAGCGTGTGTGAGTATGGGCATTTCTTCCGGGAGGACCGCCAAGAATGGCGAAATCCTGGAAAGGCCTATGTCCAGCAGTGGACGAAACAGGCTGATGGATGGATGGAAATAAATAGTTAACCAAAATGAATATTTATCTGCTTACCGAACAACACCCTCCCAAAACTGCGAAAAACGTAGCAAGCAACAACTATTTACTTCAATGCTTTCAGTTAAAATTTCAATCAAGTTTGAACCTTCTATACACATGCATAAGGTCCTACAATTCAAAGTGAAAAAAAATCAACAGATGATACAATTCCCTAATAGACTACAAACCAAAGAAAAAAAAATTTTTCTCGTGCTTTTTTTACCTTTCCATACAAATTTTGTCAGCTGATTTTAACCATTTGTACTGGAAAGAATAAGAAAATATTTGAGCAAAAAAATTTTCTTCTTCTGGAATTTGATCAGCTAACGATACATGATCTACCCTAGCATTATTTTTACTTATTAATTATTGTAGGACCTTATACAGGTGGCCGGGAAAAATTTTTTTTGGCTGCCTTACATTTAATCCGGGTATCCGAACCACCCCCATGTATGTTCCGCAATTTTTAGTAGTTTGGGAGATATGATTATTTTAAATGATTTTAATAATAATTTTCACCTGACATTAGTTTTGATTTTTTCTCTCTTTCTATTTAATATTTGTGAAAGTTTTTTCGTGGTTATTTATGACAACTATGTGAGTAACTACCTTGAAGATTATGGTTTACCTAGGTCTTGTGGAACATGACTAAAATTTAGTCGAAAGTTCAAAATTACTGTTCAATCATAAGTCTTACAATTTCGGATACCCATAAATGTAAGGCAGCCAAAAAAAATTTTTGGACGTCTCTTTCCCGGCCACCCTGTATATAATACAATTACATACAATTACGTAGATAGGTATCATAATAAGTATCTTTACGTCGTTGGGTCAGGGTGTCTACAATACTTTGTGTAATCGGCCCTCTTATTTATAACTTCAATATCTATCGCTATATTGAAAGCCATATAGCGATTGGCCAAAAATGAGGTGTGATGTCATTTCTAGCCAATAACGGCGCGTTTGACAGCGATGCGATGGACGTCGAAGTTAGACAATGAGACCGCGGTTTTAAATACCTCAAAACAAAGGCGAAGCCTGGATTGCATACAGGGGTTGGGGGGCAGACAAAGAAAATGCTAGATTATATATTGTTTTGATCGTTGTTTTTAACATAGGTATGAGTTTCACATGAGCAGTGGAATTCCTGATTAGATATTTATCGACTTTTATAAGAAGCATCGCAAGCTATGAAGCTCGTCAGAACTAAAGGTAAGAGCGCACTAGGCGGAACTACACTGCAGTGGAGCGACGCGACGGTACTAGATGAAGTTCGATATATCGCACTGGAACAGTTTTGTCCGTTAGTTGGTTGGCAACCACTAAACGCGATGGATGAAATTGATGTAGACGTGGTCAAATTGTTACTACTTTAGGAGGAGGAAGATAGGCTAAAGCAATCAAGAAAAAAGCCGAGACTATGGGTTCATGAGGTGGTAGAGCTAATGCCGGGCTCGACTGTGGAGGTACCACCATCTTACTCGCAAATCCTCCCGAAGTTATTCGGGGGAAAGTAAGAGAACAGCTCTCAGGCAAAACCAGGCGGCCCACCATTGCCTGGGACCGATGGATGGCGGTATATCCATCCCCAATTGCCGGGCCTTATCTAAATCAGACTGGTGACGGGCAGCGGCGTCACTGGTGCAAGGGTTTCGGCACCGCGCTCACCAACCCGCCTGTCCAGCGTGTGTGAGTATGGCCATTTCTTCCAGGAGGACCGCCAAGAGTGGCGAAATCCTGGAAAGGCCTATGTCCAGCAGTGGACGGAACAGGCTGATAGATAGATAGATAGATGGGTTCATGACATTTCAAAATCGCGATATAAAGATGGGGAATATATGTATGTACTTTTTCTCTTATTATTCCATTTTGCAAATCATATAGCTCTGGATAGGTACTAACTAATAATATTAACTTTTCTTCGTCCATTTTACAAAGAAAAATGCACGTCCTATGTATGAAATATGAGGTGACGCGCGTCGCGGTCGCGCTGCTTACTATATCGCACCTAGCGGCAACGGAACTGTCTTTGTCGCGCAGCGTAGTTCTATTGCCGCGTAGTGCGGTATGTATAATACGTTTACTTAGAAACAATTTTTGGAAGAACAGTTCCGCCTACTGCGGTCTTACCAGGCTTACCAGGCGGGGGGAGGGGGGGGGGGGCAGCATACATGAAATTAGTAAGTTTCGACATACAATCTTATTCGGATGATAATTTAATATTGATGATGATAATAATAATCAAATCAATGAATGCGAGGCTGACCTTCGTATGGCTAGCTGATAGTCGGTAGTACGCCGGCCGGCGGCGCGTGTAACAGACGTTGGGTCTTATCGCCTCGCGATTAGAACTATTTTGCATTCGAGTGGACTAAAAAAGGTAAGAAATGTTTTTATTTCATTGCTTGAAAGAGAAGGTCGAATATTTATGTTTGCCCAGCAATGTATACAACAGTACAAAGTGCCTTTCTGGAATTCAGAAACCCTGGTATGCTCAGTCGGCGGGTTTACTCGACCCTGAATCAGTTTCGGACTCGGAATAGGTACAGAGATCTGGTTCGGATGACAACTTATGCAAAAAAGCGCTGTCTCTTTTGTTAGGTTACACTCACTTCCATAGGAAAACTTTTGATAAAACGCGAAAAAAAATCACTTCTCCATAAAAATACCTCCTTGTCATTTTCTATGGGAACGTTTTATTTTTTTTCGCGTTTTATCCAAAGGTTTTCTATGGAAGGGGTTCAGGATGATCAGTAGAGCATGTGTCGTTTAATTTAATGAGCACGTCATGACGTACATTTATTTTTGTTAAGTGATTACTCCAACGTTTTTTACCCGGAATTTAAGAAATATTTACATAGGAGGTTGCCTGCAACAGAAAATCATGATTCTCGTGTAGTTACTAGAACAAAACTGGGACTATGTATGTTCCCAAGAAGCAAAAAATTGTTACCTAATAAGCTTTATAAGCGAGTTGACGCCTGCAAACAGTGTATAAAATCAGCTCTATTATCAAATATCAATAGAAAAGGCGCACTTTACCTGGCTAATGAGTGATATTGTAGCGATATACTAGCTCTATTGAAATACAACTAGGTTCTATGACAGTGATAAACAATCACAGCTTTCCACTACTCTGTGATAAAATCGTGGTCAAACCAAGATCAAACGGTATTTATATCAGTATGTAGCGTTATACTATTCACCGGGATAACATAATTATATTACTTGGCTCTGAACCAGTGTCAAATGTCTGAACCAGTGTCCTATGGAACAAAGAGAAAGAGAAAAGATATACATATGTCTATGTCTTAGTCAAAAAAAGTGACAGTATTGTTTACCACAGTAAGATTTGTGTTTTTATTACCCATATAAAATGGCGTGATAGAAACTGGTCTGTGCTTACATACGTGTGGTTTTATGATTGTAAGGTGATAGAACATGCGGTATAGTATACTATACTGTGCATGCAGTGTGAATTTTACTGAGTAACTAGTAGGTTTTTTTTGCTAAATTTTTAATGCGCCTCAAGTTTGGTATCGTTTTGTAAACAAAAATAAGTAAAATATATTTTTATTATCGGACACCTTTATATCACTAGTAGGTCCTAATGTGATTGCCTTGTCACTAGTGGCGGCCATGATAAAAATGGTACGTTGGGTATTTCAGTTGTAGCAGGATAGTTTCCTTGACATCGTTTCAGTACCTACTTTCCTCCTGTAGTACCCACTTTTTTAACCGATTCCAGCCTTTGAAATCCATGAGAAACACTAATTTCACTTCAATTTGCCAACATGCGTGACGCGTCTAGCAATGGAGGCAACAGGTAATAGAAGTTACAAATACAACTGTTGTAACAAGGATTAGCGCTTTAAGTAATGAACTTACCAACAATCTATTACAGTTTAGCACTATAATTTCAATTATAAATTTATTTTGACACTACAAAAATGTGGAACTATAAGTGTTCTAATGCCCGCTTTCATGAAGCTCCTTAGGGACCCGGTCTCGCGAGGGCCTTCCTCAGATATAGGTATTTCTGCCCACGCACACAGCGGCCGGCGCTCGCTCGCGCGCTCACGCACACATGTAAACATGCACAGTGATCTGCGACAACGTGTAACGGACAAATAATATCTATTTCCGGAACACTTTTCGGTTATTTCCTTTCACTATATAGTTTCTGTGTTTTAGTTATTATTTGACTACACTTCGTCATCTATATGACATTTTTACCTTTTTAACCGACTTCTTAAAAAAGGAGGTGATCGATTCGACCCGTATGTATGTAATATTGTTGTAATTGCACAATACTTGTAAAATTATGTTAGTCGTATAACCGACTTCGTAAAAAAGGAGGTGATCGATTCGACCCGTATGTATGTAACATTGTTGGAATTGCACAATACTTGTATAATTATGTTAGTCATATCATATTATACAATTATCATTGTGGTCATATTAATAGTAGACATAGGTTTCACAATATTCGCTGTTTTTAGGGTTCCGTAGTACCTAAAAGGTACAAAAGGAACCTTTATGGTGAGACTCCGTTGTCCGTCCGTATTTCACAGCCTCATAACATTTAAAGATATAGCCTTGAAATTTAGCACAAAAATAGCATGAATTTGCTCACATATCACGGGGTAATTTTTTTTTGAAAAATTTCAAATTTTTGGAAATATTTCCGATTTTGTTCTCAAAACCCTTTATTTTGATACCCCACTCGATAGGTTCTGAGGAAAAAAACTTGAAAACATATAATATGGAGCCAAAAATCTGTCTCTTTTTTTATATATTTACCCTATGTCACTCTCACAGCTAAGAGACACCTCTCAAGCTAAATCCATCAAGCCGTTTAGACTACAGAGCGTGCCAAAGAATTATACATACATACTCGTACATACACATACGCGGCGGCGCCTTTTTTGAGAAAAGCCAGCAGGTGTCGTGTCAGCGGGATACAAAGGTGACACTAAAGTTCGCTTGGCGAACGGACTACAAATGCGCGCCGCCAGCCCGTGTACAGTGGAGACCGCATCAAATTAGACACATTGGACTTTGTACCTATCTTATATTCTTGTCTGTAGGGGCTAATGTCGTACTGCAAGTGTAAATCTTGATGTGGTCTCCACTGTACCTATAGTCGAGCTATACATATTATATAAACCATTATGTCAAAGGATTGTGAGAATACTGTATACAGAAGTCGCTCGTTCTAGTCGAGTTTGCCGTTAGTTCTTACCTCTTTGGCCTATTTTTCCAATGAACCATCTTCTTCGATCGCGCGTTATACGCCGATTGCAGTTTTCGTTTTCCCATTTTACCTATAAACAAAACAAAATAAACACCTAGTATAATATAAATACCTATTGGGCAACGACTCCAAGCTGAATTAGATATTTGAGTTAGTTCGGTGTTTTGGTGAAGTCGGTTTTAGTTTTTATTTTCCATAAAATAAAACCGCAGCTGTTTGTATTTGCATGCAAAACTTCACACCGGAGCAGATTGCGGTGCAGTGTGAATAAAACCTAAAAAATATTTCAAAGGTAGGTACTTACTCTCCACAAATCACACCAACTGTCAGTCAAAGAAAACAATACAACCACCACTGTGCTGTCACCGCTCGTACGTACACATCGAGCTTTGCTCAGGCAAACGGACGTGCACTCACTTTGAACGTAAGCGATAGACTGAAATTGGAAGGCGCGTTCGGTGCCCTTTGAACGAACGTTCAATTCGATGCTGCCCTCCATAGTAATTTGTATAGGGAAATTGCACGCAAAAGTTGATTATGTTTGATGGATAAATACACCAAGTAACAATTTTGGTTTGGCAAAAATAAATTAATCTTACCATTCTGTACACTTTTAACTTACGGGAGCCTGAATTTCAGTTTCCAAAATTATCTGAGAAATCGCCAATGAGAAATACGCGAAGAGCAGTTTTACGTGATTTTCAGCAACTTTAGATTTTTTTCTAGCTTGCTATGAATTCTATGCAGAAATCAAATTAATTAGGTGGTAATACAACTCTTCGACAACTTGTGTGATTATTTATTTCTCGTTAAACAAATATTTTCTGTCATGAATCAGCAATACGGTGGGGCGCGTTTAGGTGAAAGAAGTTAAAATGGTTCATGTATAATGAGAATGACTGAACTATAAAAGTAAACAAGAGAATATTATATGATCGACAATTAGAAATAAAAGATGTACTTATACTGTGTTTATACAATGCCTGCTTGGTTACTGAAAATTCAGGCTTCTAGTTTTATCTACAACGAAGTTATAGGGAGGTCGAAAATGGCCTGAACTGTTTCGGGAAAAGGGTGGTACGGCCGTGCTGCTTTTTAGCTCGACTTGGCGGGGGCATTGCCGTGCCCCCAGATAATAGGATTTGCTTTCGTTTTTAAAAAGAGAACATATCAACACGACATGAATCCCCGAGGTGTCAGAGAGTGTATTTTTGAATCATTCGAATTTCAATTCGCATACGAATCCGCATGATTCGCATACGAAAACTTAAAATTAGTATTGTATTCGTATGCGAATTGAAATTCGAATGATTCAAAAATACACCTGCTGAGGTGTTCCCAAGTGTGAACTGTGAAATTCAAGTTACAGTTCACATTTGGTAGACCCGTGCGATTTGTACCGAAGCCAAATTCGAGTAAGTAAATATGTAATGATTAATGAAAAAGATAAATTGTTAAGGAGCTTAATCAACTAGATATACACATAACAGGTGTCCGATTAGAATACATCGGTTCGTACTTCGCATATTTTTAGGGTTCCGCGCGCAAATCTAATCTATCCGTTTTTTTTATTAAATTAAAATTTTATTTAATTATATTACAAAAAGAAACTTAATAAATTAACTTAAAAAAGAAACAGTTTTTTTAATATTTTACACACTCTAAAAACTGCAAAATTACCGTTTAAACAGTTTAACACGATTAAAATTACGTTTTACGGCAATAATAAATAACCCTAGATGAAAAAAAACTCCCAAGAGAAATATAATACCTATTGCAATATTTGCAATATCAAGAAAACGACCGCCATCTTGAATTTTGAACTTGCTGTCAAGGGCTGAGTTCAGTTCGATCGCCCGCCGACGCCCGGCGATCATGAGATCTCTTTTGCACGCGTTGAATTTGTATCTGCTATCCTGCTGTCAGTGATGAGCGGGCGATCAAACTGAACGCGGCCAAGATTTGGGCCTGCTAACATCGAAATTCGTGTTTAGCACAGGTCCAAATTAGTAAAAATAGCTCATTTGGCTGAATATTACCATCCATGCCGCTTTTGAGCACCCATCAACGTTGGGGCGTAATAATCGTCGATGAAACGCGGGTGTGCAAAGTGTGGACTGTGTATTGCATTTCAGAGTTCACACTCGGAGCACCTCTGACATACTTTCGGGGATTTATGTCGTGACGATATAATTATTTACTTGAGCAAAAGTGAACCTATAGGCTACACAGGCTGTAAATGCAAACTCAAGAATCCCTTTAGGGTATGAAAGTATACACGATTCTGATGTCATTACGAGAAAAAAATATATAGCTTGAATTTTCACCGAAAATTCCATCATTTTTCTAAGCTATGGCTATGCAGCTCACCGGCCTCCCCACACACCTAATTGCACCCCGCAACCCGCACCCCTCATCCGAGTGGCCAGCGACCAGTGAGGGTGTCCACGCGCTTAGTGTATTTTGAGTAAAGAAAATCGTCTTATTATGAGGTACTGGTACTTTATTTAGAGATCCCAGTATTTAAAATAATATCTTTACCGATCATACTAACACACCCTTGAAGGATTCTTGCCTTTGCTTTTACACCCGGTATTGTATGTAAGAAATCACAGGAATTTTAGAAAATACATAAGTACCTAAGTTTATATGTACGTATACTCACCGATGTCTCGAAAAAATCACAGATTTCCATCTGCCACCATCCTGACACACCTCTTTCGCCTTTTCAACAACCATCAGTCTAGTCGCAAACCATAGCTCGTTGTACAAACCCTTCTATTCCAAAATAATTTTCAAAATATTTATAATATTGATAGTAAAGTATTTAATTATGTTGTTTTTCTGTTAGCTGCGTTTTAAATAAATACCTATTAGATTTGTAATTATAGCATTAATTTAATATCAAAAATCGTCAGAGAAATGCACCAACAACATTGGCTAGCAGTGTAGCACCTGTGTCATGCCCTCGAAGATAATGCCGTGAGTTTTATTTACTTATTGTACTAAAGTAAATAGGTTACACCAAAAAATATGAATTGCAAGAAACTTACTTTTTTATATGTCGTCCTTTTTCCAGGTAGTATTTTTTAAGGCAACGTTTTTTTCGCCTCTGTTTGTTTCCCATCTTGAACTCACTACTGCGTATTTTACCACTTAGTATTTTATTTTAGCGTAAGTAAAGCAGCGCAGGTCCGTCAGGCAACACGTATTGCCCCGCACTGACTTTTTGGGCGAAAGCGGGGTATAGCATGAACTCAGCCTCGAATCCGACGCATTATTATTTAATTATAAATAAAATGAACATAATTTTAAAGAAGAAAGAAAACCAAGTTATTCTGCTTTGTTATTTAGTGAAGTTCATAAATGTTGATACAGTTTCAATAAAAATTGCAGGAGTTAGATTGTTACAGGGCTGAATTAAAATTTCTCTTTTTTCGGCTCTATTTGTTTTCAGAGAATTCGGAAAAAAACTAACTTACTCCTCATATCTTGTAGATTAACACGTATTTATTTCTGTCGTTTTACCTTGTTACAAAATGACAAACTTTCATGGTATTTTGCGAAGGAGATGCCTCAGTGTCATTCTGCCACTGTCCATCCGTAAGTCACGCAAGGGTCTCTAGCTTGTGTAAGAAATGAGTTACAGACAGTTTTCTGTAGAATGTTGAATCAGAACCGAATTTGAATAACAAAATCAAATAAAAATATAAACCATAATTTTTCAGGGTGATACCAATTATATTTTTTGTACCCTGACGTGTGGCAGTTGTTATCTAGATAGTAACTATTGTAATAATCTGTAGAGCTCATGAACTAGAGCACAAAGGTAGTCAGTGATAGTAAGTGAAAATAATCGACATCATTTCATTTCAGGTAACCATTTGTTTTCAATATTTATATTAAAAGTCTGCGTGAAAATAAAGCTTACGTATTTTTTTCATTGTGTGTTTTTAATGCTTATTTTAATTTTTTCTTAATCACTCATTCTAAAAGAACGTAAGTCGCAACTGAGGATTTCAAAACTCAATGTCCATTGCCAAGGGATTATTAAAAAAAAAACTTGGCATGTTTATGTTCGCTGTCAATGTCAACAGTCACAATGACATGAAAGTTGATTTTTTAAAAATACGGAGTGAACTTGAAAGCAAAGGTGATTGTTTTTAAAATTCTGTGTTTAACAGTGTTAACCAACTTTTCATTTTTTTAAATCTCTTTATGTGATAATGATTTAATTCTGAAAAAACTATATGATGCTCAGAAGGCCGATATCTCGAAATGGTTTTTAGTACCAATTATTAATTTGTAATGTTGTCGATTCTAGGGTAGATTGTGTTGTGTATTTAACGTATCACAATAAAAAGAAAAACATCTTATTTCTATAAAATTAAGTGTTTAATTCTTGTGTTTTTTGAAAAATAAATTATTATATTCTAACCACAAATTGCACAAAGATGTCACGATGTTTTTTTTGCTAGGTATTTGTATTGTCTTTGTCCATGAGAACTGTATTTTTTGTTTTATCTTACATTTTTAATATTTTTTTAAATAAATAAATAGTATTTATGCTTTTTATAAGCTTTTATTTAGTATTTTGTAAAAAGAGATGTAACTATACTAATCTAAAAAGTATCTAATGTTAAAACACAAAATTTTTGCCACTTACTGTGATGGTCTGCTATCTGACGTAGTCAGCTTACCCCTCTCTACAAGATATAAATATACATATATGCATCGGCGCCAATACATACATATACATGCATACCCATGATATATCTAACCATGAAAGTCTGGACTAGGACTTGATTACTGAATTATTTTTCTAATTATGATCGTAGCAAATCATATCAACAATGTATCATAATTGCTAAATACGTTTAGTATTTATTAGATGTGGGATAGGAACAACTATAAAAGGGAGGAAAGAGAAAAAGACATACACAGACGGATAGTTTAGTGACTCTAATTTATTACTTTACTTTATCATTTTTTCTCATTGTTTCCAATGGCCCAAATCAATTTTATAAAGGGGAAGAACAATAAATGAACAGGAAACCCCTTTGGCCTTATTATCTATTACTTATCTAGTACATAAAGATTATGACAGATACAATTCTTTTCTATGATTAATTGCACGGTTCAGGTTTGAACTGAACCCTGACCCCTCTTGTAGAAACCTCTTGTTCTTACGGGTCTGACTTGTTTATTTTAACAAAGGCGTAATCATTGAAATTTCGCTTAACAACACAATATCTCCCACCACTCTCTTATAAAATGTATTATATAGCCGTGATATAATCTGGGCCTTTCTTTATTGATAGTAGTAAATATTGCCAAATTGAACGGCAATTTATAGACACAGCTTCCTAAGTTACTGACATTGGCACATTCATATAATTTTAAGCTGTTGGTGATTTAGCCCTCACATGGAGATGTAAATTAACGTTATCTCATCGGAGTATAACTTCACTGAGGACAGCTAGGTATACCTAGGTGTAAAACGCTCGTCACCGGGATTCGAACCCGGGACCTCCCTTTCCCTGAGCGTTTGCTTAATCACTCCTTCTCATTTGGAGTATTTATAACATACACCGAAACATTAACATTTGGCAAATCAAATGTTGCCCAGTTTTATCAGCTTAAAGTTCCTCGTAATGGGGCACAGATTTCAAAGAAATTTGTATAATTAAAAGTATACATAGACAACATATAGGCACGGAAAGTGTCTATTGCGAGATCATACTTTTATAAACATTTACTTTGTCTGTAACTGTCTCGATTGTGATTATAAACTTTGGCAAAGGAAATCTTATCCAATCAACTTTAATCATGATCTCGCTCGATAAACTCTTTATCCGCAAAGGTTTTAAACACTTAGCTTTATCTGTTGCTCCCACGTACAGCTCACTGACTGATACTGACACTTTGTAATTTATACTGAGATTTCAGTTCAAGGTTTTATCAACATTTAAGTTTTATCTAAGAGACTAGGTCGTCTCTTGGCGCTCCAAGACCAACTGCCTGTCTTCCCGCTTGCCTTCCGCTTTTCGGAAAAACCCCCAACCATCCCTCGTTAACAAACACTTTTTAGGTAGATAATAATTTACAATAAATCTTACTCTAAATTAACATCTATGCTATACATATTTAGCGTCCAATTTTCACTGCACTATCACACTAATAGCACCCGTGCACACACACTAACGCGCAGAGTCGAATCGCCGTCAGCGCATAAGCAGTATAGGCACCCCCTGACGTCATTGGCCGTCGGTTAGACAGCCTATCTGCGCCTGTGCTTCACACGCACTCCAAACTCCGCTATCTAGTCAAACGCAAGACCTAGATCTTGTTTTGCTAGACCAATCCTCCACAAAGTAACTCTCAGCTACTCAAATCAGGTCGTTTCCTGAAAGTATAAAGATAGACTCCAGCACAATATCATTTGTAAATAATCATTGTTCGTCGATATTTTTAAGTCGTTAAGGTTCACATTTGTATGGCAAATGTAATTCGATAGCTTAGTTGCCAATTCGAATCTAGGTACACGTGCGTTTTTGTCTTTTCCAAGAACATTAGACCTTTCGTTGTTGAAGTGTGTGTGTGTCCATTAATTTTTAATGTTTTTGTAACTCTATAGAATTTGAGATCCTGGAAAGCAATTTATGAGCATTATTTATTGCTTACTTTCGAGAAGGACGTTTTGTTTTTGAGACGTTAGCATATTGAATTTCACTTTGCGTTAATTGTTTGTATCCTGCTGCTATTTAACTTGATTGTTCCTTTTTTCTAAATAGATTTAAATAATTATTTTGTCATGGCAAGTTAGCCTCCAAAACGACGCCATCACACCCCCCCACCATAGTGCAGACGGTTTGAGACTTAGACTAGGCTCTAAACCTTCTTCATTATTAACTCTACGAATATCCAATAAGTATATTAAATCTGTTCAAATTTAAATCCCTTGCATAACTGCATAGGAAGAACGAAAAAAATATTACCTCGAAATGCCATTTGTTTTCCGACCGTTTTGTACTTTTGTATTATAGCACATCATAAACGTCCATTTTTCACTTGTTAACTAAACTCTTGTGTCGGCTGTTTTAAATGGCTAAATGGCTTCTCTGTATTATGGCCCAATGCAAAGATCTTTCTATTTTCTATATTTCTTCTTTCGTTTTACAACTCTATTTGCGCTTTAGTCTTGTTTCAATGAAGTTTACGATACTCTATACTCTGTTCCGTCATTTGTTCTGGTTAATTGCTTTATTTTATTATTCCTTTCCCACGCTTAAATATCACATGGACTTCTACGTAATATTCAACCTCTAATATTTTAGCAAGTCAAATACTAATTTCAGCGATCTAGGTAACTACCGTGTCTTTCTCCGCCTTCTATACAATACTATGTCTATTAAATCAATCTTACAATTCCTCTGGTTTCATAATCTAATCCATCCTCATAGTCGTGAAGGTCTAATACACGAGTGTCAATTGGAGCAACTATATTGTTTATATAACTTGGTTACTGACCTGCTATCAAGCCAAGTCTAGATTCATGATTAGACAATACATGTATGAATATAAGTACAAATATCTGTATGAAAACTATGAGTACTAAATTTCTCTGATTTGGTTGTGTTCTAGGTTTCAGGGATTGCCTGATTGTCCTAGGTCTCTTATTTGAGATCTATTGGTTGTTACCACTTTATTCAAGGCTAGACCAAGTAAACTCAGTATCCCGAGCAAGCTCAAGGGAGTGCTATGCGCTAAACAAGGTTCTAGAGTCCTTTTTATTTTTTTAACCTTTGTATCGAAATCAATTTAGCACTGAAATTCGATTAGCTGATCCTTTATTGTCGGTACACAGATTAGCTCATGTGTCCGACTTGATTTTTATTTTTTTTGTTGAGCGGCCGCTCTGGGATTCAGCTATTCGTAGAATAGGTTTTTGAAGGTACCCACCGAAGCTTGTAGCAGCTCGCTAGCTTGGAATAAAGGTATGTTATTAAGTATTGGATCCCTTTATTTAAGGTGGTCCAATTGCCTGCAATACTCGACTCTTTCAACTTTTATTAAAGGTCTAGAGGATCAAATTATAATATATTTAATCATAGTGACAAAAGTATAATGCATAATCAGGCAGATCTGTACTTGGTACAGATTTTAAAAATTAATCAGAAATGACTGTAAGCTAGAATTTCGTCTGAAGGACTTTGTCTAATTAAGAATCAAAATAACCTTGTCTCTTTAGTGACCTATCGCTTTTTCTCTTCTAAAATCAATCAAACGCCCATCGTTTGTGGAAATATTATGTGTACCTGGAATTTTTATTACTCCATATGATTTAATCGTGATCACCAAAATCTGACTTCAATATCAATTATAGATTCCTATATAATTGTGTATCTTATCTCGTTTTATTTTGTATACATATTTACTACGCCGTTATCGATTAAACCCTTTATATACTCCGTATCTCTATTTAATCAATCGTCATTAATTCAGATGCCCATTTATATATTTTACAATTTTCGCAACTCTTCGCAATCAACTGAGGACTTTTATATCTTCGTTTACTTCTTAAATCATTAATATTAATTAATGAATTTCATAAATTTATGTATCTATTAATTAGTATTAATACTCCATTTTTATTAGCTGTTTAACTCGTTAGCAACTCGTTAAACTCGTAGCATGTTGTTATGAATTAAAGATCTATGTATGAATTTGTATGCTTATGTACCTGCTTGCTAAGACGTCTCGTTACGAGGCAAAGATCTTTAGGTACTCGCTTACAACGCAAGACCATTTTTTTTTTGTTTCAAACCTTTAGTAGTATGTGTCCTCTCTCTCTTATAATTTTGTCATTGTAACACTCGAGTCTTTATCTCAATTGAACGAGATATAATTAATGTGAAGACGTAGGCCCCCCCGTGCCATGTTTGGGTTTTTTTTTTCTATAATAATTTTCATGCGTCAACGTGCCTCTTCTAAGACCTTTACCCCTAATTAAACCCTGATATACCTACAAACCTAACTTCATTCACCGGTCTGTTTTTACCTTTAACCGTAACATTCTGTTTCATCTTTCTGAGAAATTCAAACGCTGTGAGTACCGTTACTTCCGCAGTCCTCATAGACAATAGGTTTTGTATGTCTACTTTAAAATGCCTCAAAACGCAGTTAATTAATTGTTGTTCACTAAATGGTATTGTTAGCGACCTTATTTTCTTAACAACCTAAATTATTAGACAACTTAAACCCGAAACCTTCCTTTATTATTACTATCGCATATTTAGGACTCAATTATTATCATGTACTATAGCGTAATTAACACACACACTTCAACCAACGCTCTGCAAAATGACACAAAGAATACAAACATATCGTAGAAAATATTTTCTGAATAATTTCAGCTCTGTAAATTCACACATAAAATGTTTCTACGTAGCCCTTCTTCTTCTTATATTCATCTTTATAATTTTGAAAAAATTAAGCCTTGATATTCATTCTGAAGAATTTAATAATGAACATTAAAAGTATATTATTTTATATACTCGATATATTTTGGCCTTAATATGGGCTGTCATGTAATTTTAATTTGTTTGTAATTCAAAACACCTCTCCAATTCCTAGTCTTGGTTGGACAAATCACGGTCTATTACTTTGCAAAATAGTATCTTGATCTCATAAATTATTTTATAGATTCCCAGTCATTTACCAGGCAATCTAGTTCAGTTTTTATCTCTGAGTTATAGTCATTCGTAGTTAAAATCCAGACCACCTAAGTGTCACCGATTCTTTTTTTTTTTTGTTTCTTGCACCAGGAACTTGAAGGTCACATCCAAGTGTCTACTAGTTTGAAGAAACTAGGATCTTGTAGACATTTCCCCAATTGTCAACTGGCGAAACCCAGGAGCTTGAACCCAACTAAATATCTGGTTTCCTAGTATCTTTTTTTTTTGATCGACTCTAGATTAGCTCTGAGACGATAGCTGACTATTTGTTGTCTAGTCACAATTTAGCACTGTGTAGACAAGATTTTCGCCCTATGTGATTTGAATGTATTCGATCAACCGATCTGAGTTCAGCTTTAGCGATCTTTTCTTTTTTTCGCCTTTGTTACATTTGATCTTTAGAAACACAGATTTTTAGCACGCTAAACATTAACTAGGGTGACATATACTTCTCAATTTTATTAATCAATTTCGTTTGAAATGCCCTTCTTTCTTGGAAGGTCATGACTACTCATGACAGTGTCGGCTAGGCCATTCTTTTATTTTACAGTACCAAATTATAGCTTTGAGCTAACTATGTAATTTCCAGTCAGAAAGTTAATTTTACGATCAAGATTTCTAGAATAAAATGTTGGCTTTTCTGGCTCTTTACATTTTATATTACTATAAAATATGTAAGTAAAGATATTAAAATTAATCTGAATGAAACGTCCAACACAAGATTAAGGCTTGTCCTTTTTTTTTTCAAACAAGTAATTAGTTCCAAACTAACAAAACGCGTCCCTGTGTATTTCTGTCTTCTCTCCCTTTTTGTCTGTATATTTATTTATTAAGGCTGTCTTTCAGTCATGTTAATAAATGTATTATAATTATTTCCATACTATGAAATAAATATCTCCCACAATCTATTATTGTTAAATAATTCAGTACTGGACCCCCTACGTTGTGTATTTTTTTATTTAGGTATTTCAAGTTCTTCTTAGTTGCGTTTGCTATTTGCTAAGCGCAATATCTAAGATTCTGGTCCGCGGCAGCACGTGTGATGGTCTGCTGTCTTACGTAGATCAGCTAACCCCACTCTACACAGATATAAATATACATATATGCATCGGCGCCAATACATACATATACATGCATACCCATGATATATCTAACCATGAAAGTCTGGACTAGGACTTGATTACTGAATTATTTTTCTAATTATGATCGTAGCAAATCATATCAACAATGTATCATAATTGCTAAATACGTTTAGTATTTATTAGATGTGGGATAGGAACAACTATAAAAGGGAGGAAAGAGAAAAAGACATACACAGACGGATAGTTTAGTGACTCTAATTTATTACTTTACTTTATCATTTTTTCTCATTGTTTCCAATGGCCCAAATCAATTTTATAAAGGGGAAGAACAATAAATGAACAGGAAACCCCTTTGGCCTTATTATCTATTACTTATCTAGTACATAAAGATTATGACAGATACAATTCTTTTCTATGATTAATTGCACGGTTCAGGTTTGAACTGAACCCTGACCCCTCTTGTAGAAACCTCTTGTTCTTACGGGTCTGACTTGTTTATTTTAACAAAGGCGTAATCATTGAAATTTCGCTTAACAACACAATATCTCCCACCACTCTCTTATAAAATGTATTATATAGCCGTGATATAATCTGGGCCTTTCTTTATTGATAGTAGTAAATATTGCCAAATTGAACGGCAATTTATAGACACAGCTTCCTAAGTTACTGACATTGGCACATTCATATAATTTTAAGCTGTTGGTGATTTAGCCCTCACATGGAGATGTAAATTAACGTTATCTCATCGGAGTATAACTTCACTGAGGACAGCTAGGTATACCTAGGTGTAAAACGCTCGTCACCGGGATTCGAACCCGGGACCTCCCTTTCCCTGAGCGTTTGCTTAATCACTCCTTCTCATTTGGAGTATTTATAACATACACCGAAACATTAACATTTGGCAAATCAAATGTTGCCCAGTTTTATCAGCTTAAAGTTCCTCGTAATGGGGCACAGATTTCAAAGAAATTTGTATAATTAAAAGTATACATAGACAACATATAGGCACGGAAAGTGTCTATTGCGAGATCATACTTTTATAAACATTTACTTTGTCTGTAACTGTCTCGATTGTGATTATAAACTTTGGCAAAGGAAATCTTATCCAATCAACTTTAATCATGATCTCGCTCGATAAACTCTTTATCCGCAAAGGTTTTAAACACTTAGCTTTATCTGTTGCTCCCACGTACAGCTCACTGACTGATACTGACACTTTGTAATTTATACTGAGATTTCAGTTCAAGGTTTTATCAACATTTAAGTTTTATCTAAGAGACTAGGTCGTCTCTTGGCGCTCCAAGACCAACTGCCTGTCTTCCCGCTTGCCTTCCGCTTTTCGGAAAAACCCCCAACCATCCCTCGTTAACAAACACTTTTTAGGTAGATAATAATTTACAATAAATCTTACTCTAAATTAACATCTATGCTATACATATTTAGCGTCCAATTTTCACTGCACTATCACACTAATAGCACCCGTGCACACACACTAACGCGCAGAGTCGAATCGCCGTCAGCGCATAAGCAGTATAGGCACCCCCTGACGTCATTGGCCGTCGGTTAGACAGCCTATCTGCGCCTGTGCTTCACACGCACTCCAAACTCCGCTATCTAGTCAAACGCAAGACCTAGATCTTGTTTTGCTAGACCAATCCTCCACAAAGTAACTCTCAGCTACTCAAATCAGGTCGTTTCCTGAAAGTATAAAGATAGACTCCAGCACAATATCATTTGTAAATAATCATTGTTCGTCGATATTTTTAAGTCGTTAAGGTTCACATTTGTATGGCAAATGTAATTCGATAGCTTAGTTGCCAATTCGAATCTAGGTACACGTGCGTTTTTGTCTTTTCCAAGAACATTAGACCTTTCGTTGTTGAAGTGTGTGTGTGTCCATTAATTTTTAATGTTTTTGTAACTCTATAGAATTTGAGATCCTGGAAAGCAATTTATGAGCATTATTTATTGCTTACTTTCGAGAAGGACGTTTTGTTTTTGAGACGTTAGCATATTGAATTTCACTTTGCGTTAATTGTTTGTATCCTGCTGCTATTTAACTTGATTGTTCCTTTTTTCTAAATAGATTTAAATAATTATTTTGTCATGGCAAGTTAGCCTCCAAAACGACGCCATCACATTACCTTACTTCGTTCTTGCCCAGGGGCCTCCACATCTTAAAATACGGCCCTGAATATTGTACCTAACAAAATATCAAAATTTCAGGTCTGTAACTCACTCCGTCTACGAGCTAGAGACCCGTGACACACGGACAGACGGACAATAATAGAACTCCATTTTGGCCTTTGTGCACGGAATCCCTAAAGCATTCCGGTGGCTTTCAGAATCAAGATGGCGGTTCAAACAGACACGCTGGCCGAGTACATCCTCGTGGAGTACCGGTGGGTGGTGGTGATCACGGCGCTGTTGCCGCTGTCGCTGCTGTGGAAGGTCTGGTCCATCGTGAGGAACTACGTCGTCTTCAAGCTGAACAGCGCCCCAAGGATGCACGATAAGAAAGTCAAGAATGTGCAGAAACAGGTACTTAGCAACTTTATCGAGAAACACGATTTTAACGGAACCCTTAAACGGTCACTTTGTTGTCCGTCTGTCTGTCTGTCTATGACCCCTTTTCTCCGAAACCGTGACAGAAATCAAGATGAAAGTAATACCTCCTACAGAAGTACTTATATTAGTTACTGCTGTCAAAAAATAAGGCTTCTATTCTAATTCAACGCGAAAAAAAGTTATTGTCCTTGACGTAACCAATTTCATACAAATAAAAACATATAGGACAAAGGCATTAGGTGTGGGAAAAATCGAAAAATTTACAATATTTAATTATTCAAGGAGATTTTACGAGCTATAAATTACTAACTTAATTAGACCATAGATGCATAGAGTTTAATGGATCGTAAGTGTCAAGTTAAGTTGGTCACCAAAACTGCACGGAGAATAAGTTTGTGTTCTAAACGGTATGTACGGAACCCACAAGGTGGGACTCCTACTCGCACTTGACCGGTTTTTCAATGATATTATTATCTATGGTCTTACGCTTGGCACTGCACCCGATGGAAATCATCCATAAGTCGTAGGAATGCGCTCGCACAGAAAGTGGGAGAGTGAAAGCAAGGGAGGCGTTATCAGTCCGTCCAGGCACTTCCGTAACTCCTGAAACCACTCCCCGGTACGGCTTCTCATGACGTCATGCCGGAACACGAGAAATACGCTTGGCGGCATGGTTGTGATTAGTTTTATAAGGGTGATAAGGGTAGGCTTTAACATATCAAAAAAAAAAGAAAATCCAGGGAAAATTCCGGACAATTGCAAAAATTTCCGGACGTCATCTGAAAATTTCTAATTTTGCGGCATTTCTTGTGTGAAGTGAAGATGTGACGTGTGAAATACAATTATTATAAAAGAAACAGAAGTGCTGCATGTGTCTTAAATATAAAAATAAATGAAAATGTTTCATTGCTAAAAAATTGTAAGGTGACTTTCGTTTAGATAAAAAATGCTTCTCGCCTACTCCAGATGCCGGCCGGAAGTGAGATATTTAAGATTACAGTCGATAACCGAAAATTGACTTTTTTTGGCATCCTTTGGTGTATAAACATGGAAGAAATCATCAAATTATACGTTTTACTGGGCAATAAAAACACACAGATACACAAAAATCGTATTTAGTCGGAAGACGTATTTTTTTTCCGGTACATAAGCCGGTAAAAGTGGTTTAACAGCACCGATTTGAAAAATTCCTTCTTACGTGTATTCCCTAGACCCCCAGGAACATTCGTCAGCATTGACCCCTGCATAACTTCAAAAAATGAGAAAGTGAGGGGTTTAACCCCCCCCCCCCCCCCCAAAATGACCCAAAAAGTTGCTGTCATTTAAAAACGTATACAGTTTAAAAAATGCCTTCTTTCAGGCAATCAGAATTCCAATTCAGAATTCCAAGAACATTTGTCAGCTTTGACCCCTGCATTACCTGCATATATAAATATACGTAGTCTGGTCATAAGTTTTGTCACAATATAGAAAGTAATCAGAGATGCTTTAATTTAAGTGACTCCAAGTTGCGATGGGGTTTAGCGCAGACCTTCTCCTCTAAGTACTGTCATATTTTGTAATCCAAGGGATTCGAGTCTGGACTGGAGGAGGGCCAATCCTCATGCCTGATAAAGTTAATTCCACGGGTCGCGGTCGTGAGCCGGTTTTGGGTACTTTTCGCCTTATGAGCCGGCGCAGAATCCTGCTGGAATACCCAGTGCCTGTTTCACAATGAAATGAACACTTTATTTTTGCAATGTAGGTACATGAATACATTAGAATATATTGAATAAGTAAAATAATACAATTTAAAAGAGGAAAATACAATATATTAAATTAGGTTTTGGGTTTCATTATACTCAATAAGTTATTGAAAATGAAAAAGCTTTATTTATCTTACAATGTTCTTAGGCAATTGGTACATCTAAATTTCTAACAGTATCAATTAAATAGAAACACAAAGTATTATACAACTGGATACATATCAACTTAAAATTAACATGCATTTATTATGGAGAAATCACATTGTATAGCAAGGTCTTGACATTTATGATTGCCAATGGTCCTCAAACTAGGCAAGCCTGGAACGCGAGGGCCGGGCGAGTATTATGCATTTCTATTTCGCTCAATTGCTTTCCAAAATTGTCTTTAATGTTTAAAGGCAGTACAAATATAATTTTTAAATAAAAGGTAATTTATTACATAGAAAATAAAAAGAAACGACAAAAATAAAAGAAAATCCGTAATATAAAGTTAATCTGTAATATTTACATCCTCATGCATAATAAATAAATATAATGTTGATAAATATATTTAAACAAATACTATGAATATACATATATAGGTTAGGTTAAATATAATTTCAAATAGCCGAAATGAATTTGACTTGCTTTTCGCTCGGTAGAAGCAACGTTTCGATTTCTTCATAATTTTTAGATTTTAATCATGTTAGGACCCTACTTTTACTCTCATTCACTGAGCAGTCCCTTATATGACACATCTTAACAATTTGATTGTAGACATGACCCGTGACATAGGAGCCAAAACGATTTGCAAGGAAGGTCTTTGTTCTTCGTACATTGATTTTAAATACGCGCTTGACTATCATCTGAGTGTAATTAGGGCTGTTTAGTACATTTCTGTGCGTTGAGAGGGTAGTCTTAATGCATGTACATAAACTACATAGGTGGTAGAGCTGATGCCGGGCTCGACTGTGGAGGTACCACCATCTTACTCGCAAATCCTCCCGAAGTTATTCGGGGGAGAGTAAGAGAACAGCTCTCAGGCAAAACCAGGCGGCCCACCATTGCCTGGGACCGATGGATGGCGATTTATCCATCCCCAATTGCCGAGCCTTATATAAAACAGACTGGTGACGGGCAGCGGCGTCACTGGTGCAAGGGTTTCGGCACCGCGCTCACCAACCCGCCTGCCCAGCGTGTGTGAGTATGGGTATTTCTTCCAGGAGGACCGCCAAGAGTGGCAAAATCCTGGAAAGGCCTATGTCCAGCAGTGGACGAAACAGGCTGATGGATGGATGGATGGAAACTACATTAAAGGTATATTTAATGTATACAATAATAATATACTATGTTTTCCCAATTTCGCCACTCATGTCGGTCCTCCGTTCTCCTCATCCAGCCGCCCCCCCCCAACGTCCTTCAGGTCGTCGGTCCAGCGGGCACGAGGTCGGCCTACACTACGCTTTGCTGTACGTGGTCTCCATTCTAAAGCCTTTCGGCCCCAACGGCCATCATGTCGGCGACAAATATGGCCTGCCCACTGCCACTTAACTTACTGATTCTGCAGGCTATGTCGGTTACTTTCGATCTCCGACGGATCTCCTCGTTTCGGATTCTATCCATCAGAGATACCCCAAGCATAGCCCGATCCATAGCTCGCTGAGCGACCTTAAATCGGTGGATCAGGCCCTTTGTAAGAGCCCACGTCTCAGCGCCATACGTCATCACAGGAAGGACGCATTGGTTGAACATCTTAGCCTTTAAATTACTAATTACTAATTAATTAAATTAGGAAATTTTCAGCTAAAAAATATGATAAAAAAAATATAAAAACAGTGCTTGAAGTAACTAACAATGCTGTTTCTATAGTGTCTCTGCATATAATTTTCTCCCAAAACTTTGAAATTACTGTTTAAATCATGTTCTAGGTCTTAGGAAGCCTGAAAAGTTGTCAGCACTACATGTGTCTTGAACCAATCTTTATAGGGCTGCCACCTGTTACAACCGCCTGCAATGCTCTCCTTGCATTTCGTTTCAAATGACTGTGCCAAAATGCTGGTCTCTCTGCAAATACGCATAGCGATATTTTTTTGATTTGGTATTCTTAAGTTTTAAAAGTATAAAATCTGAAACCAGCTAACTGCGCGTTTGACTCACGCACAAAAGGTTCCGTACTACCATACACTATTGGCACGGAACCCTAAAAACATTCTCGAAAATAACAACAATATAGATGACATAGCAATATCAAAAAACAAGAATTAAGGCGCTGAAATGGTACCGCCTATTCGGCCAAACTACTCGGCCACATTTGAGCATGGAACCCTAATTTCCATGTGTGTAGAGTATCAGTTATATTTGACAAATTTTTAAACTCATATTACGAGATGCTAAATTAGAACAAAAATGATGTTTTTTTTTTGTATTCTGGTATGAGGACCGCTCCTGTGTATAAATTTCTTGTTTTTTTTATTTATTGCCGTGATAGAGGCTATAGCAACACGTATTCTGTAAAAATTTCAACCAGCTACCTATTAAAACTGAAGTTGTAGACCCCTGTGACTTACGGATACCGGAGCCTTAGTAATAGGGTCCTTTTGACACCTTTCAGGTACGGAACCCTAAAAACAATACATTGTATAAATTTCCTTCGAAACTCTATAAATTGATGTTTAAATCACGTTTATGAGCTTAGGGAAGCAGAAAATATGTTGCTTTCAGGATGTTGGGCGCCATCTTGAATATCTTTCTTTTCGCCGGACTCTCGAGTGGGCGACAAGCATTTTCGGATTCAGCGGGGTCGAATTAGCTAAAAAACACCCATTACTTAAAAGTTATATTATCTGCTTCTAGAAAATTAGGCTAAGATTAGACTGACTCTACCTACCTTACTTAATATGAAAATTATGAAATTGTTTTGTATAGGTATACTATTCGTGTTAGGTACTGTTGATGTCGATTTAAATAAAAACATTTATTTTATTTCATTTACAATTTCTCTTTCTTCGTTTGTGTGAAAAATTGAAAATTCCATAAAACTTCTGGACATCTTAGAACTCTTCCCGTATTCCGGACAAAGAACTAAATTTCCGGACATGTCCGGAAAATTCCGGACGGATGGCAACCCTAGGTGAGGGTGACAAGCGGATGACGGCGCGGCGGTGTTCGATAATTATGTTAATTCAAGCCAAAAAATACAGCGATTTATTTGCACTACAAACATGAAGACTTGCGTCCTTATGCCATGAGTTGTCTTTGCCTCTTGAGCAACTCTCTTCGCGTGAGCCTGAATCTTTTGTTATTCTTATTACCCATGTTTGTTAAATCGCGTAGAAAAAAAAATACCCAGAAAAAAATCTCGGCTTTCCACACAAAATGTTCACGTGACTAACTTTTTTTTACTGGTATCTTTTTCCGCTCTGCTTCTGTTACACAGTCTATCTGTCTGTGTTCTCTGGCATAACAGTCGCGGAAGGCATAGCGTTTTTTTGTTTTGCTGACTTTTCCTTGTGTTTTTCGTCTAAAATACCCAGGGCCGTTTTTAACCATATGAAGGCCCTGGGCACTTTCCATTTTGAGGCCCTCTGCCAGAAGAACGTTGTGGTTATGTTAAAAAACTACAGCTTACCTACCTTCAAAGAGAGACAGCGCAGAGACATCAAAAGATAGCATACAAGTAATTCGCTTGTATTTCTTCTTGGTGTTATGATTTGTAAATAATAGGCAAATAACTGTTAGAAAAGGATCAAAGATTTAAAAAATCGAAAATAAGACTGTATTGTAATGTATTATTAGAAAAATAATTAAAGATATGCTACATTAGCATTCTTCTTGATTTCAGATTGGCAAAATCAGTTAAAACATCGTCAATTTCTTTTATACACCACATTCGATGTTCATTAAAGATAGACTATTTAATCTATCGTGATGGATGTGCTCCTCAGCTCGTTTTTGATTCTTGTCAGCCTGCTAAATGAGCGCTCACAATTGCACTCTTTACTCTTACTACTTTTCTTATTGCTTGAGCATATATGGGCGGGGCTCGCCCAGGCCCCCTTAGGACACGGGGCCTGGGGCCTGGGGCCTGGGGCCTGGGCCCCCATGGCCCCTTGCGTAAAAACGGCCCTGAAAATACCTGTATTGTATTTGTAACTCACAAATTTCCATTTCTCTGTTCAACCTTGAATCAAATTATCTTGAAGACAATCGAAGTAAAATCTTTTTAATTTTTTTTTCCACAATGTTCTTCCAAATTAGTTATCTCTTTTTATTGCTTCTATTTTCATATCTTTTTCTGTCCACAACAAATAAACATACTTCTTTCCTAGTAATGTAGAGCTGACTCTGCACCAGATAGAACGAATCACGTTGTTTATATTTATTGTCAAGTTCCCGTTGTGTTCATATTACCAGAAACTATTTTTTGTGCCCTGCCTTCCCCGTCTGTTATGTCCACGTTATGTCCTTAGCCAAATAATGTAAATAAAATAGGCATGCTTGCTTCGTTTCTGTGTATTTCATGAAGTACATAGAAAATTTTAATAAATTTTTGGTATACGCATTTTGACCATATAATCTGAACTTACCGAAGAAACAAAACAAAAATAAAAGAAAGAAGTACCTTACAGAATACACCGAATAGAAGTCTCATAAAAAGTCAATATTTAATATGTCTTAATAAAGAAACAAAGAGATTAATAAGAAGAAATAGGAGAAAATATGAAAACAAGGTAATAAGTACTATCATACAGCAAAGTGGGTCAGTTAGAAAAGTTGAAAGACATTTATATCACGAACCTAAATGGATACCGAAATTAAAATGTTTGAATAAAACCAATATTAATGTGTGTGAAAGAAAAGATATTCTGAAGGAAGCCACACTCTTTTACTCTGAGCTCTACAGCAAATCAAGCCTTATAACAAAATTTGATAATACTTTGATCGCCTCAAAAACTGCAGATCAGTTTTTGCCGATAACAAAAAGAGAAATACAAAAAGCTATTATCTCCCTAGACAACGAAAAATCAAGCGGCACCGACAGAATTCATGCCGAACAAATAAAACTTGCTCTAGAACCATTATTACCTAGGCTGGAGGCTCTGTTTAATCAAATTATAATATCAAAGTATATTCCTGAACAATGGAGAGTTGCAGATATTAAGTTGCTATACAAAAAAGGAGATCCATCCGATGTTGGAAACTACCGACCAATTAGTAAGACATCAAATATTTACAAAACATTTTCAAAAGTAATACTAAATCGGATAAATAAGACCTTGGATGAAGGACAACCAGTGGAACAAGCTGGTTTCCGGAAAGGCTTTTCAACATGTGACCATCTCCATACAATGCAGCAAATATTTGAAAAAACAAAAGAATATAATAAAACCATCTACATTATATTTATTGATTTTTGTAAGGCTTTCGATTCGATAGATCACAATTCACTATGGAAAGCCCTCATGGATGACGGGATCCCAATGGAAATTGTAGAGACTCTAATGGCCCTGTATGAAAACAGCTACGCAAGAGTAGAACTTGAGACAGTGGGACATCCTTTTCAAATAAATAGAGGAGTGAAACAGGGCGATCCCATCTCACCCAAACTGTTTAATTCTATATTGGAATCGGCCCTGAGAACAATAAATTGGGAAGAATACGGATTCAATATTAATGGTCGTCTTTTGTCTAATCTGCGGTTTGCTGACGATATTGTTTTATTTGAAAACTCACCTGAAAAGCTCCAATCCATGGTATGTGTACTCAATACAGCATGTAAGAGCGTTGGTCTTAGCATAAATAAAAGTAAAACCAAAGTTATGTCGAACTCTTCTGAAGACTTATTTATAACAATAGAAAATGAAATAATTGAAAAAGTAAGCAACTACATTTATCTTGGGAAAGTATATTCTTTTAATGATTGCCAGTCAGAAGAAGTACAGCGCCGAATAAACAACAGCTGGAAAAGATACTGGAGCTTACGTTTTATATTTAAAAATAAAAAAATATCGATTAGAGAGAAGGCCAGGGTTTTTAACAGCTGTATATTACCTATATTGACCTACGGATCACAGACCTGGGCCTTAAACAAACAGCAAATATACCAACTTAAAATAACCCAGAGAAAAATGGAGAGAAGCATGCTCGGAAAAAGACTGCTGGATAAAATATCTAACGTAGAACTTAGAAAGATGACTGGATTAATGGACGTTATACGCCAAGCCAGAAAGTTAAAATGGGAATGGGCAGGGCATGTGATAAGGCAGAGAGACAACAGATGGACCAGAGAAGTAACTGAATGGTGCCCCAGAGACCATAAACGAAGTAAAGGGAGACCAAAAACAAGATGGCGTGATGAACTGGAGAAATATGGCGGAGAACTGTGGACCAGATTAACGTTCGACAGACATGAATGGAGCAGGATGGGGGAGGCCTTTGTTCAGCAATGGGATTTATTGTAGAAAATTATCTTTTTTTTTGAAAATTATAATATATATATTTTTATTGTCATCTACACAAGGCTAATAAATAATAAATAAATAAAATAAATAATCTAGGGTTTTGTTTTTGGAAAACACGTTTGGATAAATTTTCCTCGATAGAAATAATTAATGAAATGAGGTCTTCAAACACACTTTTTCTCCTCGTTTGACACATAGGAATCAAGAACATAACTCAAACATATTTTATTAGATGGCTTTTAACAATATCTAGATATTTCATTTTGGAAATTTTGCTAGGTATTTTATTTTATTTTTATAAAATTAAAAAACTTACTTTTTTCTCTTTTGTGCTGAATTCGCCCCTCTTGCACTGCGCGTTTTTTCGTTTGGAGAGAGAGTGACAGAAAGGAAATGTACATAGCCCCGTAAATAATTATATCACCTACTAATACTAATCCAAGATTAATCCGTCTAGACCAGCCATACTCAACCTTTTTAATAGGAGCCACAGACGTTCTAGTTATGGTATGTAGTATAGCCGCAACATGAATTTATATAATTATAATATTTATTTGGATAAAAAAGGAAAAGGCGCTTTCAATTAATTTGGTGCTACAAGCGCCCTTGAAAAAATTATGTACAAGCGTTTAGAAACCAAAACTTCTGAAACTGTGGACACTTTGTCGAAATCTGGTTTGTTCTGAAATTCTGAAATCTAGACGAAAGTCTGGGCAACCTTTCAAATATCAACGAGAATTATAGTTGAAAATAAAAAACGTACTTTTGTGCAAACAAAAACTGCCGATCGGTCTTGTCTCTCATATGTCCGCTTATGTGTACTTTAGTCGTGCTACGAAATCCTATTTTTTACTGTCCCATTCCGTTTCCAGGAGGGGCGCCCCGCCCCCCCCTTTCGACGCCCATGGGCATGTAGATAGGTACTGACAGAGAGTATACTCGTACTTACCAAGCAATAGAAGTATCCCCTTTGCCTTCAAAACTCCGGGCCTTTAGCTGTCTTGCTCTAGAAACATAAATTTAATTATTTCAAAGTATCCCATTCAAAAAAATTACACACCATAATCTATTATAGCAAGCCAAATCTATATCCATCCATCCATCAGCCTGTTTCGTCCACTGCTGGACATAGGCCTTTCCAGGATTTCGCCACTCTTGGCGATCCTCCTGGAAGAAATGCCCATACTCACACACGCTGGGCAGGCGGGTTGGTGAGCGCGGTGCCGAAACCCTTGCACCAGTGACGCCGCTGCCCGTCACCAGTTTGTTTTATATAAGGCCCGGCAATTGGGGATGGATATACCGCCATCCATCGGTCCCAGGCAATGGTGGGCCGCCCGGTTTTGCCTGAGAGCTGTCCTCTTACCCTCCCCCAATAACTTCGGGAGGATTTAGCTCTACCACCTAATATATACTAATAATAAATTAGTTATAAAGTCGTCTCTGTCTGTACATTGAAAATGTTCAACATTCTAAATGAAATGCGTTGTTGGTATTCTACTGAAGCGAAAACAACAATCTTTAGGGTTCCGTAGTAACAAGGAACCCTTATTGTTTCGGCATGTTCGTCCGTCTGACGTCCTGGCTTAGCTCAGAGACTATTACTACCAGAAAGCTGTAATTAGGCACGGGTATACAATACATACCGACGACAAACTCGACAAAGTGATAAAACAAAAATAATTTGGTTACCTCTCCTACACGCGAAGTGGAGATGTTTTTTTTTTAGTGTGAGGTGTCGTTGGGTAGGTCGTTCAAAAGTACTGCGGGTTTGTGAAAACTATTTTTCGATTCAGGAATCAGTTTGCGAAATGTTAAAGCTTTAAAGTGCTACTCACGGCAGTAGATAAATAAGTTAACGGATACTAGTCGACCAAATTAATTTTGCAGTTTTGTTTCATACATTTTCATGCATTTCATAAGTTTTATTCAAATTCATCAAGTCAATTATCATATTTCAATGGTACGGAATACGGAACCCTCAGTCGCGAGTCCTACTCGCACTTCACCGGTTTTTTATTATCGTCCTAGAAACCCTGGTCAACATATTAGGCTATAAATAAGGGTGTTCATAAAATAACGCCTAAGCCGAAAATGGGGCGAAAAATTTAATAAACGTGGGCGGAATAACTAGGTATAAATAAGTAGGTAAAGGTATACGAGTTTTACTTACTTCATTTCTTCATGCAAGCGCTTAGCATTGCTTTTCCGCCAACCCCTTTTCTTCTTTGATTTGTTTACCTTGTTCCCCATTTAAAATAAACGAGATTTTAAGAACAAATTTTTAAAAACCGTACGTAAACAAAAGCGATACAAGCTCCCCGTTCGACGGCCGGAGCAGGACTACAGCGGACAGGGGGGAAAGGGGGAAGGAAGCCAGGCGGCTCTGGCTAGGATGGGCAGTCAAAACGCGCGCGAGTGTAGGTATTTCCTTCGTATTTATAAAACAAATACACATTTTGAGAATATTAAGTGTATACGTTTTAGAAAACATCTAGTTAGTTATATAATCAAAAACTGATGACCTTCCGTAGAGTATTTACGCCGTACTAAGGGTTTATTTTGTTTTTTAGAAAACTACAAGTAATCGTGTTTCTAAAGTGTACGGTTTATAGAGTGAATTCTTAAATATCTTGTGTATTAATTGCATAACTAAAGCTTTAGTAATAACGATACAGCAAGGGATCAAACGAACGCAATTATTTCCCAATCATACGTATCGCTGCCTCGTTGCAAGGGCTTTAAAAATCGGGCAAGTGCGTATGGGGCCACGTACAGTTTAGGGTTCCGTAGTTGCCCGTCATAATATGCGGACTTAGAAAGGGGTTTTTTGTTTGATACTATGAACATAATATTGAGTTCGTTCGATCGTGGCGTTGTTGTTACTCATTGACTTGTAAAGCATTAAGGCGAGGCATTGATAACCTTGAGAGTCTGGGCGGAGCCTATACCTCATCCCCGCGCTACCCGCACCAGAAGATCGCGCGCGCAACGCTCGTCGCGTCGTTACGTACCGTCCGAGGTGCCAGGGCCATAGAGTAGTGAAATTACAGATACCTACGATTTTATATTAAGTAGGTTAATAAATATAAGGTGACTTTTGTTTATGTAGCCAAATTAATATTGGAGACCCGGTAAGTGATCAGGACCAAGGTTCGATGACCCTTTATGTGAAATATTGTATATATATTTTAAGGTGACTTTAATTTATGCAGCCAAATTCTTACTGAAGACTTAGTAAGTGCTCAGTAACAAGGTACGATGACCCTTTTTGTTCCTTACAAACGAAAGCCAGCCATTTTGCGAAATCAGCAAAGTGTTATAGATCCGTGTTACTGATCACTTACCAAGCCTCCAGTATGAGTTCGGCGGCATAAATTAAAATCACCTTGTATATCGTCACGACATGAATCCCCGAGGGGGTGTCAGAGGTATTCCGGGTGTGAATTGTGACTGACTTACCGTGTCTCCAGTATGATTTTGGCTACATAAACGAAATAGATAGGACCAGATATGGGTATTTGACCCCCTTTTGATTAAGGAAAGCTATGATTTTGAGCGAAGAATAAAAATAATTAAAAAACTCATAGGCTGGTTCACTTTTCTCAAAAAGGGACATTTTATGAACTCTAGCGACATTGATGGTAAAAAAAATCCCAATAAGCTATTTCCACTGATTTGGACCAACTGAACACAAATTTCGATGTTGGCAGGCCCAAATCTTGACCACGAGTTCAGAATTCAAGATGGCGGTCGTTTACTTATCATACAATATTATGATTATCTCTCCCGGGAGTTTTTCTTCATCTAGGGCTTTTTTGTCGAAATTCCCAATAGTATTCGTGTTAAACTGTTTAAACAGTAATTGAGCCGTTTTAGTATGTAAAATAACGGAAAAAAAATTGGCGTGCCAATTTTATCCCAAAATTGTGTTTAGTTTTGTCACAAAAGGCAATAGTAATCGTGTCCAACTGTTTAATCAGTGCCCAATTTCGATCTTGGCTAGCCAATTTTTTTTGGAAAATTATCTTGTTTTTCGGGTATTTCACATACAAAAATTGATAATTTTGCCTAAGAAATTGGCGGGCCAAGATCGAAATTCGTGTTTAGCAGGAACGATTTAGTAATAAAAAGTTTTTTTGTGATATGTAGCTCTGCCCTTGAATCTGATAATACCAGTTGTGTTTGGTATTGATACTGATATTACCATTCTCACTCTGTTTGTAAAATGGTATTTTATTCTTCCTTGCGACTTCTTCAAAATCGAACTAAAAGGCCGAAATAGGACATTTTATTTCTACTGCCATATCTTCACTAATTCCGTCAGGGCTTGCACCTAAGTAAGGCAATTTTCATCTATGAACAAGCCGCACGGTATTATTGTAACTCCTTCTTGTTTTGATAGTTGTTCAATCGTGATTTTTTCATTGTTGGCTCCATGTTTTATTGATTTTATATGACTTATACAGTCTTTGTATAATAGGTCTTTAACTAGATTACCACAACTGATGTCTGACTGTCTTTTAACAACCCGGCCGAAGTTTGAAGCAGTTAATAATGCACCGGATGCGCTCTGTAATATCGTCTCTTTTTCAATTCTTTCTCTTTCTTCTTCGTTTTTTTGTAAATTATTCAGAAATGTAACCTTTTCTTTATCCATTATTTCAGGACTTATATCTTCCCTTTTGTGAAGCTGAAGATAGCAATGATCTAAAATATGAAAAGACACATTATAATAATGTTCCAGTTTAACTACTTTTTTTTTGCAAAGTTATCAGTTTTTCTGGTTTTAACATACTAAAAATGGCAAAATTACTGTGGAAACAGTGTAGCACGATTACTATTGCGTAATGGGACAAAACTGAACACAAATTTTGATGTTAGGACACCATATTTTTTTTGCAAATCTCTAATTCTTTTTAAATATTTTACACACTGAAAATGGTAAAATTACTGTTTAATCAGTTAAACATGATTACAATTACGTTTTGTAACAAAACGGAAAAAAAATTTTGAAGTTAGCATGCCGAATATTTTTTTTTGCAAAATCTTCAGTTTTTCTTGTATTTTATACACAAAAATTACAAAATTATTGTTTAAGTAGTTTAACACGATTACTATTGCGTTTTACGAAAATAATAACCCTAGATGGAAAAATCTCCCGAGAAAAAAATTATATCGCAATATCAAGAAAACGACCGCCATCTTGAATTCTGAACTTGCGGTTAAGATTTGGGCCTGCCAACATCGAAATTCGTGTTTAGCATGTTCAAATTAGTAAAAATAGCTCATTTGGCTAAAATACTACTTTCCATGCCGCCAGAATTCATAAAATTACCTTTTTTGTGCGAAACACCTCACCACTCACCACCCATCACGTTGGGACGTAGTAATCGTCGGTGAAACGCGGGTGTGCCGAGTGTGGACTGTGGCTTGCATTTCACAGTTTACACTCGGGAACACCTCTTACACCCCCTCGGGGATTCGTGTCGTGACGATATATTTCTTTTTATTTATTTGAGCAAAAGTGAACCGATAAGCTCTGTAAGGTGACTTTAATTTATGCAGCCGAACTCATACTGGAGGCTTGGTAAGTGATCAGTAACACGGATCGATAACACTTTGCTGATTTCGCAAAATAAAATCTTGACGTCCCATAATAATTGACCCGGGGCTAGGCTTGCGTTTGTAAGGAACATGAAAATAATAATTTAGGAATTTCACAAAAAGGGTTATCGAACCGTGTTACTACTGAGCACCTACCGAGTCTTTAGTAAGAATTTGGCTGCATAAATTAAAGTCACCTTATATTGTATGTAAATAATCACAGGAATTTTAGAAAATACATACTTACGTATCTACATACACTCACTGCTGTCTCCCAAAAATCACAGATTTCCATCGGCCACCATCCTGACACACCTCTTTCGCCTTTTCAACGTCCATCAGTCTAGTCATACAAACTCTTTTATACCAAAAAAAGAAAGTTATTCTTTCAAAATATTACAATATTGATGAATGTATTTAAATATGTTGTTTTTCTGATAACTGCGTTATAAAGAAATACCTATTAAATATGTAATTAAAGCATGAATTTAATAGTAAAAATTGTCAGTAAAAAGCACCAACAACATTGGGTAGCATCTGTGTCATGCCCTCGAAGATAATACCGTGATGATATACTTCATGTTATTGACTAAGTCAATACAGTTACCTACCAAAAAATATGGATAATAGTTAATATAGGTAATCGCAAAAAACTTACTTTTTTAAATTGCGTCCTTTTTCCCGGTATAATTTTTTAAGGTAAAGTTTTTTTCGCCTCTGTTTGCTTCCCATCTTGAACTCACGAACTTACTACTGCGTAATTCACCACTTAGTATTAAATTTTAGCGTAAGTAAAGCAGCGCAGGTCCGTCCGGCAACACGTCTCGCCCCGCACTGATTTTTCGGGCGAAAGCGGGGTACGGCATGAACTCGCTCTCGAATCAGACGCATTATTATTTAATATAAATAAAGTAAACGTAATTTCGAAGAAGAAAGAATACCAACTCTTTCTACTTTGTTATGTAGTGAAGTTCATAAATTTTGATATGATTTCGACAAAAATTGCAGGAGTTAGACCATTACAAGTGCAAAAATCAGGGCTGAATTAAAATATTTTTTCTTCGGTTCTATGTATTTCAGAGAATTCGGAGAACACTGAATCACTCCTCATATCTTGTAGATTAACACATATTTTTTTCTGATAAAAAAGATGATTTTTGGTCGTTTTATATCAATGCAAAATGACTCAGTTTCATGGTATTTTGCGAAAGAGGAGCCTTAACTTCAAATCGGCGCCTTAGGGGAGTAGAGTGAGGGGGACTTACTAACGAACTAGCTTAGGTATGCCGTAAGGTCGTATGCGGCAAAACAGTATTATAAGTAATTTAATAAATCCAATCGGCCATATTGAAGTGTATTTGTAGACTAATTTAAATAAAAAAACTTGGAGGCTTCATACGCTCCCGTTTGTCAGTAAAATAGAAATGTCTGTTTTAAAAGAGGTTTTCTAAATATTTTTTTCTCTGCTATGAATATTAATCAATCAACTATATCTTCGAGCAAAATGATGTCAATGAATACATAATCTAGTCTATAAATTGGTAATTACATATGTTTTTTATTGCTGAGAAAAATGGACATCCATGTCGCCAAAATTTCGTGGCGTCGCCTTAACTTGTAAGGTCACCTCATACTACGGCCCGTGAATTTTTTCATGCATATCATAAAATAATGGTTCGGTGTAATGTTGTCTATTAGGGATACTTTATCATCTGTTGATTTTTTTTCACTTTGAATTGTAGGACCTTATACCGGGTGTAAAAGCAAAGGCAAGAATCCTTTAAGGGTGTGTTAGTATGATCGGTAAAGATATTATTTAAAATACTGGAATCTCTAAATAAAGTACCAGTACCTCACAATAAGACCATTTTCTTTACTCAAAATACACTAATCGCGTGGACACCCTCACTGGTCGCTGGCCACTCGGATGAGGGGTGCGGGTTGCGGGGTGCAATTAGGTGTGTGGGGAGGCTGGTGAGCTGCGTAGCCATAGCTTAGAAAAATGCTGGAATTTTTGGTGAAAATTCAAGGTATATTTTTTTCTCGTAATGACATCAGAATCGTATATACTTTCATACCCTAAAGGGATTCTTGACTTTGCATTTACATCCTGTATAAGGTGACTTTAATTTATGCAGCCAAACTCATACTGCAGGCTTGGTAAGTAATCAGTAACATGCATCGATAACACTTTTTGCTAATTTCGCAAAATAAAATCTTGACGTCTCATAGTAATTGACTCGGGGCTGAGCTTGCGTTTGTAAGGAACACGAAACGAATAATTTACGAATTTCACAAAAAGGGTCAGCGACAGGCACGTATCCAGACTTTTGTTTCGGGGGGAGGGACATTCATTGAAACAACAATGTGAATTGTGAATAAATCTGCGTAATCACTGTACTATTAAGTATCAAATTATCGTACCTTTTTTTCTTAAAACATACTTCAACGTACTTTACAGTGGTTATGAATAAACATTCCCGGTCCCGTGTATGTCACGCCAAATTTCGGGGGGGGGGGGGATAAATCCCACCTATCCACCCCCCTGGATACGTGCTTGGTCAGCGAACCTTGTTACTGAGCACTTTCCTAGTTTCAGTAATAATTTGGCTGCATAAATTAAAGTTGCCTTAAATAAAGAGGAACGATTTGTTTGTTTGTATGTTTGAGGTAATCTCTGGAACTACAGAACCGATTCTAAAAGCTCTTTATTACGTAAAAAGTTACATTATCACTGAGTAACATAGGCTATATCAGGGGTCGGCAAGTAATTTAAAATGGCGTCCGGAATACTGTTGAAAATTTTTATCGAGGTCCAGAAAAAAAAGCTCATAATGCTTACTAGTTGAAAACTTTTATTTTGACTAATATAAGGTAATTACTTTGATGGATGGATAGTAATGGATAGATGGAAGGTAATTACAGGTTGAAAATGAACCCCTTAGCTTGAATCAGAATCATTAGAAACACAAACCCGTAAAAAAAAGGTTTCTTTTTCATTTTTTTTTCTCAAATTTCTAATGAATGGCCAACCTACACGACATGACATGTGACTGAAATTAGACCATACATATTCCCGGCGGTAAATAATGCACATAGGCTATAAATGTACACATAGGTGAGCGTCGTCTCTGTCACCGGAGTATTAGCCGGATACGTGCGTCTCACTCACTTGCACGACTCGTCCCGTATTGATATCTCCGTCGCTCGACGGGGAATCAAGTTGCGAAATGCGAATGCGCTCAAATATACTAAAATTCATAATCAAGGGAATGCCGGTTCTTAATCGACAACATTACAAATTAATAATTGGTGCAAAACTAAACACTATTTCGAGATATGGGCCTTCAGCGCATGATTTTTTTTTTACAGAATTATATCGTGATTAAATGAAGAGATATTTTCAAAAAACTAAATATATGGTAAACACAGGATTTTAAAATCAATTTCCTTTGCTTTTGAGATCATTTTGTTTAAAAAAAAATCAACTGTCATATCATGTGACAGCGGACATAAACATGCCAAGCTTTTTTTTTAATAATAGATTGGCAATGAACATCGACTTTTGAAATCCTCAAATGCGACTTACGTCTTTTTAGAATGAGTGAATAAGAAAACATTAAATTATGCAGGAAAAACTAAAAAAATAAAACAAAATACAAAAATACATTAGCTTCTTTTTTACACAGCCTTTCAATATAGATATTAAAAACAAATGGTTATAATGAAATGTTGTCGATTGTGGCTCCAGGGCTACGTTCATAAACTAGGGGTGGCAACACGGGTTCTAATGCCATCTCTGTCACACGCTTTGGAAATTGTTTACGCTATCCTGCTGTCAGTGTTGGAACCTGACGAAAGTGTTAATTAATGAACCACCATCAGGAAGGTCACCAGTAATATTATAGCCCTTTTTATGTCACTTTGCTGTCTGTCTGATATAGATAGATCCCACCAAAAACATAAAAGTGAAAAAGGGCTGAGTTCAGTACAAAAACAGTGCAGAATAGTTGAAGAAAACTTAAATCGAATTGGGTGCCGAGGTTTATGCAGGTTCCTTCAGTTCTAACTTCAATAATGTACAACGTTTTCACTGGTTTTAAAAGAAAGCTTGTCAGGTTTCTTACTACTGAATGAATATGTAGAACTTGGCAATTTCTCACAGGTAAAGTTCAAACGTTTTAAAGTCACAGAACTGACCACGAAAACTTGCCAGTAAAGCAATTAAATTTTAAAGCTTGATATTTTACAAACGGGTCCCTAAATCGAAGCTAAGCTGCAGACAGACAGACTGGACTGGTGATTTACGGAGTAATTTTATTTGTATACTTAGTACATTTTAACATGTTGCTTATATTTTTCATTTTTTTTATTATTGTTGTAAGTTTAAATGAAACCGGTCAAGTGCGAGTAGAACTCACGCCCGGATGGTTTCGTACCATTCTAATAAGTTATTAGAGTTGAATAATTTGATCAAAATTTCAAATTTATCCTCACGTACAAAATTCATGTAACAAAACTGTAAAGAATATTTATTATGTAAATATTTGGGCTAGCTAGGTAGCTATAACATTATATCCAAACAACTCAACGTTTATTAGCTTGCAATATAAAATGAACTAATATTCATTGTGTTTTATTACTTTCTCCGAGTATTAATAGATATTATGTAAAATAGCTAGATTATTTGATTAATTCTACCCCAATAATCACTTTGTCAAAATTGAATAGATTTTATATATAATAGCTAGTTAGTATAAATAATATCTAGATTAATCACTTTGGCTGTGTTATATTAAAGAAGTCGCGTCTGTACATTGAATATTTTCGCGAAATTTTGAATGAAATGGGTTATTGTTGGTATTGTATTGAGGCCAAATCGAAAATTTCAAGAATTTTTCATGTTCTGTCTGTATGTTCTATTTAACTTGAGAACCACTCAACGGAATTGGTGCGTTTTTTTTTTCTTATCATCGTAGTGACGCTTTTCAACACATATAAGGAGTGTTCATAAAATAACACCGAAGCCGAACACGGGGCAAAGATTGAATAAACGCTTTTAACTCCAGAACCACTCAACGGATTTGGATGCGGTTTTTTACTATCATCATAGTGACACTAGTGACAACATATAGGCTTTAAGGGTTGTTAATAAAATAACGCCCAAGCCGAAAGCGGGACAAAGGTTGTATAAACGCGGGCGAAGCCGCGGGTAAAGGCTAATAGTACATATATATGTAAACTTCAAATTTCAGGTGAAAGCTTGGCTCCACGCTGGTCGTCAGACAAAGCTGTGCACGGACCGGCCGACCTGGCAGACCATGTCGTTCCGGCAGAGCATCTACAAGAAGTCCTTCACTAACATCAACGTCAATTTGGTTGATGTCCTCGAAGTGGACACTAAGAATATGGTAAGTCGCACACGCATCGGTCAACCGGCAGACCATGCTAACGGCGACAGGAATTTCCCTGATATGATATGTCACCGCCATGAGTTAGCGTCTCAATACTCGTTATCGACTGCGTAAAATATTTTGTATGTGAAATTCTCAAATAATATGGCCAAGTCGGACTCGCGCACAAAGGGTTCCGTACCACCCCACAATACGGGTGCGGAACCCTAAAAACATTATAGTAAATAACAACATTTAGTTCTTGCCAAAACAACATCAAGGCTACAAAAAACAAGCGATCAAAAGGTGCCATCAAATCAAAAGGCCAAGGCCTAAGGGGGTAACTTTTTACCTCGGTACAAAATGCACAGCATAATATTGTTTTCCTTACTTTTGAATAAAAAGTATGCAATAAATGTGTTTTAAAGCAACCCGCGGAAATAGTTTATTAATAATAATTAGTCTTCACAAAAAAATTACGTACTTTAATGTATTACATTTTGTTTGCATTACATTAACAAACTTAAAAGCGTGTTTTTGTAATGTAATGCAGCTAAAATAAAATGTAACGCATAAAATTGAATAATTTTCATGTGATCACCTAACTATGAACAAGCAGTTTGCGCGAATTGCTATAAAAAGCATTTATTGCATATTTTTTATTCAAAAGTAAGGAAAACAATATTATGATTGTGCATTTTGCACCGAGATCCTCCGTTACCACCTTAAAACAATTTTGGTACCAATTTTTTTAAATATTTTATTATTTATCGTGAAAGAGGCCATAGTAACAGGAATTCTGTGAAAATTTCTGCATTCTACCCATTACGGTTGAAGCTATAGACACCTGTGACAGACGGACAGACAACGGAGGCCTAGTAATAGAGTCCCGTTTGGCATCGTTCGGGTACGAAATCCCTAAAAATTCTGGTTCCTCGCGTAAATCAGGGGTATTGCACAATTTCTCATATAAGTACCTAAATACTTTAGGCGCAGAAGACGCTAGCGAGTATCGCTTAAATCTTGATCTAAACAGGAATCTTGGGCCTATCTGTTAGAAAATCAGGAAGAGAAGAAAAAATAAATTATTTTGATAACTAACACTGTGAAAAACGCTGCCAGTTTCGCTGTCAGGAATTTGATCTGATAACCTGAAACCTGTACGAGAAATCTTTCAGTAACATTAGCGTCACCTTCATACTTGGGAAATGCTGAGGACTGCCCATTTGTCAAGTCCATGTTCTTTTGTGTGTTTTTCCATGTTTGTTATTTTTTTAATGTGTTACGGATTTTTTAGCAATAAAGTATTCTTATTCTTGTCTTCCAGACCGTCAGATGCGAGCCAATGGTGACCATGGGTCAGCTCTCCCGCACCTTGGAGCCGCTGGGCCTGGCGCTCGCAATCGTGCCAGAGCTGGATCAGCTGACTGTAGGGGGGCTCGTCATGGGCACCGGGGTGGAGACCTCCTCGCACATCTACGGACTGTTCCAGCACATCTGTATGGAGTACGAGCTGGTGCTCGCGGATGGGTCCCTCGTCACTTGTAGTAAGGTACGACTAGGGCTGCCAACCGTCGTCCCACATTTTGCTGTAAATTCAAAGCCTCGTCCTGTATTTTGCCCTGCATTAATGGATGAGCGCTATCTGCGTGTACAATTGTTTATGTATTATGTATGATACAAAAAAAGATGTCAAATATAATCCTTTTGTAGCATGGGAATAGCTGAAAATCAGTGTCATCTGAAAATTATTTCAGACACATCGCTGTCGCATAGTCTGTTTCCATTTTTGGGATAATCGTGTATTTTAAGAACATGTGTAATAAAATTGTATTGTGTATTCTCGATTACTCAAAATAATAGTACATTACGATACGAGAGCGATGAAATTTCTCGCACGAGTATCGTATAATATTTTATAGCAAAAGTGCGGAAAATGCCGACTTTACGCAAGCGCAGCGTGCGTAAAGTGGTCATTTTACGCACGGTGTGCTATAAATACTTTTTCTTTTTTACTTTCCTTAAATTTTATAAATCTTAGTTTGAAAGATAAGTTGATGAAACCACGGGCTATCATTGAAATGGTCAGCTAATTAAAGAGGTTTCGGTCAGCTCCAAAATGTATTTTGTCAGCAAACAACGTCAATTCAGCTGCTCCTAGTGGTCGGCAAAAATAACTAATTTGATCAGCAAGTAATGGGATATTGGGCAGCTTTAAAATTGATGTCATAGGAAATTAAATATATCTGCAGCAATATTAGTAATAGAGTAGCAAATCGTTAATCGGATTTTATAAAATTTTGGCAAGCTGTGAAATGTATTTTGATTTATTATTTCATTTTATTTCTACAGCGTGCAGACAACCTTCTTTGACGAAACTAAATCAAAATGTTTTGAAATCCTCGGCTATCTGACCTAAACCTAAATCTTGGAAGTTCTTTTTTGTATCTTTCAGGATGAGAATCCAGACTTGTACTACGCTGTTCCATGGTCTTACGGCACCCTTGGGTTCCTTACCGCTGCTGTCATGAAAGTGATACCTGCTAAAAAGTACGTTCTTTGCTTTTTTCATCTCTTAAATACTATCAACTACTTGCGTGATTCATAAATTAGCGGTTGAAGATTACTAGTTTACTACGCCTTGATTTCTATCTTTTTGGTAATTAGTAGTGTTAAAACATAATAATAACGTGTCTTTTTTGTTTATTTTACTATACGTTATTTTAATAGTTTAAATTTTCATCCAATTAATGTAAGTAACAACTTTAAGTTGTGTTCCGAATTTGCAACGCCTATTATAATAGGCATCTAAATTATAAGCCCCAAAAATAGGGGGTAACTTTTTACCTCGGTACATATCGTAATCATAATATTGTTTCCCTTACTTTTGAATAAAAAGTATGCAATAAATGTGTTTTAAAGCAACTTGCGGAAATAGTTTATTAATAATAAACTCTTCACAAAAAATGTCGTACTTTAATGTATTACATTTTGTTTGCATTACATTAACAAACATAAAAGCGTGTTTACAGCGGTAATGTAATGCAGCTAAAATGTAATACATTAAAGTACGTAATTTTCATGCAGTTTGCGCGAATTGCTATAAAAGGCATTTATTGCAAACGTTTTATCCAAAAGTAAGGAAAACAATATCATGATGTGCATTTTACACCAAGATCCTCCGTTATCACTATCACCTTAAGATCTGTTTACACTTAGAATGAGATTCAGAGTGCAGTTTGAGTCCGAACTCAATCTTACAAACGTCAAAAACTGACGTGATCCCATACTAGAGTGACGTTTGTAAGATTGAGTTCCTCTTGAGTTCGGACTCAAAATGCACTCTGAATCTCAGCCTTAGATTACAATAAAAGTTTGAGTTTGTCTGGGCAGTTCAAGCTGAGCATATTATTTGCTCATGGTAAATAGACAAGAAGACCCAGTCGAAAATATCAAAAATATGCAATATCGTTGTTGGGGAAACCACCAACAATGTCCACAGCGCCGCTGGTGTTGAGGAAACCATCAAACACGTCCTCTTCCAGTAGCTCTGCAATTGGCAGCACCCTTCGATGCGATGCTGCGGCTTCCCGTCAGTCGTTTGAATTGCCGGTGGACTGGTACCAACAATGATGCAGCGTAGGGGTTCCAAAATAAAAGTCAGACTTCTTTGCGCAAAGAAATCCGAAGGGCCAAGTGGGGGATTATGTGATAACTTCTTCTTTGGTTGTACCCGAGGTGTCGATCGATCAATAATTTTAATTTGTATGGGATGACCCCCTGTAAGACGGCGTTGCCGCACAGACGCGCGACGCTAGCGCTTGTATTTTTGACGATTGCTCGCCCGTTTGGCCCCTCGTAATTCACTCTTTTATTTAAATAACTTTCTTATTTTAAACAGTTTTACATTAATTCTTATTAGTTAACATAGTCTAATGTTAGTACTTATAAGAAAACAAAACTTGTACAGATATTCTTATTGGATAATAAGTTACAAAGGTTTTTCTACGAAAGTTTAGCAATGTTGAATGTCTTTCAGTACATTGTATATGGAAGTTAAGGATATTTACTTTAAAGTGGTTATATAATGCTAAGCATATAAAACAAATGTGAAACAAACTATTTTCAACATATTTCAATACATGGAAACAAAATTATAACATTACGCCTTCACAAAAATGCATTTCTATTTATATATTTATGTTTCGAGTTTGCTTAAGGCATACAACTTGCAAATGTACATAAACAACTGAAAGACTATAGATACAGTGGTTATTTACTGATATAAACCATTTCAAGTAAGAATTAATGCAATACATCTTGAATATTGTTTCATCAACAATTTGTTTCTAGAAATGTGACATTTTACGGTCAAAACGAGTTTAAATTTACGTGTTTTAATAATAATTACGAGTTCGATACAGAATTACTTTTAAAATTAACAAGATATGAATGTTACTGCAATTTACAGCTAGTAACTAGAGTTTTTCATGTAAATGCGAATTTTCGCTTTAAAATGTTGACTTTCTACGACAATATCAACACATATTTATATTGCTTAATGGGTATTCAAGTTGCATTACTTAAAATCCAGGCAATCTTAAAGTAACAGCCCTTTACACAGCAATACTGTTACGTAGATAACATATCTCAGCGGGTTACGCTCTGCGCGCCCCTTTTAAGCATGAAAATGGCTGAAATTCATTCATTTCATGGTCAGCAAGTGTCTTATCAACAAATTACATTAATATTTTACCGTTAAACGGTCTAAAAAGGCAAAAAACCTATAATTTGAACATATCTGTAAGACCCCGGCAAATTGATGATGTTAACTAGTGGGCGAAAGCCCGCGAAAGGAAACTCTGCTTTCTGATTGGCGGTAGGTACCTTTCAGAATATGTTCACATTATTTCAGGTTTCTACAGCACTGGGTCAGGCCTTTGAAGTTTATTTTTACTTTATACATTAATATAGTCGAGAAGCGACGTATAAAAGTTGAAAAAATTCATAATAAAGATAGTCTGCTAAGACCCAGATAACTTAATAATGTTAACTAGCGGGGTTAAGCCCGATTTAAAGTTCTATACTAAATCCAAGTTTGGGGAGCTGTATTTGTTTTCTGAAAGCTCTCTTCTGGCCATCAAGCCTTGTTCGAGCGAGAAAGTATATTCTCAAAATACGCTATTAATCAGCAGTATTTTCAACAGTCTCCCCCTCGTGCGAAAGTAGTGAGCACCAAAGTCTTGAGTGAAAATACTGATGTAGTTCGTAGTAGTTGTTAGGGATTTCATGAAATGGCTTTATGGCCTCCAGCTTTCCGGTAGTACCGTAGCGGGCCGCCTTTAGAGACTAGTGATGGAGCTTTTCCGGAACTGTTGATGTTTCAGGAACCAAATTGACAGATGATAAGATGACAAGTCGCGATGTCGGTCGACGTACTATTCCGTTTCTCGTTCGTATCTCTACCACTCTGACGTTGCCGTCTGGTCCGGGGTGAACTTTGGTGATTTCACCGCGCGGCCATGTGCCTCGTGGGAGTGAAGCATCCACGATCAACACGATGTCTCCGGGGCTTGGATTGATGTAAGCTCTCCCGTTTAAATATCTCGGTTGTAGAGTTGGTAGGTATTCTTTAGTCCATCTGGTCCAGAAATGATCAGCTAAACGTTGTACTGTTCGCCATGAAGATCGGCTGACTAAGCTCGTGTCGTCAAAATCTCCGATGGATGGGGCTCCATTTGAACAACCAATTAAGAAGTGATTTGGCGTCAATGATTCTGTGTCTTCAGGATCTAGGCTTACTTCAGTTAGCGGTCTCGAATTTACGATATGTTCGGCTTCTAGCAACAATGTATGTAAGGCTTCTTCTTTGGGATATCTCTCGTTCAGGGTAGATGTTAATGCGACTTTTATGGATCTTACAAGTCGTTCCCAAACCCCGCCAGCACTTGGGTTTCCAGGCGGTATAAACTTCCAGGTTATTCCCTTTTCAGCTGCCTTATTGACCATATGCGTCTTGTTCATTTTGTCGAACTCTTCTCTAAGTTGCTTGTTAGCAAGGCAGAAATTCGTTGCGTTATCGCTCATGCATACTGTAGGTGCTCCTCTGCGGGCAGCCAGTCTTCGTAGCGCCAGGATCATGGAATCGGCAGATAAGGAACATGCTAATTCAATGTGTACTGCTCTGGTGGAAAGGCAAGTAAACAATGCGCCCCATCGTTTTTCGTGACGTCTTCCAATCGTAATCATCATTGGGCCAAAGTAATCGACTGCCAGGCATGTAAATGGTCTTTTATAACGGTATAATCTTTCAGGAGGCAAATCGCCAAAAGGTGCTGTCATCGGTAAACTTTTGTTTAGTTTGCATTGATAGCAGTTTCTTGCAATGCTTTTCACAGTAGTTCTCAGAGATGTTATGTAGTATTTTTGACGAAGTTCGTTCATTATCGTTTGGTGATTTGCGTGATTGAAGTCTTTGTGGTATTGCTCAATCAGCAGTCGGGTTAATCGGTGTTTACTGGGGTGCCACATCGATCGCCGGCTCCGCATGGGGCCTCAGGTTGAACACGCCATCCGCCAAACCAAGGCAGCGAGGGCGCTCCTGAGGCCCGTGCTAACCTCCAGACTGCCTCTCCGGACGAAGACAAACATCTACAAGACGTACCTGCGCTCCCGCCTAACATATGCGGCGCCTGCGTGGTACGTCTTCACCTCAGCGCGCAACCGGAAGAGACTCCAGGCGCAACAAAACCTTGCCCTGCGTGCACTCACCGGTGCCCACTACCTGACCCGTAACACTACGATCGCCACGGACCTAGGGGCTGAGTCCGTAGAAGAGTTCGTATGCCGACTGGCGCGGAAGTTATACGACCGCGCCGACCACGGCCCTCACGAACACCTACGTGATCTCGCCCCTAACTACGACCGATCCCCCACCGGACGACCGTACCCCAGGGAGCTGCTGCGCCTCATACCCGCCAGCAGCTCCGAAGAAGAAGACGACAGCGGCTAAGGACGGCTGAGGCGTCGGTGACGTCATCGCCGGCAGCTGAGGAATGAGGCTGCCGGCGGCGCCGCCGTACCGTCGTACCACTGACGTCCGGCCCGCACGAGTCGCTGTCACGTCACGGGCAGCGCCGCGCACTCCGATACTGCACCCCTGCAATATCGTCGAGACACGCAGCGCACCCCCCTACCCCGCGCGGCCCGATCACGGGTGAACGACCCGGCTCGCACCTGCCGCCGCATTCCAACGCCCGGCAGGCACCTGCGCTCGCATTCCGATGCGCGGGTCAGCGACCGAGCTCCGTTATCACCTGTGGAGCGGCCGCCCACACAACACGAGCTGCGCCGCGCCTCCGATGCTTCATCTCGCTCTGATGTATCGTCGAGGCGCGCAGCGCGCTCCCTCACACCACGACGGCAGTCAGTACCAGCCCACCTGTCGAGCGCGGCTAACGTGCTCCGGGCGCGCGGCGCATGACTGACTGCCCCCCCCGGACCCGCGGGCTGTCGCCCGCGGAGAAGACGCCCGGGCAATAATATTAATATTGAGGCCCGTACCTTCATCGAAACGTCGCTCCGCTCCGTTTCGTTGAAGACGACCCCGACTGCTGCCGTCTAATACGATCGGTTTCTTGTAGGTTTCAGGTACATATTGAGCGGAACTTATTCTTGTTGACAAGTACATAAGGCCGTCGTCATACTGCAGTGTTAATCGCCGAAGTTTAGAATTTTTGTCGAGCGGTTGATTTGTTTTTAATTTTAAGATGTCGTTCTTGAAGCTGTCGTTTTGTATAATTTTTAACAGAGTGTTTAAGGCTTGATTTTTAAATTTGTTTGAAAGCGGAATGATATTTTTATTCCCCAGTTGAGAGGGAATATTTTTACGCGGGGTTTTTGATAGCTTTTCCAATTTTTTATCGCGTTTTTTATTTAAACGCCATGTAGCGTCTTTATTTGCGTTCGAAAGCTTTTTTGTAATGTTAACGGTGTTTAAGTTTTCTTCTGTTTTCAATTTGGACTTAAATATTTCGATGACTTGGTAGATTCGAGCGTAAATATTCAGGATTCTTGCGAAGCTTGAGAAGCGTTCGGGTTTCGGCAGATCTTCAAATGGCTGAATTCGTGAAGACGCGAGCGAGCGAGATGGTGATATATTGTTGTTGTCTTGCGCGAGCAGAGGCGTGGTCACAGCGATGACGTCTTGTTTTCGTTTTTCTTCGCCCGTAGTCGGCGGTAATCTATTACTGGTGTCTTCAGGCCAATTTTCTGGGTTTTCATGCAAAAATTCGGGTCCGTTGAACCACCTGTGGTTCGTATTGAAGGTGGTAGGAGCGCCTCTAGTCGTGTCGTCGGCTACGTTTTGTGATGTCGGAACCCATCTCCACTGCTTAGGTTTCGTATAATCTTCAATTTCAGCGAGTCTATGCGCTACAAACGGTTTAAATGTTCGCGCGTCTGCTTTTATCCATGCGAGTACGGTGCGTGAATCCGTCCAGAATGTTTTGCTGGTTATTTGAAGATTCGATTCCTTTTCAATGGAATGCGCTAATCTGCATCCTAATAAAGCGGCCTGTAGTTCTAAACGAGGTATCGATACAGGTTTCAGCGGAGCGACTCTAGCCTTCCCAGCTATTAATTTTATTTCGACACTGCCGTCTTGGTTAAGTGCGCGCCAGTACACGGCGGTTCCGTAGCTTTTCTCAGAACTGTCACAAAAAGTATGTAACTCGCCTTCTATGTTTATGCTTGATATGCACCTTGGTATATTTAAATTTTGCAATTTATTCAATTCACAAAGCCATTGTTGCCATTCTTTGTTCTCGTTATCGCATAATGGTTCGTCCCATGCTACGCCTGATCTCCAAACGTTCTGAAGCATTATTTTTCCCAGTACGAGTATAGGTGACGCTAATCCTAGCGGGTCAAAGACGGTCATTACCGCACTCGTAGCTTCACGTTTTGTAGGCTTTCTATGGCCTGAAATAGCTTCCTTAGGCGTGGATCTTAAACTCAAAGTGAAATTCAGCGTGTCGCTTTTTAGGTTCCATCTTAAACCTAGAGTTTTCTCCTCTTGGTGCTGACTTCCAATGGTGACTTGCGTATTTTCTTGTACATTGTCGGAAAATTTCTGAACGACGGAGGGGTAGTTACTCGCCCATCCCCGTAGGTGAAAGTTGCCAGCTTTGTTTATCTCATAGACTTGTTGAGATATCTCTTTCGCTTTCTCTTCGGAGTAAAAGCTCTGAAGGTAGTCGTCCACATAGAAGTTGTGTTCAATCGCTTTTACCGCTTCGGGGTATTTATCTTTGAAGTCTTGTGCGTTTCTATTCTTCACATAAATTGCGGTAGTCGGTGATGATGTAGCGCCGAAGATAAGCGATTTCATACGGTACTCTTGCGGTTTTTGGTCGTATTTGTCACGCCAGAAAAATCTCAAGCTGTCTCTGTCTTCTTCGCGTATTTTTACGCGTAAAAACATGTCCTTTATGTCGGCCATTACAGCGATCGGTCCCTCTCGAAACCTTATTAACACACCGAACAATGACTGTAATAAGTCAGGTCCAGATAACAGGGCGTCGTTTAAGCATTTGGTAGAGACGCGGTTTGCGGCGTCGAACACTTGACGCGTTTTACCTTTCTGCGGGTGTGTTACGGCGAAATGAGGTAAGTACCACGTTCTCGGCGATGTGGGTTCTGTAGATGTCTTTTCGGCATAGTCGTTGTCCAATAAATTTTGAACTAATTTGCGATACTCTTTGTCGAGATGTGCGTCTTTTCGTAATTTTCTTTCGAGGTTGTAAAGTCTACTAAGTGCCGTGTCTTTACTCGCTGGCATGGTTTCATGGTCTGTTTGCCACAATAAACCACTCTCGAAACTGCCGTCGGGCAAACGCTTAGTAGTTTTTTCCAGTATTGTGAGCGCTCGTTGTTCCGGATCGCTTTTCGGTTTTCTCGGAGATACGCCTAACGACTCTATGCTGAAATGATTTTTCACTGCCTGTTCGAGTTCATCATCTCTTGACTTCGTAACGTAAAGGTGATTTACCGATCTTGTGGTTTCTTCGGGTAGGCTTTTAGTGTTACAGCCGTGTAATACCCATCCTAGCTTGGTTCTCGAAGCGACTGGTTTAGATGGTTCACCTGTTCTGATTTCTCGAGTGTAGATCAATTGGATGTTGTCCTGCCCGAGTAGTAATTTAGGTTTTTGAAGATCATACGTTAGATTCATTTTGATGTCGTTGAGATGTGGACAATCGCGTACATCTTGTTCTTTAACGGCTTGTTCGGGAAGTTTCATATCCGAAAGTGTGTGTACGTCACACATGTTCATGTCTCGCGTGTATAAACCGCGTATCTTGATTTGAAGTATTTGCGACTTCGACTCTTTTAGACGCTGTCCTCCTATGCCATTAAGTTGAAGATCTTCCTTAGGACCTTTGGCCCCTATCTTCTTGGCTACCTTGCTATCTAGCAATGAAATAGAAGCTCCCTCGTCAAGTAGAGCCAATATCTGTACGGAACCTTTCGGTCCGAACACCTCTACGGGTGCTATTTTTAAGTAGGCTTTTGTATTGCTGACAGTATTGACTGACATATCTTTATCTTTATTGAAATAAACCATGTACATACATTTTTAATAGTGTTCTCTAGTCCCTACACTAGGATTCCCTTTAGGTTGTAGGTAACTAGTCTCTAACGCTCTGCTATGATTTATATATTTATGTATAATTTAATAAAATTTTAAATTTAATACAATTTAGAATTTTTAGATAAAACTAATTTAATGTTAACTATTTGAAATTGAATATAAATTAATGTTAATATAACAAACAAACAAACGGGATACTTATTTACAATTATAACTTATGTGTGTAATAACTTATGCTAGTGTGTATGTATTACGAGTGGTGGAAAGGAAAAGGTGGGAGGGGGTGTGTGAGTGTATGTAGGTGATTTTTGTAGGATGTATAAATTGGGAAATGTGGGTAAAAATTTATGAGTGTGGGTGGGTACAAATGTTTAAAGAAAAGATTTGTAATTATGATCGAAGTAGTATTGCAGGTAGTCTTTATTCGTGAATACACAGAATGTCCTCAGTCTTATCGTAGCTTACCTGGAGTAGCCACAGAGTTACTTGTTTTCTACAAGTGAATCTAGTAGCTCGACTAATGTTAAGACATAAGTTAATTTTGTTGTACAAATATGGACCAAGATAGAAGTAGCTTTTTTGTGCAAAATTTGTTCGCAGTTGTGGAACAAGCCAGGTGAATCGTCTTTGAGATCTTGTTGTTTCTTTTTGATTATTGTAAGCTGTTTTGTGGAACCTTAGAATATTCGATAAAACAAAGAGCTGTCTGACTCGAAGAACCTTACACTCTTCAAATAAGACATCCGTAGGGTAGCGAAACGGTCTCTTGTATGCAACTTTAAGAACGGCTCTTTGGGCTCTTTCAGCCTTAATCAAGATAGTTTTACATGCACTTCCCCAGGCTATGATGCAATAGTTAAGGACAGACTGGCAGAGCGCATAGTACACCATTTTTATCGTATTGTCGTCAGCAAAATTTCTAAGTTTCTTGAATATATGCAGCATTTTGCGAAGGCGATTGCTAACCGAGTCAATTTGCTGTCTCCATGTGAGCTTTTCATCAATATAAACACCTAGGTACTTAATGCAACTAACTCTATTAATTGTTTGACAATTGCAGATGCCCCCACGATCACCGCAGGAGTGAAGAATGAGATGTGTAGGAATATTAATAGATGTATGATCGCGGATGTGGAAACAGGCAAAGTTTGTTTTATTAATATTCAGCGTAAGAAGGTTCAAATTTAGCCAGTCGGAAACCAAACTCAGCCCGCTCTGAGCCACATCAACGACTTCGTCCCACGATTTTCCACTAAATATTAACGCTGTGTCATCAGCAAAAGTGAAAACCCTAGCTTGAGTGAGACTCATGTCACTAAGGTCGTTGATGTAAATCAGAAAAAGCGTTGGTCCCAAGACGCTACCCTGAGGTACACCGAAGTGGTTCTCAGAGTAATCACTGCATAAACCATCAATAAAAACACGTTGTTTTCGTCCCATTAGATATGAATTGAACCATTGAAGTGCAGTTCCTCTAACACCCATACGTTCCAATTTTTTTAATAGTATCGTTTGTGACACTGTGTCGAAGGCCTTTGCGAGGTCTAAGAAGACCCCAGCACACTTTTGGCCTTTGTCTAACTCTACTTTCACATGGTCTATAAGGTTTGATACAGCATCGTCGGTAGACCTGTTATGGCGAAATCCAAATTGATTTTCGGAGAGAAGGTTTTCTTTCTCAAGGAACTTCAAAAGTCTATAATTAACAAGTTTCTCGAGTATCTTGGAAAGGGAAGTCAACAAGGATATTGGCCTGTAGTTCGATATGGACTTTTTGTCACCTGCCTTAAAGATAGGACAAATGTCAGCAAACTTTAGCCACTCCGGCATTGTACTCGTTGACATGCTCAGGTTACAAATAAAAGTAATCAAAGGAACCAGAACGATCTTCATTTGACATCGCTGTCATCGCCTGTCATCATTCTGACATCGCCTGTCCCTCTCGCACAGGAGCCTTTGAAGTCGACTTGACGCTATCGTTCTCCTTATCGCGCTTCCTGTGTAAAAGTTTGTGATGCCTTCCTCTGCATCCGTCATGACCACACAATTTCTTTCGACAGCCATATCCTCGATGTTTTGTGCTCAAACATAAAAATCACGCTCGCATTTTCTTAACAGTTTCCCATCGTTCATCCATTTTCATCCCGGAAAACTTCTTGCACTTGCTTAATAAATGATTTTCTTTGCATAGCGGGCATTCTATATTTTCTTGTCTCTGGGCGATCGCTACGGTATCGGTTACTCCTTCGATCTCGTCACTCGATTCCTCCTCAGAAGACATCTCCTGTTCGCTCTCCGACTCAGCCGACGACGAGTCATCCCGGCGGTGAACTTGCACTGTTTTATTTAACGGTCGCCCACGGTTATACTCCTTCCGTGGCGGTGCCCGTACAACGTCGGTTTCGTATGTCTCGTACGTGTCAGAAAGCTCGCTTAAGAACGTATTAAGCGCCAGTAATATAGGGCTGTCATTGTGGGCTGATCTGTATTCATACCACTTGAATTTGATGATAAGGCTTAATTTGTTAATCACCTTTTCCGATACGTCGGTCGAATGAAGGTAAGCCAGCTCGTTCATTTGTTGAATAGTTGTCACTGTATTCGCGACTGTACCCGCGAACGAAGCCAGGTTGCGCGCGTCATCTGCTAGAGGCGCCATTCGTTCGAGGTTGGCTATTTCACTTTTGATAAGGCGTCGCGGTCGTCCGAAGCGTCGTTCCAAAGCGTCCATAATAATTCCTGGATTCGTGCTTGTATATAAAATCGATCGTATCGCTTCTCTCGCTTTGCCTTGAACTGCTTTCCTTATTCGTGCGACGTTTTGTGTTTCACTGAAGAAACGTTCTGTATCACGAAATGTTGCTCTAAACGCTATCCATTCGCTCGGCTCTCCGTTAAATTGTAATAATTCCGAAATATATTTCGGTGCTACGGTCTGTGCCGTCGGATATGGTTGTTGTTGTGCTTGCGAAGTTGGTGGTGAAGCACTCGCTACCGCCTCGCGTATGGCTTGTACGAAACTTGTAGTGAATAATTGCATTTCAGTGCTTGGTTGTGAAGTCGAGACGGGCAGATTTACACGACTTCTATCTCCCTCTCGCTCCCTCACTGCTTGTGACGTCATCGAAACCCTTTTTTCTCCTGACGGTTCCTCCGGTATAGGCTCGGGCCGCTCCTCAACTGACTTGTCCACCTATCGCTCGATTCGTGCTTGCGTTTCAATACGCCCTGCTTCTGTCTCGCAATCGCTGAGTGACGTGTCGGAGTCTAAACGCGCTAACTCGTATTCCGTACGTGCGAGCGCCGCCTCTGCTTTCACCATTTTAATCTTTGCTTCTAACTCGCGCCGTCGTTTACTTGAAGACGCTTTCGATGCTCTTGATTTTCTAATTCGAGGTTCATTTACCGTTAAGATAGGATTTGAGTGTACTTGCTCAAAGTTCTCCTTCTGTTGCGAAGTTCGCTCAATATTTCGTTGATCATCACCCGATTTGCTGTTTGTTACTACATTCTCCTGAGAACTCTGTTTTGATGTAATCTCTGAAGATGACGATGTGAAACCGGTCGGTTCTACTGTGGTGCCCGTACCGGTCGACGTGGTTGAAGTCGAATTATCGGCTGATCCCATTGTCTTGTTCGTACAATCTGCGTTTGTCGTAGATCTTGTCTTATCGGCTATCACAGGTGCCGTGGGTGCCCCATCCGTTGCTAATTTGTTGTTTGCAGCGGTTGTTTCACTGGGTCCATCTTCATTTTCATGGACCTTTACATTGGAGCTGCCATCATTAGTCTCTTTTCCCACCGATCTTGTAACGGGTCTCATCTTCTTGTCTGTGTGGGGTAAATTAATAGTTAAAGCTACAGCTAGCTACTATCACAAGTATACTTACCTGAACGTTCCCTAACGTCCCTGACTCGACCACTTTCGGTCCTAACTGACCAACTTTCGGTCCTAACAATCCCTACGGGTCCCTATGGGTCCCTATCAGCCTCAGTCAACGGTTGTAGGCTTGGACTTGGTAACCGTTGGAAGGAGGAATGGATGTTCGTGCAGGTGGATGGTTAGAGATCGTTTTGGTAAAGTGAGCGACACAACTGGGCTGGACCGCACCGTGAGGGGGGAATATCCTCACTTCGCTGTGCTACGAGAATGGTAGCTTAGCCCACGTTCCAGCTGTGCCGTACCGCCACGACAGACTACTTCCGACTGCCCGTCCTGCTCTGACAAGAGCGCGAATCAGACAGTCGTGTGGGCCCGCCTGAAAGACCACACCGCTGTACGTTATATGTAACGTACGTAGCGTTAACACCCCGATACACGTTTGGCACCGTTAGGTGTGGATCGGTGATGCCGAGTATAAAACTCGTAGAAACTAAGATGATGACTCTGACAAGAGCTCTTCTCGGGCCCCCCGCCCTGGAATTCTATGGCTGCTTGGCTATTTGACTGCTTGGCTGCTTGGCTATTTGGCTGCTTGGCTGCTTGGCTATTTGGCTGCTTGGCTGCTTGGCTACCATCCGTCGTCGAAGGACCATTAAATTGTTGGGGAAACCACCAACAATGTCCACAGCGCCGCTGGTGTTGAGGAAACCATCAAACACGTCCTCTTCCAGTAGCTCTGCAATTGGCAGCACCCTTCGATGCGATGCTGCGGCTTCCCGTCAGTCGTTTGAATTGCCGGTGGACTGGTACCAACAATGATGCAGCGTAGGGGTTCCAAAATAAAAGTCAGACTTCTTTGCGCAAAGAAATCCGAAGGGCCAAGTGGGGGATTATGTGATAACTTCTTCTTTGGTTGTACCCGAGGTGTCGATCGATCAATAATTTTAATTTGTATGGGATGACCCCCTGTAAGACGGCGTTGCCGCACAGACGCGCGACGCTAGCGCTTGTATTTTTGACGATTGCTCGCCCGTTTGGCCCCTCGTAATTCACTCTTTTATTTAAATAACTTTCTTATTTTAAACAGTTTTACATTAATTCTTATTAGTTAACATAGTCTAATGTTAGTACTTATAAGAAAACAAAACTTGTACAGATATTCTTATTGGATAATAAGTTACAAAGGTTTTTCTACGAAAGTTTAGCAATGTTGAATGTCTTTCAGTACATTGTATATGGAAGTTAAGGATATTTACTTTAAAGTGGTTATATAATGCTAAGCATATAAAACAAATGTGAAACAAACTATTTTCAACATATTTCAATACATGGAAACAAAATTATAACATTACGCCTTCACAAAAATGCATTTCTATTTATATATTTATGTTTCGAGTTTGCTTAAGGCATACAACTTGCAAATGTACATAAACAACTGAAAGACTATAGATACAGTGGTTATTTACTGATATAAACCATTTCAAGTAAGAATTAATGCAATACATCTTGAATATTGTTTCATCAACAATTTGTTTCTAGAAATGTGACATTTTACGGTCAAAACGAGTTTAAATTTACGTGTTTTAATAATAATTACGAGTTCGATACAGAATTACTTTTAAAATTAACAAGATATGAATGTTACTGCAATTTACAGCTAGTAACTAGAGTTTTTCATGTAAATGCGAATTTTCGCTTTAAAATGTTGACTTTCTACGACAATATCAACACATATTTATATTGCTTAATGGGTATTCAAGTTGCATTACTTAAAATCCAGGCAATCTTAAAGTAACAGCCCTTTACACAGCAATACTGTTACGTAGATAACATATCTCAGCGGGTTACGCTCTGCGCGCCCCTTTTAAGCATGAAAATGGCTGAAATTCATTCATTTCATGGTCAGCAAGTGTCTTATCAACAAATTACATTAATATTTTACCGTTAAACGGTCTAAAAAGGCAAAAAACCTATAATTTGAACATATCTGTAAGACCCCGGCAAATTGATGATGTTAACTAGTGGGCGAAAGCCCGCGAAAGGAAACTCTGCTTTCTGATTGGCGGTAGGTACCTTTCAGAATATGTTCACATTATTTCAGGTTTCTACAGCACTGGGTCAGGCCTTTGAAGTTTATTTTTACTTTATACATTAATATAGTCGAGAAGCGACGTATAAAAGTTGAAAAAATTCATAATAAAGATAGTCTGCTAAGACCCAGATAACTTAATAATGTTAACTAGCGGGGTTAAGCCCGATTTAAAGTTCTATACTAAATCCAAGTTTGGGGAGCTGTATTTGTTTTCTGAAAGCTCTCTTCTGGCCATCAAGCCTTGTTCGAGCGAGAAAGTATATTCTCAAAATACGCTATTAATCAGCAGTATTTTCAACAATCGTTATATTCTTTGAGCATGTTAAATCCAAGTAGTATAAGTTATGTATGAGTAAACTTCCCCTTCCCTTGCAAGATCCGTCTCTATTTTATCTATCATCCATAAAAAAACCTTCTCCAGGTACGTCCGCCTAGAATACCACCCGTACACCAGCCTACCGGCCCTGGCAGCCAGGTTCAGCGAGGAATCTCTGAAGAAGGATCCTCATCAGTTCGTGGAAGCGCTGCTCTACACCAAGGAGACCGGAGTGGTCATGACCGGGGACATGGTTGACCAAGTCCGTTGTGATGGAAAGGTAACCGAGGGTTTTTATCATCGACTTTGCTATAAAAATTAGCACAATTTTTGTAAATCCATAGTAATCTAGCAATTTTCAAGATGGCATTTATCGAGTTGGCAACCCTGCATTACGAAAAGATCTCTGTATCCAACTACGGATAAGAAATACATTTAAAGATGGTAGAGCTGATACCAGGCTTGACTTAGGAGGTAGTTTTACTCGCAAACCTCCCAGAAGTTATTCCGGAGAGAGTAAGAGGGCAGCTCTCAGGCAAAACCAGGCGGCCCACCATTGCCTGGGACCGATGGATGGCGGTATATCCATCCCCAATTGCCGGGCCTTATAAAAAATAGACTGGTGACGGGCAGTGGCGTCACTGGTGAAAGGGTTTCGGCACCGCGCTCACCAACCCGCCTGCCCAGCGTGTGTGAGTATGAGCATTTCTTCCAGGAGGACGACCAAGAGTGGCGAAATCCTGGAAAGGCCTGTGTCCAGCAGTGGACGAAACAGACTGATGGATCCAACTACATATAAAACATTTCTCATCTCCCAGCTCAACCCGATCGGCGAGTGGTCCTCCGAATGGTTCTTCAAGCAAGTGGAGCGTCACCTCCAGCGTCACCAGAAGGGCGCTAAGGAGACCGTGGTCGAGTACATTCCTCTCCGAGACTACTACCACAGGCACACCCGGAGTTTGTTCTGGGAACTGCAGGTTTGTCCACTATTACGAGTATATGATCCTACTCTAATAAGTGAAAATAATTCAAGTTGCGTATCGTTAACTGATCGTCAAGAAGGAAAAAAATTGTGTCGGCGAAGTAATTTTTAGTAAAGTTACAATGCAAAGCTAACCATCTATGGAAAAGTTAAAAAAAGTTCGCCCAGTATTATTACCTCTTAAATTTTTTTCACTTTGAATTTAGGACCTTATACATAATGTGACTTTCGTTTATGTAGCCAAATTCATACTGGAGACTCGGTACGCTCAGGACCAGGGTTCAAACACCCTTTCTGTGAAATACGCAAAATGAAATTTAGACTTCCTCTAATTGAGTCGAGGTTGTTCTTGAACAAGTATAGGTACTCGAAAAAAGACAAAATTGTCGTTGAACCTTGATCCTGACCACTTGCAGAGTCTTAAGCGTGTCTGGGTTAGTTATCGAAATTAAAACACATAGAATGGACTGCTTCTGCGGCCCAGGAAGGTGTATACCTATTTGGAAGTTTCAAATCTTACACAATAGTTTAGATCCCCGCTCTGGGCATACGTTGGCCTCGGAGGAGACGCGATAAGGTCATGAATCCCATTTTACCCAAAAAAAAAGCAAAAAAATACATGATCTTTCTAAGTTTCTCGCCCTTTTTCTTAGCAAGACTAATATAATCGAATAGGCGGAGTTTTGCATAATATTTATTTTGTATTTGTGTTTATTTAAAGGGGGTGCCAGAGGTGTTTCCGGGTGTGTACTGTAAAAGGCAAGTCACAGTCCACACCCGGTACACCCGCGTTTCACTGACGATTATTACGTCCCAAGGTGGTGAGCCCTATCGCCGTACTTCGGGCACAATTACACGCTTTTTCCCACGATGTTTTCCTTCACCGTTTAGCAAGTGGTAAGTATTAGGTAAAAAGACAAATACTATGCACATAAATTCCAAAAAACTCATTGGTGCATACCCCGGCCGGGGATCGAACCTGGATCTCAAAGATCGAGAAGCCAGCGTTTTACCCACAGGTTTTACCCCTGAGCTTCCACCGCCGCCGCCGTGTTCCTGAGCTACCGCCGCCGTTTTGTACCTTCATTACAGAATAAATGATTTGATTTGATTTGAAACTGTTTTCTAGGATATCGTTCCATTCGGCAACAACCCACTCTTCCGTTACACCTTGGGCTGGCTGATGCCTCCAGATGTGGGCCTGCTGAAGCTGACGCAACCCGAGGCTGTCGGCAAGCTGTACGAGAGGAGCCACGTTATTCAAGACATGCTGGTGCCAGTTGATAAGTTGGAGAAGGCCCTTGATGTATTCCATGAGGAGTTTGAGGTGAGATGAGGTCAGGCATTTACTTTTATCACCTACGAGTTTATTTCCACTGGGCTCAACCAACCGGATCATGAGCAGCTGGCTGATACTTGACAGAGTCGAATAAAGTGGCTGCAGTATTCCATGCATGGTCGAACTTGAGCTTTGTACAAAGACAAAGGGTGCTCGAGTGCAAAGTACTTCCTCTCCCAAACTGGTCTTTTCTACCGCTACACCAGTTGCATAATCTGATTTTAAAACAGTCCAGTCTTGTGCTGCCTTTTGGCTGCCAAAGTCGAACGCCTTCTGCGCTAATTTGACTCCACTTATCTAAATGTATGTCCAGTCTATTTGCATTTTTAATAATGATAACTTGCTCTAGGCTCCAATTGACAAACCCTACTGGAAAAGTATTCATAATTCTTGGTGACAATCACAAAGGAGGCAACACTGCAGTCTTACATTTCTTTTCTACTTAGATACTTGAGAGCCTCTCAATGATAGGGGTTTTAACTACAATAAACACTATTTATTTGACCTATTTTAGGGTTCTATCAAAAAATTTATTCATAATTCATACTTTATTTTGTGGAAACAGGTAAAAAAGGTATATCAAATATTTACAAGTGCCATTATTATGTTCTACCATTAATCCCAAAATGCCGGGCCTTAAAAAAGAACAGACTGGTGACGGGCAGCGGCGTCACTGGTGCGAGGGTTTCGGCACCGCGCTCACCGACCCGCCTGCCCAGCGTGTGTGAGTATGGGCATTTCTTCCAGGAGGACCGCCAAGAGTGGCGAAATCTTGGAAAGGCCTATGTCTAGCAGTGGACGAAACAGGCTGGCGAACGGCGAATTATTAAGTGTTCAAAATTTAACTTAAAGTAAGACATTAACCTAAATAAAATAAACGTCATCATTTTTACAATTAAAATTATTATATACATTTTATACATCAAAATATTTTAATTATAGATTGAATATGGAATAAAATTATCACATTAAAAATTTTTAAATACAGTTATCTTCCAAGAATTCGTTGACGGTGTAATAAGTTTTTTGGATCAACAATTCTTTCAACTTATTCTTAAACAGATAAATATTTTGGACAGCTTTGAGTTGGTTTGGAAGTTTATTATAAATAGTTGCACACATTCCGAGTATGCCTTTTTTTAAAAGTTCCGTGTTGCGAGGGAATGCCCTAATGTGATTCGGATATCGTTTGCTCGAAAAGAAACAGAAGAAGTGGAGGTTGAGCCTTACAATTTAAATTCGTATATTGAAGGTTTGGCTTGTAGTAGTTGTCTGTGGCTTTGGTTGTTAGCTGTCTGTCCTTGACAAAAGTCCGGCTGGACTGATCCAACTGAAATGCTTGCATTCGTAAAAACTAAGAAAATCAACGATGACACATAAAAATCGTACAAGGTACACCCACACTTAATTACAATCTTCCGTTTGAATTAAAACCAGCGATTAGCTTTGGGCACAGATTATTATAATAGTTACTAGTTTGGGCTTTAATGACTCAAATGAAATTATTAAGGAAGATACGTGTCAGTCACGATCGTAGCAGATGAATGAAGGAAGATCAGTATTATCTCCCAGAGGATAGCCAGATAATACTGAAGATACGTGTCAGTCACGATCGTAGCAGATGAATGAAGGAAGATCAGTATTATCTCCCAGAGGATAGCCAGATAATACTGAAGATACGTGTCAGTCACGATCGTAGCAGATGAATGAAGGAAGATCAGTATTATCTCCCAGAGGATAGCCAGATAATACTGAAGATACGTGTCAGTCACGATCGTAGCAGATGAATGAAGGAAGATCAGTATTATCTCCCAGAGGATGGCCAGATAATACTGAAGATACGTGTCAGTCACGATTGTAGTAGATGAATGAAGGAAGATCAGTATTATCTCCCAGAGGATAGCCAGATAATACTGAATTTCCTTCATTCATCTGCTACGATCGTGACTGACACGTATCTTCAGTATTATCTGGCTATCATCTGCTACGATCGTGACTGACACGTATCTTCAGTATTATCTGGCTATCCTCTGGGAGATAATACTGATCTTCCTTCATTCATCTGCTACGATTGTGACTGACACGTATCTTCAGTATTATCTGGCTATCCTCTGGGAGATAATACTGATCTTCCTTCATTCATCTGCTACGTTCGTGACTGACACGTATCTTCAGTATTATCTGGCTATCCTCTGGGAGATAATACTGATCTTCCTTCATTCATCTGCTACGATCGTGACTGACACGTATCTTCAGTATTATCTGGCTATCATCTGCTACGATCGTGACTGACACGTATCTTCAGTATTATCTGGCTATTCTCTGGGAGATAATACTGATCTTCCTTCATTCATCTGCTACGATCGTGACTGACACGTATCTTCAGTATTATCTGGCTATCCTCTGGGAGATAATACTGATCTTCCTTCATTCATCTGCTACGATCGTGACTGACACGTATCTTCAGTATTATCTGGCTATCCTCTGGGAGATAATACTGATCTTCCTTCATTCATCTGCTACGATCGTGACTGACACGTATCTTCAGTATTATCTGGCTATCCTCTGGGAGATAATACTGATCTTCCTTCATTCATCTGCTACGATCGTGACTGACACGTATCTTCAGTATTATCTGGCTATCCTCGGGGAGATAATACTGATCTTCCTTCATTCATCTGCTACGATCGTGACTGACACGTATCTTCCTTAATAATTTTAGTAATAGGTGGTAGAGCTGATAGCGGTATATCCATCCCAATTGCCGGGATTTATAAAAAATAGACTGGTGACGGGCAGCGGCGTCACTGGTGCAAGGGCTTCGGCACCGCGCTCATCAACCCGCCAGCCAGCGTGTGTGAGTATGGGCATTTCTTCCAGGAGGACCGCCAAGCGTGGACGATACAGGCTGATGGATGGATGGATGGATCCTCTGGGAGATAGGGCGCGGTATATGTATTGTAATCATTCCGTTTCGTTGCAGGTGTACCCGATATGGCTGTGTCCCTTCAAGGTGTACAACCTTCCCGGACAGTTGAGGGTCAAAGACGGTGACTCGCAAATGTTTGTCGACATTGGCACCTACGGCGTGCCTAAAGCTAAAGGGTTTGAGACAGTTAGTTGCAAATTTATACTATATCTTCTTTTAGCTTCATTTTGGGTCGAATCCTTAGAAACAAATCACAAGACGTCTAGCTACAACACAATAATCATGGAAATCAAGTGCAGAAATGCAAATTACATTTCAAATTGTAAATTAATGATAATGTAACGGCACGGCGACAGTGGGCAACAACGTCCATTCAACGGAGCGGCAACGTCGCGTCGGTGTCAGTAACAGTCCACAAGCGTTCAGTTTTAGTCTTCTGTGTTTAAATTAAACGTAGGTTGCTTTATGTATGATCTAGCAAAAACACAATCTTTATAATCAAAATAACGCTCACTAAATACAATAGAGCACCATACTTGAGAAAATATAATAATTATTCTGGCCACAAAAATGCCATATTTAAATATGATTTAACTCATTTACAGTCGTAGCCTGTTGTTGGAGTCGCAATAAAAAAGCCTGTCAACGGGGAGTATAACTCGCGGAGAAACTTTGAACTGTTTGAACAAAAATTTAGTTGAAGTATTATTCCACATAGAATGAGAAATTATTAATTTTCGGATTTATTCCTTCACTTGTACTTGTACCAGAAGACTTCTCTTGGCCCTTCGTGTTAAATTTCAAGATTATAGGTTACCATGAAGTACCCTATAGGTTTAGATGGTCAGTCAGTGAGTGGAAGTTGGATTTGTCTTTTTATTTTATTAAACTAAATTTGATATTCTAATAAATTTATCGAAGACTGGAACCCTTATAAGATTATTTTTTTGCCCGCGAATTAAGGCCCCTTTTCTCAGACGCAGCAGCACTGTTATTTAATTTGATAACAAATTGAAATTAATATCGAATATTAATCGAGGGCTTATACGTGTTGGTTGCGTCGCCGTATTCCCTGTGGTGCGTAGCGGCGCTCAGATGTCTCTTTCTGTCTCTTGGTGCGGAGGGTGAAAACCTTACTTTTCGTGTTCGTAGGAAAGAGACATATACAGTTTTAAAATGAACCCAGAATCACTAATAGAACACAAAACCGTAAAAAAAGTGTTTTTTTCGTTTTCAAATTTTATTAGACCATTTATTTTTTTTGGTTTTCAAATTTCGCAAAAATGGCCAGCCTACGCGACGCGATATGTGACGGTACATACTCCCGGCGGTAAATAATGCACATATTCTATGTACACAATAGGTTTTTTTTGGCATACGCTGGCGGCACCCCTGACATACGCTCCACTTTGGGGACCCCTGCACTACAAAGTCGAGTTAAAGTCAAAGATTTTACTTCGAAATTGTGGAAAAGACATCATGAAAAATGCTTCAGTTAGGTGGAGGAAACTATTTATTTATTTATTTATTTATATTTAAGGAAAACTTACAGCACAGTATAACTAAATTAAAAAACAGAGAAACAAATTACGGCCAATTACAAGTTTTCACTACTAGTAACATAATAACTTAATAACACTTACGTAAAATATTAGTAATAAAATTTACTGACGGTATGAAATTTAGCTTTACACATAATCAATATAAAAAAACAAGTTATTTTTAAACCGAGAAAAAGAAAACAGCATTAAATTAAATTAAGTTAAATTCTCAAACACAACACAAAAAAATGCTAGGATACAATGATACCACAGGTAAGTATTAAATTAATACATCAAATATTAAAAAACTTAGCGCTTAGCACCATTCTTGCTCTAGCCACAGAGAGGAAGAAAATATCGAGATCATGTAATGTGTTTACATAATATTACAAGGATTGTTCAAAAACATGTTTTGTTGCTTCGATTAAGCAGAAAACACAGATAAATATAATTTAAAATTTTGAAAAGTACATGTTAGAGGCGGTCTTAAATCTGGAAGAAATTTCTTCGGAACAACTATGAATAACAGATATCAAGTAAATTTATAATTGGCTTATTGATACTAAACGCAAGTGCAAAAATAAATATATATTCCTACATACAGCTATTTACCTAATACCTAAATAGGTAAGTTATATGTACATGTATGTGTATTTATGTATCCTATTATGTACATATTGTGGCAGGAAATATATTTTTAGTGCCTAGAATTTTAGATTAATATATTTAGATTATATCTTTTGTATTACACGTATGTATGATTATGATTAGATACTTGTTTTAGTAAAATTTCTCTTTTCTGCTAAGGTTTGTGGAATAAATCTCTTTCAGAGATAAGATTGCCTGTGTACATACCGTCTTATTTATTATGTGTACAAACAATTTTTGTGTACAATAAAGAATAAAGCACACCCTAAAAACTAAAGTACCTATAGTAAACTAAAGTGAAGTAATTTAAATATGAAACAGAATTACTGATGACTTTGAAGCCGGAATCTGGCTATAGTACTCGTTCTTACGAACAACTTTTACTATTGAACCATCACCAAAACACGAAAATAAAATTTCTATTCTACAGAAAAGTTACATAACTACTGGACCAATATATAAAAAAACGGATCTTTTTTGTCTATTTAATTTAACCTTCAATCAACTTTGTTCTAGATTCCGTCAACGCGTCGCATAGAAGAATTTGTTGTCAAAAACGATGGATTCCAAATGCTGTACGCAGACACATACACAACGCGCGAGGAGTTCCGTGAAATGTTCGATCACACTCTCTACGACAAAGTGCGGGATTCCCTGCCATTTTGTAAGGAAGCCTTCCCAGAAATCTATGGGAAAGTCAATAGGAATGTGCGGCAATGAAAATTATTTTTGTATTTTTGAATAACAAGAAATAAATATGTTTTTTTAAAGTATTTTTTTTGTTTAATATATTTAAAAAACAGCAAATTCTGTGGAAAATAAATATAAATATATTGCGACTCTAAGCAGTCAAAGCTTATTCTAAAAAAAGAAATTTAAATTGTACTTATATAGTCAAATATCAAAAACTGACCTCTTTATTATGGATATACTATAAATAGGAGCTCACCTTATACATATAAAGTGACTTTCGTTTATATAGCCAAATTCATACTGGACACTCGGTAAGTGGTCAGGACCAAGGTTCAATTACTCTTGTTTGCGAGCAACCTCGACACTATTAATACAGGACGTCTACATTTTGTTTTGCGTATTCCACAGAAAGGGTAATTGAACCTTGGTCCTAACCACTTACCGAGTCTCTAATATGAACTTGGCTATATAAGGTGACTTTAATTTATACAGCCAAACTCATACTTGGTAAAAGGGCGTTGCAGTCAGCCTAGATTAGAACAGAAACTTACAGTTCTGGTGCAGAACTATTGTTAAAAACAGAAAAGAGAAAGGATATGAATATTTCTACGAAAAGGAATAGGACTTTTAGCTGTGTCAGGCCTGTTCGGCGACCCGCCCACTAAGGTAACTCAGTAGAGATAGAAAGAGAAGCGCCTCGTAGGTAAATCAAATTTTTGCCACTAGCGCTGTGCGAGCTGTGAGAATAGCTTTTTATTTGTGTGCATAAAGAGTGGATCTTCTGTAGTACTATTATTTTTTCTGTGTTTGTTTGTGAGATTCAGAATCATGAAAGGCTAGGTTTCGTTCTTCGTAACGCTAAGGATTTCAAAAATCTAAAAGAACTTCTCTTTACAGCTCTTGTGAGAAGTAAGATTGAAACTGGAGCCATCGTCTGGAGCCCTCATGAATCAACATACGTGCTATTGCTCGAAAAAGTGCAGAAAGCGTTCCACCGTTTTCTGTACAAAAAGAAATTTGGGTACTACCCTTTTATGTATCCGACAAAATACCTCCTTGGTATGCTGGGGTTCAACTCGTTGGAAGTTCGACGAGACTGTGAGCAGCTTGTTGCAGCATGTCGCATGTTGCGTGGTGAATCAGACTGCCCACAGCTCACCAATCAAGTATGTCGACTGTTTGTGCCTGACAAATACCTCCGAACTCGTAAGCACGTTCTATTGTCGGTTCCGGCGTCGCATACTGTTGCTCGTAGCATGTCTCCGCTCGTCCGGGCCCGGTCATCACTCAACACACTGTTGTCTTCGGTACCAGAGTGTGATTTGTTTGCTGATAGATTGATGACTGTGAGTGAGAAATGTCTGGCGTTCTGTGAGCGTGATGAATGAAAGGAACGTCCCTATTTATAATGAATTGTATATCTTACTTTATCTTTTTAATTGTTAATTGTACATATTGAATTTATATTTTATTTTAATCAATAATTAATTTTAATACATAATTGTATAACGCATTGGTGTAAGCTGTAATGTTATACTTTTTTTTTTTAAATAAATAATTAATAATAATAATAATGATCATATTTTTGAAGTCCAAAGTTGAAACATATAACGTAATTCAAGGTCACATATTCTCTTATGCTGATGACACAGCTGTGGTTTTTACTGGTGAGACGTGGGAATCTGTGCATAGTGAAGCTGAGGCTGGATTGGCTAAAATTGATACCTGGCTCAAACAAAACCTATTAACCTTAAACACCTCAAAAACCAATTATATCTGTTTTGGTATAAATAAAAGCTCACAACCTAAAAAGTCTGGCCTTAAAATCCACAGTTGTAAATACTTACATAATGACTGTAACTGTCCATCAATAGGGAAAGTAGCCTACACTAAATACCTTGGAATAATAATAGATCAGCGATTATCCTGGCACCAACATCTTGAACTAACAACCAGTAGAACAAGAAAACTCATTTATACATTTAAAACATTAAGACATGTCGCCAATCGTGATCTACTAAATCAAATCTACATAGCCCTGGGGCAATCTATCCTAACATACTGTATCTACATCTGGGGGGGTGCTACAAAATTAAAGTTTCTTGAATTAGAGCGAGCTCAGAGATCCCTACTAAAGGTTATGCACTTTAAACCGTATAGATTTCCTACTCAAGAACTGTACTGTTTTACGAAATTACTAACCGTAAGAAAGTTGTACATATTGAACTTACTGATGCAAAAGCATAAGTCACTGTCTTACTATCCCACGAACAAAAGAAGAAAAGATATCGTTGACTCATACAGTGTTAAAACAAAGTTTGCAATGCATCAATTTAAAAAACAATCTGTTTACATTTACAATAAAGTAAACAAGCTACTTAACATCTACCCACTACTATTATTTGATTGCAAAAAGAAAGTCACCGAGTGGTTATTGACCTTGAATTATGAAGAAGTGGAGGAGCTGCTAAAGGTTATTGTGTGAGCACTTTTATAAGATATAATTTATTAACTATTTATTTAAATAATTTGGGCTTCTATTTATCTAAATTTAATTTATTTATTTTATTTATTTATTACATTATTTATGTATAAAAGTACTAATAGAATTATGTTATAAAGCTATCTATGTATCTATGTAATCATGCACCCAACCTATCCCCCTCACTATCTAAACATACTTATACCTAAGTTTTGTTTTATTTTTTATTTATTTTTTTAATTGCTGTTTTTAGTTTTATTGCTGTTTTTGTTTAACAGTAACTTATATATATATATATTTTCTTGCACAAGAAGAGCACCTATTATATGGAAGAGCGGGGTATCCTGGCACAGGTACTTCGTACTTAAAAGGATGCCCCATCCACTGATGTAATTAGTATGTAAGTTTTGCACAATAAACAAATTTATTATTTTTGTTATTATTATTTAATTCTCGAATTTTAGCAAACATACGTACAGACTCATGTTATGTTGCAATTTTTATGTATAGCGAAGAAAAAGAAGACGCAGATAATACACAATCACATTATTATATTTATTAAAATAAATAATTGAGATAAGTATATTTTTCAATTTATAATAGTGCAAACTGTAGCAGCACGACGGTGTAAGTGACAACAACGCCCATCAAACGGAGCGGCAACGTCGCGTCCACTGCGAACAGTCCACAAGCGTTCAGTTTGTCGTAGTCTTCTGCATTTAAACGTATCATGTTCTTGCACATTCTGCGTACTTCCACTGAAAATAAATAGCCGATATCAACTCTAACATTTAAAAAAACAACGTCTTTAACTTGCTTCGGTAACTTTATTTCATACATAACTTGAGTATTAGCTGTCAAGATAATTACTATAAGATGCCATTTGGTTTTATTCGATGTTCTGTAGCAATAAAGGGGAGATTTTTGTTTAAACAAAGAAAACACGCAATGTTTCTGACGATATACAAAATCACCATGTAAATGATTTTATAAATGCACATCATAAAAGAAAGAATAAGAAAAAACATACAATCCTGACATCGTTTCAAAATAATCAAACAGACTCCTGTTGAATCACTGATTGCAGTGTGAAGTTGTTCACATTTCCAACTGAGTAAAATAACAAGCAGCATATTTTTCGTTATCCAAGCTAAATAAGGAAGTGTTGACACAAATGCTTCACTTGAGGTCTTAACCTTGAAATAGACAAATTTTAATAATAATCACAATTTACGTGATACATTTATATGATACAAGCAATACATAAAGACAATGATGTACTTCTTTATAGTTTAGTTTTAAGCGAAGCGGTATTCATATTCATATTCTTTACTGCACATAATATACATAGTACACAGTAATTTTAAAATTTATGCAATTAGACGAGCTTATCTCTAAAAGAGATTTCTACGAGCAAACCTACGTGAAAGGAGAAACAACAAGATACAGGTATAAATAATACATAAGTCATCTGCTGGTGAGTGCTCATTATATTCTGTTATGTACAAAAATGCCTTTAAAGATCTAAAATACTTACATTGTCAGACATAATAATCAAAATTGAGTTAACATATATTATGCACATTAAGAATGTTTCTGCACTGTAGTACAAAATCTAAAAATAATTGCGAGAAACAATAATTACATTCTTAAACTTTCACTAACTTATAGAGTACTTGGGTCCTAGATTTACATAATATAGGCTATATTTTGTGGCACTGAGATAAGGAATCCGAGCTGTAATCGGCTTAAACCAGCTTAGGGAGTTCTTCTGCGAGGTTTGCTAATTGATCGGTACTTCCTACTGTGTAAACGTGCCTCTTATGTCTGCCGGCGCGACGGTAAGCGCCTCTTGACAAGGAAGATGTGTTGAAGCGTTATTTACATACAACGGGCTTACGCTTGGCCATTATCACGCCTGATGGAAAGACCTAGGATGAAGTGCGCACGCCCAGAAACAGATTAACAGCAGGTGAGACGTATATCGGTATTTCCAAGCACTCGCAAAAATCTACGGAAATCGGTAACGGACGAATGACTGATTATACGCGACTGCCCACTCCCCCGGTACGGCTACTCGTGACGTCATGCTGGAACATGACGAGTCGCTTGACGGCATGGCTTCGTCAAGAGGCTGGTAACAAGCTATGGCTGAAGCTTACAACCAGTAAATAGTTGTCTACGTTGTCTCTGCAGATGGGGCCAAGATTCGATAACCTTATTATTATTGGCTACCCTTAATATTACAGGGACATAGATTGTAGAATACTTATTTATAATCCCTTTCTGACATCCACGAGAAGATATAGAGTGACAATATTTTTTTAACAACTAACTTTGCCACACGCCACACTTTAACACTTTGCTAAGTGTGGATCGATTAGCCGTTTGCATCACATCAATTGTCATTGTCAGCCTCCGGAAAAGATTTGCCAGAGTTCTCTTAGAACCACTTCAAAACTCAATCTCAAAAGATCCCACCTGAGATCCAGTTTGACTTCCGACCTGACCGAGGCACATGTAAGGCAATCTTTTCCTAGTAGCAACTGTTGTAACCTTTCAATAACTGTAAAAAAAAGCAGAGAACAGGATCGGCAGCTGTAGCTCTGCTTTATTGACTTGGAAAAGCCTTTCGATAGTATGCCTCTAGAAGCCGTTTTAATGGTGCTGCAAAAGCTGGGTAAGAGATTTGTGGGACTTTGAAGACTCCTGCATGACGACATGCAGTGCTGCGTCGACTTAGACGGAGAACTGTCAAAGTTTTCCCAGTTACCCGAGGGGTTAAGAAGGTTGTGTTTTTCTTGCACCTACACTATTCGCGATGAAGAGCGCAATAGTAGTGGTAGTCAGGAGGTTTTGCAGATCTCTTCCGAAGGTGTTTCCATCCGATTTTTTGCACAGATGGTAATCTTTCAATCTGGCCAGATTTAAAGCGTGTACCAAAGTAATGTACGCAAATGTTTAGACATGTACTGTAAAATTTATTGAGGTAGCGTTTAAATCCGACCTTAATACGAGTCGATTATAATTATTAAAGTTGATTATTATAATTTATTTACCGACAATCCAAATACTCTTTCCGTAAGCTTATGAACTTTCAAAATGCATCCGTGTATGTGTAAAAGTGCTATTTTCTTTTGCTTCTTGTGATATATTTTCTCAAATTTTCTTTTGACATTTTCAGGATAAAATCTTTTTAAGTAATAAAATAAAGCATTGATTCTCGATGTAAGAAAATCTAATAAAAAGATTGGGTAAATAACGTTGATGTCGCTTGAGAATTTAGTAAGTAAAATAAAACTTTGAACAAAACCGCAGATAGCTTCGTCAAAATAAAATACATTAACGAATGTGGCCACTTCGCACATCAAAGTCACTATAAAAAGTCCCCAGATTATTAATTGAAATCTTTTAACACAGGTTTTTCCAAGCTTTTTATCTATGTCTTGTATTTTTAGTAAAATATCAACAACATAACGGCTTTGAAAAATTGTTGAAAATTTTACAAAATACTGAACTGTAGTGTCAGCTAAATGAAGGTACATAAGAAAATTTAAATTAGCAGAACCATAGCTCGGAATTTCACTGAAATATAGATTTAAAGCACATAAGCTAATTAAAGTTAAATAAGAAAGTAATGAAATAAATCTGTACAACTTGGTTTCGGAGATAATAAAGTTATCTTTTACATGAAATTTCGATGATATCATCAAAAAATCTGTAACTACAAGTGGTTTTAAAATGACTTGCATATTACGAGACACATAATTTTTCAACAGAATTTCGTTGCGGGCTACCATCTTTTTTCAATGAACACGATCTTTTGAGTCAGTCATTTCCTAAAGTGAAATAATTTAATAATTTCAAAGCCATTAGCATTAGGGTATTGTTAAAAATAATAGACAACTATGTTATTCCTATTTGTTCAATTAATTATGTAGAGTACCTTTATTTATTAATAAAGTAAACAGACTTTTCCTTTTAGCTTTGAATGTGTCGATGGCGCAATTGGTAGCCAATCCTGGCCCGAGGAATTATTTCAAGTTCTTGTCTTAACATTTGTTTCTAATTTATCTTTTCTAGATTGTAATGCACTCTAATAATAATTTTTGAAGGACATGTTTACATATACATTTATCTACACTATTATACCGGGTGTAAATAGACTGCTACCATTAAATGAAACCACATATTCTACCAACCCTACTGAACCACTTTTCCCAAGAATCATAACCGCGGCCACCCTTAGTTTGGGAAATAATTGAGTTCCAAACAAAAATGCGTAAGCCCTAACGCACGAACATACGGGCAAGTTTCGAGAGAGCCTCGTCCGTGAAACAGCTGTTCCGGTGCAGCGTTCTAAAATAGACCTTCCTCCCACGAGATAAAATCTTTGAGTTACAGTTGAATATCTTTTTTCTGAAGATTTGCGCGGTTTTTTTTCCAGTAGTTGTTCAGTATGAACATTAGAGTATATGGTTTTATTTAATGGTCGTACTCTATTTACATCCTGTATAAAGAGGTACAATTTATTTGTTTGTATGCAGGGGTTAATCTCTGGAACTACTGAACAGATTCTAAAAATTCTTTCAGCAATAGGAAGCTACATACACTATATCGTTAGGTAAAATATATATATATAGGTATATATTTTATAAGCTTTGTGTAAAAAGGTCAATAGATATTTATGAACCAAGTCGGAAAAAAAGCGCTGCTTGGCTGGTTTATCGGTGTGTGACCAGATGGTTGGTTCTACGTATAGAACTCGCATCTTGAGGGCTCCATACATTCTATTTGAGGGACAAACTTATTCCACGTGTAGTTATGAACGTCGAACTTAATCTGAAACTTAAGATCCATTAAATACTATGTTTCCAAAGGGTCTAATTAAGGTAGTCATTTCCTTAATTACATAAAGATTTTCTGATTTTTACTGTACTTAAGCTATTCGACCTTTTTGTGAACGGAAATTCAAGTTTTTAAGTCGAAGGCTGGAAGTGTCCTTTGCCAATTTGTGTCGTATAAAATTTCTTATGTTATTGGCAATAACTTTTATTTAGAGCTGAGTTAAAAGTCAAATTTTTCACATTATCTATTAATTTAAACGTGGTAACTCTCATGGGGGCCCGAGAAAATTGATGAGAAAATTGAGATGCGGATTTTTTACTATCATCGTAGTGACCCTGGATAATATGTAAGCTATATGAGGTGTTTGTAAAATAACGCCTAGGCTGAAACTGCTGGAAACAGATTAAATGAACGCGGGCGGAGCCGCGGGCAAAGGCTGGTATTGAATATTTGGATAAAAACCCAGGCTTCGAGACTCAAAAAACATTTAATTAAATGTACAAAGTAATAATAGGGTTCTCATATTAAAATTATGTTACTTTATTTTATTTTTCTTAGACTATAACGATAAATACGCTTTTAAGTTTGTTAATCGAATGCAATCAAAATGTGAATCATAAAATGATAGAATTTGAATGGAAAACCCTAATTATTACTAATCAATTTCCGCTAATTGCTTTAAAACGCAATTTTTGCATACTTTTTATTCAAAAGTAAGGAAAACAAATTTATGATGTGCATTTTGCATCGAAATTTGGTTTTACCACCTTAAATGAAATCGTATTTTTTGCACAATTACCAATCACTGGAACAGTTAATTTTAATTTCTCCAATGCCATCGGGATTTCTTCCATGTCTGCGGGACGCTAATTGTCCCGCTTCGTGGTAAACCTAGCTAAGTTAGATAGAAATCCCATTCAAAAGAAATAAGGGAAGCGCGCGGCGCTGTTGGGAGGGCCATTTTCACTTTGTGGAAACGCCTAGATTGATTCAAGAAATAGACTGAGTGTTGAACAAGTAAAGGTAGCACGGCAAGTAAAAGTAACTTTCAGTACGCAAAGACTTGTAGGATTTTTATCATTTTACAGATTAAAAAATTGCTCAAATGTGTCAAATCACAAGATATATTATTTCATAAAGAAAAACTAATCCAAGGTGTCCACTGCTAATGTACAAAATAATCCCTCACTTTTCCCTGACTTTCGATGACAATTTTTTCAAATTTCCTTGGTCACCGATTTTTATTTAAAAGAAAGATATAGCATTATATATGTTTTTAAAAGATATGCTTCAAATTTACAGTATTTTTGTGCAATTTTGAGACCAAATGTAATCTAAAATTGTAAAAAAAGTTACGGTAGTTTTAACATAATAAAATAACAGGATAAAATCTGGGTTTCTGAGTTTGAACTACTTGCATGCACTTTAAAGTATGCTAATTCTGGATTATGCGTGACATCATTTAATCATTCAGAAAATTCAGAACTGTACTTGGGACCTAACCATACTTTATTAAATGTACATTGTCCGGCACTCATTTTAATATTTTTGTCCTTCCACTTTATAAATTATAGTAATTTTATTCATAGAAAACACTAAAATAAAAGATTTAAATGAAACAAAAAAAGGATACAAAAAAGGACTTAGTTGTGGAAAAAAATCATAACATAGTTCACTCCAATCTAGAAAAAAAAACTATATGGAAGTAATACAATTAAATCCAAAATTATGTATACAATGTAGTTCACTCCACTTTTTAAAAAGAAAACTATAAAGGAGTAATTAATTATGACCAAAACTACGTCATGCATAATATTTAGCTACACTTCATGAAAAAACTAAGAATAAGTAATCTTATTATTATCAAAACTACGTCGTAATATAGCTCGATAAAAAAGAGCTTCAAAAGTCTGGATTAAGAAAGGCTAGAGCATGAATTAATTATATTCCTCATTTTACAACCACTGCGAAATTTTGGGACGCAACCAGTGTTAAATATACATTTTGTCCTGACTTTCCAGGTGACCCCTCGATTTCACTGAGTTTCCCTGACTTTCACTGACTTTCCAGAATGTGAACACCCCTAACCATCTTGTGAATTGGCACACTTGATTGAGCAAAGTGCTTTAACTAGTATTTACTGATCTGCGTATTTTTTTTTAGTCGATGATACTTTGTAAAAGCGAAGGGTTTATTTTATTAATTTAATTTCAAATTTTAAATAAAAGTGACAAAAAATTATTATAAATTATTTTTCTCTCTTTACTGTAAATATGTAGCACGTCCCGCTTTTTTTGGCCAAGTCCCGCATATAAATTTCTGGTTTCCCGCATATTCGTGAATAAGAGTTAGCGATCCTAACCCCTTTCCTCTGTTAATTTGTACTTTATTTATTTTTTACTGTATTTATTTTGATTTTCTTTGCAAGAAAGTGTTTATTCATTAATTAAATCATTCATGTCAGAAAAGAGGCTATAAATTGAGGAACTTTTATTGAATTTATGTAATTTTTTGTGATTTATGTCAATGCGAACTGTAATAGCGCGACCGACGCGACGGTGTAAGTGACAACAACGCCCATCAAACGGAGCGGCAACGTCGCGTCCACTGCGAACAGTCCACAAGCGTTCAGTTTGTCGTAGTCTTTTTAACTCGGTACAAAATGCACATCATAATATTGTTTTCCTTACTTTTGAATAAAAAGTATGCAATAAATGCGTTTTGTAGCAATTCGCGCAAACTGCTTGTTAATAGTTAGGTGATCACATGAAAATGATTCAATTTTATGCGTTTCATTTTAGCTGCATTACATTACAACTGTTTTAAGTTTGTTAATGTAATGCAAACAAAATGTAATCCATTAAAGTACGTAATATTTTGTGAAGACTTTATTATTAATAAACTATTTCCGCAAGTTGCTTTAAAACACATTTATTGCATACTTTTTATTCAAAATTAAGGAAAACAATATTATGATGTGCATTTTGTACCGAGGTAAAAAGTTACCCCCTTAAACGTAGCATGTTCTTTCTTGCACATTCTGCGTACGTCCACTGAAAGTTATTTAAAATTGATAATTAAAGTTTAAAACAGCCGACGACAACAGCACCAATGATAAGAGAGCTAGTAACCATAAAAAAGTAACGTAAGCAAAAATTAATTAGGAGAGCAACATCAGCCAATAAACTTTTTTAAAGTTTGGCAGAAATAATTAAATTTTGTGTGTCTTTTTTCTTTGAATAAACTTTTTATGTCTTTATGTCTTTTAAGGCGACGCCACGAAATTTTGGCGACATGGATCTCCATTTTTCTCAGCAATAAAAAAACATATGTAATTACCAATTTATATAGCATTTCATTGAAATCATTTTGCCCGAAGATTTAGTGCATTGATTAATTTTCATAGCAGAGAAAAAAATATTTAGAAAACCTCTTTTAAAACAGCGATTTCTATTTTACTGACAAACGGGAGCGAATGAAGCCTCTAAGTTTTTAATTAGATTTGTCTACAAATACACTTCAATATGGTCGATTAGATTTATTAAATTACTTATAGTTGTCATTTTAAATGAAAAACACTGTTTTGCCGCATACCACCTTACGGCATAAGCTAGTTCGTGAGCGCATATTTGTATGGAGTAAGTCCCCCTCACTCCACTCCCCTAAGGCGCCGATTTAAAATTAAAAGTTCATCAATGCCTTGCCCTAACTGTAACTTAAACTTATGTTACTGGCGTTAAGCTATTAGATACTTGAATTTTTGCAGCAGTGTGAGATTATATTTGAAGTTGAGCCGTTATTGAGAAAAAAACCGGTCAAGTGTGTGTCGGGCCACGCGCAGTGTAGGGTTCCGTAGTTGCCCAGTACATTTTATAAGTTGGTCTACTAATACAGATCGCGCGAAACTTCTAGTCCGCTCGAAAGTTGCTCTCCCGAAGAACTGTCCATACAATTTGGCCTGCGCGACCTGTTCTCTTAAACCTGAAAGCCTACTTAGCTGTGATAGTTTTCCTTTTAACTTAATTATACATCTGTGAACTTTTCCACATATTCATAAACAACCGTACTCTACAAAAATTAGCACTTTAAAGCTTAATATTTCGCCAACGGATCCCTAAATCAAAAAATGGCCAAGTGCGAGTCGGACTCGCGCAGAGTCGCGCACGAACGGTTCCCTACCATTATCTATAAAAACAGCAAAAAATCATGTATGGGATTAAATTAAATATTAATTTTATTTTAATTAATTAATTAATTTTTAAAATGAATATATAACTAAATATTCTGTAAATATTTCAAGCGTCTACCTGTTGCCGTTATCAATATCGAGCAGAAACGAGCAAAAAAATCACGTTTGTTGTATGGGAGCCCCCTTTAAGATTCATTTTATTTTATTTAGTATTTGATGTTATAGCGGCAACAGAAATACATCATCTGTGAAAATTTCAACTGTGTAACTATCACAGTTCATGAGATACGTTGAGATACATGACGTACGTCCCGTTGGTTACCCTGTGGGTACGGAACCCTAAAAATCATCCCCAATTTACGTGTATGGAAGATTCCCATTAGAAAAAATATTTTTACCGTTTTGCCGGCGGGATTAATATGTATACCCACCCATACCAAATTACAGCTTTCTAGTACTAATTGTCTCTGAGCTAAGCCGCGGACAGACGGACAGACGGACAGACGGACAGACGGACATGGCGAAACTATAAGGGTTCCTTGTCAGACGACGGAACCTTCAAAAGGGCCTTGACACAAGGACAGACAGGCAGAAGGACAACAATATGATCCTTAAGGGTTCCGTTTTTCCATGATGAGGAACGTCGTCTAATCCATTATCATCCCTAAGAATCGTCACACATTATAAACGCCTCAGTTGATATTGAACCAGTATCAGATCAGCACCGATCAGTAAGGCACTGATTTTGAGAAATATTTGAAAAACCACAAAAAAATGCATGACTTATTTCCGAAACGAATGAACCGAAAAATATGAACAAAATCATAGTAATTTGGGATTACGTAAAGATTAGAGGAAAAATATAGCGGGTGAGAAATTTACGATAACCAAATGACAAAATTAAATTTTTCATCCACGACTTTTATTTCGAGTACGGTATAAAAATATTTGAGTCTCTCTTTTGTGGTATAATCAATTCTTTTTTTAGTTATCACAAACAGTTATGGGTAAGATTTTAAATACCTTCTTCCTGACTGTTCCAAAAACTGATGAGTTACGGAACCCTAGGTATGCGAGTCTGACTCGCACTTGACCGGTTTTTTTGTATGGAGAAAAATACATTTGATCAGTTTATTCAAAAGTCTCAAAAAGTCTTAACATATGGATTGATGATTCCAATAGTCTATATGTTAAGGTACCACTATACTCAAGGAGTGGCCTCGCACATGCTCGCAACCGTGGCAATTTACTGACCAACTTAATAGTGTAGCTGAGTCTATACAATTTGTTTGGTAACATTAGTTTGTTGCAGACATTTTTGGAAATTTCTAGAAAATTTCCTATATTCCCCATCATCTAAGCGCTAGTACTAGGCGCGTTTTTTGTAATCGTATTGTGTAGTCGTAAAAAAATGCGTGTCGCCCGCCACCACTATAAAAAGAAAACGTGCCTAGTATTCAACCTCCCAGGTCGTGTGGAATAGAGTACATTTTCATTTTCTAGAAATCGTTAAAAATGTCTGCGACAAACTTATGTTACTTACCAAACAAATTGTATGGACTCAGCTACGCTATTAAGTTGGTCAGTAAATTGCCACGGTTGCGAGCATGTGCGAGGCCACTCCTTGAGTATAGTGGTACCTTAACATATAGACTATTGGAATCTTCAATCCATATGTTAAGACTTTTTGAGACTTATAAACTTGACCAAATGTATTTTTCTCCGTACCAAAAATAAACAAAGTAGTTTATTGGCTAAGATATTAAAAAGAAAAATCATAAGAATTAAATCATGGCCGTAATAATTAGAATAAGCCAGTATCAACAAACAATCTGAAAAGTAAAGTTGTTTTTTGTTCATAATTAATTCTACGGAAATTCGATGTCAACCCACTGTGCGCCGTCAACTCGTCGCCTACTAGTACAAAAACGTCGAATACGTAACACGATTAAATATTCATAATTCAATGCTTTACTTTGAGATGGTCTAGTCCCGATCGTTATAATGTGCGTCGACGTTAACAATACCTACCATTGTGACATCGATTCAGAACAATCAGATAGACTCCTGTAGCATCTCCGACTGCGGTGTGAAGTTGCTCACATTTCCAACTGAGCAAGTTAATTAGCAGCATGTTTTTGGCTATCAAAGCTAAAAACTGAAGAGTCGATACAAATACTTCACTCGAAGTGTCACCCTAAAAAGAACACGTAACAAATTTATTTACTTTACATGTTTAGAACAAATATTACAAAGCTTTTTAACAGTATGTTTATTTAACGCTACAATTTTAATGTTGATCAAAAATAATTTTTGGCCCCAACCCTGATAACCAAAAATAAATATAAATCTCTTAATAATAATACTTGATACTCAACTGATAGGTTATAGGTGGTAGAGCTGATGCCGGGCTCGACTGTGGAGGTACCACCATCTCACTCGCAAATCCTCTCGAAGTTATTCGGGGGAGAGTAAGAGAACAGCTCTCAGGCAAAACCAGGCGGCCCACCATTGCCTGGGACCGATGGATGGCGGTATATCCACCCCCAATTGCCGAGCCTTATATAAAACAGACTGATGACGGGCAGCGGCGTCACTGGTGCAAGGGTTTCGGCACCGCGCTCACCAACCCACATGCCCAGCGTGTGTGAGTATGGGCATTTCTTCCAGGAGGACCGCCAAGAGTGGCGAAATCCTGGAAAGGCCTATGTCCAGCAGTGGATGAAACAGGCTGATGGATGGATGGACTCAACTGATGCCGGGTCAGGTCGGACCCGAAATATATCTTAAGAATGTTATTATGTGTCTATATAATTTACATATATTTTATTTTATTGTACAATAATATAATTAAAAAATAAAAGAAGAAGCTATCAGCGGTTATTATTATATCATTAATAATAAATAAAATGCATACCAAAAGTAATATCCCGTAAAATAGCATATTTAACTCCATACAAAATATAATGTTAACCAAAATACAATATTACAAACCATGGACCTCGGGTCTCGTATAAAATTTACCAAAAAAGTGTCCTTAGTGAAGTGTCAAAATATGAAGAAACACAACATTTTAATTTGAATCGTATATCATTGTTGCACGGCTTAATTTTGATTGGCGTGTGATTGACACCCTTTTTTAATTTTCAATGGTTTTGGCTCTCTTTTGGTTCGGACACTTTTGAGCACAGACCCGATGTCCATTTGCTAGTATACGTCAATGTCCATCCTATCCTATCCTACCCTATCCTACTTCCTACTAATATTATAAATGCGAAAGTTTGTGCGTGTGTGTGTGTGTATGTTTGTTACTCTTTCACCTCTTTCACGCTGAAACGGCTGAACGGATTTGGATGAAATATAGAATGGATATAGCGTATACACATAGGCTACTTATTATCCCGGAGAAAAGCATGTCGTTAAACCGAATAATAACCGCGGGCAAAAGCTAGTAACGATGTAAATGTTGACCAATGGTACGCGGCAAATGGCACGCACTGGCAACGTACGCTACGCACAGCTTGCAACTTTAGACCATATAACACGGGACTAGACAAGCGCACTTATCCCCCTCTGGCGAAGTACATGAACAATTTGTTCATGTAAGTTTGCTTGTGTGCGCGTTTTGTGTTTGTGTTGCAACTTTTGATTTAGTGTGACATATCAATTTTTCGCAGGAGTGTGCGTGAATGAGTAAATGTGTGCTGTGCGTGTTTACCTCTCCTCCCGTGGAAATCGGCAGAATAATTTCAGTACTAAGAGCCGCGCTTTGCCAGGTCCCGTGTTAAATGCAGGCTCTCAGTTCGGGTGGTACCGATAGTATAGCAGTGCTATGAGAATTCATCTAAAGCAAACCGTAATCCGTTGCGTGCCGTGCGTGCTTTGCGTGGGCCAGTCGACGCAAACCGTAACTATAAATCGTTCGTAAATGTTAGGTAACCCGGTAACTAAAGTCAAAAATAATTATGACGACGTATTAGCGTGTTAGGTTGCTATGTAAGCAAATTCAGGAGCCGGCTGAGAGAAGAGGAGCGGCAGTTTTAACAGAATCTATGATATACTGAAAAATCCTTCACCTCCGACGACTGTTTCAATAATTTGAGATTGCTGGCAGCGGCAGCAGAAGCACAGCCTTACGGTACTTACGGTATACGGTAAACAGCTATTAATATTGCCCCAGTTATCTTTTTTATAGGTCACAAAGTAAGTAAGTAATTTATCTGTTTTTACAAGTAAAAATTATCTATATATTTTTTGGGTTCTTATTATTTTTAGACGTTTAAAAAAAGTAAAAGGCTTTAATTTTAGTTTTAGTGTTGTCAAAACATAAATTTTTCCAAAGTAATATAGCTTCTGTTGTTGAGTTGATGCTCGTGATTGTTGGCACTTGGTGGAACTTTTGATACATTTTTGATTGAAAAACTCTTGTACTTGTCCACTGATTTATATTATTTCCCTTACCGGTTTCGCTGTTAAAGCATTATCAAAGGTTTTTTGGTTGTTTACGTATAATATATGAATTCTGTTGTTGACACTAAAGATCTATTTTGAAATGAAGAAATGTTGGTTTTGACAGCACTAAAACTAAAATTAAAGCCTTTAGAATCGGCTTTCTTGTTTAAGCATTATTATTAGAGTGCATTACAAGCTAGAAAAGATAAATTAGAAACAAATGTGAAACTTACACAAATGTAAGTCCTAAAGTTAGTATGGAAACGATACTTATAGGATCACTTTGTTGTCCGTCTGTCCGTCCGTCCATCTGTCCGTCCGTCCATCTGTCTGTCAAGACCCTTTATCTCGGGAACGCGTGAAGGTATCGAGTTGAAATTAAAACCATATACTCAAGTCTACAGTCTTTTGAAGCTGTGAAAATAGCAAACTTCTAAGTTAACGTGAAAAAAAGATACGGCCGTTTATGCCGCAAAAACGTACATTTCGACATTCGCAAGGGAATCAAAGTTCATAGGGTATTTCCCGTTGACCTAGAACTATGAATTTTGGCAAGTAATACCGTCTTATACTGCGAGTATAGGTAAAAATCTGAAAACTATACATTTGTAATTAAATCATAAAAAATATAGTCTTTAACGGAGCCCTCGGTGGGAGAGTCCGACTCGCACTTGTTTGGTATTTTCTATTTGCGCTTGTTTGTTTCTTTGGGAAAGTTGTTTATGAGTATGGTTTGTAGATTATGCGGTTTTATTTCAGGACATTTTCAGGATAATGTATTAATTTGTCTATTTACACCCAGCCTGTAGTATGTTAGGTATGTAAATGCCACGTAAGTGCAGACTGGTGGTATGTTAGGTAGAAGTAAATGCATGATAGGTATGTACATGTAAAAGAAACGAAAAATACTTACATTGTCAGAGATCATGATTAAAATTGATCGTACGTAGAGAAGGCACATGAAGAATGTTTCTGCACAGTAGAACAAAATCTAAAACAGTAATCGTGTAGGTAATTAGACTTATTCAATTGTTTCATCCATTGTATTTTAGACAGTTTATACAGAATGGAAATTGAAAACGGTCCGTGGAGGTACAGTACCTTTATTTCAGGGGTCCGTACCCGAAGGGTGCCAATTTCCAAACGGGACCATATTACTAAGGCCTCCGCTGTCTGTCTGTCCGTCTGTCACAGGGGTCTACAGAATTCGTGTTAGTGATAAAGGCTCTGTCACGAAAAATTTATATAGAAAAAAAGAGAGAAGAATTTATTTATTGTCAAAACAAAAGAAAAAAATATAATAATAATGATAGATAAATTCTTAAATTAATTTGACAAAAGACATTCTCTCTGTAAATGCTGTTTATCAGCGCATCTCTGTAATAGAAATATTATTTTACACAGTTGCGTTTACAAAAAGCATATAAATGAAAAGTAAATAATAAGTACAAAAAAAAGCTCTGCGCTCATATTTTAAAGGGACAAATATGAACTATAAATAAAGTTTAACAATACCTACGAGTATATTTCACTGTATTTGATTTATTTACTGATAGGTGGTAGAGCTGATGCCGAGCTCGACTGTGGAGGTACCACCATCTTACTCGCAAATTTTCCCGAAGTTATTCGGGGGAGAGTAAGAGAACAGCTCTCAGGCAAAAAAACCAGGCGGCCCACCATTGCCTGGGACCGATGGATGGCGGTATATCCATCCCCAATTGCCGGGCCTTATATAAAACAGACTGGTGACGGGCAGCGGCGTCACTGGTGCCAGGGCTTCGGCACCGCGCTCACCAACCCTCCTGCCCAGCGTGTGTGGGTATGGGCAATTCTTCCAGGAGGACCGACAAGAGTGGCGAAATCCTGGAAAGGCCTACGTCCAGCAGTGGACGAAACAGGCTGATGGATGGATGGATGGATTTATTTTATCAATACGCATGTTGCGATTTCACCTATCAAAAAAAAAACTTATCTGTCCAAATGTAGTGGTGTTGCCATGTGAGTACTATGTAAATATTTAAATATAAATGAAAAAACAAACATGTAAAAGTATGTAACTAGTTGTAAAAAGAAAATAAGTATAATACTAAGTAATTTACAGAACTGATACGTTCGTAATATATCAATGGGAATAATTGATATAATTTATGATTACACAATGACATTTTACACAAATGTCATTGTGATTACAAATGCCTGGACGTAGTGCAAAAAGGGTGCAATCAGTCATGAAAAATTAGATCTACAATACCATTCTGTATAGAGAAGACAGTGCGAAAAAAAAGATAGTCCTACTTACAATTTAAAAAAACCTGTTAAGCTTACTGAATTTTTCGTTATTTTTGTGCTGCTAAATAACGTTTTGCAAAGTGGCTGTCACGACGATCGCTGCGTTTCCGGAGGCGCGAAAACTATATAGGGAACTTTCATCGCGCCTGGTCGACGCTTCGATCGGTCGACGTCTCGGGTCATCAAAGGGCTAGTGGCACTTACCTCGGCCAAGGACGAACTGATAATTTTGCCCACGGGCCCAAAGTCTCGACGCCAAACGGCACAAATATGTACAAGTTATATTTGCGCCTCTTGTTGCTTTCGGCCGAATCCGCCGCCGCACCAGCGGCTTTACAGCTTTCCCTAACATGGGAGGCCGCCAGCGTGTCTACGCATGTAGCGTCCGATACTAGCGGCCGCCCATGTTTCCAGGGCATTAGTGACATATCATCGGGCCTCTTGCCATCATCTCGTGTAATCCCCGTCGGTTCTAAAACGGACGGGGTGTTGACGGTGACATAAGGGCCCTCCGGGTGATGTCATTTAAGCTGGCATGGCGGGAGAGACGGCCGGCACTGCGTCGACATGAGAGTCCGTGGAGACCGTATTGGTCAACATCGGTTCCGCAGGGGCAGCGATGTGGATTATGTTAGGGTAGTACCTAGTCGCAGGCCGATGGCGGTACTGAACGATTGATCGTCCATTAATGTGCCTATGTTAGGCGAAGGGAGAGCCCGTAGTCAGTATCCAGACTCACGTTCTGAAACGGCAAGGAGATGCGCCCGTTCTGTGTCGCTAATGCAGGTTTCTAATTGTTGTTTGTAAAATTTTGCAGAACTGTTATTTTTTAGGGTGGATTTTTACTCTATACATATTTAAGGTACAACACGGACCACTTTTAATTACCGCACTGGTATCTACATATTATTATGTATAAAATTTATTCACCGGCAAACCAAATACTTCTTCTGTAAGCTTAAGAACCTTCAAAATACGGTCTTGTGCACTAAATAGTGTCGGTTTATTTTGGTTTTCGCTAATCTCACATTTTCTTTTTAACTTTTCACGAGAAATACGGATCACGTTACGGTACAAAGTTTTTTGTCGTGATGATATAAAATCGAGCAGAAAAATTGGATAGATAATATTGACGTCACATGATAAATTACTCAGTAAAATAAAATACTGCACAAAATCCAGACTGAACTTACTAAAGAAATATATATTCATTATTAACACAATTACTTGACACATCATACCCAAGAAAAATAGTACCCAAATAATTATTTGAAATCGTTTGACACAGTGTCTTCCAAGAATTTTGTTGATGTCTTGAATTTTCAGAATAATTTCAACAACATAAGAACTTTTAGTAATTGATAAAAACTTAGCCAAGTATTGTAGTCCAGTCTCGGCGAGTCGAATGTATTTTATGAAATTTAGATCGACGGCATGAAACCTCTGTGATTCATTGAAGTATACTTTCAAAGCACATAAGCTTAAAATACCTAAATTAGCTAATAATGAAATAAAGCTGTACAGCTTAGTTTTTGAGACGATAAAATTATCTTTTATACTAAACTTCGATGACATCATCAAGAAATCAGTGACTACAAGTGGTTTTAAAATTATTTGCATGTTGTGAGACACATAATTTCTTAAGAGGATTTCTTTAATGGCCATACTGTATAATTGAACACGATCTTTGACTCACATTTTATTTCCACAAGTGAAACATTATTTAATCAGTACCATTAGAGTATTGTCAAGAACAATTCATCAATTATATTTGTTGTTTCATTTTCTTCAATTCCATTTTCACCGTACAAACCGAATAAAAGGCGCTCTAATATCACTAATTATATCCAGTAAGGCTAGCATGGATGGGCAGATTGGGCAGTAGTGAAGACGATAGTATACTTACGAGTATCTCACCTAAATATTAGAGTGTGATAAACTCACGGTGAACGACTTTTTCACGATTTCCACGATAGTTAATAACTTATGTTCGTATAAAAAGAAATACAAGAAAAAAATGCCGCATTTATGGGGCAAAATGGGGTTTCCAAATAAGTTGCTATAAACACTAATTAACAGCACTATAGTGTAACAACTGTTTCTCTACTTCGGACAGTCCGTTTCTCTACTTTGATTTGAACAATCAATCTGTTTTTCTGCTTCGGACAATATGTCACTCTTCTTCTATATAGTATGTTCGATTTATCATGATATGGGTGACAGATCGTAATTTTCCGTTTCACCTATACTACTCACACCATACTACATACACCCAGGTGCAAAAGAAAATATTAGGTTTTAGAAATAATGTATATCATCATTGCAAAAATACAATAAATTATTTATCTATAAATCGAAACAATAACCACAATGTATTAGTTAAATTTAACAAAAAAAGATTCAGAAAAGAATAATGTCTTTTTGATACATGATGCGTGGATCGGAACGCTAAACCATAGGTACGGACACTACATAATCGAAAATACATCGATGAATCGGTGCGGCCATCATATAGGATCGCGTCGGTATGAGTGCATCTTGTATGCGGTTTGTGTTTTCGTTGCGGTTGGTTTACGTGCTATTTGTTTTGACGTTTGTTACAGTTTTTGTTGATTTTTGTTTTGTTTTTGTTGTTTGTTTTTGGTAAAAAGCCAAGAAAAACAAAAAATAATCTTTGATCTCTCAAGCTCGGGAGTTATTGGTTCGTTTAATTTAATTAATTTAGAAATTAACAAAAAGTAGTTTGGATAATAAAAGATCAATCAAATAAAAAATCGATTTGACAGCCCTTGTTAACGTTTTCGATACTTAAAAAAATCGATTCTATTTCGTTAGGGCACATAACTATAACTGCCAACTTTGAACTGCCACCCATATCATGATAAATCGAACATAAGTACTATAGTCTGCCAAGCCATATTTGGCCGGAAGTATTTTAAAAGTGATGTTTTAACTACTAGATGTAGAAGTGAACGAATCCTTGTAATGAAGGCTTATTGTTAAGTTAATCCTTGTTAAGCGGCAATTTCAGAACTGACAGACTTATGTTTACCCTCTTTACGATTAAAGGGCTAAATGATGCCATGTGTGTCGTATTGATGTCACATCAAGTCACATGACGTATATAGTACGTTAAAATGGTGACCAGAAGTGAAGGATTTTCTCAAACTTCTAGCCAGTTTTAAATAGGTGCTATACTTGTCTGATCCTCGCTCAGCACACCTTTTTCGACCGTGTGCCATGCATTTTATCGTGTTGTCATATCACGTAGGCAATTTTGGACCAGGCTTACAGACTATTCGGGCAATCCGTTACTCTGTTTAGAACAATCTGTATCTCTGCTTCGTACAATCTGTTTTTCTAGTTCAATGAAGTCATTCTAATCCGCATTTTGTTTAGTTTGTTGTACAGTAGGTAGTATCCAAAAGCAAAGTTTAAGAATAAAATCTCCTGTTTTTAAACGTAGTTTTTCTTTCACATTCATTAAACTTTATCTCATTCATACAAGCAGGAAATGGACTTATCATTCTTAATATATAATAATAAATCATTTTTTCATAAAGATATCGTAAGGTCCGGCCCAGCGATGTGTACAAAAATTTTTGCGCCCTAGGCAATTGTAGGTACTCGTCCTTGGCGGCTCCTAGACAGGGTTAGGTGGAATTTGAAGTTTGGTTTAGTGTTGAGGCAATGATGTCAGCGTCGCCGATCGGCAGTCTTTCTCCGCCGATCGGCTATCCTTCGCTGCCGCTTGCAGGCAGTTGTCCAATTCGTCTAAAATGTACCTCCTTTCATAACCTAGAGTTGGTATTGGTAGTCCACTGTAACTTATACTAAGTAGTTAGGTACGTAGTAAGCGAACGACTGTAATGATTATCCTGGATTTTCTGTGGCGAAGTTAAGGTCAGTTAGTACTCTGAATTAGGCTAGCACATTACCATGTATTAGATGAAAGGCAGAAGGGAATAAGTGACACTTTATCCCAAAATGAGTTTTTATTACAGTATATTACTTTTAATATACTATTTTTAGTGTCTTTTCGCTTGAGACCAATTACAAGCAACACATTTACACAAGTGCGATATTTAACTGTCAGGCTTGTTAAAAACTTTGAATTTATGACATTTTAAAAAAGTAAGTTTTGACTGTCGTTTATTTCCATTTTGCCTCACTCTCCAAAAATATAACCTCACGGTTTGATTGCCTGGAATATTAGTCTATCTGTCAAACAAATATAATTTTTGTTATCTACCTTTAAATTTAAAACAATGTTGGTCATTAGTTTATAGTTTAAGTAATGATAGAATATTATAAAAATATGCCGGTAACTTTTTGTTGCTACAACTTCAGTGGAAATAATGTGAAGGTTTCATAAATAAAAATTTTAAATTTAAAAACTTTGGTTGAATCTTTTGTCTTCTCATTTAGATATTTTATTTACGACCTGAGCAGCACAGCAAGTCTTTTCGATTTATTTCTAAAAGGTACAACATGAGAGCACCAAGGTAGTAGTAAATTGTCCTAAATTGTATGTACACAAAAAGCACTTATGATATTTTGCCCTGTTAACATGTCATGTCATTATAGTAACATTTCTACCCGTAAACGTTTGGGTGTGAATGTATCGTAAGCGAATTTTACCTGTTAGTCTTACTGCTAAACATCACTTCTGCCATTTTGCATTACAGTACTATTTTTCATTTGTGTGTTACCATTACCAAATATAATTTTTGGCTGGTGGCATATTTTAAATAAACCTGGGGTATTTAACGACTTTTTCTATTATATGCGTAATCCCAAAGATAGACCGCGGGTCATTCTCATTGTTTTAATCAGTACTTTTCTGAAATTTAATAGTAAACAAAGAAGTTAGGTTTTTTTATTTATTTTTTTGATCTTTAAATGGCTCTCCTGTAAAGTTTACCTTTTGTCGCTTATTCCCTTGTCTTTTATACGTCGCAAACTTATTATATTTATTATATTACTAGCTTTTGCCCGCGGCTCCGCCCTCGTGTTATTCGGTTTAACGACCATGCTTTTTTCCGGGATAAAAAGTAGCCTATGTATTAGTTTAGACTATAAGCTATATCCATTCTAAATTTCATCCAAATCCGTCCAGCCGTTTGAGCGTGAAAGAGAAACAGACATACACACACACACCCTTACACACACAAACTTTCGCATTTATAATGTTAGTAGGATTAAGTATACTTACTTAATTCACTAAGTATCTACTTACCAAAATCATGAATGAAACTCCGATTCTTTTCATCATAAGGAATGTAATGTAAACAATTATTTAAGTACATTTGTGGTCAAAGACCAATCGGTTCTGGAGCACATTATCTACCGATCTTGAACCAGTGACCTTGCCCAATTTCGTGATACATCTGTTACTTGGTATCTTAGACCATATAACACGGGACTAGGCAAGCGCACTTATCCCCCTCTGCCGAAGTACATGAACAATTTGGTCATGTAAGTTTGCTTGTGTGCGCGTTTTGTGTTTGTGTTGCAGCTTTTTATTCAAAATCAAATCAAAATCAAAATATTTATTTTTGCAATATAGATACATAAAGTATACTTTCTACAAGTCAAAGTTAATTTTACCAATACATATCAATATTTCGCAGGAGTGTGTGTGAATGAGTAAATGTGTGCTGTGCGTGTTTACCTCCCCTCCCGTGGAAAATGGCAGAATAATTTCAGTACTAAGAGTCGCGCTTTGCCAGGTAACACGGGTAAATGGTCTAAGCTTGGTATAAACTAGCTTTAACAAATGACTTAGAATATAATTACTTGTTGGTTTAAAAAAAAAGTGCCCCTTACACAAATACGAGTTCGGTTAAAGAAGTAAACTAAACACTTTTTTTATACGACAACCAAATCCAGTTGATTGGGTAAGTGGTAGATTCGGTACGATTCTTCAAAAACTATTGAAAAGAGGAAGGCCTCCTCTTAAAAGTTTTTTCCGGTTACGTAACGTCAGGGCAGGGAAAGGAAAGGTGTGCTGACCTAATTCTCACTTTTATTACAATTGTCGCACAGTGGACCGCTACTGAAATATATAACTTGGGATTTTTATTATCGTACCTTAGTTTTTTAATGCCAATCGATAGATTACATTACCCTAATGATATTTTTCCTAAATGGTATAGCTTGGTGAGAAAAAAACGAATTGTATTTATTATGTTGTGGATAATTATTAATATATTGTGGATAAGTACATGAGTTATATATAAATAAACATAATGTGTATTAATTTCCACCAAGTGCCAACAATCACAAGCATCAACTATGCGAATTGTATTTATTATGTTGTGGATAATTATTAATATATTGTGGATAAGTACATGAGTTATATATAAATAAACATAATGTGTATTAATTTCCACCAAGTGCCAACAATCACAAGCATCAACTATGCGAATTGTATTTATTATGTTGTGGATAATTATTAATATATTGTGGATAAGTACATGAGTTATATATAAATAAACATAATGTGTATTAATTTCCACCAAGTGCCAACAATCACAAGCATCAACTATGCGAATTGTATTTATTATGTTGTGGATAATTATTAATATATTGTGGATAAGTACATGAGTTATATATAAATAAACATAATGTGTATTAATTTCCACCAAGTGCCAACAATCACAAGCATCAACTATGCGAATTGTATTTATTATGTTGTGGATAATTATTAATATATTGTGGATAAGTACATGAGTTATATATAAATAAACATAATGTGTATTAATTTCCACCAAGTGCCAACAATCACAAGCATCAACTATGCGAATTGTATTTTTTTAGTATGGAGCGAGACCCAAAATTGCTTATTGCTGCGAAGTCTTGACCGATCCCGCCTTCAAACCCCCATAAATAACATTTCTGGTGTCTCTTCAATAGATCTAAGCATTTTCCACGAGCCTAAAGTTGCCTATTCGTCAGTTATGCGAGTCGAAATAAACATAAAAATTCATTTAAAAAGTGGGTATGATTTTGTGACATTAGCTATTGTGTTTTTTTATCAAAACCGTAATTTTTACTGGTACTAATAAATACGGTTTTCAAATAAACAATCAGAGAAGAAAATTGAAGGTTTGAAATGAAAAGCGCATACGAGTAATATTTATTAAAATATATTGTCATGACATGAATCCCCGAGGGGATATCAGAGGTGAAATGCAAGTCACAGTCCACACTTGGTACACCCGCGGTTCACCGACGATTATTACGTCCCAACGTGATGGGTGGTGAGCCCTATCGCCGTTCTACGGGCACAAATACACGCTTTTTAGGGCATGCAGGTTTCCCCAGGATGTTTTCCTTCACCGTTCATTATGTGGTAAGTATTAAATACTCTGCACATAAATTCCGAAAAATTCATTGGCATGCCCGGGGCTTGAACCTGGATCTCAAAGATTAAGAGGCCCGCGTTCTACCCCCGAGCTACCGCCGCGCCATATTAACAAATATCATGCTATATAAAACTGATCATACCTACAAACAAAAATCATTGTATAATTAAAAACAATTCAATAACTTATTCAATATCACTATCTTCTAAAGTATGTATATCTATAAAATCTATTTCTTCAGATTCACTCGGATATTTTATCAGAAGTTCGATGGCTTTTGAGGAGAGAGCCATTCTCCGTAGTTCAATTATTCTTGGTCTCTGTGTTGTCAGTTTAGGATCAGAAGGCAAAAGAAGATTATGCAATATATCTTAGTTTGTAAGGGCAAGAAGAATGCGCAGATTTATCAAAAATGCTGCCTTTACTTCATTGTTGTTTTAACACTTTTCTTTATTTATATAAGACTGAAAACGAGAGATCTTCTTACATTGGGATAGATCTTATTTTTGAACTGGCGCTATTTTCACAGACAGACTGTATGTGTTAAATTGGTATCTATTATCAGTCATATCCCCACTCTCGACGGAGCACCGCGCTAAACGGTGGCAACTGTGCAAAGTTTCAAGAAAATCCGCAATATAAAAAGCAAAATGGTTTCAGTAAATTGCTTTTATGAAATGGAATAACGGTTGAATTATTATTATTGATGTGATTTTTAAGTGAACAGTGAACATAATTATATAAAAGTGCCACAAATTGAAAATTAAAAAATAAAATGAAGCTGCATTTAGCGATTTCATTATTGTTGGTCTTTGCAACTAAACGTTTGGTGAATGGTAAGTGATTTTCTCACATAATTTTATTTTTATTATTACTAGCTTTTGCCCGAGAATTCGTACGCGTGGAGTCCGTTATTAAAAATTAAAAAACATTTGCGCTATTCCAGACAAATCCCCTAAGAAATTCGTTTAAACAAATAATTATAAACAGCTGCTTCTTCCAAGGTTACATCTAAGCGGCTTTTGAAAAATTTCATCCCCTACTTTAACCTTCGATTTACGGAATTTCGATACAAACTTTCTAGGGGATCATTTCCTTAAACACGTCATTTCATTTAATTTTAAATTAAAAGGCTAAAAACCACTCTCATGTTGTTGTCTACAAACTAATAAATTTCTTATTCATTTCCTTATCCGGGTAATCCGTTAGAGGTTGAATTTCGAAAAACCCTTTCTTAGCAGACATCTACGTCATAAAACGTAGTATGTACAACATGGTAAGTTTTCACAACTAAAGTTTTAAACTTAAACGTTTCAAAGTTACATCAATAATTGACAATTAAAACTTGCCAAGTTCTATATGTTCAGTGGCAAGGACCCTAACAAACTTTCCTTTAAAACAAGTGAAGAACGTTGTACATTACTGCAGTTATGTATGACTTACTAGCTTTTGCCCGCGGATCCGCCCGCGTGTTATTCGGTTTAACGACATGCATTTTTCCGGGATAAAAAGTAGCCTATGTGTTAAGTTAGGGTATAAGCTATATCTATTCTAAATTTCATTCAAATACGTTTAGCCATTTCAGCGTGAAACAGTAACAAACATACACACACACACACACACACACACACACACAACTAACTTTTTATGCTTTGTCTTTATCAGTATGGTTTGAAGTGAAAAAGACAAAACATAAAAAGTTAGTTAACCCGAGTTAAGTTTGCTTGGTGCAAGTGGACCTTAGTCATCCCCATGGCACGAATGAACAAGTCAAAGAGTTTATCTATCCAAAGCATACAAAATACCTAAATCAGTTCCCATTCTCGGAGAATTTATGCTAGCCCGCAGATTCACGCTGGAGGTTAGATTCTCTTTTCTTATATTTTTACTGACATTGGTCAGCGGCGGTTAATTTGTCAGATAGCAAATTAAAATTTTTAAATTTTTTCCTCTGAATATTGTAGAAATTAACTGTAAAGGCTTTTTAAAATCAAGTTTATAAAAATGTGTTTTCGTTTTTTTTTATAAAAAAATGAAATTTTCTTTACAAAACGTAACAGAAAGTCAACGTTTAATTACTATCTCTATTTTAAATATGCAACATCAACGAGTGCACTTAAATGTTGAACGATCTTTTTATAAAATGATACATAATCATAATCATCTTTATTTGTTGAACATAGGTGCAAATGGTGTTATATAAAATTAGTTTCTTCTATGATCTGCCATGCACAAACAATAAGTACACAATTAATTAAGTATTTTAAGCTACAAAACTTTGGTCATGCAAACAAAACATTTAAGTAGGAAAACACAAAAAGAACATAAACATTAAGAAACATTTTTGGTATTTATTTACAATAATAGTACCCGTACCGCTCATCAACAAGTCAACCCTTTAAGATATAAGTAAAAATTCAGAGAAGTGGATATATTCATTAAGACGTCAAAAGATTACTGCCAAGAGCATGAAAAAAATTCAGATCAGATGATCAGGTTGCAAATATATTGTATATTTGTATTTTCCAACATTAAAACGATCATTTTTTACCTACGCTAAATTTAGTCGGAGAAGACAAAATTTTTAGGTAAAATAAATAACAAACGTAAATTTTTGCAATATTATAAAGGTGACCAGTTACTTGAACATATCCATAATAAATGGATTGTACTGTTGTTTTAATATTCCATAATAAATTAAGATATCTTTATTTCCAAAATATATTTATTTTTTGTTTAGCTACTGTGACATATTAAAAACAAATACAATGTGATATTTCTATAAAAAGTGACAAAAAGACATGTTAATGAATAAATATTTATACAAACCTCTGTTCGTGCCATGGCAATAAATAAAATTTAGTTATAATAACTGAAGGAGCCCCCATAAGCCCCGGCACCCACTTTAATCTCAATTCTTTTTTTGGCGAAGCCTGCACTACTTTTGTACTGAACTTGGCCCCTTTTTCACATTTATCTTTGTGGTGGGATATGTAATTGATTTTTGTAAAGTTATATTTCACCAGTAGCCAGTAGCATAAACAACTACACTCACAATCTCGCTCAAAAAGTGTCCGCGATGCATTTTGTCACCGCTATGGGGTGACAAAATCGAATGACGATTTCGTACAATTGACATTGCATCTTATGTTAACGACATAACGTCTTAATTTGGTTGAAGCATTTTTGCTACTATGCACGTCGCACGTTCGGACACTTTCTGACGAACTTAGAGACTGTGGTCAATGCCAGTAACGGGTGGTTCCACGCTCGCGAATGTAATTAATGACATGTTCATATTCATATTCATATCGTTTATTTGCAAGATAACACCAAAAGTGGTATACAAATCATTTTAAAATACATTAAACATCTTACAAATAAATAGATTAGTACCACATCATTACACAACCATGTTAACTTATTATTTAATTGGTAAAAATGCCCTTATATCAAAATTAAAATGAAAAAAAAAATTCATACAATTATATAATAATACAATATTAATTTTAAAATATGTCTGAATGTATGTTACAATAGACACAATTAGTCAAATATAATTGTCTACTTTACTGCTCAAAAAATTCAATTAATTTATAGTACGGTTTGTCCAATAAGTAAAGCTTTAGTTTTCTTTGGAAACTTTGGAGATGTTCGCTTTCTACAATATTTTCGCTCAGGTTATTGTCCCTAGGGAACTGCCTGTCCACAGAAAACAAACTATACATGGCCTTTACCCAAGTTAAGAGTCTAACCATTACAACAGTGAAAGAATTTTCAAAATTGCTCCAGAGATTACCCACGCGAATATAATTAATAGCTATGTCCCTAGGGAACTGTCCGTCCCCAGGAAATAAATTAAAGCCTATGTCCAAGTAAAGAATCTAACAATTAAAACAGTGAAAGGTTTTACAAAATCGGTTTAATAGTTCCAGAGATCACCCACGGGAATGTAATTAATGGATATGTCCCTAGGGAACTGTCCGTCCCCAGGAAATAAACTAAAGCCTATGTCCAAGAAAAGAATCTAACCATTACAACAGTCAAAGAATTTTTTAAATTGGTTCGTGGTTCTACAGATAACATCCTATGTAAAAATAAACAAATTTTACCTCCTTAGAATATTAGTGTCGAACAGAGTGCATTGCATGATAGAAAAACCGGTCAAGTGGAAATAAGACTCGAGTGAAATATGAATTATGCATTTTTTTAAATTTAATTTCTCGTTTGATTTTCAAAAAGTTATTGATGTCATTTTACTGATTAGGGAACGCACTTTCGATATCAGTTTAAATTTTTTTGATATCTGTAATAGTTACGGAATAATCGCCTGGTCACACTTAACGGTTCGGTTACACCCTGTATATTTACATTAAATTGAAGGCCCCCGAAATATTATTTTTTTACTGTGTCTATTTTTTTCCAAGATGCAATTATTTTAAGGTTGGACAGAACCTTTCAGAATATCAATAAGCATCTGCTCTTACATTCTACTTAAAAATTGTAAGTAGGTACCATTGCAGTACAAACAATCATGGCAATAATTATATCTCTCTGTCAAAACATTACATACATTTACATAATATATCATCATCATCATCATCATCATCATCATCATCATCATCATCATCATCATCATCATAAATACTTTATAGCACAAAAAATAAGTACAAAAAGGCGGACTTAATGCATAAAGCATTTTCTACCAGTCAACCCATACATGTAGGTACAACCTGTTACCATCAAGTTACCAAAGAACCTATCATTCTAGAACGGATACAATAGATACCCCAGCCACATGGCTGTGCTAATACCTAATACTCAAGAGCGGATCCAGAGAAGCTGGGATTAATACTACTGTTTCTTTTCTTTAATAAGTAGGAGCATAACACCGCAATTTGCAATTAACAATGAATAATAAATAAATAAATAAATGAACACTTAAACATAGTTACAAAACATGTTCTCTAGTCCCCACAGTAGGATTCCCTGGGTTGTGGGTAGCTAGTCTCTACCGCTAACATGACACAGGTTAATGTTGAATTATAGTTTTAACGTTACAATCGAATAAATATATCCATGCAGACTAAATAAAATAAAAACAAAAATAAAAGTATATGCTCAACTTAAAATTGGTAATTATAATATTAACAAGTCTAACCAATACAATGTGAGTGAAACGCCTGAAACGTCTTGTCCGTCTCTAGCACAGACCACTTAGTGGTCTCTGACTTGCATGCGATGCGATGCGTCGCGTCGCCTCCCCTTTTCATACTGGCTGGCGTAGCGTAGGCGCGTAGACTCTTTTATGTGGTCTGTGGTAGACTCAGGATAGCTTTTTCACGAGTGTCCTTAGAAAACGATCTTTTTTCAATTCGTCGTTCTCGTTACAAGGCGTATCTCACTTTTAGCAGTTTTGTAGGAGAGTATTAAAAAACTAATTTATTTGTCCGATTGTAATATATTTTATGGTTTGCATGGTAAATGGAGCTTAGTCTATTATTAAGACTTACTATGAGCTCTATAGGTAGTAGAGCTGATGCCGGGCTCGAATGTGGAGGTACCACCATCTTACTCGCAAATCCTCCCGAAGTTATTCGGGGGAGAGTAAGAGAACAGCTCTCAGGCAAAACCAGGCGGCCCACCATTGCCTGGGACCGATGGATGGCGGTTTATCCATCCCCAATTGCCGGGGCTTATATAAAACACACTGATGGCGGGCAGCGGCGTCACTGGTGCAAGGGTTTCGGCACCGCGCTCACCAACCCGCCTGCCCAGCGTGTGTGAGTATGGGCATTTCTTCCAGGAGTTAACCTTTTTATTCATACTGACGTTTTATTAAAAGATGGATGACTATAATTTTGGTCTAGGACAGGGGTTCCCAACGTTTTACCCTATGCGCCTCACCCAACGTTTTGTAAAAATACTACGCCCCCCTATCGTCCGAAATGGGTAGTCGAAATAGGAAAATTAAACAATCAATAAAATTATTAAATCAGTCTTTTTATTTTTATTCAAATAACAAGAATATAGTTAGTGAGGGCACTGTGACTGGACATTATTAATTAATTTGTTAATCCGTGGCTTCTTGGTAGCCAGTGCACAGCGGAGATCATTTTCAACATGCAGTCTGTTTCTTTGCTTTGATTTTATTCCCAACAGCGTTGAAAAATCACGTTCACAAAGGTAGGTAGTTGAAAATGGTAATAGAATTTTAGAATAGAACTTCGCATCGGTTGCACAAGACCGCGCCGCTCGAGAATATGTTTTTTTTAAATAAAAAGTTACAGTTACCTTAATAAAGGTAACATAGCTGAAGCCGCCGCGCGCCCCCCCTTGAATCATTCTACTCCTCCCAAGTGGGACGCGCCGTACTGGTTGGGAATCCTTGGTCTAGGAGGTAGTGAACAAAAAAACTGTTTCTTAACAAAATTATGTGCTTTTTTGTTCAGTGCCTCCTACACCATTAGTTGTCACGTTGAGTGTGACAAGGTTCGAAAGTGAGTCAGGGCAGGCAGGAGTTTGTTTCCGCGACGTACATTTAACCCGGCCATAATGAATCCCTAGTAACGCGCCACTCGGATTTCAACTGTCGGTTAACTGAATGCCACTTAGCTACGTATAGCTTTAGTTGCGGAACTAATACTCAATCAACATTTTATATATTTGGTCATTTTGTTTTGTGTTCCGGTAACAAGGGTATAAGGATCGTGACAAGGGCAGCTGCCCGACCCTCAACGAAAATTGCCCCTAAATCTTAGAGAGTTGTTTATAAAGTTATTGATTGACAAGACAATAATTAGTTAAAATTAAAGATCCCTGAAAACTCATTTTTATGGTTCCGTACCTCAAAACGAAAAAATAAAACCCTATACGATCACTTTCAGCGCGTTCCGATTCAAAACATAATCGATTACATCGCGTCTATCACCATTCCGAGTCACTGTTAGCCCGATAACGATAGCCCTAAAATGGTTGGTATGACGTCATGAATGACATCATTAAGGCCGCCATGTTGTGCTATCATCGCCCATGCTTCTGAGCGTAAGCACTGTGTGTGATCTATCAAAAGTGAGAGCCGGCCGGCGGCAATTTCAAAAATAGATTATCCTTAGTCTGAGAGTTTAATATTAAACCATGAATCAGAGATTGTAGTTCGCTTCGTGGACCTAAGTTTATAGTACAACATAATTACGAGCCCAGAAAAAAGGATTTTTGACGAAAGAACAAACCAACACGTAATGATTGCTCTCAATAAGGCGCAAATAACTCTTGCACAACAGAGCGTATTATTGTTGGTATTCATGTAACGTTATCAAATTTCTTAAAATTGTGGTTAAGATTAATTTTTCTGTCACTGACAAGTGTCATCATCCACGTCGTGTTTAAAAGAGTTCCGAATGGATCATAAGTTTGAGCAGTGATGGGCGCCGTTTCCCATTCGGAATGACTTGATGGGCGTGAGTAGTTTTAGCACTGCTATCCCCATTCGGAACGCTGTACTTGTCATCTGTGTGTCAGTCTGTCAAGTCAAAACCCCTTTTCTCACTTAAAACTAGATATAACATTATAGGAAGCCAGTTAAAACGGCTTTGATTGATTGATTGATTGACCTCTTTTCTCGGGCCCTAAAAAACGTACGATGTATTTTTTTTCTTTTTCATATTTTTATGCCAAGTTATTTAGGTTGCATTGACGTATAGTATAGTTTCGAGAAACAGAGAAAAAACCTGCCTAGTCATGAGTATTATTTATGTAAAGATTTTACTGTATGGAATATCAACTTTAAAAATGCAATTGTGAAAATATTGACGTTACTGATATGGCACGGTGTTTCCGTGTACCCTTCCTAATACTTCCTTTTTACTGTAGCTTTATACGAAAGACATTAGACGTAAATAAGGAAGGGTTTAGTGGGGGGTTCAAACTTCCCCATTAGGTCTAAATGTAATGTAATTAGGAAAGTGGATAAAAGTAAATATAAACTTGATCTGGATTTTTCCCGAAATCAATGAAATAAATATTTATGTTGTCGTATTATCAAACGTTGAAATTGAAATGGCCTCCCAGTAGCCCCAATTTAGGAGCTATAAAATGCGCCTGGGGGGGTATGTATGTATGTGATACTTCTGTCGTCTGACCTCTAGTTTGTGGTAACCTAGAGACATTCAGGGCATCCCTGACAATAATAGAAATGGGGCAGGTAACGAGCAAACCGCATCTATTTTTGGAGGGAGGATTTCTTTTCTTTCTTATTCTTGGAGGCTATCATAATACGACACCCTCATCAAATGTAACGGCCACTGCGACGATAGGATGATTGTAGGGGGTTGAAAATCGGCAAAAATCGATGACGTAATAATATATGTGTCGCAGTTAGTTGGTTAAATCAGACACTTAACTAACATCCTAGACCGTTAATCAAGGGTCCATGCCACCTAAACGTGCCCCACCGTATTGCTGATTCTGACAGAAAATATTTGTTTAATGAGAAATAAATAATCACACAAGTTGTCGAAGAGTTGTATTACAACCTAATTAATTTCATTTTTGCATAGAATTCATAGCAAGCTAGAAAAAAATATCTAAAGTTGCTGAAAATCACGTAAAACTGCTCTTCGCGTATTTCTCATTGGCGATTTCTCAGATAATTTTGGAAACTGAAATTCAGGCTCCCGTAAGTTAAAAGTGTACAGAATGATGAGATTAATTTATTTTTGCCAAACAAAAATTGTTACTTGGTGTATTTATCCATTAAACTTTTGCATGCGATTTCCCTATACAAATTACTATGGAGGGCGGCATCGAAACGTGATTCTTTAGAGCGCGCGATGTTTCGGTTGTCGTAACCAGTCGTAACAGGCACGGCTCATAGCGCGCTATTTTAAACAATAATGAAATGTACAAAAATAAAACGTCTAAATGTAATGTAATTAGGAAAGTGGATAAAAGTAAATATAAACTTGATCTGGATTTTTCCCAAAATCAATGAAATAAATATTTATGTTGTCGTATTATCAAACGTTGAAATTGAAATGGCCTCCCAGTAGCCCCAATTTAAGAGCTATAAAATGCGCCTGGGTGGGTATGTATGTATGTGATACTTCTGTCGTCTGACCTCTAGTTTGTGGTAACCTAGAGACATTCAGGGCATCCCTGACAATAACAGAAATGGGGCAGGTAACGAGCAAACCGCATCTATTTTGTGCCGCAGCGTCGTTGTGGAGGCTATCATAATACGACATCTTCATCAAATGTAGGTCGCCACTGCAAACCGCATCTATTTTTGGAGGGAGGATTTCTTTTCTTTCTTATTCTTGGAGGCTATCATAATACGACACCCTCATCAAATGTAACGGCCACTGCGACGATAGGATGATTGTAGGGGGTTGAAAGTCGGCAAAAATCGATGACGTAATAATATATGTGTCGCAGTTAGTTGGTTAAATCAGACACTTAACTAACACCATAGACCGTTAATTAAAGATCGACGTTTAACCAAGTCACTAGCATTTTGATTTAATTCGTCGAAAACGTTTAACAATCTGTCTTACCGAAAGCGGCGTGTTGGTTAAATAATGTTGAACAAGATGGCATCACGACAACAGCTGATTACTTTCAGAGTCTATCTTTTTGGCAAACTTTGTGCAACGTTGGTTTGTTGTGTTATTGGTTTTACGGGTTCCGTACCCAAAGGGTAACCAACGGGACCCTATTAGGTACTCAGACTCCGCTGTCCGTCTGTCTGTCTGTCTGTCTGTCCGTCTGTCACCAGGCTGTCTCTCATGAACCGTGATAGTTGGACAGTTCAAATTTTCACAGATGATGTATTTCTGTTGCCGCTATAGCAAAAAATACTAAAACCAGCCAAGTGTGAGTCAGACCTGCGCACTCCCATACAACAGACATGATTTTTTTGCTGTTTTTATAGATAATGGAACGGAACCCTTCGTGCGCGAGTCTGACTCGCACTTGACCGGTTTTATTTATTTCAAATTTGATCTTGGGTGCAATTGTAAACATGTTGTTGGTAAAACGTACCAAACAAATGTACCAAGCATTTATGTTCTGTAGCAGAGCAGGTTTTATATTTTTTCTAATTATAGAAACATAAAACAAAAAATGCAAGGCATGTTCTTCAATTTCGGTTGGGTAGAACATGCCGTACAAAGGTGGCCTTTGTCAGATCGATGTTACGCTACACCACCTAAGTGGGCATTACGCCTTGTGAATAAACATAAGACAAGCCATGTCTTTTTACTATCCATTTTTTTCCAATCAAATATCTTGGTCACCTTACCAAAGTTGAAATGCGTCTTACAATACAACTCGCTGAACGTTTCGTTCACTCACTTGTCTGACGGAACTTTAGCGACTTGGTTAAACGTCGGTCTTTAATTAACGGTCTAGGGTGTTAGTTAAGTGTCTAATTTAACCAATTAACTGCGACATATGGACAGCCCTTGGACAGAAATAAAAAAGTTGTTTCATACATTTTGATCGATCACTATACAGGATGTTAAGATGATGTTACGGACGCCGCAAATTTAGGGACAGTGAGAGAAGGCACCTATGAAAGCTGCGTTTAGTGATGGGGTATATTTCATTTTTCGGTAATACCAAAAATCAAGGTTGAGTTGAGTAAATAGAATATCGATTTAGTAGATATACACGTCAAACAACATGCAATGCTACACAAATAATACAAAATTCAAATGTGCCAAATAAGCTAACAAAGAGTCATAAAATTGGGGGTAATTTTTTTTTTCTGGTCTATCACATTCTTTGGGGTGTCGTTGGATAGGTCGTTCAAAAATATTGTTAGTGTGTAACCTAAAAACTGAGTACAGAGCAAACCAAATATTGAGTGTTAGCAAAAAAAACCTCTAAAACCTGCCATTGCCATGTTTTACAGTAAGTATCTTTGATAGCGCATTGTTGAGAGACAATAATGAATTTTAAAAAGATAGATATTCATTTTTTTTCGGAAGATTTAATTAGGTACCTTTGCCGTCTCTGCTTTTTTGACAGTATCGTGAATATTAACACCACAGTTGCAATAAAATGTCAATCTCTATATTCACTGTATCTCTGTACATACATACAGGTAGGTAGAGACTATAGATTTCCATCTGATACGATCCTGACACACATGGGCGGTTCCAAGGCTCCAACTCATGAAGCCATCAACAAATATCTGTTTCTGATTATGTGATATCGTAATAAGATGAATAGAGATAATCCTCTATATAACGAGATCAATTGGATAAAGAATATTTTTACACCAACGTATCTCTGGGGGGGCAGATAGTATCCTGGGGGGTCCGAGCCCCACTGGCCTCTACCTTGTTACGTCTATCTCTATAATCTAATATTATTCTAATACACAGATCAGTGGTATTATTGTTCCACGTTTGGATTGGGAATGAAATGCGATCGTCAACTTTACGCGAATGTATGAAATGACAGTTACCAAAGGTAGGATGTGCAAAAATACGTAAAAACTTGTTCAGTACTGCGAAATAATAATGTAAAGTAAATGTACCATTTTACCAAAATAATATTTCGTGGAATAAAAAAAAATAACATTCTTAAAAAAAAATTCAGCTCGCCATTTGTTTTGATGATCAATCACTCATGGGTTCATAAACTTCATCATCAATGCCAAATAGTGACAGATTTGTCAAATAAAATTTAAAGATTTCATTTATAAAACAATTGAAAATAGATTCAGCAAACAGTCCAGACAACTAAATCAGCGATCATTTAATTTTTTGAGAAGCAATACTATTGATCAATAAACTTTTATAAACATCAATAAGTACGTAAAACGCAAAAAATTGATAATTATTTTACTTGATGGTCTTAAGTACCTACCTAATTAATCAATTCATTTGTACTATTATGCGAATATTGAATCCCAATCCAATCGTGGAACAATAATACCTCTCTGGGAGAAAATTGTAAGCATTAAATTAAATTTTGTGTACCTCTATTACCTCTCTGGGTAGTTGTAAGCATATTTAAGGTAAGAGGGCAATAAAAAACATTTGTTGCCTTACTTGCAGTAACGCATAAATAATAATTTAAATTATCTTTTTTTATCGTCTAACCTATACTTCCTATGCACTTTAAATTTCGGGTAATTAACGTGTTTAAAAATTACAACTTAGTACGCAACTTTAAGCTCTCAAAAGTCCTATATAAACGTACTTTTTTCTTGACATTGAAAACATTTTGACCCCATGGTAGTTCATGAATACTAGGAAAATGCAGTAGTTTGCAGTAATATTGACGTTGTTTTGAACGAATAAACCAGAACGTCACAAACAGTTCCGTGTCTAACCCATATATGCCCAGAACTTTTTTGGTCACTGATTTTGGTAATTTTTAGATATGTTAGTCAATTTTGACCACTTTTATCAAGTATGGTGACAGTTTTCTGTTTTCAGGTCTGGAAGTATTTTTTTTTCAGTGGGTCGCTAACGACCCCTGGGGCATATACACTGACCCATTAAATTGATTTTGTAAGAAAACAATTATGAACTAAAACACGGCTTAGAGAGAGAAAAAAATATTTTATTACTAATTTGTATCGTGATACATTGCGAAACATTTATCATGGAGGTTTACTTTACATTTGCGGCACATTTTGTTCGTTTTGTTCTTACAAACAGCACATCTTTTCCTCTCTTGACCTGTGAGAATCATATGATCAGCTTTGTTTCCGGACCGATTGAGGTACTGAAATTGAAAAATGTCTCGCAGGTGATGGCCCAGGCTGACTCTTCATATCTCCATACTTCTGCAAAAGCGATCTGGCTAGAGCTCTGCGGTGTTCCAGTGTATCCATAGTCGATCCAAGGGATCTAGCGAGCAAAAAACAGTTGTTTACTGCAACGTCAATAAGCCACATCAAGATTGATGAGTACCACTTCTTCCCTCTGATGGCTATTCTGTAGACACCAACATTAGCGTCCAGTCTATCTACGCCACCCATGTACTTATTATATTGGGAAATTAAATTTGACTGATCAATTTCAATTTTGTTCTTAGCAGCTGCTGAGTATCGCATGGCTTTTTGAATGGGATTCACGCCGTATTCATTTGACAGTAAAGTAACCACGCTATTATCATGCCAACGAACAGCTAAAATGTTGTCCCTGGTATTCAATTTGTAATGGTTTCGCCTTCATTTCTTGCTCGTCGAAGCCTCTTTGGTGCGGAAGTTGAAGGTCGGGCACGTTCATTATCGGCGACTGATGAACTTGGGGTAGGATTATCATCTGCTACGTCTTCGTCATCTTGGTGGCGATGAACTACAAGCTCGGCTGGTGCTAGCAACTGATGTCGGTTCATCCGGTCGACGTCGTTTCCATCCTCTTCATCCGAGTCACCATCAGATAAAATGCCACTGCAAGGCGGATCAATGTACACGTCCAAGCCTTGAACATCCTCAACATCAAAAGACTCGAGGCAGTCAAGAATCTCATGTGCAGTAAGCTGACGGCGAGACCTGATAAAAAAACAGTACAAAAACATGAGTCATGGTATTTGCCCATGGGGTCGATAACGACCCAATGAAATATTCGCGTCAATTTCAACCAATAAAACAATTTTTATCATAAAAAATGTTTTCACATAACCTGACACACTTACTCATCTTCCAATAACACCTGATAAAACAAACAAATATCAATAAGTAAAAACAGTACTTACATTTATTTCCGCTCTGGTAGCAACTTTTCGCCAAATAAAACTGAAGTAATTTTTCACGGACAATAATTGTATGAAAACACACGTATTAGCACAAGCGCACACGACTTACTTCTAGATACGTTCCTTGGCAATGAAAAAATGTGGGTAGTACGAAAAACATGCATACAGTTTGATATCACGGTGCATTACCATAAGTGGCTAGGTGATGGGTCGTTATTTACCCACTGGGCATATATGGGCTAATCACGTGTAGAAATCCCGCATGCCTAGTGTTTATGAAGTTCGCTTGTGTATTCGTAAGTCGAGATATATCATTTTTGGAAAATCACCTTAAGGCCTCGATTTTAAGGGTTAAAATTGAATGAACTGATAGGCATAGTAGACGGTACTGAAGCGATAATCTCGCGACCTATGTCCCAGTGAGATGCACTCGCTACTCTGATTCTGATATAGCGAAGATCAGCAAATTCAAATAAACTTTATTTATTTATGAAGCTTTCCTTAAAACAAAGTTTGTCAATACCATGACGAGGTTCCCCGATAAATTAGAAACTAACAATTAATTGGAGGGTTAGGTTCGACTAAGGAGTTAATTAATTCAAATAATTACGTGACGATAGCTTTTTGTCATTTTAGCGTAATAAAATCTTGGGTTTTATTTTTGAAGCACTTTTTATATAACACGAAATAATGGTCAAAATTTGATTAACAGCTATTATACAGAATTGAACCAGAGCGAACGTACAAATTAAAAAATTACACAAAAAAAATGGAACCAGAATGAAGCCTTGCGGAACACCTCTTTCAGAAAATGTTCAAGCATTAATAATGATTTAAAATTATTAATTTTTTGTAAAGGTTATCAGGAACAAATAAAAAATAAGGCTAAACTTCAGTAAATAAAGCTTGTACAGGTTGATAGCAGCAGATAGCGGATAATAATAGTAAAGGACATCCAACAGTTGATATTACGGAACAAACTAAAGATCTCACGCCGGTCATCCAATAAAGCAATCTTAAAGCAGATCGGGTTGCAACGCCCACATTACCACGTTTACGAGCATATCGCAATATCCTCATCTTCTAGATGTGAAATCTAAATTTAGTTTATACCACGTTGATAAAGCCCACCATAATGGCTTTGACAATAAAAGGAGGACAGAACTGTTGAAATACCTTCTCAGAGTTTTTGTACTTTAGGACTGGAAACAAGGAAATAACCATACATAATTAAGTTATGTACCTAGGTATCTATTGTCTATCCCATTGTCTATCCAATAGGTAAACTTAGGTGTTGAGGGGTCACCACTCGGCTCCCCAATTTGTTTACCATAGCCACGGTGAGTTGCCTCACGTTCCTCCTCGCTACTCTTGACTTCGCTCGTCGTCGTACCTATCATTTAGTATTTTTTATTTCCATATTAATCTAACATTACCCACCAAGGTTTGGGTAGATCTAAAAATACAGGGGAAAACTTATAATAATTTCGGACTTTACCTGAACAGCTTGGATAAAATATAAGTTTACCCGAGCAATTACATATTATTCTTGTAGCATTTTCCGTGACAAATGTAAATATGTAGGTAAAATTCAAACAAATTTTCTCGGTACTGAGAATATACTAGGAAAGTTAATATATTAAACTTGTATCTTTTATTACACATGGTGGTAGAGCTGATGCCGGGCTGCGTATATGGCTTCCCGTCTTCTGTACGTCCGCGTCCCCCAAGGAGAGACAAGCTCGCTACGGCTTTCTATGGAGTTAAACAACTAGAATATCGTACTCTGTATATCCCCTCGAGGTGACGAAATCGATACGTCTTTCTAGCTACCGTGTAATAGTTTAAGCCATGAGAACCCGTATTGAATACATCCCCCTTAGTGCAGGCGCTAGCTCATGTCTCATGTGCAGTCATATGTCCTCAATGTCCCATAAGTTTTGTTGCGGGTCTTTGTTAAACACTTAAAGGAGTATTTTAAAAAATGGTCAGGTGGTCCAGACCATGGTCGTTAGGTTACCATTTCTAAAAATGGCCGCCAAATTGTTACATTATTTGTCAAAGTTTTTAATTAATTACATTCCAAGTATGATGGAATTGACATGTTGTAAGTTAGTAGTAGATAGGTGGTAGAGCTAATGCCGGGCTCGACTGTGGAGGTACCACCATCTTACTCGCAAATCCTCAAGGACAGCTCTCAGGCAAAACCAGGCGGCCCACCATTGCCTGGGCCTGGGACATATGGATGGCGGTTTATCCAGCCCCAATTGCCGAACCTTATATAACAGACTGGTGACGGGCAGCGGCGTCACTGGTGCAAGGGTTTCGGCACCGCGCTCACCAACCCTCCTGCCCAGCGTGTGTGGGTATGGGCATTTCTTCCGGGAGGACCGACAAGAGTGGCGAAATCCTGGAAGCAGTGGACGAAACAGGCTGATGGATGGATGGATGGATTTATTTTATCAATACGCATGTTGCGATTTCACATATCAAAAAAAAAAACTTATCTGTCCAAATGTAGTGGTGTTGCCATGTGAGTACTATGTAAATATTTAAATATAAATGAAAAAACAAACATGGATCTTTTATTAAATATTAAATCATATTTTCTTTTTTTTTCAATTTAACTCAACACTACGAATTGTAAAGTTAATAAATTAAATATTTTACCATGTTAAATTATCCCACTATCCCACTAACACTATAAATGTGAAAGTTTGGATGTATGGATGGATGGATGTTTTATCCCATAAATCAGTTCCCATGGGATGAAAATGTGGCTTCAAGTTTCTATAGAAAAGTGATGTTTCACACCGTAAGTACCTATTGAACCGATTGGGCTGAAATAAAGTTCTAGATCTAGAATAGAACAAAAACTACTTTTTATCCCATAAATCAGTTCCCATGGAAAAGCTATATAAGAGACACAAAATGGGAAACAAAGAGGCGCATGGCACACATTTCACTTATGTTTACTTACTAATTTACGAAAAGTATTGACAGATTTTATAGTAGGAGTACACAAAAACCAATTCAACGCGGATGAAGCCGCGGGCAAAAGCTAGTCTATACTAATACTAACAGATAGTCTATACTACAATAAATAGTAAAAAAGTCGTGTCAGTACATTGAATATTTTGAATGATATGGGTTATTTATTAGTATTGTACTGAAGCCAAAACAAAGATTTTTACAATTTTGTCTGTCTGTATGTTCCATTTTAACTCGAGAACAACTCAACGGATTTGGATGCAATTTACGGTTTTTACATAGGCTACAAGGGATGTTGACAAAATAACGCCTAAGCCGGGTAAAACGGGGCAGAGATTGAATGAAAGCGAAAGTAGCCGCGGGCAAAGGCTAGTAAAATACATTTTTATAAACATTTTTATCTGGAAATATTGCAGGACTGCACATTTCTACTCTCCAATCTATAGATTATATGAATTACAGCAGCCCTATCATCAGAAGAAGCGGCAGACCTCACGGAGATGTGCTGTGAACATGGAGAGAGGGTCGCCATGGCCAGCAGCAGCAGCGCAGAGTGCGGCTCCGCCAAGCTTCCAGATGACCTTGAACCCGACCAGGAAGAGCATTGCAGAACAGCGGTCAAGTCGTGCTGCAGAAAGTATTATAAGTGAGTCTCCGATTTGTGTGTAGCTACTAAAATTATATTTATCAGACGTTAATGATTAATGTAATGGACAGGTTATAAATGAAATCACATAATGTAATGATAACACTGAACAAATTAACCACCGAACTACTACTTAATCAAAATCAAGAAATCAAAAATTAAATGGAGTCTCCTACACAAAATTCAAAGTAGGTTTATGAAATTAGTAAGTAAACGTGATTATTTTCGATTTTTTCAGTGTGTTATTCAGTATTTTTTAATAAAGTTATGTGATTTTGTATAAAGATATTTCTGTCGATTAACATGCGGTATAGGTACTCGCACAGAATTTGTGGATAATTTATTAAGATTTCTATGAGTACTCGTATTTCAACTTTCACAAAATAAAGACTGTCAGTTCAGCTATGAGGCTAAATGTTAAAATATTATTACCAAACGCGTTTTAAAGAGCATGTGAATAACCAAAAAATTCAAAAAGGCAGTACATAGAATTTTCTAAATGTTTGCAGACAGAAAAACGACTGCGAAAGTGGGATGAAACTGGCAGCAGCAAAACGATGTTCTGCTTCCAAAAGTGACATCGGAAAGGTATTTTTTAGACATGGTACACATGGCTTTTTAACCACCAACCTTCGAATCATACCCAGAAATAACGTTGTTAAAATTATTATTATTGGACAAATATTAATGATATTAACGTCATACTTGTATCTGTTGTAGTATCTGGTTTTCAAACATCATAAGTAGTCATAACCTTGTGCTATACGAAACGAATCAATCAAGACGGTTAGAACACTTTATATTGGTATAAACATTAGACACGTTTGATTCTATTACAATAATATCACCAGACGTGCTGTGAAGAGTGCTCATTCGGGCGGTTTGCTGGAGAGTCCCAGGGCAAGGAGAGTTGCGGGGACCCAGCTGATAAAGACCTCAGCCCAGAAACGGTTTTGAGGAAGAACGCTTACTACCTATGCTGTTTGGTAAGTCATTACAATTAACGTTAAAAGATAAACTGACTGTAAAAGTTAGATTATATAGGACAGGTAGACACAGATTTTCAAATAGTTCGTTGGATCCAAAGTATTGATAACCCACAATTTCTTTCGACATTGGCTTCATAACAGAATTTACTTAAATTTACTTAATAGTTATATAGTTAATCACCAACCGGGCTCTATGAGTTGCATTTGCCTCCAGGACATTGTTATAATATTATTAATTGTAATTATGTCAATAAATAATTCGATTCGCCTGAAGTAGCCAAACTACTCAGAATACAGTTACAGAAATGAGCTCACACCTGTGTTAACATTGAATCATCAATAACAATTAATAAAAAAGTAAAAACAAACAGGTAGCAGCTGAAAAGCCCGAGACAACTACTGAAAAGAAGATAGAAACGACGACGGAGAAGAAAATAGAGACGACAACAGAAAAAAGAGAGACTTGCAAAGAAAAGAATCCCTGTGAGGACATCTGTGATGATAAAGGAGGGAAGGTGGTTTGTAAATGTCGCGATGGATTCAGGCTGCAGGCTGATGGAAAAACTTGTAAAGGTACACATTTATGTCGTGTAAATAAATTATATCGAATTTTAGAACATATTTTTCGTAAAATCTAAATCCGGGCCTTAATGTCTAACTTCGACATCCATCGCAATCGTCTTCAAACGCACCGTGATTGGCTAGAAATTATTCACATAATTTTTGGCCAATCACGATGCTTTTAAAAGCTGTAGCGATGTTGAAGTTAGACAATAAGAGGGCTGTTTCAAGGAAATGACTATATGGCATAGGCTAGAAAAAAATGTCACTCCTGTCCAAGACAGTCCAAGGCGATTATTGGTTGGCTCATTGTTTTGGACGGATGGTACTAATTGTTTTTATTATGCTAATAATCACGCGAAACAACAGATTGCCTAAATTTTTAGCTAATACTGAAATATTTTTCGTGCAAAATAAGTATGATTGCAGAGAATTCATTTCATATTTTTACTACCAATTTTATGAGAGCAAAATTTGTTGTGAAAATAGTTTATATATTATAAATATCTATAGTCTAAGTATAGCATAGTATTAATTTCCAGACGGAGAGATTTAAAAATCTGAAATAGTCAAATAGTAGTAGTAACTACTATTTGAATAAAAATTAAATCGATTTGGGTTTGAGAGATTTTTAATTTTCGGTCCGTAATATTGAACAAACAAAAGTGTGAAGGCCACCTGTATAGACGAGCTTGCATGATAACTATTGAAGAAACAAAAGAGATGTGTCAGTATCTTACAGATAGAGGCTTGGTGTCTCCCTATGTATATCAACTTTTCTATAAGTATTTACTTTTATATAGGTACCAGCTTTTGTCCGCGGCTTCGCCCGCGTTCATTAAATTTTGCCCCGTTTTCGGCTTGAGCATTATTTTATGAACACTCCTTATAGCTTATGAGTCGACCAGAGTTACTATGATGATGATAAAAAGGAAACCACATCGAAATCCTTCAGTGGTTCTCGAATTAAAAGCGTTTATTCGATCTGTGCCTATTTTCAAGTTGGGCGTTATTTTATGAACAGCCCTTATAGCTTATGTGTTGACCAGGGTCACTACGTGGATAATAAAAAAACCGCATCCAAATCCGTTGAGAAAACGGTTTTTAAAACGGAACATACCAATACAGACCGACAGACAAAAATTCTAAACATATTTGTTTCACCAATAACCCATTCCATTTGAAATTTCGCGAAAATATTCAATGTACAGGCACGACTTTTTTACTACTTTATTATTAGTGTAGATAAACATACTTGCAAGTTCTGTAAGTAGTATGTTATTTACATACATTTATTTCTTGTATAACTAAATACTACGAAACGTTACATTATGCGTGGTCCTCGATCTTGAGCAATTATTCCAGATATGAACGAATGTGCAGAATCCCTAGACGACCTTTGTACAACGGCAGGAACCGTCTGTCACAACACCCCTGGATCTTACAAGTGTGTTCCCATCAGAAAGCGAGATGTAGGCCTCAGCTGCCCTCCTGGCTTCAAACGGAATGTTCAGAATCAAGTGTGTGACGGTGAGAATACAGACATTTTCAAAATTGTGCACCTCAATTTAGCTCAAGCGAAGACTACAATTTTGGAAGTGACGGGAGTGAAAGTAAAATCAAAAGATTATCAAGATTATTTAAGCTTGTTTCTTCCACTAAAATATGATTTGAACTATTAGTTCTATTTTATGAAATTAAAGTAAAATTAATCCCAAAACAACTGTGTACAAAGATGTTACTTTTAAACACAAAAATTTACAAATAGACGGCGGGTATAGTTAAATTCTAATTTAAACAATTACGTATATTTTTCATTATGTCAGTCATTGCTGTAATTTTTACACCAATTTCGTTTCAAGTTTTTATACTTTTATTTGCCAGGATGCCTAGACCATTAACTCTTATTAAAAATGCATCACAGGAGTATTTACCCGTTTACTACGTTTCAGATATCAACGAGTGCCAGTTTCCGAGACCACCATGTCCAAAGTACCTCTGCGAGAATACAATAGGAGGATACAAGTGTGCCGGGAAGCCTGGAAAGCCCATGACTGAAGTGGAACCGAGGAGTGGACCAACTACTGAGGCAGCTGTCTCCACGAGACCAAAGAGCGACATGTGTCCGCCAGGGTTCAGGGATGGGCCCAATGATGACTGTCTTGGTAAATAATATATATTGCTTTGTTTAGATGCTTTGAAGTAAAATTATTGTTGGTGAATATTTATCATATGTAGGTTCATATTCGAAAATCTATTATATGCGCGTAAAGTAAAAACTATTATCGACGGTTTTTGGCTTGGTGGTTATTTAATTACGTTGACTAGGGTCACTACACTGATAACAAAGAAAAGCGCATCCAAGTCCGTTAAGTGGTTATCGAGTTAAAACATAACTGAGAGACAAACAAATTTTAACAGTTGTACTTTTCAATACTAATATAATATAATGACACGTTTTATTTCAAATCTTGCTAAAATATTCAAGGTACCTACAATGCAGTTCAAGCTTCCTATTTGTAGACAATTTTTACGCCTAAGGCACCGCAAAAGAACTGCTAAAATAGGTTTTCTGCCATGCTGGCGTCTGTACAGACAGATAGGCACGACATTTTATTACTATATTATTAGTATAGACAGATATTGCTCATAGAATGATTCACCAGTAGAAAATAACTTAATCGCTAAAAGGTGACGTTAGGTTAAACATCTAGCAAACAAATAACTTTTGGTTACGATAAATAATAATAATTTGCGAAGTTACTGATACTGAGTAATAAGTTTATAAGCAAATTGCGGATGAAGCAAACTACCTATAAATTGTGTGAATAAAGGAATGTAAATAAATATATTTTTTACTTTACCAGTATTGGCCTTAAATTATTGTACTTTTATTATATTTAAAACACAGTTACTAAAAAAATACAAAAATTAACGAAATATTTCGACTCCTTCAGTGGAGTCGTCATCAGTCGAATAAAATAAAATTAAATAAATGACATAAGAGTATAGAAGAGTTGAAAGGTGAAGTCTGTACAAGTTGAAAGAGGAAAACAGAAACTTTTTGGAGATACTACATGTAGATGATGATGACGATGATGATGATGAGGATGATGATGATGATGATGATGATGATGATAATGATGATGATGATGATGATGATGATGATGATGATGATGATGATGATGGTGGTGATGACAATATTTATATTTAGTAGTCAGTATTTAATGGTGAGTGACGTCATGTCTGTCAGTTAGTGCTGTCTGTTAAGTCCTGGTCCATAGTGAGCACCAAGTGACCATATGTATGATGCTTCCCAGGTCCTTAATTCAATATCGGTCAGTGGAGGGGTGAATGCTTTGATGATGCGTAAGGTGAAACAGTCGTTGAAAGTTGAATTGTGGAGGCGGGTGTGTGTAGGGATAGGAAGAATGTTGTTTGGCATGCGATCTGATGTGTGTCGATGTTGATTTATTCGGATGTGTACTGGATTCTTGGTTTCACCTACATAGAATGCCGGGCAATGACGGCATTCTAGTAGGTAAATGCAGTTGCTCGTTTTGCATGATGTGTTAGGGTGTGTTTTGTATATGTTTGTCGTGTGATGAGTGTTGATGTCTGTAGCTGTATTGATGATGGGGCAGGTTTTACATCGACGCCGTCGACAGGGAGATGTACTGGGTGAGAAGTTGGTAAGGTCGGTATGTTGTGTCGTTTTTGTTTTGCTAAGCGTGTGTCTCAGATTTCGGTTTTGTCGGTAGCATATTTGTGGGTTTGGAGGAAGTAAGTCTTTCGTTTCGTTATTTTGTCGGAGAATGGGTAGGGATTGTTTGATAAGGTTCTTTAGTTTGTGGCTGCCGTGAAAGTAAGTGGTGATTAGACGTGTTTGGTGGGGTTTGTTTGTGTTCCTGTTATGTCTGTGAAAATTTGGTCTGTGGTGCAAGTGTTTTTGAAGGAAGTTAGTTGGATAGTTTCTTTTGGAGAGTGCGTTGTGAATTTTGGCGTGGTAATTGTCAAGTGTGTGTTGGTTGCTGCAAATACGGCGGCCACGTAATGAGAGTGAGTACGGTATGGATTTTTTGATATGTGCCGCATGACAGCTGTGAAAGTGCAGGTATTGAAGTTTGTTTGTCAGTTTGAAATGTACGGAGGTGTGAATGTGGTTGTTGCGATCAATGAATAAATCTACGTCAAGAAATGTGATTTTGTCAATGGAGATGTTGTGAGTGAATTTCAATGAGCTATGGCTGTTTAGTCGGTTTAGAAATGTTGTAAGTGAGTCTCGGCTGTGCGGCCAGATCAAGAAAATGTCGTCGATAAATCTCCTCCACACAAGTGGCTTCAGAGGCTCCGAGGCTAAGAAGTCGTTTTCAATGGACGCCATGAAAATGTTGGCGTAACTTGGTGCCATTCGAGTCCCCATGGCTGTGCCTTTTATCTGATGATATAATTTATTTTCAAAGCTAAAATAGTTGTTGTTTAGTATTATTTCCGAAAGTGTGATTATGAAATTTGTGGATGGTTGATGGGGTAATGGGCGGTTATTTAGAAAGGTACGAAGAGAGGAAAGGCCAGCGTCGTGTGGGATATTGGTATATATTTCCTTATATATATTTCCTTCAAAAACACTTGCACCACAGACCAAATTTTCACAGACATAACAGGAACACAAACAAACCCCACCAAACACGTCTAATCACCACTTACTTTCACGGCAGCCACAAACTAAAGAACCTTATCAAACAATCCCTACCCATTCTCCGACAAAATAACGAAACGAAAGACTTACTCCCTCCAAACCCACAAATATGCTACCGACAAAACCGAAATCTGAGACACACGCTTAGCAAAACAAAAACGACACAACATACCGACCTTACCAACTTCTCACCCAGTACATCTCCCTGTCGACGGCGTCGATGTAAAACCTGCCCCATCATCAATACAGCTACAGACATCAACACTCATCACACGACAAACATATACAAAACACACCCTAACACATCATGCAAAACGAGCAACTGCATTTACCTACTAGAATGCCGTCATTGCCCGGCATTCTATGTAGGTGAAACCAAGAATCCAGTACACATCCGAATAAATCAACATCGACACACATCAGATCGCATGCCAAACAACATTCTTCCTATCCCTACACACACCCGCCTCCACAATTCAACTTTCAACGACTGTTTCACCTTACGCATCATCAAAGCATTCACCCCTCCACTGACCGATATTGAATTAAGGACCTGGGAAACATCATACATATGGTCACTTGGTGCTCACTATGGACCAGGACTTAACAGACAGCACTAACTGACAGACATGACGTCACTCACCATTAAATACTGACTACTAAATATAAATATTGTCATCACCACCATCATCATCATCATCATCATCATCATCATCATCATCATCATCATCATCATCATCATCATCATCATCATCATCATCATCATCATCATCATCATCATCATCATCATCATCGTCATCATCATCATCATCATCATCATCATCATCATCATCATCATCATCATCATCATCATCATCATCATCATCATCATCGTCATCGTCATCATCGTCATCATCATCTACATGTAGTATCTCCAAAAAGTTTCTGTTTTCCTCTTTCAACTTGTACAGACTTCACCTTTCAACTCTTCTATACTCTTATGTCATTTATTTAATTTTATTTTATTCGACTGATGACGACTCCACTGAAGGAGTCGAAATATTTCGTTAATTTTTGTATTTTTTTAGTAACTGTGAATAAAGGAAGGTACTGTAACATAAATGATCTATTCTTGAAATTTTGCTGCCCAGATATCGACGAATGCGAAGAGCGTCTAGACGATTGCCAGCGACTCTCCCAACACTGCGTCAACACTCATGGGAACTTCTTCTGTCAAGATCATGTCTCTAAACGTTGCGCTCCCGGGTTCGTAGTCAACAGGCAGACTGGAATTTGCGAGGGTTTGTAGGGATCTTATATACATTATTTCAACGCTTGTTACCATAAATAAGTTGTGTTTAAGTTATCTTTTTATCTAAGTACACACTACTTAACCCACCAACACTAAAGAAACCAATTACTGCATGGCTCTAAGGACTTCCAAATAAAGGGATTAATTTACAGATATAAACGAATGTGAAGAGAGTCCTGAAGCATGCCGGCGGAGTGAAGTGTGTATTAACCTCCCCGGAGCTTATGACTGCAAATCGAAGATCAGCACATTACCCAAGTAATTATTCAATACAAAACCTATTTATCTTATTTTTCAATTTCCATGCTCATGATGATAAATCTCTTTTTTCAGATTAGGTCAGCAGAAGTGCCAGGAAGGGACAAAAATGCGGCCTGGGGGGACCATCTGTGAAGGTGGACATTTGAGATTCAAACCAAATATGTCAACAATCCCAGTTGCTCCATAGATCCATTACACATAGATAAATCTTCTGAAATATTCCAGATATCGATGAATGCCGAGAAGGTACCCACTTGTGCGATCAGTTCCAGAACTGTATCAACACGTACGGAGGCCACGAGTGTCGTTGTAAGAACGGCTTCGAGTTGGATTCTGCTTCAAGTTCTTGCGTTGGTCAGTAGACTACCCAAATCGACTCTGCAACTCAACATGTTCACGCTATTGTTTTGCATTCTCTAACATTTCTTCCTTTATCAACTAACAGATATTGATGAATGCACTCGAAATCTAGACAACTGTAGCCCTGGGCTCCATTGTCTTAATGTCTTGGGCACTTTCACCTGCACCCGACAAGCACCTTTCACCAGCACCACGCACCCACCGGAAGATTACGAGTATTATTATACGGAGTGAGTATTATTCATATGCTCGTAAAATAAAACGAGAGCAATACAATTTGTAAATTGTATCAACACAGCATACTGTTTGTTTGTCTTAGTGAAGAAGAAGAAGGACCAGAGGATGAACCAAGACGGACACCACCTTCTCTCCCAGCAAGCGCAAGACCTAGACCACTCGCAAACTATCCTCCTCCAAGGCAAACACCCACCACAGTTTTGACAACCACCCCAAGACTGACTATGCCTGCACTAACCCCCATACCCAGTACAACAACTAGTACCACAACCACTCCTAAACCTACAACTACATCAAGCACAACTACCAGCACAACTACAACCCCCAAACCAACAACCACAACAAGCACAACTACAGCCCCCAAATCGACAACTACATCAAGCACATTAGCACCCATCCCAAAAACTAACAGGCCATTTCCAGAGAGAACAACTATGAGTCCACCTCTACCACCCCCTTTCCCTGATCAACCTCCATCTGACCCACCGAGACGAAGACCTTACCGTCCCTCTCAACCAAGAAGACCTGACGACACTTTAGAAAACCCAGATAGATCTCCAAGACGTCGACCATTTATTCCAAGAGGAGAAACAGACCCGCGAAGACCCTTCGCGGAAGTCACAGTTCCTACACCAGCAAATCCAGATTTAGTAGAAAAAGAGAAAGACGCAAATGGAACGTATAGTATAGATACCGGTAATATACCAAAAGACAGATGGACAAACGTCATTGGCACAGAACATGAACCTGATCCTGATTTTGATATCGATAATCTGCATTGCCTGAATGGCTTTGAAAAGAATGCAAGAGGAGAATGTGTTGGTAAGTTTTAAAATACCATTTAAGTCTAGAGAGTATTACAGGCAACTACTTTAGACTAACAGAACACTCTACTTATAGATACCGATGAATGTGCAAGCGGTCATTACATCTGCAGCAACATGGAAGTCTGCAAGAATCAACCTGGCGGATATTCCTGCGATTGCATGGCGGGCTTCGAACGGGACGCTGCGGGCTGGTGCAGTGTGATCACTACACCAACGACTTCTCGCACCACCACTTCTTTGCCGACTACCGAAAGAACTACAGCGGGTATTTATTGATACATACAGTTGTGGCATAATTTATCAATCTTAATTATCTAGTAATTTAATTATGAACTAAACCTCCTTATCTTTAGTTGCACCAAGCAACCCAGGCTGGTATTATCCGTCACCAGCGTCACCATGGTCAAGGAATAAACCACCATCGTCAAGCTGCGAGCTTGGATATGAGTTCGACTCTTTTACTGAACGATGTAGTGGTAAGTGACTTTGGAATTAGCTGGATACTGCTAATTGGAACATGTTTTTTGTATTAACATTGGTTTCTTTTCTAGATATAAACGAGTGTGCCACTGGCAGAGCCAACTGCGCATCTGAAGAAGACTGTGTGAACACAGAAGGTGGCTACCGATGTCAATGTAATTCGAGATGTCGTGGTATCTCATCTAGACCAAATTACGGTAGGGTTATTGGACTTGTAAGATGATCTCATAACACTTTTAAAGTATCTAAAATCAAGAACCTGAAGACTTTTTTTTATTAAACAGTGTCCCGGCCCGACGCGCCATCTGTCAGTGGTTCCAATGTCGTCACCGTAGGGTCTCAGTATGGACAACGGGGGCCCCGCTTTATGCATCCAAGTTACTCACGTCTGCCCGAGTCCGGAGCTATAACCATCTCCTGCCCTTGGGGGTATAAACTGATGGATAACAAGAGATGTTTTGGTGAGTTGAACTGGATATTGGAACCTAAATTATCAGTTTTTCTAGTTGCTTACTACATTTTCTCACCTTATTTGTTAGACATTGATGAGTGCACCCAAAACATGTCTCAGTGCGGTCCAGAGCAAACCTGCCAAAACTTCTACGGAGGCTACTCGTGTCAGTGTCCACCAGGAAACAAGCTGGGCTCGCAGAACAGATGCGAGGATATTGATGAGTGCTCTTACGGCAACGTAAGTTATAAGAGTTACATCAAACATTCCTTCATCTTTCTTCGGATTCCGTACCCGAAGGGTGCCAAAAGGGACCCTACTACTAAGATTCCACTCTCTATCTGTCCGTCTGTCACAGGGATTTACAGCTTCAGACCTAACAGGTAGACAGTCAAAATTTTCACAGAATACGGGATACTAACGGCCTCTGTCACGGTAAATAATGAAAATAAAATAAAAATTAAACCCATATAATGATGTATGGGTCCCCCAAACAAAAAAATCCCGAAAAGGTTTCATTTTTTAACGTTATTTGTTTTAGCTCTATCTTTAAGACGGTGCGTACGTACGTGTACATAACATACAAGTTTTAAATTGTTGTACTTATTCTAAAGTAAAACAAGAAATAATAAGAATTAGTATTCCGTAGTTAAGTCAGCGGGAGCCGAATAGTTCGTCAGGCGTTACCATTTTAGCGGCTTGTTTTTGTTATGACATCCATATTGTTGTTATTTACCATATTTTAGATACCCGTATTGTGTGGTGGTACGGTACCGTTTGTGTGCGAATCTGACTCGCACTTGGCCAAATCCTTCTAAACCGCTTTTACGCTTCCAGACTTGTTCAATCTTGGCCAAATGCGTGAACACCGTGGGCTCTTACCACTGCGATTGCTCAGAGGGTTTCCGCAACGCGCCTTCCAACGATAAAGTCTGTGTAGACGTGGACGAATGCGCCGAGCAGCAAGGACTGTGTCAACAAGGCTGCGTCAACGCTTGGGGCGGGTACAGGTGCACCTGTAATAAGGGGTATGAATTGGGGAGCGACAACAGGTAAGAACTTCGTTGTAAGTGTAATGTTACCAGGCATGCCTTTTTAGTAATGTCGTTTGTATATTTGCCGCCAATTTTGAATTTAGAACTGCTCAATATTCAAATTTGGTGAATTTAGAATTTCAAAACAATTGAAAGAATTAGGATTAATGCAATTGTTTAGTCACAGCGTTGTTTTGAATCTGTCAGGTCACGTACGAAAATGAATCTTACTAAGGAAAATGTCCGTGCAATCATTTTCTATAACTTCCGAAGAGGCCTAACACGGATTCAGTGTTCCGAAGAGCTAACATCTGTATTCCATGATGAAGCCCCATGTCTGCGGACTGTCGAACGCTGGTATTTAGAATTCCAACGTGGATATACCAGTCTTAGTGACAAATCTCGTGAAGGACGTCCAAAATCCGCCTTCACTGAAGATAACATTGTCGCTGTGAGAGATCTAATCCTCGAAGATCGTCATGTGACATATCGGGAGATGCAGGCGTTATTAGGCATCTCAGGGACAACCATTCAGAAGATCTTGCATGAGGCGCTTGGTGTGAGAAAGCTAGTTTCCCGTTGGATCCCGCATTTGCTTTCCGACGATCATAAGAAGGCCCGCATCAGATGGTGTAAGAAAACTCTTCAAAGGTTCAACCGAGGAGAGTCAAATCACGTCTACGACATCATCAGTGGTGACGAATCTTGGATATATGCCTACGATCCTGATTCCAAACAACAATCCATAATCTAGGTCTTCAAAGACGAACCAAAGCCGACTAAAGTTGTTCGCTCTCGAAGCACTTCAAAGGAGATGGTGGCTACGTTCGTGGCGAAAACCGGGCATATTGTGACAGTTGCACTTGAAGATCGTAGAACGGTTAATGCAGAGTGGTATGCCACAGTTTGTTTACCACAAGTCATCGCCGAACTTCGGAAATCTAACCCAAAGCGACGCATCATCCTACATCATGACAACGCAAGCTCACACAGCGCTCATCAAACGATTGAGTATTTGAAGCAGGAAAACGTAGAAATTCTTGACCATCCTCTATACAGTACTGACCTAAGCCCTAACGATTTCTTTACATTTCCTAAAATTAAGAAAACTCTTCGTGTTCAAAGGTTCCAGTCCGGTGAAGAAGCAGTCGACGCTTTCAAATCAGCCATATTGAACACCCCCACTTTGGAGTGGAATAAATGTTTTAATAACTGGTTCGAGCGAACGGAAAAGTGTTGTAAACTACGTGGAGAATACTTTGAAAAACAATAAAAAGTACTATTAGGTTCCAGTTGTTTTTGTTTCTTCAAACGACAAAACTTACATGATACTCGCAAGTGTTGGTCTGAGACAATGATGACAGGGTGATGGCGGGCAAATATGCACTCAACAGACCACCGCCTACAGATATACGTACATATTGAGAGTAGCCCGAGCAACTAACTCCGAGGGAGGAATTGTCGGTTCATCCGATTCCGTGACTAGTGAATGATTTTGCAAATAAATGTACATCTGACTGGGGATCAGTACACCGGGAAAACTGTTCATCATAAAATAAAGTGAATTCAGCTAAAATTATGATGATTCACGTAAAGTATATACGGACATCACACCAAAATGCGATGAAATTATACTGTTCCTGCTGCTAGAGCTTTATAATATGACGCACTGTCACCATGACTCTTTTATGGGGAAGGCGTGATGTAATACGAAAATGAAAATCTTGTTTTCTGTGACCAATTTTAAGGTGATCTGTAATCATAATATTGCTTTACTTACCTTAAAAACTCGATTATTTCCTCAAACGTTTTAATTACAGCATAATATTTTCCAGTCATCACCAAATTAAAAAATCGCGAGGTATTAGCTTAGCAAATCAGCAGCCCAATTACCGTATTTTTATAATGCGAACAAGATAACGAAATATAACAGTGAGAGCCACCGTGCAGGTGAAACTTGGTATAATTTTTTAAAGCACTCCTTACCTGCCAAATTATCAAAAAATGAAGGTAACTTTGAAATTTCTACTATAAAATTTAGCACGAAGGGAGTGAATTTGAACAAACCAAATGTCATTGCTTCTCTTGGAATTAGATTTTCTTCGATGGTTTCAGCACATGCGTAGACATCGATGAATGTGCCCAAGCAGCTTCCAGACTCCGCCGGGGGCGCCTGTGTGTGGGTGACTGTGTCAACACGGACGGCAGTTACAGGTGCTCCTGTCCATCAGGGTATAGAACCTCAGATGATGGCAGGAGTTGTGTAGGTGAGTTTGCCCGCCGGAATCAGTGAGAACCATTGGGAATCGATTCCTTGGATTTGGAAGAAAACCATAAGAAATAACAATAACGAGCAAAAGTTTGTAACTGTATGCAAAAGCAGATACTTCTATGGTGCTATAGTAGCTTCAAATTAATTTGATTTACCATAGTTGTGATTTGTGAATGTAAATTCCAAAAAAAAACTAACTTCACGATATGAAAATTCCAATTATTTCGATGCTACTAAGGATAATAATTAGAAAGTTTCATGATATTCATTTGTTTATTTGATCCCTTTTTTTGCTTAAAAAATTTATATAATCTAAATTTAAAAATTAAGTGTGTTATTTATAATATCTGTTGATTTATTTTAAATTAATTTTTTTGTTTTGTTTTTACATTTTACATTTTTACATTTAGTTTTTACATTTGATACTAAACTGCTTGTTTTTCTCATTTGTCTGTCTATGTGTGGAAACCTTTTTGGTTTTTGTTATTTCTTTGTGTAATGTTTTATTTACTTGTATAACTGTTTGTTTCCCAAATATAAATACTTATAAATAAATAAAATAAATAAATTAAACAAACTTTTTTACATATTATACTTTTTAGGACATTAATTGCATCCATTGTTTTAACTGAGAATCTATTTTTGGCTCTTATTTACTTACAATTTCGTTACAAAACCGCCCCTGTGGCCGAGGCGTAGAGCGCTCGCTCGCTCGCTGTTGGTCCATTTGTGCCCGAATTACGGCGTTAGGACTCACTTACCCGTCACGTTTGGCGTAATAACCTTCGGAGAAAAGCGGGACCAAGTGCGGATAGTAACTTGCATTTCATGGTTCACACTTGGGAACACCACTGATATACCGGGTGTAAATAGACTGCGACCATTAAATGAAACCACATATTCTACCGACCCTACTGAAACACTTTTCCCAAGAGTCATACCACCCTTAGTTTAGGAAATAATTGAGTTCCAAACAAAAATGCGTGAACACTAACGCACCGACATACGGGCGAGTTTCGAGTGAGCGCCGTCCGTGAAACAGCTGTTCCGGTGCAGCGTTCTAAAATAGACCTTCCTCCTAGGAGATAAAGTCTTTGAGTTAAGGCGACGCATTGATAAAAAATAAATAAATAAATCGGCGCCTTAGGGAGTGGAGTGAGGAGTACTTACTCCATACAAATATGCGCTCACGAACTAGCTTATGCCGTAAGGTCGTATGCGACAAAACAGTACTTTTCATTTAAAATTACAACTATAAGTAATTTAATAAATCCAATCGGCCATATTGAGGTGTATCTGTAGACTAATTTAAATAAAAAACTTAGAGGCTTCATTCGCTCCCGTTTGTCAGTAAAATTTAGGTTGGGGAAAAACTTTCTTCGCATTTTATATCAAAATTCAAAACATTTTTTAATAAAGTTTATGTACATTTAACTTTATGTAGGTGCCATTTTATTCGATAACTTTCTGCCATCTTGTAGGTAGGGACATGATCCCATTGCTATAAAAATTCTGGGGCTTCTGATAAAAAAACCACGACAAGTGATTTTGGCAGTCCTCTTGTAACCTGACACTGCCTAAAGAATTCTGACGGGACCGAAACAAGTGGAAATCTGAAGGTGCAAGGTCAGGACTATACGGCGAATGCATTAATACGTCCCAGCCAAACTCTCTTAATTTTTGCTGAGTGGCTAAAGATGTGTGAGGTCTAGCGTTATCGTGATGAAAAACCACACCCCTTCTGTTGACTAATTCCGGCCGTTTTCTCTCAACTTCTTGCTTTAATCTCATCAGTTGTTCGCAGTAGAGTTCAGAATCGATTGTCCTGCCTGGCGGTAACAGCTCATAATAATCACACAGCATTACCTTGTTGCGAGATAACCCGGGTTTCGCCAGAGTCTGTGGAGCCTGACCAGCCTTTGACCACGACCTTTTTCGCACGTTCTTGTCGTACGTGATCCACTTTTCATCACCAGTTATCAGGTTTTTCAAAAATGGTTCCTTTTCATTACGTCGTAATAAAGTATCACAAATGAGTACACGGTTCATTAAGTTTCTTTCAGTGAGCCCATGAGGCACCCAAATATCGAGCTTTTTTGTGTACCCAGCTTATTCCAAATGCGCCAAAACTGTTTTGTGGTCAATCCCCAGTTCTTCAGCTACATCGTAACTACTGATATACCTTGCTCCACTTTTTCAAAAATGGCATCCATTTTATCCGTAACAGGGCGCCCAGAGCTAGGTGCATCTTTGACATCAAAATTTACGGATTGAAAACGCAAATTTGTGCTACTTTCACAGACACTGCACTAGGTCCATAAACATCACAATTTTTTTTCGCGGCTTGCGTTGCATTTATAAAATGTATCGAATTTCTTCATTATATTCACTCATCTTGACAGTAAGAGAAACAACTGAAAATCACACATTTTACCTAATTTGAATTTATCTTTTTTAAAATTTAAACTTTTTAATAATACCAAAACCAGCCAGATACAAAATGGTATAGCCAAAGAGATTTTATTATAAGTTAATACATACTATTTGCGAAAAGAGTTTTTCCCCAACCTATTAGAAATCTCTGTTTTAAAAGAGGTTTTCTAAATATATTTTTCTCAGCTATGAAAATTAATCAATCAACAAAATCTTTGGGCAAAATGATGTCAATGAAATGCTTAATCTAGTATATACCTAAATTGGTAATTACATGTTTTTTTATTGCTGAGAAAAATGGAGATCCATGTCGCCAAAATTTCGTGGCGTCGTCGCCTTAAAGTTGAATATCCTTTTTCTCTGAAGATTTGCGCGGGTTTCTTTTTCGAATAGATGTTAAGTATGATCAGTAGAGTGTCTGGTTTTATTTAATGGTCGCACTCTATTTCCATCCTGTATATACCCTCGGGAATTCATGTCGTGACGCTATGATTATGTTTAGTTGTTGCGTTTTCTTGTTGTTGTTTTTCGTTACAAATCCGAAAAATCTACCGTTTCACTACCGTTTGTTTCTTTGGAATCCTTGTAGTAGCATGGATTGTCTATCGTAGTAGAGACTAAAAACAGAAATAAATTTTCAGATATCGACGAGTGTGAGACAGGAGAGGCCACTTGCGCCAATGGCGTCGACCCCAGCGCAGTCTGCCAGAACACACGCGGCAATTACCACTGTCACAAAATCGACTGCCCTCCTGGATACAGACTGGAGTCCAAACAGTTAGTATTTACTTTATCTCCTGGTCAAAATACCTAAAAAGGCTTATAAAAATACCTGACATGCTTTACGGGATTTAATTTAATGATTGTAGTTATATGCGATTTTGCCAAAACAGAGTTTAGTCAACATTATTCCAATTAAGGACGTGATTGTATAGCACATTGGATTACTTGTAATGATATAAATAAATAATTTATAATGTTTTTGACGATCTTTCATAATTTATCCGTGAACGTCAAGATGGCGGCGGGACCCCTTGGTACCAAATAGTTACCAAATGGATATCATATACTATACATAGGAGAATTTACATTTACAAAAGGGTGTTCCGCCATCTTGACGTTCCTCATTTATCCAACGGTATTGTCCTTCTTTTAAACAAAAACTTCCTGTACTTTTGTTTCCAGCATCTGCAAGAGGATGCAAGAGTACTGCGCCATTAACGACAGGACCTGCCTCAGTCGGCCGAGCACCTACAGCTACAACTTCATCACCTTCGTGTCCAACATCTACTTGCCTGGTGGAAGTGTTAGTTTATTTAGCTTCATCTATATAAGTTACCGGGCAAACCCGGAAATCCTTCAGCACATAAAAGAGCCGGCCGTAACGATAGTCATGGTGGTGCGACCGCTATACATAACCGTCGTGTTTATTTTTTTATGAAAACCCAGAACCATTTTGGCCTCGGCCAAGCTAATTTGTCCTAAAACTGGATTTGGATGGTATCATATAAAAATGAACACCCTGACTGACTGACTGATCTATCAACGCCAAGACCAAACGGCTGGATATAGGAACATGAAATTTAGACTATTAGTTCCTTGTATGACGTAGACATCCGTTCAAGAAATTCATTAAAACTGTATGGACAAATCGTGATCAAGTATTCTTTTAGTTTTGTGAAAGACTTTATTCCTGACTAGCTGTACCCGCGACTTCGTTTGCGTGGTTTAAGGATAATATGTAGTTGGTTGAATACGTAAGTAATAACTCGTTTTAAAAAGTCTTTTTTTGCCCTTAATTAACAAAAATATTTGAACGAACATAGACCGGATTCAGTTCGGGACTTTTGGTGTCCCGGAGAATGGCATCCCACCTCCCCTACTAGCCATCCCATGCCTCGACTTACTTCTGTGTGGCGAAAGCAATGTTACTCACCTTGTTTGTTTCTTTTACAAACCTTTCCTTTCCATCCGTGGCACTACCTCATGCTCCATCAATTTCCTGTGATGATGGAAATTGATGGAGCATTTCATTTCACTGACTCTATTTCTCATTCTTTAATGAACCAACACTAAACCATTCCTTTACAAGGGAGATGTTCTTTCTATCTCGCCCCTTTTCTTCCTTTTATCCCGCGCGACTGCTTTTTACTTTTTTCAGTACCTACTACCAACTTTCCGATTATTCTGTCTCTTACGTCTCGCTTCGCGACAATTGTATTATAACCATTTTACTTGCCCTTGCCCAGTAAGAGTTTCAATTAAATTGTAGTCCAAACGATAACTTTTGTTCTTGATCAGAAATTGTAATAATTAAAGCCTATAGCACTATAAAGCAGTGAAAATTCCATTAAAATCCATTTATTAGTTTTGACGTGATGCTCTTTCATACATACAGACAAAAATTGCAAAAGTTCTGTTTTGAGCTCTGTAGCGTTATATTAGAAGAGTACTCAGAAATTACTTCAAGGACCCTAGCCTATATCCATTCCTTTCCAACCCGAATGCTTTCTCTCTCCCATTTCTTTCTAGTTCAAGTGATGCGATGTCGCTAGAACCCTCTCGCACATTGTAGAACGCACGTCAAGGACTCCAGTCTGTATCCGTCCCTTTCCAACCCGAATGCTTTCTCTCTCCTACTTCTTCGTGCGAGACATTTCGAGTTCAATGGCGGAAACTTCTTGCATTGTCCAGTTGTGACCTTGGCCCGGAAGCGTCCACACGTCATCCGCGCTGAGATTATTTATGAACTTTCTTACGCGTTCCATGTTGTGTGAGATTTTTGTTTCGTGCGCCGGTACTACGTAACAATATATATATATATATATATATCAGGCAACTTATTGTAAGCTTTAATGGCTGCCGTTTTGTGGTACGAGTATAAGAAACAGTTCGGCAAGTACTTAGGCACATTCAGATTGTATTTGCAACGTTCGTTGAGGCGGTCACAAATACCTTGAGTTCTCAGTGGGAACTTTTCAGGGTAGCGTCTTACAAATTTACTTATATAAAGCGTGATGGTGTGTATTTCAAGTTCAACAAAAGAAGTTCGGCATGTTTCCCTGCTTGATTTATGCCCGTCCAAAACGTTGTACCTATACATCTTTTTTGAAGAACAAATATTTTTTTGAATATCTTCACTAACACCCCATACTGCTAGTCCATATAATACCCTCGATTGAAGAAGAGAGAAGGCAAAATATGACTGAAAATGTTACTTTTTTTTGTAGCAAACTTCGACAAACTGCTTAGCTTACTTCCTAAAGCTTCTATGTGCCTTTTCCAATTCAAGTGCTCATCAACATGAATACCTAAGAATTTCGCATTTTGCACGCAATCAATTTGACTATCATCGATACTTATTTCCAGTTTGATTTAGTTTTAGTGACGTTTGTATTAAGATCTATGTTTTTAACCAATGTATTATTGAGCTGGCAGATTCGGCGATAATATTGAGATTATGACATCTATCGTTTTTTTATATTTAAAACATGCAGATATATCGTATGCAAACATTATATTTTTTCATTCACTTCACGATGTAGCTGGTTAATGTACAAAAGGACAAGTATGGGCCCCAGTATACTTCCTTGTGGGACTCCTTTGTGTATATTAGAAACTGTTGACTCAAGTATTATAGGTGTATTCGATTGATTGAGATTTGGCAGGATTACATTTTGTTCTCTATCTTCTAGGCATGACCTAAACCAATCGTTAGCAATCCCTCTGATTCCGTACTTACCGATCTAAGATTTGAAGTACCACATTGTGATTTACGTAGTCAAATGCCTTGGAGAGATCAACTAGAACCGTTCCAACATTTTCACTGTCATAGATAGCGTCAATTGCAGACGCTCCTTTTCGGAAACCAAATTGTTCTTTAGCCAGTATATTACGGGATGCAAAGAATTTACGTAGCCTGTTGGCCATAATTTTTTCAAAAATCTTTGATAAATGCTAAGAACAATGCTATGGGGCGGTAATTGTTATGTATAGCATCAAATTTATCGTCTTTTCCTGAATAGGTAGGTTTTATGTAAGCCTTCTTTAGTTTAGTCGGAAATAATACCTCCAGTAAAAGACACATTTTTCAAGTAAAGGATCAGCGATAGCTTCCATGGTAAACTTTAAGACCTCTATTGGTATATTATCGTAACCACAACTTTTCTTAGTTCTTGCAAAAAAGTTATTGAATAAAGCTGGATCTTCAGAGTCGGATTTTATTTTGTTTTGTCCACTGACAAACCAACGTAACTGAGTAACTTAGCTTTTCGTGCTCGACATCTGTGTAGCTAGCACATGCCAATGATACTGCGCTTCTATCTATCCTACTTGCGTTCTTACACAAACCGCGTTTGTCAACCGAGGGAGCGAGTATTGTGGAAAGAAGCCGTATCTGTAATAGATGCAGCATCATGAATGCAAGATTACCTTAGCTATCAGAAATGTGTGAGACCCTCTGACGTCACTAGTATTGGATTAGTGTTTACCCCGCGTGCCGCTCGTCACCCTTATTTGCCTGGCGGTGACTTATCCCTCAAACCAAATAGTTATAATGTTTCAGGTGGACCTGTTCACGGTGCATGGTCCTCAGATGGGAGACTCTATCCTAAACTTCGAGCTCGAGATGGTCAGTGTACAAGCGCCGCCGGACGTGCAGCCCGCCAGGATTTCTTGCTTTGAGTAAGTCGGTTTAATGTGAAAAAAGGCGCGATCTTGATAATTTTCTTGCCTTCTTCTTAGCACGACTAATCGAATAGGCGGAGTTAGGCATATATTTATATAGCTTACTTATTTTTCAATAAATTTTGTTGTATCTATCTCTTGCATTATACAGGATGTTGATTTGGTCAGTCGATTCCGTCACAGGGTAGGTTATATACACGATACTAATGACGAAAAAAAAACTTTCTTTTTAAATTATGTCCATGATTTTCTTTTATTAAAATCAAAATATTTATTTTTGCAAAATAGATATATAAAGTATACTTTCTACAAGTCAAAGTTAATTTTAACAATATATCTTTAGAATATAAAAAATATATATAATAATACGGGAAATAAAATATACACCTGCACAAAATAGAGGAATCTAGGAATTAAAATATAAAAATATTATATATAGGTACATAATGCGATGAAGAAATAAGTTCATAAATAAAAACGGGAAATACATACAAAAAATATTAAGGTTGGGCTATTATTGTCACACTACTTCATTAACTGCTTACACCACGGGCGTTGATAAAAATAAACTCTAAACTCAATACAAATTGCAACCCGCTAATTATTTTCATTGGTAGATAAGCCGCGTTATCGTGTCAAAACAGCTGTGAGCGATAGAAACGCCCGTTAATGAGAACTCGTTACTTCGACCTTCAACAGTGCTGTTCAGTACAGTTCGATTCAGAGTGCATTTTGAGTCCGAACTCAATCTTACAAACGTCAAAAAGCGATGTGATCTCATACTAGAGTGACGTTTGAGATCATTCTATGATTAAGATTGAGTTCGGACTCAAAATGCACTCTGAATCTCAGCCTTAGCCCCGAGTCAATTACTATGGGACGTCAAGATTTTATTTTGCGACCGTGTTACTGATCACTTACCAAGCCTCCAGTATGAGTTTGGCTGTATAAATAAAAGTTACGTATATAAAATTAATTATTCCTTTTTTATTTATGCCAGTGTATTAGTTAATTAAATTTAAGTTAACGATTTCTTTTTTTTATATTTTCTATAGGTATGTATAATTTGTTATATTTTTTTACATTTGAGTAAGAATAACTTACTAGTTTATAATTTCACTAGGTTGGCTAGGTTAGTTTATAAACAGCCTAAGAATAACCTACTGTAAAATTAAAATCTCACTAGTGAAATTATACACTATCGGATTTTATAATCTGACGGTGCCTAAATGTACCATTATTAGAGAATAAATTTTTTGATTTGTAAAAGAAGATGATAATACTCGGGGAATCAAACATCATTACCCCAAACTAAACTGACTGAAGAAGTTAATTTTGGTAGAGTATCTAGTACTCTTCCAGTGAATTTTTTTCATTAGTTTCAGTGCGTAAACTAATTAATTAATAAGCTATAAAAATACATATCAGATCATTAACTGCCCACAAAACGTAAAATCTACCACACTTGTATAAAAATGTTGTAATTATAATAGGAAATTGTATAAATTCTAAATATTATATAAATGTTTGACTAGATCCGGACATTGTGGGAGAGTTGTTTTTAATGAATCTCTTGAAATTTACACTAACGATAAGAAAATGAACATCGGTGAAAAGCGAGAAAACACCTCTGACACCTCCTAGTAATCATCCATCCATCAACCTGTCATCGTCCACTGCTGGACATAACCTTTCCAATATTAGGTCCCCCTCCGTCTTCAACGAGCCGCCACCTGCAACGTCCTACCCTAGTAATGATATATGTTTATCTATTAAGAGGCTCTTAGCACGTTTTATGTTCCAGCATGCGACCCAGTGCCCGACAGTGCACCATCTCTCTACTGTGCTCCCTGGCCGGCCCCCAAGTGGCCGAGCTTGAACTTACGATGTCCGTCTACAAGCGGGACCAGTACATCGGCAATATGGTCGCCAGAATCGTGGTCATCGTCTCTCAGTACAACTTCTAGAGTGAACGTCACAAGTCTCCTGTTAGACGTTATGTAGAAATAAATACGAGAATGCCTTAATCCTGTTTGAAAATCCATACAGTGGTCCAACGAACTGCTTGGTCGAAAATTGTATGCAGCTCGGTGGCTTACCTCCCGCGTCTCGCCCCGCAGGCCCGCGCTTTCGTTGGACAACTGTAGTCCTACCATGAGTTTTGTTCACGATAACTCTTACCGACTGCGTTAACTATTTATATGAGAAATTGTGCAGCGCCCCTCGCGGCTTTACGAGAAGAACCACTATTTCTCATACAAAATATTTTACGCAGACTGTAACGTGTACCAAACTCATGGTAAGTAGGCCCACTTAAGGATTTTAAATTGTGCTTTAATCCGTGGGACTTCTTTAATGGCGCGAGCTTTAGCTTGTCTATGGTCTAAGCTGCGTTGGACTTAAAATATTACAACATATCACCAGCTTTCTGTAGAAAAAACTACTTACTAATTTATTTTAAGTATACTTTTTTATGACTGTTTTAAAATTGTTTTACTTCAGTGAATCCCTACCGTTTTGACAAGATATAGCAGAAAAAGGGGTAAAAACTAGAAATGATATAGAAAAAAAGTTAATTGCGGAATATATCTTTTAATAAGCAAGCGTTTCTGTGATACACAATTTTGATATTTTCGATTATTTACATCCGTAATACAATGATAATAAAGTGCACAAGTTATACAAATTAGTAACTGGCTCTTTAGCTAACATCACAACAAAATTCATTAAAACATAGTTTAAACTACGATTTAACAGCAGTTTAAAAACAACACTGGTCTCGCTATTTATAACGCTATGGTCCCGAAGACAGATTTATTCCATTATTCAATCAAATGAAAACACATTCATAAAAATAAAATAAAAACATGTCATAAATAAAATATGTCAAAAAAATGGTTATGCTGAAATCGCATTCTTTTTCAACCTGCCATAGACAATTTTTGTCATTCTTCTGAGCTATTTAGGTCATTATCATTATACGATATTCTCCCAACAAAATGATTCTCTATGGCGAGTCGAGAATAAACTATAGTTACGAGTACATAAAAAAAATCATAATTCACTCAAATATTTATTTTTGTGACATAGTAATACAACATTTACAAAAGTGGAGATCATAAGACCTTGTGATTACTCGTCTTGTTCTTAAAAAATCGACAACGCTTATTTTGATTTATTAGATACTGGCACTTAGCTGCGTGTTGCTTAAATTAGTCGACAAAAGAAGGAAAAACTAATAAAACTCAAATTGTCAACTGTCTAATTGTTTATATTTAATCTTTTGTATCCCATTACCAACATATGCTTTTGCTCTACACAAGTGAGATACAAAGGGTTAAACCACCAGGTCAAATATTTTAGGATTTCATAAAAAAAACGGTAACTCTTATATCTGTCAGTCAGTCCACGGCATAACAAAAACACTCTTAAAGCTGAACCCATTAGTGAAATAGACCCTATACAAGTTACCCACAAGAAAAAAAATAAAAACCATAAAAAATATATAAAACTATGAGGAAAAATAAAAATCATACGGAAAAAATAAAAAAATCATATGAAAAAATATATAAAAACGACTTACGCAATAAGCCACTAACACTGCATCTGGCGCATCTTTTGACGCCCAAGATAATTTGTAAGCCATAATCGTCCCAAATACCTATATAAGTTTCTCGATAACATGGCTGAGTTTAACGAATGCGGTTTTCGCGTCAACACACACGATATGTTTCAGTTGAATCTTGTTGCCTTCAAAATAAAGTTGAATTTAGAATAGCACTCACGTCTCATTTAACGTTTACTTTGCCGGGGACTGGTACAGTCATCTGTAGTTCGAGTTATACGATTTTGAACACTTATGATATCATACGGGCTGACACTGGGTAGGTTGAGATGCACGCGAATGTACCATCACCAAAGCTCCGGCTTATCCAGTTTCAAAACCTTATTGCTTGCATGTGGCAATCTCAGCTAGCCCAACCTTTTATTTTATTTACCAATTAGAGTTTATGAGACACTTTTTATGGCGTTTTTGGGTCCATCAGAGTCCATCGGTCACTTTTGTCAGACTATTAGTATAGTAAAAACAGAATAGTAAGCTATCTTCACAGAGATGTACCCCGCGCGGCTAATATGTGTGCGGGCCATTTTGTGCCTGTACGCACGAACCAGAGCACGCACACAACGACAATATCTCAGGCGGTTTCTGGCGTTGTGACTAGGGTCGGCAGCGCTCCGCAGTACGCCACGCGCCGTTCGTCGCATCGCCGATAAATAAATGGACAACCCCGCAACAGTAGGCATTTAAGCCTCGCGCGGCGCGGGAGTTGTTCTATTATTCTGTTTTTACTATGCTATTAATCAAGACTATTGGTAGACAAAGACTAGCAGGGTGGGTGGGACCAAGCGGAAGTTGCCGCGAGCCATTGCACACTAAACTGGCCCTTAGGGCGGTCAGGCAGGAACCTTGCTGACTGTACATTGCGTACGACATACGGTTGACAGACTTTCTCATAGAAGAATTATCTTATTTTGTAAATACAAATCTCAGAAAACAAAAATATACCTAAATATGACAGGAACGAACTCTCTGCACCTTTTTCATGTTCAAATTAAAAACCTTATATACTCGTATATCAATGACCAGAGATATCAATATCACATAGCAATTAGTTTTAATGTATATTGTACGGTCAGAAAAATAAGAAAGTGTCTCTAGTCGGCCACTATAGTCTAATATTTGGTTTTATTCTGCCGTCAATCGAAAAAAGAAAGATTTTTGTGTATATCGTGAATTCTGTTAACACAACAGGTAACAGATAACTCCCTTCGCTCGGCTCCCAAATTTATTTACAGAGCATTAGGTTGCTATGCCAATAAATTCTTCTTCGCTTCGCTCGTCGTCGCACCAATTTTAAACTTTTTGTTTTGCGATAAAAATAACGAAATAGAAAAGCTCTTGGCGTGATTTGAAACAAATACTAGTGTTCTACCACTGCACCAACGGTTTGATATCTGACGACACGGCAGAATAAAACCAGCACTAGTTGCTGACATGACACATCTTAAACATAATGTAGTATACCTATTATTATAGGAGGTCACGACAGTTCTGGTGACGATAAGACAAATGGCTGGGTCTGAGTTCACAGGATAAAGAGCACCTCCCTGATGCTCGGTATGTCTGCGCGAACTGGTTGCGCTATCTACTTATGGCGCCTTAAAACTCGCTATGATGACGAAAAACAAAGGATAGGTAGTAAACTTTAAACTTTCGCCATTTTCACACATTATTAACTTTGTATTGGGGTATTATTAATTAATTATTATTATATTATTAACGTCAAGCACATATCTATTAAGGTATGTTGTTAGTAATCGCGAGTAAGACCCCAATACAAAGTTAATAAAGGATAGGTAAATGGCTGAACATGATAAAGAAAGTAAGTGCTAGTTCTACTCATGTCATATATGTAAAAACTGGCCAAATACTTGGTTGCGTTATAGAGCAACACCCGTTTATCCTGTGAACCCAGATTCAGCAATTTCCCTTGTCGTTACCAGATTTTTGTGGCCAAGGAGGTCACAATACGAAACGGAATGTAAAGGTAGCATTATTTACATGAAACTGCATGCCAATTTTAAATACTAATTGTTGAGTTTTTATTGACACGTCCATTTGGGGACATGTGGGCACGCATGTATCATCAATAGAGTATTATGGTTTTTAATATCACCTATTTGCACGAGGCATATCCGTTATTATCTGCAACTGAGTTGTGTTTGGAATAAACTCGGTCGTTTAATCTGAGAAAAAATTAAATCTGCCCCTCCCTACCCCGCCCATACCTAAGACCTGCTTTTATTTGAGATATTATGTTTTCTACAGATGTGTTCAATATAAATCGGAAGCGTGGTACAAACTTTGATATGAATTATAAATTCGAATTCAGAACAGGCTAGGTCAGTTATAAAAATATTCTGTAATACTATAGTTTTACTTTTTATGCTTACTTCAAAGTTGCTTAGCACTTAAACATTTTAACGCTGAACAACTTAAGTCAGTAAGACCCGATAACTAGTATTCAATTTTACTACTAAAAGTTTCTCTTAGGACAATACAGTCAAGAAGGCGAGACCTGAGAATTGCGTTTGTGTACGTGCACACCTACAGAAAGCGTTTGAAGCATCAGCCTGCCGCGCACTCCCCGCATTTCACCTTCGGTACCGTTAGTAAGTTAACACGCCTTAAGTTGTTTAGTTTTTTTTAAATATATATAAGTGAAATGGCTCCTATATTCAGTACACGAAAACCATTAAGCAGCCAAAAAAATATAGATGAGTATGAGATTTATAAAAAATATAAATACAGCCAGAGTCATCATCATAAACGTAGGCGATACATCGGACGAGAGTGAAGTTCAAGATGATGTAGCTGCTTAGTCGGGTGTAGAAGAAATATTATAAAAGTTATTTTTGTCTGACTGTACTACATTTAGGGATCACTCACACAAACGCAATTCTCAGATCTCACCTTCTCGACTGTACGACTGTTAAATTCCTAACTTATCACTTTGTGGCACAAATACTGTAATAATCTCTTTATATACGGTTTGTATGGGGCTTTTTGCGTCCTACAGATAATTGTATATACTTTGTATTTGGTTTCAGTAGTAAAATTGAGTTATATCATCTATTGAAATACTAAGACATACAACAAAGTACGAATACTTACAATAATGTACTATAGCCTGACCGTAACCGCTGTGCACCGCCTTTGCGCCGCGCGGTTAAGCGGGGGGGGGGGGGGGGAAAGGAACTAGCATGATCTTACGAGATTGGCTTACAATATTTTTTAGGATATGAACTTTTTATATTTATTTGGAAATATGTTACTACTATAAGGTAAGTGAAATAAGTAACGTAAAAATCTAAACTTTTAATTCAAATCAGCATTAAAATCAAACAATAAAAAAAAGTATAATTTTAATATAAAGTACTAAGTAACTTGAATAATGTGAACCCATGCAACTCTTTCTTCCGCCCCCCCTCGCCGCGCGGCGCAAAGGCAGTGCACAGCGGTTACGGACAGGCTAACATTTTCTATCTGTATTAAAGGTTAATTATATAACTATTGATTTATTCTGTATACATTTAGAAATCTAAATTAAGGCAAATATATAATACTAATGCACTAGTCAAAATAGTATTTAGTAATAAGGAAGCATCACAATCAAAAGTTGATTATACTCAATATTCAACAAATGAATAAACAAAAATGCAAAAAGAACATAATATTGCAGTCAAAAATCTAAAATACGAAACAATAAATTTTATAATTTTATTGTATTACTGTAAATAACAAATAGCTCAATAGAAGCTAGAGAAAAATGGCATTTTAAAATCACTTATTAATTTTATTTATAACTACAAAATATATAATCTTTTATCTTAAAATTACGGATAACCGATTGACTGAAATATGATGTGTGATAATATAAATAATATAAATAATATAAGTCATTATTTGATCATAATTACTAATTAGTTGTGATAACGTGAACTCTAAACTTACTTTAAATATTTATGTTAAGCAATAAACCAGAAAACATAATTATAATTAGAAGTTCAATCAGAAAATATATGAGCAAAGACCTTGTAAAATAATGTATTAAAATAAAGCAGTTATTATAAATATAACTATAAAGAAATAAAAATATAAACAATCACTAACAAATTCAGTCAATCTATCTAAAACATACGAAAGACAAATTCAAAAAGATATCCATACGCCTATTTTACATCACTGTTTTGCTTTGTATGGCCCTGTATGCCAATAAAGACCACTATTACATGGTTTTAACTGTCACTGGCCTAATCTCTAGGTACTGAACAGTACTGTAGCCACTATACCGGATGACTTTTAAACAAACCCCGATAATTTTAGGGATTATTAAGAAACGTTAGTAGAACACATTTTAAATGTAAAAACAATTAAAATTAAAAGTCAAAATATAATTAAGAAATGTTGCTTGGAAATAAAATTTATGGTTATCCTATCATACGGAAAAAGTGGAAAATAATCCAAAATAGTGGTATCTATAAAAAAAAACACTTCGCGCGATCTAATTATCTTATTTCTTCAGGTGACCATGACTTCTTTGGATTTTACGAAAATCTTCAAAGGGCTTCAACTTTAAAAAATAATTATGAATATGATTTTGAATGGTTTTAATAAGACCAGTTTGTGTTCTTCTACAAAATACTAAATTATGGGGGTTAGGTTAAAAGTCAACCTGTATGTAGCTGCCAAGTTTAGGCTTTTTAGTTGACGTGGGGTTATCAACATTTAGTACCTTTTATTACATATTATACACAACGCTATACACCAATACAACTTGAATGACTGACGAGACAGTCAAATCAAGCCACAACTAACAAACAACATCTATGTGCTATGCACATTACATTTAAAACCTACAAGAGTGCAACCATTTATAAAAAAAACTATCTTTCGCGAGAATATCATAGAGATCATTTCTTCTTGACAGTCGAACTGCTGGCACAACTACTAGACCGGGTTTGGACGCCATCTTTCTTTAGAATGCTCATTCCAAACGCCGGGCATTTCTTTCTTAACGCTTTTATTTTATAAAGCTTATTCCCCTGAGAGTTCGTTGATTCTTCGAAGTTCTCTGGAGTAACATCGGCGGTGATCACGGAATTTGAAATACAGTCCATGGGTTCTGGACTGCTCGATTTGTCCCGTTTTCGACGGAATCTGAAGGGGGCTTCTAGGGAATCCGCTGATATATTTGTGATGTTGGTATCGGACGAAGACAATTCTTGATTCGACTGCTCCAAACCGGTTTTAACCGGTAAGTTGCTCTTCGGGAGTTTCTTCCGAGAGTTGGAATTGGAGCGGACGATTAATTTCTTGCGCGTGTTGATGTTTGAAGGGATTTTCGTTGGGTTTTGCAAGGACTTCAAATTCGGTTCGGAGGGTAAACGATTTTTGCCGTTTAAATGGCAGTTTTCTGTTAGCGCAGATAAAGTTGAAGTGACGTTTGTTAGTGTCGACACTACTTTAGTATCCGAATTAGTGTTTTTAAGGTTATTTTTGCGTGTTAGAGTCTTCAAGGGGCTGCTGCCGTGCGTATAACCGATGGCCGGACGTGCTAGATTGGCCCGCTGGCCATGGAAGCTACTTTTGGCAGAAAACTGCGATTTGACACTTCCCGCCATTTTGTTTGCGGGCGAATTGGCACTTCTGGTTGGCGGGAAAGTCGACGTTTTGGACGCGTAGTGACTTTTTAGGGTTGAGTTGAGGATCCTTGGCTGCGGTTTCAGATTGGTATTGTTGGCGTTCCGTATGTTGTTCGTTGGCATCATGTAGTTCAGTTTTGGAGTGAATATTGTTTTTGTCGGCAACATGGCGGTGGCTGTGGTCCTGTACTTACCGATGACTGACGTTACGTTATTTTCTGAGTCAGTTTCGTTTGCGTTTAGTACGTTTGCATTGTCCAACTGAAACAAAACGTTAAGATTAAATAAAGCAGCGCTTGTTTTGATAACAAGAGGTCGCAGGTTCGAATCCTGGCCCGAGGATTTTTTTCAAATTCTTGTTTTACATTTGTTTCTAAATTATCTTTTCTGGTTTGTAATGCACTCTAATAATATGTAGAGTATTCCAAAGCGATGGGTTTCGCAATAAAAACATAATCCTAAATAAAGCAATTTAAAACAGCAACGGTGAAATCAAAATCTCACGTTGATCTGAGGTGCAATTGTGTAAGCCAATGGTATTCGAATCGATTGTCATATGGCTATTCGGCTAAGCAAACAAGCCCGTTTGACAATTGAAATCGTACGTTTTTGGCTGTCAAATGAATACGATTGTCTTGTTTTGTTGTTGACAACCAAAAACTTACGATTTCAATTGTCAAACGGGCTAATTTGCCTAAACGAATACCCATATGACAATCAATTGGAATACCATTGCCTTACACAATTGCACCTCTGATCTTTTACATACTAAACATCCACAACATTGACCTCTCATAAACAACTAGACACACAGAAAGCGTCCGAACGGCGGCGGCGTGCATGCGAGTAGTAGCAAAAATGCATTCAACCAAATTAAGACATTATATCGTTAAAATAAGATGCAATGTCAGTTGTACGCAATCGTCATTCGATCTTGTCACGTCATAGCGGTGACAAGAAGCATCGCGGACACTTTTTGAGCAATATTGTGAGTCTTGTTGTTTATGATGAGAGGTCAATGATCCACATTCATTAATCAACGCATAAAAACCTTTGTATTCCGTTTGCTTTTTCGATTTAGTCCTTTTAATATAAAATGAGTCTATAAAATCTGAATTCACATTCGAAACCTTCATAAGTATTCTCATAGTCGCACTACAAATCGTTCACAGTTTATTGAACGAGCGAGCGAAACGAGTAAGTTCTCTGAGTCTACTAGAACAATCCGGTGTTTGTATGTATGTATGTAAAGTCCCTTTCAATAGAATCCGGCAACAATGTAAACAAACCAATTTAAACACGATTACTCCTTGTCCTTACTTAGGAAACATTTCGATTAGACTAGTAGTTCGCCTCGAACTGTGAACTCGCGCTCCCCGATTCGCGCTTGACCGATTTGGCTCATGTTTGAACTTAAAAAATCTTTTTGCCTTATTTACTCGCCTGCCAAATTTCATGACATTCCGATGAATGATACTCGAGTTATCGTCGAACAAACATTCATCATTCATACGTACATACATACAAAAGCCGGATTGTTGTAGTAGACTCGGAGAACTTCGCTCGCTCGTTCAATATACTGTGAATATTTGCCAGTATACGAACTATGTAAGAGGGAGTGAGTTATAAATGCAAAGCAAGCTCTGCCATTTAATTTTGCAAAATAAAGTTTGGTATTCGGCGACTATCGGAAACTGGGCTACGCTTTTCTGTGTATAGTCTCCGTCAATAGAAATTGTGGACTATGTAAACAAACCGTTTTCTCAATTTTTCTCAAGGTTCTGTCACGGAGTCTCACTGAACATTATTCCAAATCATGAAGCATCAAGTCTTACCTGCCATTCGCTGTATTTCATCATGAAATATTCAATAATCACCAGTTAATTACGGAAAATCATAGAATCAATAGTCAATTCTGTATTGCGTCGAGATTGCTGTCATATTTTTTTCTCATCGAATCTGTATTGTCTTTGAAAATTAGTGATGTACGAATCTATTTGAATATAAACCTATTTTATTCCTGATGCAATTTTATTCAGTCATTTTTTTTTTGACAGCGTTACTTCATAATCTTTGACATAAACGAGCGTGTGATTCTATCGAGAGCTGTGATCTTCCAGCGTTGCTCTAAAATCTTTTGTGTTTTCGGTATTCTAACGACTATGGACAATGACCCATATTATTCGCGTCAAATCGAAAAGGCGCCCAACACGAGTTAGCGGAAGGAGGCTATCCAAAACTGGTTGCGCGAAAAAGAAATCAAATTTCAAGAAACCGAAATCAATGCGAATCTCATAGCTAAAGTAGACAAGCAAAAATATAAAAAAATGTATGTAGATGAGTTGGCGGCATCGAAAAATGAGACAGTTTTGCGCCTTCCACCATATCATTGAGAGCTTAACCCGATAGAGTTGATATGAGCGCAAGTAAAAGGTTACGTTGGAAGGAACAACAAAACATTCAAAATGGACGGTGTGAAGATTTTGTTGGAACAAGGTTTGGCGCGGATCGGGTCAGAACAGTGGGCGAAATGTGTAGCTCATGTCCTAAAAGTAGAAGAAAAAATGAAAGAACTGGATGGGATAATAGATACGGCCACCGACGATGTGACGGAACCATTTGTAATTAACGTGGGCGATTTGACTAGCGATTCATCAGAATATTTTAGCGATGAATCAAATAAAAAAAATTAATTACGCACCTAACATATTTTAATCACATACTTACCCATCTCTAGATAGTTCACCTATTCATAGACAAAGACAAAATGGCGCTTTGTTTACATAGTCCACAATTTCTATTGACGGCGAATTTAAACGGAATCCACCGATCGACTCATATTTTGGGTAAAACTGTAAAGTATAACATGAATATAAGAGAATTTTATGCTTCCGTGGGTAAATCGAATCGCAAAATCCATCCATCAGCCTGTTTCGTCCACTGCTGGACATAGGCCTTTCCAAGATTTCGCCAAGAATAAAATGACAAAAATGAGAATATAAAGACAACGTATTCACCTTAGTAACATCACTCTTGTTGTTCAATATCGTGGTCAGAGACACAGGTTTCTCTACCACTTCCTTGGCCGGAAGTTCGGGGGGTAGATCGCAGTAGATGCCGCGAGAGAACACCGGAAGCGACGTCACGTTGTGTCGCCGCCGATACGCTTCGCCTTCCGCTATCATGCGCGGTTGTATGCTGAAGAGATGAAGAAAACATTAAATGACTATACACCTAATAAATAATCTGTCTCTCAGAGAGGCGGTATGTTTCCATTTACAACGATCCCGACATTGCTTTTTCGTCTAGTTACACATCTATCAATATACTCATACAACTGATTTTTTTCTGGGTACTTTTGACTTGTCTCTTCTCCATGTTTGTTGCAAATTTGGTCGAGGTTTTCTTCCAAAATGTCCACAGTAATTAGTCCGTAATACCACGGGTAAAAGAGACTGCCAGGTGGTGGTGGTAGAGCTGGTGCCGGGCTCGACTGTGAAGGTACCACCACTCGCAAATCCCACCGAAGAAAACAGACACTACCAGCACCTCTAACATGGAGGACACTATCGAACTCAATAACGCTCGATAAAGAGCTCTGTCTCACTCTGTTGATCTACCTAAAGAGGGACAGACATTGGTATATCGAACTGTCAGAGCTATTAGAGGTGCAGGTGAGCCACCATGCCTGGAACCGATTGATGGCGATATTATATAAAAGAGACTGATGACGGGCAGCGGCGTCAATGGTGCTAGTTTCACGGCACCGCGCTCATCAAGCTGCCTGCCCAGCGTCTGTGAGTATGGGCATTTCCTCCAGGATAACCGCCAAGAGTAGCGAAATCTTAAAAACTATGTCCAGCAGTGGACGAATCAAGAACACTGTCGATCTTTAAAATCCATTATTTTAAAGATTGACAGTGTTGCCACAACTCACTTCTCCAGGAACCACTGCTGGTGTCCAATGACGGAACCCGGCCGGCAGACGCGCAGCCAGGCGATGGCTTGTCTCGCTGTGAACCCGTGGTGCTTCATCATGTAGCATGCGATTAGGGTTCCCGTGCGGCCGAGACCCGCTGAAATATTAACAGAAATAGTTTATGAAATGTACAACTCGATTTATGGATGTTGAAGAAGCGAAAGCGGTGTGTCGTCAGGATAGTAGCAGATAGAGATCTTTTGTCTCGACCTTGTTGCTTTTAGTTTATGAGGTTTGTGGAAGCTTTATTATTCACGTAATGGGTGGTGAGCCCTATCGCCGTACTTCGGGCACAATTACACGCTTTTTAGGTCATGCAGGTTTCCTCACGATGTTTTCCTTCACCGTTCAGAAAGTGGTAAGTATTAGGTAAGAACACAAATACTATGCACATAAATTCCGAAAAACTCATTGGTGCATGCCCGACCGCGGATCGGACCTGGGTCTCAAGATTGAGAGGCCAGCGTTCTACAGCCTGGGCTACCGCCGCTTTTTGTTTGGGAGTAAAACGCGGGTGTTCCGGGTGTGGAATGTGACTTGCATTTCTCAGTTCACACTCGGGAACACCGCTGACACCCCCTCTGGGATTCATGTCGTGACGATATGTTTATAAACTGTTTTTATTACAGCGTTATATTTGTACCAACCTTGTGGTTGATAAGAGCAAGCAGAGAGAGACAGCCATAGACAAGATAAAAAGAATAATTATTGTTCATTGTTACATTATAGAACTTTACACTTTCGCGTGTTGTAAACATTATGATATTTATTTAGACGGGTATAACGCGATGTATTACCTTTTGTTTGAGAAAAGGCACCCGACGTTTCAGAACAGTTGCATGCCTCGTGGTCTACGGGAAACTCTTGTTAATAGTAGATTGTTACACAAGGGTGGTAAGCTATCAATTGCACCCGTGATATTTAGGCGCGCAAACGAGCGAAGCAAGCGAGGGTGCAATTGATCACTTACACCCGTGTGTAACACTCTATTTTTCATCACTGACGCGAGGAAATAAAAAAAACAAAAACAAGATAATTTTACTGCCGCCATTATCTTTAATAAATAATACAAATAAAATACAAAATAACAAAATGAAAAGGAAATATGCAGAAAACATATTTTCCATTGTCATTTAGCGAGACGAGTGACTTACTAGTTAGTGACTGTAAGGACACTTGTTCGTTTTTCAAACTTATGTACATCCCTAATCGAATTTAATTCCCGCATTTCAAGTTAAATATGACCTACTTTCAGAGCATTAGTGATGAAATAGTAGATTGTTATCCAAGGGAGGTAAGCGATCAATTGCACCCGACATATTTAGGCGCGCAAACGAGCGAAGCGAGCGAGGGTGCATATAGTTCGAGGGTGCAATTGATCACTTACACCCGTGTGTAATACTCTACTTTTCATCACTAATGCGAGGAAATAAAAAAACTTATAAAATTATAACATGATGATTAACTGCACCTGTATCCATTTGTTTGTTTCACAGTCATTATATTTGTCCCAACCGGTTTCGGTTTTACACTATTATCAAGGGTCTATTAAATAACTAATAACACTTTTTTGCAGGTTATAAAAATTAATTCGACGTGCAATCAATGAAATATGTCGTTAATCAATTATGAAATGTTTACATTTGCAACAACGTTTTCAACAAGATAATTTTACTGTTGCCATTTTATTTTCAATTGACTTTTTCTTTTTTTTTTGTGCAATCGCGTCTTACTGGCCAGTGTGATTGTTTTAAAAACAAAACTAATTTAGTTGCTGTTTTAAGTCATAAACGTCTTTTTAGGATTTTATTTAGCATAATATTTACATACATGTAGTATACACATATATAATATATAAATAATATACAGAAAAACAAAATAAAAAGGAAATAGGCAGAACAGATATTTTCCATTGTCATTTGGCGAGACGAGTGATTGACCACATAGTTAGTGACTGTAAGAGACACTCGTTTGATTTTCAAATTTACTTACCTCCCTAAGTTAGTAAATGGAATTTACCTCCCGCATTTCGATTTAAATATGACTTACTATCAGAGCAATAGTGATGAAAACATTGTTACTTTGCTTGATTGTATACATTTGTGGTTCTAGATTATGATTTCTATTTTAACATTAAACAGACCTCTATAGTGGGAGGCAGATACGTGGTACGTACTTGATCAAAATGTATGAAACTGTATTTTTTACAACTTCTCAATTTTTGTTTTCACGGATTTTGATTATTAAATGGATGAAAATAGATATTGAAATACAAAAGTTTTTAAATAAATATTTTATAATATAAATAAAGATATAATTGCTATGTTTAGCCTTTTATTTTCTTTAAATATTACTAGTTACAAGACAAATAAAATAAAAACACAATTTTCAAAATATTTCGGCCTCTTCTATGAGGCCGTCATCAGTTGAATGACAGTTAAAATCTATGCTACTGACTATTTACAGAAAAAAAAAATAGTAATGACATTTACAGAATTAATGTGTGATGATGATGATGATGATGATGAGTCAATCGGTCGAGTTATGTCTGTCAGTGTTGTCTGTTGAGTCCGGGTCCATAGTGTGCGCCAAGTGACCAGATGTATGATGACTCCCAGGTCCTCAGTTCTATGTCGGTCAATGGTGGAGTAAATGACTTAATGATACGCACAGTGAAGCAGTCGTTAAAAAGTTGATTGTGGAGGCGAGTGTGAGCGGGGATGGGCAGGATGTTGTTTTGTGTAGTGTCTGAAGTGTGTCTGTGTTGGTTCATGCGGATGTGTAATGCGTTTTTAGTTTCACCTATGTAGAATGCAATTTTTTCAATTTGTGGTGGATTGTGTTCTGTATGTGTTTGTTGTGTGGTGTGTGTTGATGTGTGTGTCTGTATTGATTAAAATGCATGTTTGGGCTAATAAAAAAAAAACCCAAGGTAGCCTCATACCACAGTAGTGAAACTCCACCCTATTCTCGAGATAACTACCAACGCCCGATCGGCGCGTTAGGGCTGGCGTCGGGCGAAATCTAAAAGCAACCTTATGACACGGTGCAGCGCTCGCGACTGCCATCCGACGCTAACGTTCCGCGACAATGGCCGAGACGGGCGTGTAAAAGCACGCCTCCGTGATTCGGGGCGTTTCCTTGTAGTTTACGTACTGATTCCTACATCTTCTGTGCTCATACCTTTGCAATGCACCGCCACCGCCCCTTTAGCCGCTTCGGAGATCCGTATGAACCTGTTGACGATCAGATCCGAAGGTACGGAACCGTCCACGAAGAACAGGTCCCGATGCTCGAATCCGTGCGATGTGAACTGACGGGCGTCGTACGATTTCTTGTTCAGTCTGCGAAAGGTTATATACTGTTATATAAGGTGCTATCAAAATATCTACGGCTGCAATGGGAAAGTGTATTGAGTATATAGATTACAATAGTAAGTCACACAGTGCGTATAAGTTAGAATTGATTTACTTGTATGAAACCGTCCCGTAGTAACACAAAACAGTTGGAAAGAGATAGATATTATTTTCATTGATGAAACGACACATCGCGCGTAGTTTGTGAACCACATTATGCAGAATAAAATAAGTATTTATTTATTTATTTACATCTGGTACTTGACCTTTCGCCTTTTTCACATCCATCAATCTAGTAAAACAAGCTCTTCTATTCCGGGTACTTTTGTCTCTGCCCTTCTTCAGTATGTCGCCAAATGGTCGGCAGCTCTAGGACAGCCATCCACTTGCGCACCATAAATTTTCATCGTAACTATACCGGATGTAAATAAACTGCTACCATTAAATGAAACCACATATTCTACCGACCCTACTGAACCACTCTTCCCAAGAATCATACCCGCACCCACCCTTAGTTTGGGAAATAATTGAGTTCCAAACAAAAATGCGTGAACCCTAACGCACCGACATACGGGCGAGTATCGAGAGAGCGTCGTCCGTTAAACAGCTTCAGCTTTGTTGGGAACTCAATTATTTCCTAAACTAAGTGTGTCCGCGGGTATGACTCTTGGGAAAAGTGGTTCAATAGGGTCGGTAGAATATGTGGCTTCATTTAATGGTAGCAGTCTATTTACACCCGGTATTTCCATCATTCATCCATAGGTGTGTCTAAATAAACCACCGAAGCATTTCTAAGCCTAAGTAAGAATAAAAATAAATATATGTGGAATAAAAAGTACAAGAATTTGTGTATAATTTATTGAAGCATTTCTTTTTCTATTCTGTATTTTTTCAGGCAGCAACGATCAATGGATTTTTTGCCACTAAGAAGCCAAAAACTGGTTATAATACTCCTTTACAAACAACTTTTACTATGGAGCCAACACTGAAATCACGAAAAAAAAATCAGCTCTACCCACAGACGTATAATATAGTAGCAGACCTAACATTAATAATAAACGCATAGTCGACGCGTGGCAATTTTAGCTCAGTGAACTTTGGGCTCTTTTAAATATAAATATTGCTTGTTTCCAAAAAAAATATATAGGTAACTAGAGTTTAGTTTAGGAATTAACAAATATGTTCCAAGTATAAGCCAGCCAAAACAACCCATTTTTATACGTTTCTTCGTACCATTAACACTAAATGTAGCTTATTTTTTGTATGGAAATTTGCCACACCATTTAATCCTTATGTTTGGTCTGCTACGACGCATAGTAATTATATGTCTGTGACTGTACCATACATTTTGGTCACCTTTTCGATGGAATACCTGTTTTTTTTCCTTACTTATATTTTTCAATTCCCCATTTGACTCTGATGTTGTAATAAATTTTTAAATAATGTACTTATTTATTTTCACATACTTAGTATCCGAAATATCGTGCGTGTGTATACTGCAAACTACTTGAGCAAACAAACTGTACTACTTGACTGTCACAATTAGACCAATGACAAAGACTTTATAGGCTTTTGATAGAGGCGGTTATTGGTTAAATTATGTATTGGCCTAATTCGATCTAATTCGGTTTAATTCCTAATTTTCGTTTGCTTTTTGGAATAAGGAGATCAAAATAGTATGTAATTTCAATAGTTTTTTGTGGTTTGAAGCCGATTTTAAAAGTATTTTAGTATTTACAGGAGGGACGTCATCCTGGGTTGAATGGGCGGCTTCTTTTTTATCTTGAGTCTTGAGGATGAGATATTAAGCTTTTTCGAAATGAAATTAATGATGAAAATAAAAAAAAAACGTAATTTTTAGAGATACCACCTTTTAGCTTAGTAGGGCAGTATGAAAATGTGTGGTGATGACATCACTGAAGGTCAAAGGAAAGACATCGCTTTTCTTCCATTTAATAAAGGATGTACACGCTTTAATGTTTTAAAATCTGTCTACTGAAAACAGTTAAGGTGGTAAAACCGCAAACAGAAATGTGTACAGAATGTTAGATGGCGCCACGCGCTAAGAAACTCTAAATTATTAGTAATAAATCTGTTATTGTTGCCTTTGGGCATTAATTGAGTTGATATGCGGATAAAGTAATTTATTTCACGACGCTTTGGGGTGATAATAAATGTGAAATCCCTTTGCTTTTACTATGCATTCAAATGTTTCATAAATTAATTAGTTGTCAAACTAATACGCACACTAGTAAAGGCAGTTCTGTCAATGTGTGAGTTTGTTCATTCATATAAATCAAATCGATACAAAACGTAAAACGTTGCCGCTCCGTATTTTACCGCGGAAGCAGAGCGGCAACGTGTTGACTTTGCAAAACAAGACATTATTATACAATTATTGTCAGCATTGGTATGAAACAAACATTATCAATATTTAGATAAAAAACAAGATGATTTATTACATATTCTTCACAGAGGGATTATTTTGAACTAGCTTTTGTCCGCGGCTTCGCCCGCGTTAATTAAGTTTTTGTATAATCGTATCAATAATAATATATCGTCACGACATAAATCGACATAGAGCTGATGCCGGGCTCGACTGTGGCGGTACCACCATCTTACTCGCAAACCCCCCGAAGTTTGTCGGGCGAGAGTAAGAGGACAGCTCTCAGGCACAAAACCAGGTGGCCCATCTCACCTGGGACCGATGGATGGCGGTATATCCATCCCCAATTGCCTAGCCTTATATAAAACAGACTGGTGACGGGCAGCGGCGTCACTGGTGCGAGGGTTTCGGCACCGCGCTCACCAACCCGCCTGCCCAGCGTGTGTGAGTATGGGCATTTCTTTATTAAATTTTCATCTTTATCAACTAAAATGATTTACAATGGTCTACAAAAGTTTTTCACATTTTCCAAATTATGTTAATCAGGAAAGGAATAATTAGTAAGTAAAAGCACAAAGTGAATATTTAATTGTTTTATTTTTTATTTATGACTTTACGATAGAGAAAGAAAAATACAAATTCTTAAATTAATATAAGTCCTGTCAAATAAGTGTGTTACACTGAATCGACACTATCTATTTAGGCTCCAAGCATTTTTGATTAGCAGGTATTAAAATTATATTATTATATTCCTTAAAATTATTTCTGGCAAAACGCATCTTCTATAAAAGTCACTCAGTTTTTGCATCATGTTACTGATGAACTCATCATCTTTTTGAATTATTATTACTTTTATAGGGCTGCCAACGTCCACAAAGCAAATCAGGTAGCACTTGTCTCTCTGAGCCATTTTCAATTGTCCTTGGATCTGAAAAAAAAAGTATTTATCTTAGTACCTATTTATTATTCATTAAAATTAAACAATCTATAGGCAAAGAGCTATAAAGAGATAAAGAGAAAAATTGATACATACATACATATAAAACACCAGATTGTTCAAATAGACTGTATCAGAAAACTTCACTCACTTTGCTCTCTTGTTCAAGAAATCAAAACTAAAACTTATCAAATAACTAAACTTACTATTCCTGAATTGGCATTAAAGTTGTGTCCATAAGACCTCTTTGACCAGCCTCCATCTACATATACTGTTATATATAGAACTCCATCCGAGCATATGTGCCCTTTTTCAACGGCAATTTGTTCTTCTTTTTTCCCAGCTTCTAGCATTTCTTTATACAAGTGTTCTTCCCATACCTTTCCCAAATGTAATTCAGTTTTTGCATACTTTTTTTGTGAAATCGTGGGTATATCCATAGCAGCAAGCAAATTGTCACTTTGGGCATAATAACTCCCTCCAGTTAGAATTCCCCACACAAATGACTGGTTGATTTTCTCGACACCCTCTGACTTTCCTACATAAGTTTCATCACAAGAGTTGCATTTAAATTGGAAAGTGCTACTGAGTCCATTTCTTTCTTCTCGAACAAACTCTAAGTAGCCACAAGTGCAGTGCTTATTGTGTTCATTTTGCATTTTCAAAGACCATTTTAATAAATGTTGAATATCTACTATACGTTAGCCTTGTAAGCCTTCAAGACTAGAAACACCACATGTTTTTTCAATGGTTAATTTGTGCTTGTCCATGTCTGCATCTTGTGTCCAAATTATATCTATTGGTTCATTGCTGGGTCCAGCTGTCTGTTCATCATGCCTGACGTCCCTGCGAATCTGTGATACCTCACGAGGTGTAAAAGGACATTTTTTTTCACGAGTCATATCTGTCAATCTTTGTTTCGAATAGGTATGTTCGGATGGCGCGTTTAGGTGTAGGATTAGAAGAACTTCCTTCTGGATGCACTTCTATGGTAACGTTGGTTGGTCACAAGAACCCTTCGGCTCATTTGCGCGCCAGGCACTTGGTCGACTGGAAGGAAATACAATTTTTTTAGAGTAACCATGGTAAGATGTTGTATGTCGTGCCCCTTTATCGACACAGACCAATATAAGTAATTCATTTTCAAAATAGCGATAAAATATTTACCTTTTCTCTTCACCATGGCAACGTTTCATGGCAGCTCTCGAACGCTTGCTGTTCACTTTGTGCCCGGAATATTCATGCTTGTTAACAGCACGCTTCATCGTGGTGGCATTCAAATAAATGTCTTTTCTTTTTCTCTATTTAAAACTAAGGAATTGCTGTTCTTATCACACTGAATCTGTAAAAATCTATTTCGTTCACGTTTATTTACCTAGAAAGAAATTAAAGAGTATAGTACCTAAGTGTCCTATAAAAAGAAAACAGCGTCAGTAACGATATTTTTCTTCTAATATCTTTGAGCCGCTCGAGTAAAACGAAGTGATTATATTGTCTTTGCGAGCAACTTGAGCGTCAGCCATTGTTGATTGTCGAGTTCAACACAGATCGAGCGCTTCACGCAATGGCGACTGATTAGCGTTGTGAATTGCTGTCAAAAGCTATAGCACTTAAAACGCTTGACGTGATAAATATGCAATGTTGACATGGCCGCTACCGTTCCGAATCTTCACACAATGTACGGTGACGAATAAATAAAAATACATTCTAAGGAATTATCGTAGTCGATTTTTGTAATAATAAAATAAGAAATGGTTTTTTTTATTGAAGTTACTTTGAAATCATTTTACCCGAGACATTTATTTGTTTTTATATCATTAATAAATGTAACAATACCTATTGTAAGTTATTGTTTTGTGCTACAATCGGAACTAAAGTTTTATGAATGAAACGTATTTTTACAACTGTCATGGACTTCTATGTGTGCGTAAGTCGCACCAATACACACAAAAATCTTGCAAATTTTAAATACTTTTGATCTATTAATGGCGTAATAATTAAACAATATTCGAATAATATTATTGCATATGCGGAAACTAGATTTTTTGTTGATTTTTATAGCCATATTTGAGAAGTCTGTTTTGTAGTAATTAGGGCATGTATTCAATTAAAAAATCGTATGAAATTGTGTAGGTTTAACCACCTTAAGGAAAGCTATCCCTCGAAACGGTTTTCGAATAGTAAATATTAGCGAGAAAAAAAAGAGCCCAATTGAGATAATGGTCAGGTGTAAATTGATAAATAAAAAAACCGGGTGTAAATAGTTAGCTACCTTTAAATGTAAACACATATTGTACCGATCATACTGAACCACTTTTCCCAAAAAACATAACCCGTGCTTTGGGAAATATTTGTGTTTCAAACTAAATGCGTGAACCCCTAACGCACCGAGATACGGGCGTTTTTTGAGACAGAGCGTCTTCCGTGAAACAGCGCAGCGTTCTAAAATAGACCTTCTTCCTACGAGATAAAGTCTTTAAGTTACAGTTGACAATCTTCTTAGAAAATTTGCGCGAGTTTTTCAATATGATCAGTAGAGTATGCGGTTTTATTTACATTTTCTATTTAAACCCGGTATAGGTTTACCTGACGATGGTGGTAACGTTGTATCGGCGGAAGTAGTCGTGATAATGTTCAGGGCTGTGCAGCGGATACCCTCGGTCGAGCCGCGACCGGTGGTGCGGACCGGAAAACGCTAGCATTTTTCCCGGGATAACCCAGTTTAAGTCGCCGTTTTCCACTTTCTGAAAGAGGCGAAACAGTTAAAATTAGCTTACAAATATCCGGTTTAAAAATAATAATTGACTTGAGTTGTGGCACAAGAACAGTTAAAATTGCGTTCATAGTAGCTTATTTCTTGCATTATCTTTTCCTTTCAATAGTAGACTGACTATGCGGTGCTTAACTATAAAATACAGCGTTGTGATTGGCTTGTTCGTCGCTTAAGGGCCCTGTAGTCGGTGGCTTGAAGTCAGTCGCGCACGTGGTCGGTATGTTTGCTATTTCATTCCACATTCAAGTTCGGATTATAGAACACTGACTGACTGTTATTGGTTGGCCCGAACGTTCATTTCCCGAGCTCGTGCGGAACTTAACGAACACGCGGTGAGAGGCAAGCTAACGCGAGACAAAATTCATGTCTTGAAAAAGCTCGAGAATGGTTTTGGTCTATGATTTCAGGAGAAATATCCCAAAAATCGAAATGAAACAAAAATAATTTTGTATAGTATAAAATATACTATGCTGTGAACCTAAAATTATCTGATTTGTTGTATCGATTCTAGTACATTACGGTACATAAATATTCATCAAAATATGTGTAAAATCCAGGACTTTTATACGCTTGTAACTTTTGTATGTATTTGATTTTGATAAATGTTTTAGGTTCAAGTCATGGCTATTGTATGAGATATGTTAAAAAAGAAAAAAATATAGGCAAGTACCTATACATAAGGATATTATCAGCGAACTGCGTTAGTATGGGAGTTCGGGCGAATAGAGTGCCCTTTAGTATTGTTTACAAGATTTTCTTAACTTAAAAACCGGCCCAAAGTGTGGTACTTTTCAACAAACTACAAAGAAATGAATATAACAACATTACAACTGGGTGCAAATTACAGCAAAAACCAATTCAAATAAACTTTATAGTACAAAAAGGCATTGACTCAGTAAAATTATGACGCTGATCTTCTGCTGAAGCCCAATAACTAACCAACGACTAGGTAAGGGTACTCACCTCATAAAACAAATACTGGTCCTCATCAAAATGCCGGAAGTCGAAGAAGCCAGCATCGGAAGCCACCTTCATGCCGTGCAGCACATCTGAGAGCGATATGTCGAACAATGGCGGCCCGCCCGACGCGTCCCGGAAGTTGAGCAGCGACCAATCAGAGCTCTCCGTTAGCTGCTTGTACACTTCCGTTGGGTCGCCGTTTAGGTAGATTATCTGGGAAGGGCATTGATTTAGAAGTATATATTTTGTGTTTCGTCTCTCGGCCTACCGCAATGATTTACATTCATCCATCCATGAGCCTGTTTCGTCCACTCACTGCTGGACATTTGCCTTGCCAACATTTTGCCACTGTTGGCGGTCCTCCTGGGAGAAGTGGCCATAGTCATACACGCTGGGCAGCCGGGTAGGTGAGCGCGGTTCCAAAATCCTCACAATGATTTGTTATGATCTAAATAGCTGACTAGTTTCAGCAGAGTTCAGAATGCATTTATCTTGGTCCAGTTCATTTAAAATCGTCAACAGATCATATGTGCAATAAAATGACTAATTAAAAAAATTAACTGATTCTTATTACGAACTAGTTATGCGTCTCTGTGTTTCCCAATTTGTGTGTCTCTTTTATAGTTTTTCCATGGGAACAAAGGGAAGAAGTAGTTTTTGTCCTATTCAAAGTCTAGAACTACATTTATGCAAAATTTCAACCTAATCTGTTTCGTAATCATGGCGTGAAAGGGTGACACATCACTTTTCTATAGAAATTTGAAAGCTCATTTTCATCCCATGGGAACTGATTTATGGGATAAAAAGTAGCCTATGTCCTATTCCGGGTCAAGAACTACATTCATGTAAAATTTCAGCCCAATCAGTTCAGTAGTAACAAACATCCATCCATCCATCCATCCATCCATACATCCATACATCCAAACTTTCGCATTTATAATATTAGTGGGAAGTGGGATTAGTGGGATTTCTGTTTATAGTAAACTTTCGGCGGAATTGCGGTGCCAGAACGTTGTTTGATAATAAATAACTACGACAACTTCTAACTGATATAGATCACATCACGCCTGCATTGACGGAAGCATTACACTTGACAGCCCTTTCACAGATCGCCATCGATGACGATAACTAAGAAGCTGTCGTCAGCTCGTATTTCTGCTAAAAGTAGCTCGCTTCGTTCGGCTCCGCAAATTTATTTACATATAAATCTTAACCCGCTTCTCCTTGCTTCGCTCGTTGTCGCAGCTTTTGGTGGTAATAAGTTATTAGCTTTTAGTAGATTTATTTGGTTATTAGTTTAACTTTAAACTTTTTTTCCTAGCCTATGCCATACTCTTAAGGCGAGTGTCTTTCATAGAACGACGACGACGCAGCGTTATATGTCGAAGGGCCATTGTCACAACAGCTAGCACGCGGTCATAAACACTAAATAAGTGAGTTTAATATAAGTATTTTAAAATATATAGATTTTAAACTTTCGCGACAGCCTACAGAGGCGTCGAAACGTCAAGCACATATCTATTTATTAAGGTATGTTGTTAGTTATCGCGAGTAAGACCCCAATAAAAAGTTAATAATATATAGATTGTTTGAATCACTGACTATAAACAAGTCTAACAAGAGAAGTTATAAACAATCCCGACATGCGAAAGCTAGTCTTACAATAATTATTAATTTATCTTCATTTTGAGAGGGTAACAAGAAACATAAACTCGCATACCACTATCATCTCGACATCAATCAAACGAAAAAAACATCAAAACGGTAACTAAAATAGTAACGAAATATGCAATTAGTGCATTCTCTCAGGCTTTCATTTATATCCATTGTCAATTTGTTACACTTGCGAGCAAAATAATTGGAGAGCCAGACACAGTCTAAATGATCCCACGGTATTAGAATGCGCTTGTTATTTGTTTTCACTGGCTATAGAAAACTCCTCAATATGGACTATAACCAAAAAGGATACAGGAGCGCTAACTTTATATTTGAACTTCAAATTTATTTTCATATTGTTTATTGCATTCATGTTGTAGGTACAAGGTGTAATAAATAGGTATAGTGCAAAACATGAACCCTGTTAGGGCTCAGCAATTACTAAAGTTATATAAACTAAAAACTTACTAAACTTATAAATTTGAACTTAAGAATGGCACTTTTTATTCAACTAAAGGGGGTAACTTTTTACCTCGGTACAAAATGCACATCATAATATTGTTTTCCTTACTTTTGAATAAAAAGTATGCAATAAATGTGTTTTAAAGCAAATTGCGGAAATAGTTTGCTAGTAATAAAATCTTGTACTTTAATGTATTACATTTTGTTTGCATTACATTAACAAAGTTAAAAGCGTGTTTACAGTTGTAATGTAATGCAGCTAAAGTGTAACGTATAAAATTAAATAATTTTCATGTGATCACCTAACTATTAACAAGCAGTTTGCGCGAATTGTTATAAAACGCATTTATTGCAAACTTTTTATGCAAAAGTAAGGAAAACAATATTATGATGTGAATTTTACACCAAGATCCTACGTTACCACCTTAAAATTAAATTATAAGGTATATAATTCGTAATAACTAGCCGTTATTTTTATTTATTTAATCAATTTATCGTTACCTGTCATCATTAGTACCTAAGAAATTCTTGCAGCGTATAATAACCTTTTCGGGATAAATATTGGATTACCTATAATGCAGCAAACTTATCTGACCCGGTGACGAGGACTGTCGCTTCTTGAATATAGAGGTCATTTTAGTTTGGCTTATAGGGTCAGACAAGCTCGTGGCGCTGTACTTAGTTTAGTTTTGAAAACATTATTTTTAGTTAGATATTCTTTACCTTTCATGAGTATTAGAAACAGCGGTTTTTTCGAAGAGAAAAAAAAATCATGATTAGTACAGAGATACTTAAAGGTAATTTATTTTAGCTGCGGCTTTCAATAGAGGTTAGCACTCCAGGCCCTCAATTCTGGCACGTGCGCAAAAATTGCGAAGGCAGATTGCGGGTGATCTTAAAAGAGATTTTGTACAAATATGCATTGATTTTTTTTATTTAAAACTTATAGTTAGTATATATCTATGGTTTTGTTTATGATGAAATGTTACAATGACGTCTGTCTTGAATAAAATGTAATATCTCATGGATGTAATTATTCTTGCAAATTTGGATATTTACTAACTGGCGACGAGGAAAACAAGGAAAAATGCCTTCTAACATTGGAAAAATCGAGGAGTTTGATGTGGATAGTGGTAACTGGCAATCATATATCGATAGATTAGAAATGTACCTAAAAGTCAACAAAATCGGAGAAGACATGAAAGTTCCGACACTTATATCCGTCGTAGGCGAACGCACGTATGAACTTATGGTTGACCTGTGTAGTCCAAAGAAACCAGCTGACTGTACTTACGCGGATCTCATACAAACTTTGAAGGAACATATCCAACCACTCCCTTCTGTGTTAGCTGAAAGGTATAAGTTCAGACAGTGTCGACAAGCAAAACTCCAAACAATTGGTCAGTATGTAGCTGAATTAAAGAAGCTATCTCGGCATTGTGAGTTTGGGACGGAACTTGATACCAATTTACGAGACCAATTTGTTTGTGGAATTGAGAGTGAGTTAATTCGACAAAGATTATTCGCTGAAAAGAACTTGACGTACAACGAGGCCTTGTCTATTGCAAAAAAATTAGAAGCAGCGGAAAAAGACGCCAGATCAGTAGAAGTTCAAGCGAATAGAGGCGCGGTCGAGTCAGCAAGAGATGCCGAACTTACGCGGGACCTCAACGCTCTTCACGTAGCAACCAACGAGCGCAACTTGCGTGGCTGCTCTAGTTGCGGCGATCGATATCACCGCTACTCCGAGTGTAAATATCAAGATTATGCGTGCACTCAGTGCGGAAAGACCGGACACTTAAGAAAAATGTGCCGAAATGGATCTACGCCATTTGTAACAAGCGAGGCGGGCGCTAGTACTAGCGTAGGCCGCTGGCGCTCTACGACCCGTGGTCGAAGATGCGGATGGCGCCGACCACGAGCTGAGCGAGGAAGAATTAATAACTACTGGGTGGAAGAAAATGATGATGAAAATTTCACCTATGAAGTAGATGACAATGAACCCCATGAAGTGGATGAAAATAAACCCCAGGAGGAGGAGGCAATAATGCAAATGTCTTTAAATAAATACAAAGCAGTGAGTATGACTCTCAAAATACATGGTCAGCTCCTAAATATGGAAATCGATACTGGCTCAGCCCTATCATGTGTGAGCCGACAAACTTACGAGAAATTATTCTCCGATTTTCCAATTGAATCGTGTAATCTTCTATTAAGATTTTATGATGGAAGTCAAATTAAGCCCTTAGGATACATTAATGTCTGGGTGGAGTATAAGGATAAGAAGAAGAAGCTAGACCTCTATATAATTGACTATGGCACTACAAGCCTTTTGGGACGCCAATGGATGGCCGAGTTAGCCATGACACTACCCTTGTTCAAGGTGGAAGATTCCGTTGAACCAGAGGGCGATAGGTTGGAAAAGGTTAAACTAACTGAGGATATATATTGCAGGTTTAAGGATCTGTTTTCCGGTGGACTGGGACGCTTCACCGGTGGGAAGGCTACTCTACACGTGCGGGAGGGCGCTGTGCCTGTATTTTGCCGAGCGCGCCCGCTTCCCTACGCCCTACGTGAGCGCGTTGACGCGGAGCTCGACGGAATGTTGCAAGCCGGTGTCATAGAGCCTGTAGACTGCTCGGATTGGGCCTCACCACTGGTTATTACAAGTAAGGCAGACGGGGGTATTCGGATTTGCGCGGATTACAAGGTGACCTTAAACCGTGTTCTATCTGTCGATAGGTACCCAGTTCCAAAAATGGAAGATCTCTTTTCTAACCTCAGTGGTAACACCTTTTTTAGTAAGCTAGATCTCAGCCAAGCTTATAACCAAATAGAACTAGATGAGTCAAAAAAAATACACTGTAATCAATACACACAAAGGACTCTTCATGTATAACCGCTTAGTCTACGGTCTCTCTTCTAGCCCAGGAATTTTCCAAAGGATTATGATTAATCTACTTAGGGACATACCTAACGTAGTAATTTTTCTAGATGATATTCTGATGTCAAATAAGACATCATACATAAGAATAAGTTTGGTATAAAACTTAAAAGAAATAAATGTGTATTTTTCGCTGATAGGGTAAAATACTTGGGATTTGTTATAGACAAGAACGGTATTAGTGTTGACCAAGATAAAGTAAAGCCCATTCTTAAAATGACGGAACCAAAAGACGTTCAAGAACTTCGATCCTTTTTAGGAATGATCAACTTCTACGGACGCTTTCTAAGAAATTTGAGCTCCCACTTGAGTCCATTATATGAATTATTAAAAAAAGATAAACCTTGGTTCTGGGGAAAGCTCCAGAGACAAGCTTTCAAAACAATAAAATCAAGGTTGACAGAAACCGAAGTGTTAGCACATTACGATCAAACACGACCTCTAGTACTAACATGCGATGCTAGTAGCCACGGCTTAGGCGCGGTACTGGCCCAAACCAACTCCCAAGGTTACGAGCGACCCATCTCGTATGCGTCACGAGCTCTTACTGCAGCCGAAAAAAATTACAGTCAAATTCAAAAAGAAGCCCAGCCATAATATTTGCCGTAAAAAAATTTCATCAGTATTTGTATGGGCGCCGATTTTGTTTAAAAACGGACCATAAGCCCTTGGTAAGCATTTTTGGGCGTGAATTCGGTATACCCAGCATGACGGCAAGTAGGTTACAACGGTGGGCTCTGATTCTATCTACAAGCAATTTGGTACCGTATTTATAAACATGGCCAAAAATGGGCTCAAGGTCGAATCTTACAGAGAATAGGAGACACGAACTATAAAATAGCTTCTAGTAGTGGAACTGAAGTACACCGACATATAGACCAAATAAAAACTCGTACCTTGGCACCAATAAATACCGAACATGTCGAACCCTCAAATCTAACAACAAACCGCCGAAATCTTGCATTCTTAATGACCCCCGCTCCGAATAGTTCAAACGGCTTGCAACAGCCAGTTGTCACCCTTGGATCCGGTGCGATTTCCACAAGGCAACCGGACGCGTGGGGCGATTCCACAGCCACGGTGCCTTCCTGTTCGAATAACCGGCAGCGTAGTCTTTCCACTCGAAGACGGAAACCGCCAATCCGTTTTGGGTTTGATGAGTATACTCAATAACCATCTTTTTATTTTGTTAATAACACCGAGGAAGAATAATTATGTTGTTTTTGTTTCTTTTTTGTATGGTATTTGTCTTTGTTGAAATTAGTTTTCTTTAGAAGTTGTTATCTCTTTGTTGTGTGTATATTAAGAAATAAGCATGGAGGTAGTATATATCTATGGTTTTGTTTATGATGAAATGTTACAATGACGTCTGTCTTGAATGAAATGTAATATCTCATGGATGTAATTATTCTTGCAAATTTGGATATTTACTAATAGTGAGCATTCTTTATATCCTATAGCTTCTATTTGATGTGGTTTAGCCACTCCAATTTCCTTCCCATGGCATATATCAAACTTTAAACAAATATCGAATGATTGATATTGCGTGTGAGAAATAATGCCGGAATAGCCGCCCAGTCCGGTTATAAACTTCTTGAATATAACTATTTTGACGTTTATTCAGTTGTATAATACAAAACATTTGTCTATGGTGAGTTACAGGGGGTTTCATATCTGATTTCGAGCGTGGGCTGTCACTGTAGCAGTCAACAAACGTAATATTCCTTTCAGATGCTATTAGGATAGGACCTTGTCATACCTGATGTCTGTGTGCGTTAGCAACGTTGACGGAAATGCGTTAATGAATGAGATGCACATAGTTTGCTAACGCACACGGGCAAAAGGTCCTGTCCTAATAGCATTTGAAACGGATAGTAAGCCCCCTTTTCTCCGACATTTTTGTACTCATTTATACTAATAATAATTTATACTAATAATAATATTAAGGTGGTAGAGCTGATGCCGGGCTCGACTGTGGAGGTACCACCATCTTACTCGCAAATCCTCCTGAAGTTATTCAGGAGAGAGTAAGAGAACAGCTCTCAGGCAAAACCAGGCGGCCCACCATTGCCTGGGACCGATGGATGGCGGTATATCCATCCCCAATTGCCGGGCCTTATAAAAAACAGACTAGTGACGGGCAGCGGCGTCACTGGTGCAAGGGTTTCGGCACCGCGCTCACCAACCCGCCTGCCCAGCGTGTGTGAGTATGGGCATTTCTTCCAGGAGGACCGCCAAGAGTGGCGAAATCCTGGAAAGGCCTATGTCCAGCAGTGGACGAAACAGGCTGATGGATGGATGGATGGATGGATGGATACTAATAATAAAGTAGCAAAAAAATCGTGTCTTATATTTTTGCGAATTTATTGACCCAAAAACTAAAATTTTTGTCCATCTCTGTTTCGTTTTAACTCGAGACCCACTGAACGGATTTGGATGCGGTTTTCTTTATTATCATCATAGTGACCCTGGTCAACATATTAGCATAAGGGGTGTCGATAAAATAAACGCCAAACTGAAAATAACCGAGAGACAGCAAAGGCTAGTAAAATAATGAGTACAGTATAATATAGTACATTATATCCGAGGGTTGGAAAGAAGGTATTGCCTGACGAGTGAGTTAGGTTTAACGTAGTACAAGCATAAAAATAGTATTTAAGTAGTTAAATCGATAGCTTATTGTATTGCAGTATCCAGCAAGTCTAGACAACTAGAATTTTGATAAGATGGCTTATCGCTAATCAATATCGAATATCCATGTTAGAACACAAAAACAAAAACACAAACGATTAAGTCAAAATATTTGAGAACGAAAAGAGTTTTTTACGTCCAAATTTGCGTAGCATGACATGTGAACCAACGTAGCCATTTTCAGTGATTTATGCTATCTTGTCGTTATAAAATATCTACCTACAAGATACTTATTACGTTTTTAGAAAAATGGTGTTCATCAATTTGTGTGACACTTTTGTCATATGATAGGTTAATCTGAGTGGGCGTTGACCCTTATTATTTTTAGGGTTCCGTCATTGCAACCGCTATTCAAAAGACTTAAATAGCGGTGTTGAAAAAGAGTAAATGCATACTCAAAAAAATAAATTTTCGGTCTTTACTTTTCACAAAAACAAATGGAGTCTTCAAGTAGGTAATTATATTTTAGTCAAAAGTTAATTAAATTTATATCATTGCGGTATAGAAAATCAGAAAAGTAAACCTGGACGTGAGATGGACGGTTGGTTGGTAGAGCGACCAGTAAGCGAAAGGTCCCGGGTTCGAATCCCGGTTCAGGGCTCCTCACGTCCAGATTTACATTTCTGATTTTCTATACCGCAATGATATAAATTTAATTTGTTATCTCTTTGCGATGGATAAATCGCAAAGTGTTTCAAAATATATAAATTTATTTCTATCATAGTTTGGTAAAAAGTATCAAAATATAATTTACGGAACCCGCACACTATATACGACGTTTACTTCGCTAACTCAATATTGGATTACTTGGGTTTCCTCGCGAATTGTGATGTCACGTAAATATGACCGGCGGTTTTTCATGTAAATGATGTTACGTTCACAAAAGTTTGTGTTTGAATTTATAAACAACTGCAGCATTTTATGCGGACTTAAGTATTTGCGGGTAGGTTTAAACCAGAGGTTTCTAATCTTTTTGTCCTTAAGGCTTAAGTTCAGTCTTGCTCTAACACTTTTGTTTTTTAATTGTCTATCCTGCTCTAAACGACTGCCGCGCATGCAAAACTTCAATTATTTTGAATTTGCAGCTACACATTAGGGGTTTATTTGATCGAAGTATGTACCTAAAAAGAAAAACTCCTAATGGATTTGGATGCGGTTTTTTTATTATTATTTTAGTAACCCTGGTCAACATATAGGCTACAAGGGGTGTTAATAAAATAACGCCCAAGGCGAAAACGGGGCAAAGAATGAATAAACGCGGGCGAAGCCGCGGGCAAAGGCTAGTGACTAATATGTATATGGAAAATATAACCTCATGGCGATTTAAAACTTTCCTAGCTGGCCTTTTGTATAAGATCATGTTTGAAATAGAATAATTTATAGGTGAAGGACTTAAGGAGACATGATCGGTGTGGAAAGTGTTAAATGTTAAATGAAACGTTTAATGTTTGGTATTTTGACGATTTTGCCGTATGTACAGTATCTACGTTTCCATAATTATGTAGATATATGATCATCGTGACAATAAATGTCCAATGTGACCGGTCATTTATTATAAACTAGCTTTTGCCCGGGACTTCGTCCGCGTGGGTTTCGGATATAAATTCGAATCAGATTTCCCATGACAACAACAATAGTTTTTGCCGTTTGCGTTTATTAAATCTTTGACCCGTTTTCGGCTTGAGCGTTATTTTGTGAACACCCCTTGTAGTATACGAGTTGACCAGGGTAACTACGATGATAATAAAGAAAACCGCATCCAAATCCGTTTAGTGGTTCTCGAGTTTAAACGGAACGTTCAGACAGACAGACAAAAATTCTAAAAATTGTGGTTTCGGCCTCAGTACAGTACCAATAACCCATTTCATTTAAACTTTCCGCGAAAATATTCAATGTACAGACACGACTTTTCTACTACTTATTAGTAGTGTAGACGACAAAGATACTTTGATTGAAAGACACACCTACGAGCGAAGCCGACTGCGCCGCGGGCAATAGCTAGTTAAAAATAAAAGGGACTTTTATAATACTTTTGGAAAAGGCAATTAAATTACCTGATAGCTCCCAATAAGGTAAGCGGCATTGAGTCTCAGAGTTTCATTGTTGCTGGTGTAGAAGACGATCTTCTTCTTTGGGTTCCTCTCCAGTTCGAGGTTCAGCTTGTTGCAGAACTGGTACAAATGGCACAGGTGATAAGGTCCAAAGTCGAAGTAGAAGTTCTCGTAGACGATGTCGTCCTCTATGTGGAAGTATTTGCTGTTGCGAGTCGCTTTCGGTTTGTAGCCAGTCTTGAGTGTAGCGAAGTATAGTCGGTCTGCAATGTGGAGATGGGAAGGTTTGAATTTTACGTAGTGAGGTCCAAAAGTTTTGGTGATTAAAAAAATTATAAAAAATATGCCACGCCACTGTGATCGTCATTTATTCTGCTCTTTTATATAAAATTTTCAAATTTTTATTTCTTGTGGTTATGATTTTACGGCATTCATAACAACTGGAAGTTTAAAAGTTTTTGAAATGTTTAAGTTGGAATATCGTTCTGTGATTAAGTTCCTTACAAAAAAGGATTCAGCCCGACTGATATTAAAAAAAGGTTAGATGCTGTATACGAAGACATGTCTCCATATCCTTTATAATAATAATGTTTATATAGGTACATATTTACAGGCTGTATGTATGTGCTTATGCTAAATTAGCAACTCCATATGAAATCGACGGAAACGACATTGAAATAACATTCATATCAGCGCGGCTGTTCGTTACACTTTGATGCTTCGTGCATCAGTTCAAGAACATTTCATAATGTTTATATAGGTACATATTTACACGCTGTATGTGATTTTAAGACGCATGCTTATGCTAAATTAGCAACTCCATATGAAATCGACGGAAACGACATTGAAATAACATTCATATCAGCGCGGCTGTTCGTTACACTTTGATGCTTCGTGCATCAGTTCAAGAACATTTCATAATGTTTATATAGGTACATATTTACAGGCTGTATGTGATTTTAAGACGCATGCTTATGCTAAATTAGCAACTCCATATGAAATCGACGGAAACGACATTGAAATAACATTCATATCAGCGCGGCTGTTCGTTACACTTTGATGCTTCGTGCATCAGTTCAAGAACATTTCATAATGTTTATACATATTTACAGGCTGTATGTGATTTTAAGACGCATGCTTATGCTAAATTAGCAACTCCATATGAAATTGACGGAAACGACATTGAAATAACATTCATATCAGCGCGGCTGTTCGTTACACTTTGATGCTTCGTGCATCAGTTCAAGAACATTTCATAATGTTTATATAGGTACATATTTACAGGCTGTATGTGATTTTAAGACGCATGCTTATGCTAAATTAAGAAACATTTTGTGGAACGCAAATAAAATTATTGAGTATTGAAAAAAAAAAATTAGCAACTCCATATGAAATCGACGGAAACGACATTGAAATAACATTCATATCAGCGCGGCTGTTCGTTACACTTTGATGCTTCGTGCATCAGTTCAAGAACATTTCATAATGTTTATATAGGTACATATTTACAGGCTGTATGTATGTGCTTATGCTAAATTAGCAACTCCATATGAAATCGACGGAAACGACATTGAAATAACATTCATATCAGCGCGGCTGTTCGTTACACTTTGATGCTTCGTGCATCAGTTCAAGAACATTTCATTATGTTTATATAGGTACATATTTACAGGCTGTATGTGATTTTAAGACGCATGCTTATGCTAAATTAGCAACTCCATATGAAATCGACGGAAACGACATTGAAATAACATTCATATCAGCGCGGCTGTTCGTTACACTTTGATGCTTCGTGCATCAGTTCAAGAACATTTCATAATGTTTATATAGGTACATATTTACAGGCTGTATGTGATTTTAAGACGCATGCTTATGCTAAATTAGCAACTCCATATGAAATCGACGGAAACGACATTGAAATAACATTCATATCAGCGCGGCTGTTCGTTACACTTTGATGCTTCGTGCATCAGTTCAAGAACATTTCATAATGTTTATATAGGTACATATTTACAGGCTGTATGTGATTTTAAGACGCACGCTTATGCTAAATTAGCAACTCCATATGAAATCGACGGAAACGACATTGAAATAACATTCATATCAGCGCGGCTGTTCGTTACACTTTGATGCTTCGTGCATCAGTTCAAGAACATTTCATAATGTTTATATAGGTACATATTTACAGGCTGTATGTATGTGCTTATGCTAAATTAGCAACTCCATATGAAATCGACGGAAACGACATTGAAATAACATTCATATCAGCGCGGCTGTTCGTTACACTTTGATGCTTCGTGCATCAGTTCAAGAACATTTCATAATGTTTATATAGGTACATATTTACAGGCTGTATGTATGTGCTTATGCTAAATTAGCAACTCCATATGAAATCGACGGAAACGACATTGAAATAACATTCATATCAGCGCGGCTGTTCGTTACACTTTGATGCTTCGTGCATCAGTTCAAGAACATTTCATAATGTTTATATAGGTACATATTTACAGGCTGTATGTGATTTTAAGACGCACGCTTATGCTAAATTAGCAACTCCATATGAAATCGACGGAAACGACATTGAAATAACATTCATATCAGCGCGGCTGTTCGTTACACTTTGATGCTTCGTGCATCAGTTCAAGAACATTTCATAATGTTTATATAGGTACATATTTACAGGCTGTATGTATGTGCTTATGCTAAATTAGCAACTCCATATGAAATCGACGGAAACGACATTGAAATAACATTCATATCAGCGCGGCTGTTCGTTACACTTTGATGCTTCGTGCATCAGTTCAAGAACATTTCATAATGTTTATATAGGTACATATTTACAGGCTGTATGTATGTGCTTATGCTAAATTAGCAACTCCATATGAAATCGACGGAAACGACATTGAAATAACATTCATATCAGCGCGGCTGTTCGTTACACTTTGATGCTTCGTGCATCAGTTCAAGAACATTTCATAATGTTTATATAGGTACATATTTACAGGCTGTATGTATGTGCTTATGCTAAATTAGCAACTCCATATGAAATCGACGGAAACGACATTGAAATAACATTCATATCAGCGCGTATTGCAAAGTGGCTGTTAGTACGATCGCTGCGTCTCCAGATAGCGCAAATTAGGAGAAAATAACACTTTTCACATGGATGCTATGGACCGAAAAATAATTTTGACCAATAGTTTTGTAGATCTATAAATTATCTTCAGTATGGTGAAAGAGTCATTAAAATCTCTTCAAGCATTCAGAAGGAGTAAGAAAATTCTTGCGTAAATCACAAGAAACTTTCGATAACTTACAATTTGTTTTTGTCAAAAGTAAAGACAATTTTTTTATAAAACATGGAATTTATTAGGGTTCTGTACCCGAAGGGTGCCAAACGGGACTATATTACAAATTCTCAATGTTTTTTGTAAAATAAATACATAGAGTACCTATACGTTTTACAGGTCATATCTAATCTTTATAAAAATAATATTATATGATGAAACAAATATAATACGGGAAATTAAAAAATATATATATATATTTAAGTTGGGCTAATAAAGTTATACATAACAATATGCAAAAAATAAAGACTTATAGGAATAAGAATATTATTATACATTAGGCAATGAATAAATAAGTTGATAAATTAACTGAATAGACCATAAATAAATATAATGCCTAAATCGGCCCATTCGATTAATCTTGCTAAGAAGAAGGGCAAGAAACTTAGCAAGATCATGTATTTTTTTATCATTTTTTTTTTCATTATAATGGCTTAATGTCTTTAAGGTTATAGCAAAACATTATCTACCTGTCTCATATTATAGTTTATCACTTTTAACAGTCACTAAGCTACAAAGCTTCCGCTGTCTGTCTGTCCGTCATAGTGACCCCGGTCACCACATAAGCTGTAAGAGATGTTCAGGAAGGCCCAAGCCGAAAACGGGGCTACGTCCGTCTGTCACAGGGGTCTACAGCTTCAACCGTAATAGATGGTCAGTTGAAATTTTCACAAAATACATGTCACCATAGCCTCTATCACGACAAAAAAACCAAGGGGGTCCCCCAACAATAAACATCGTGTTAAACATACCGCCCGCCATCTTAGATGACTTGTTTGCTAAGAGTAGCTTGTTAACTTTTTTGTACAGAGGTTTATTGGTGAGCTGATAGAAGGCGCTAAGAGTAACCTTTTTGTACCATAATGTTACGGGTACGGAACCCTAAAAAGGCATTAAAATGTCTACGATGAAGAGATAACAATTGATATCTGCGGTAAGTATGTAGAGAAAATTATGCTGGAACCCCGGGAAAAATAAAAGGAAATCTTCGTGTTAAATGAATCGTATTTTCAAGCAGATTACATCTACATCCACATAGACGAAACCCGTACTGTACATATACGATGTACATTTTACATACTTTTTAGGTCTCATTTCCGGTTAACCGTTTGACCTATCAACTACTCCAAGAGTTGAAGCCGCCGCCGGAAGTTCTTGAAACGGTTTCTACGCTGCATTTTCCAACACAGCACTTATCAGCACGATCTAGACAGCTCCAAGTTTAGACACAGCGGGGGCTGTAATTACTGTGTATGTAATGTTACGGGTAATGTTGCTATTTTGAGTACACTTGACATTGGATAAAAGGTTATCAAATTCAAATTAATTCACCATGTGCCCTAAAACATTACTGGACAAAGGGAGGGAATGCCGAGAATGTTTTACTCCACGAAAGGGAACGTAATGGGAGAGTATACATATAAAATACAACGTCTGTCTGTCTGTCTGTTCGTTCGCTTATAACTTGAGAACCAATCAATGGATTTTGATACCGTTTTCACTGAAAGATAAAGCATTTCTTCGGGGAGGTTTAGGGCTATGTATCATTACGCTATGACAAAAGGGAGCAGCGCAATGAGAATTTTAGTGAGACATGAAGGTTAAAAAAGATAATTGTCGTAAAATTTGTTTTCACTTTTTATTTTTTATTCTTTTATTTTATTTTCAGAAAAAATATTTCCTTTTGTAAAAAAAAATATTAAAGCTGAAATTATATTTCTTGACTGCGCAAAGACCAATAACTAAAATATTTTTATTTTCAAGTGCTTAGAAAACGCCATCTCTGGGAAGCTATCCTGGATAACGGTTCAGTAACCTGGCGTTGAAATTGTTTTTATTTTAATACACTAGATGGCACTGCATGTTTCAAAATATTGAATTTGACGCAGTCTGGTTCAAATCAACTCACGTTAAAGTTTATAAAGAAGAAAGATTTGTTTGTTTGCATATAATGGGTAATATCTAGAACTACTGAACTGACTTTAAAATTCTTTAAGCACTCAATAAGATTTTTAGTTAATCGTGTGGTATGTACGCCTTGCGTAGTCGTACGTATGTAGTCTCATCGTCGGGGTTTCAATCATCCACTGGTAAATGTTTTTTTTAGGAGACCTCTCAAGCTTAAGTTTATTTCATCGGTATTGATGAGTATATTTGTAGAACATGGTGACCAGGATCTAATGACAGGACTGTGGGAGGTGGGTACGGGATATCCTCAACGGATAACAGCAGACCCATCGAGTTTGGGATTATTTTATTGGTCTTTATTAGCACTTTGGTAAAACATGGTGACCAGGGTCTGATGAGGGGACTGGAAGGTAGGTACTGGATCTCCTCAACGGACAACAGCAGACACTTCGAGTTTGGACTTATTCGATTGGTATTTATTAGCACTTTGGTAAAAAATGGTGACCAGAGTCTGATGATGGGTCTGGAAGGTGGGTACGGGATCTCCTCAACGGACAATAGCAGACCCATCGAGTTTGGGATTATTTTATTGGTCTTTATTAGCACTTTGGTAAAACATGGTGACCAGGGTCTGATGAGGGGACTGGAAGGTAGGTACTGGATCTCCTCAACGGACAACAGCAGACACTTCGAGTTTGGACTTATTCGATTGGTATTTATTAGCACTTTGGTAAAAAATGGTGACCAGAGTCTGATGATTGGTCTGGAAGGTGGGTACGGGATCTCCTCAACGGACAACAGCAGACCCTTCAAGTTTAGGCTTATTTGATTGGTCTTTATTAGCACTTTGGTAAAACATGGTGACCGTTGCATATTGTCGTTCAAAAAATCATATTCTTTTGTTTTCCTTATTTCCACGAAAATCTCTTCGACGCGGGCGGAGCCGCGGGCAAAAGCTAGTATAATATATCATTCAAAATGGTGATTTTTCGTTTTCCTTGCCTGAAAAGATCAAAGGAAAACTGTCCAAAGAATGGCCCATTTTGTTAGTCCGCGTAAATGATAACTTTGGGCTGCCTTCTTGGCTACTCTATCTACTTACTTGAGGGGAGATTTTGGCTCATAAATAGTCATTGACGTCTCATAAACAACAAGACTCACAATCTCGCTCAAAAAGAGTCCGCGATGCATTTTGTCACCGCTATGTGGCGTGACAAATTCGAATGACGATTGCGTACAACTGACATTGCATCTTATGTTAACGATATAACGTCTTAATTTGGTTAAACCATTTTTGCAATTATGGTCGTCGCACGTTCGGACACTTTCTGACGAACTTTTCTTAGAGACTGTGTGTCTAGTTGCTTATGAGAGGTCAATGTAAATACTACCCTTTGTAGTGCCGCTTTTAAAGTGACCATACAAAAAAAATGTGTCGTCATTATTTTTATTGGTTTTGTGTTTTATCCCGATATTCAAATACTTTTCGAATTAATTTTAAACCGTGAAATTGTAATAATTACATATGAAAAAAAGACATGTTTTCACCCTTTGAACTTAATACTTCGGCCATTTGATTTAAGATTATGTACTTGCATTTTACTGCATCTAATAAAATTGCAAAGATAGACCTAAACTATGATGTAAATACCATTTCATTAGAGTTATATTAGGTTTTACTTAGACTTTAAAGCCGATTCTGAAGGCTTTAATTTTAGTTTTAGTGCTGTCAAAACTACATTTTCTTCATTCTAAAGTAGTTCATAAGTGTTAACAACAGAAGCTATATTACTTTGGGAAGTTTTTAGTTTTGACAGCACTACAATTAAAATTAAAGCCTTCAGAATCGACTTTAATAAAACTTAAACTAAACGTCGTAAGAAATGTGATTTGAAGCGGCCGTCATATTAAAAAGCCATCTTCTTAATTACAAAATAATAAATTGAAACACTTTGAAATAACGAGTTTTCTGAGCAGCCCGCTTCCACTGAGGAAGATAGAAAGGTGTAAAATGAAGGGCTTGTATTGGGTCTTTCAACGGTTTTTGGTTTAATATGCTGAGTCAACTACTTATCTGATCAATGTAAAACTTGGACACGTGTTTTTTCAGACCTTTGTCTTTCCGTTGTGAAGTCGGTTACCTTATTGGACACATTTCGCTCGATAGATTTTATTTTTGAAAATGATGTCTTTTTAATTTATTATTTCGTTTTATGTCTAAACGGCTTGAGAAAATATGGTTTATTTTCCGACGTCTGGTGGAAAAACTCCTACATCAAATACTTTTTCGTAAAATCCAGAAAAACCTCAAAAATTCACTGATTTTGCGTGCCGGCAGCGCGCGAAGCGAGCATTCTAATGTAGATTTTCTGACAACATACTGAAGTTCAAAATCGCTCAGTAAGATTATCCTGCACCAGGGGTAAGGCCTTAAGGCGTTGGAGCAGGACAGATTTATCTGGATAACTGCAGATTAATTGAATTAGCAACTAGATATAGATTACAAGGTTTTGCCACAGTTAGTTTCAAATTAATAAGGAACTGCGTTTTTAATGTTACACATACTATAAAATGAAAAACGGAATACATTTATATCTGTCAGTCTACCCATTGTCGACTTTAGCCGTAACACGTGCCCGTGCTGTACGTGCGTGATGTAAGAGACAGGAGTTGGGTGAAAATGTTCCACATTTACCGTGACATTGAATTCCCTACCTACGTTTTATTTCATGAATTCCACTTGTTTCAAACACAAAATACTAGAGGGTACGCTCACGAATGTTTTGATTACATAAACAAAAATCTGAAAAACAAGGCACGGTCAAGTTTAAATTGATGAAACTTTGATTAACTAGATTTTTTATTTCTTTGTACCCAAAAATCTGGAATTTTCGAAAGAAACTTGAATCTACCTTTTGACTTAAGATTCCCTACAATGAACCCGGTTTGCGGTTGAGATATTTTGTCTGTCTGTATGTTCGATTTTAACTCGAATGCGCGCTCTCGGTCCTCTATCTCAAAAACGGTTGAGCGCATGAAAAAATGTCTGGAACAAAATTTGTCGCAAATTTTCTGTTCTACAATTTTATAATAGATGTTAACATCATTGGAGCTATAGAAACCTAGATAATCGCGAAATTCCGATTTGACCTTGAATAACTTACGACGCAGACACGAGATTTTATGAGACTTTTCAGACAACTTTTAGACGCCAAAATGAAGGTATTATGCGAGTTTCCAGCTTATTATCTCTCATTCCGAGGTGAAATGTTTAATATGAGTGGGGTATTCCACTAAACAAACACGTTAAGCCATCCACAACGAAAAAAATGTCCTCATTAATTAGTAGTAGACTCATCCAGGATAGGATACAAAGGACCGCAAAATAAAAAATACCACAAATAGCAGAAAATGGGCATTGAAATTAGAACCTAATTACTTTCCAGCTAATATTTTTTTCGTTTGACTGATTCTGATTTTACAAAAATAGATATGATTTGACCGCCATGCTGTGCCCTTGGACAACACCCAGTAAAGGTAAAGCAACCCTTTACGAGGGAGGAACACAACGCTATAAAAAAACGGGAAAGTGCGAGTCGGACTCGGAGTCGGAGGGTTCCGTTAAAGACTATATTTTTTATGATTTTATCACAAATGTATACCGGGTGTAAAAGTAAGTCAAGAATCCTTTAAGGGTGTGTTAGTATGATCGGTAAAGATATTTTTTAAATACTGGGATCTCTAAATAAAGTACCAGTACCCCACAATAAGACGATTTTCTTTACTCAAAATACACTAATCGCGTGGACACCCTCACGGTCGCTGGCCACTCGGATGAGGGGTGCGGGTTGCGGGGTGCAATTAGGTGTGTGGGGAGGCCGGTGAGCTGCGTAGCCATAGCTTAGAAAAATGATGGAATTTTTGGTGAAAATTCAAGGTATTTTTTTTTCTCGTAATGACATCAGAATCATGTATACTTGCATACCCTAAAGGGATTCTTGACTTTGCATTTACACCCTGTATAGTTTTCAGATTTTTCCCTATACTTGTGTAGTATAAGACGGTATTACTTGCCAAATTTCATAGTTCTAGGTCAACGGAAAATACCCTATAAATTTTGATTCCCGTGAGAGAGTCGAAATATACGTTTTTTTTGCGGCATAAACGGCCGATCTTTCTTTAAGTTAACTTAAAAGTTTGTTTTTTTCACAGCTTCAAGGGACTGTAGACCTGAGTATATGGTTTTAATTCCACGCGTTCCCAAGATAAAGGTTCTTGTCAGAGAGACAGACAGACGGAAGGACGGACAACAAAGTTATCTTATAAGGGCTCCGTTTTTTCCTCTTGAGGTACGGAACCCTAAAAAATGTCGTGTTGAACTTAAAATCAAAATATGTAATTCGGCTTTGATTGTATCACGAAATAACTACTAGGCTACCCTATCGGTAGTTCTTATTGCCGCGTCTCGTAGCTTTTAAATAAAATCTTTTACAAATAGGTAGCATAAACTGCTGGCGTGTGTACATACATAGGTATTCGAATTTACAATAAGTTAATTTTTAAATTTAGGCTTGATTTATTGTAACATAAGGAAAACCAAGTTTGGAAATAAATTAAACGTTCGCGGTGTGAACGCTCTTAAGAGGTATGGCATACCCTAGGAAAAAATGTTATTACCCGTCCAACACAAAGAGGCCAATGTCAAATACTTTATTAGCTTTTGATAGAGGCGATTATTTGTTAGCTAATTGACCTATTTGTCTAGGACGCGTAATACTAATAATTACGCGCGAAACAGCAGATCGGAGGGTTTTTAGCTAATACTGAAATATTTTGTAGGGAAAAAAATACTGGATTTAAGTAGAAAACCTTTATATTTCTATTGAGGACCTATTGTATGAAAAAAATTAAGTTGAACTCTTAAACGCGTTCTTAAAAAGAACGTTTGAAAACCAAAAAGAAGTGGGTGGAAAACATATTTTTTTTGACAAAAGTATAAATCTTAGTACCTACATTGTTTATAAGTAGATCACCTGGATAAATCAAATATATTTTTTTCAATATTAAGATAGTCCTTCTTTCGTCAAACGAACCCTCGAAAATCTGTCTTTTTTCATATTCTAGGGTCAGGTACAGCCTTAAATAACAAATATTAGACACAACCACACAACTTAGTGAAAGTCGACTGTATTGCAAGTGCATAAGATTTGGGTAATATCTAAAGGCCGCGGTAAGAAAGTTGAACTCTGTGTGTCCCTCCGCCCTACGCTATTACTAGTTGAACCTTATTATTATGTACTGTACATGTTATTGTAACCATTTAGAGATTTACACGAATGAAGATGTCATTTTAAAGATCCCTCACGAAAAACTGGGGCAAAATTAACCGGTGATAGTACTCATCTTTAGTAAACGAGTTTAAATTAAATATCTACATTTTTAGGCGATTTTCATGTTTGGCTCCATAGTAATACAGTTTTGAATTTTTAATTAAGTGACAACTTTCTAATAAAAATTACCATGCATATATAGAAACAATTAAGTAGCTTTTATTATTTCATGTTAAAAAGAAAGCGTAGGTAATGTCATTAATTCGTCATTCAGTAAAAATAAAAACAAATACATTTTCACATAACATTATGATTTTAATTAATAAAAATATACTAGTTTGATTTAAATCACTGATTAACATTTTTTTAAATCACTTTGTTTTTATCGTTGTTTTAAAACATGATTTAAGTCAAATTATTTGAATATACAGTAGAGCCTCGATAATCCGAACATCCAAAATCTGTACACCCTGTTCGGATGTTTATACGAAGTGTTCGGATTAACATTGACACCTATTCTCGTGTAGCAAATATTAGATTCAGAGCTGCCATAACCTAAAACTTTTCATTGCAAAATAGGCTTTAACGCAGATGGATAAAAGTTAAATGAGCTTGTATTATTTTAGGTTTTTCAACTCTTAATATAGGGTTTGCTGCACGAGAATAGGTCACAGTATGTAGATATTTTAAACTTGTCAACACCAATTATGCCCATAACTCCACGCTGTTACGTCTTGTACGCCAGTACAACAAAACATTTGAAACTACTGACCCTTTTAACTCATCCAAAAGCGTTTTTAAATCCGAAATAATAAAAATATTAAATTCCATACCATAATAACAATTCACAAATTCAATAAAAGAAACATCCTTACCTCTTCCCTACTCTCCCATATATAGGTATATACATTAATCCCGACACACACATACACTCACAATACACACCCTTCTCACTCATCAGTCATCATCACTCACACACTCACCTTACATTTTTAATCGAATTAGCTATATCATTATTGTTTTTCTTTTTTGTATAGTTTTAGTTTTTTTGCACCATTTGTTTTCCATGTCCAATTAATATGTCTGTTTCTTTATGTAGTCTTTTAGTCAATTCTAAGTCTAATGGCGAACAACTGTTATTGGCCGTATTTATTGTTCAAATGTGATGTTTTATATTTACAAAATCTGCTGTATGTTGTTCCTAATAAAGTAAAATAAAAAATAAATATAAAATAAAAGGTATTTTTAAATTTTACAAGTTGACGTATATTTTAATTTTACATAATGTTATTTGATGTACTTAATTCCATCCATCCATCGATCAGCCTGTTTCGTCCACTGCTGGACATAGGCCTTTCCAGGATTTCGCCACTCTTGGCGGTCATCCTAGAAGAAATGCCCATACTCACACACGCCGGGAAGCAGGCGGGTTGGTGAGCGTGGTGCCGAAACCCTTGCACCAGTGACGCCGCTGCCCGTCACCAGTCTGTTTTATATAAGGCCCGGCAATTGGGGATGGATATACCGCCATCCATCGGTCCCAGGCAATGGTGGGCCACCTGGTTTTGCCTGAGAGCTGTTCTCTTACTCTCCCCCGAATAACTTCGGGAGGATTTGCGAGTAAGATGGTGGTAATTCCACAGTCGAGCCCGGCATCAGCTCTACCACCTACCACTTACTTAATTAAAGTTTAATAAATTGTTAAGACTTTCTTAAATTACTCCAAAACGGTGCTCTGAGTCTTATTTATTGACATAGAAAATGAAAAAGCTCATCTTCAGAATCAAAATCGTCTACATCTTCGCCCAAAGTTTCCTCTGATTCGAATAACAAGGGCCGCAGAGGCTTCCAAGACTTTTCATCACATTCGTGCACGTCGTGGCAGTGCTAGTTACTCAAAAACGGCGGTTGGGCGGGGGTCGCTCGGATATATAACCCGTGCGGTTAAAGAAACTATTTGTAAATGGCGACTGGTACTTAGAGTAGCGTCAGCAAAAGAAGTCAAGCGGCAGCCAAACAATATTTCATTCATTAATTTTGAATATATTTTAGGAAGTACATACATAAAGTGCTGCTAGCAACTCTATACATACATACATATACTCACGCCTGTCTCGCAGAGGGGTAGGCAGAGACTACAGATTTCAATCTGTTACGATCCTGACACACCTCTTTTGCTTCTACATCCATCAACCTAGTCATACAGGGTACTTTTCACTTTGCCCTTTTTCAGTATGTCGCTTATTTTCGGTCGACATATGTCCTTCTAGGGCGGCGCGGCGGCCCGGTCGAGCTTTACCTTCCACGTGTGCAGCTCCTCCAGCAGTATCCTCTCTATATGCCCAAACCACCGAAGCAACTCTTTATTTTATTGAATAAACTTTTAAATAGTTAACATTATCGCGAGAACATTTATTTACTTTACTTTATTCTGTACTTGTTTTTCTGTATGCAATAAAGAATTTAAAACATATCTCGGCGTTTTGCCTACAGGCAAAGACAGTGTGAATGCTAATCCAAACTGATTATTTTTTTTGTACTTAGTACCATGCTGTGCGAGTATAGACAGAGCGACGATGTGAGCGAGTTAGCATGAGATCGGTCGCCATTTATAGATGTTTTTTTTATCCGCACGGGTTATAGAGGCGTTCGGTTTATCGAGGCTTCACTGTATGTACAATATTAAGTATGAATATCTCTAGTTTTGGGCTTTTCTGCTCAAATGATTAAAATCCACTAAGAATGTATGCAAATCCCACACACAGACAGATTTATATTACTAGTAGGTAATACACGCGAAGTGCTACAACAGATATATCATGGAGCATGACTATAAATGTAGCGCTATACATTAACGACATCTTTTCCGTATTCCGACTTTATCGGGTTTACTATAAAGGTTATTTTAGCTTGCCAGCTCAGTTTATGTAATCTCAAGGTCAGCTTGACACCTGAAGCATGGCTATTGCAGCCACTCAGGTGAACCGAGGAAGTAAATGCTATTTCAGGAGCTACTATTGCATGCACTTTTAAGTGTTGGTAAAATACACAGAAATTTACTTTTTGCAAAACGTGAAATGTACGCTAACGACTTCGTTATGGTTTTGTTATGCATAGATCTTATAGTCGAATATTTAAGGTGTAATATGGGGCCGTCCATAAATTACGTCATCGATTTTTTCAGATTTTAGACCCCCCCCCCTATAATCATCCTATCGTCATTTCTTAATGACCCCCCCCCCCTTCTCCCAAAATTGACGTCATTACTAGTTTGACAAAATAAAACATTGCAGATTTGAGAAAAATAGGGTATTATATGATTAAAACACTTGGTTATAGAATCACCTTTTATTATTTTTACTTTGGCAATAATCATTGATATAATATAACTACTTATTTTTTACTTTTCTTTGGATAACTCCCACGGAGTTTTCACCCATTCTTTTAAATTCTGGATCACGGGTAATATCTCCGTATCCTCCCGATATTCGTTTTGGCTCGATTCATCCATGACGTCAATTTCGAAACCCCCCCCCATCTATCATTTACCGTCATCCACAGACCAACCCCCCCCCCCCCTAATTTAGAATGACGTAATATATGGACGGCCCCTATGTCCATCGCACAACGAAATAGATATCTGAATAAGTGCGCGAACGAGTAGTGCGGTGCATCAAGAAAAAGTTGGATATTGCTGTTTGTTAGTGAATAATATTTACTACTAGCTTTCGCCCGCGGCGCAGCCCGCGTGTTATACAGTTTAACGACATGCTTTTTTCTGGGATAAAAAGTAGCCTATGTGTTAAGTTAGGGTATAAGCTATATCCATTCTAAATTTCATCCAAATCCGTCCAGCCAATTTAGCGTGAAAGAGTAACAAACATACACACACACAAACTTTCGCATTTATAATATTAGTGTGATGAATACACAAGAGAGCGTTTACAAAAAACGCGTTTTTTTTTTCGTTTTAGATAATAGGTTAACAGAGAGTTTACAACAGTCATTTGTTTTTTTTTTTACTCCATTAGTTTGGACGGATTACTATTTTGATCTGAAAAAATAGCCTTCACTTTTCGAGGGCTTATTTATAAGGATATTCATAGGATACTCATATAGGTGCAGTCTAAATAGTTTTTATTTTGTTATTAATTAATTAATTATTTATTTACTAATATTAGATTAAGAACTTGTTACTAACAAATTATGGGTTTTTTAATTGTAGCCTGAAATAAATGAATTTATTATTTATTATTATTATTATAACAAGTTTTTTTCCTCAGAACCCTATCTATTGTAGTATGGGAGTTCTACCGTTTTAAAATCTCATTTTTTACTGTCAATGTCGCTTTAATGTAGTGCAGTAACTTAACAAAGGTATTAACAATCCCGAATAATTTAGCCAAGTGCAAGCACCACACAATATGGGTACGGAACCCTAAAAACATGGTAAGTAGAAGGTAACACAAAGGAAGCTGCTAAAATGGTAGCGCATGACTAACAATTCGGTTCCCACTGAGTACGAAACCCTAAATTTTAGGGTTCCGTGCCCGAAGGGTGCCAAACGGGACCCAATTACTTTGCCTGTCACTGGGGCCGACTCTGCACTTACTACGGAAGCGTTTTTCGCGGCGTTACAGCGATTTATCTCGCGTCGTGGTTAGTACCCCGGTTCTCATTCGCTCAGACTGCGGCAAATAATTCTTAATTTTTTTATTCTGTTGCCCACGACTTCGTTCGCAGAGACCATAAATAGACTTCCTACCACAGGGTTCGAGTTATCTTATTATTGTACAATTATAATTATTATTATTCAGTTAATATACAGGATGTAAATGCAAAGTCAAGAATCCCTTTAGGGTATGAAAGTATACACGATTCTGGTGTCATTACGAGAAAAAAAATATACCTTGAATTTTCACCAAAAATTCCATCATTTTTCTAAGCTATGGCTGCGCAGCCCACCGCCCCCCCCCCCCCCCCCCCACACACACACACACCTAATTGCACCCCGCAACCCGCACCCATCATCCGAGTGGCCAGCGACCGTGAGGGTGTCCACGCGATTAGTGTATTTTGAGTAAAGAAAATCGTCTTATTATGAGGCACTGGTACTTTATTTAGAGATCCCAGTATTTAAAATAATATCTTTACCGTTCATACTAACACACCCTTTAAGGATTCTTGCCTTTGCTTTTACACCCGGTATATAACTACATTTAAATGTATAGCTAAAAAAGTAACGAGCACATATTATAAATCTTAATGGGACCATTGGTTACATTACGTTTTTTTTGAACCCCCGACGAACGCCGCAGTACGTTCAATATTTTATTTTACTTTGAAAATATTTAAATGGATACTTAATGATAATTAATTAAATTAATGGGCCTTATATAAAACAGACTGGTGACGGGCAGCGGCGTCACTGGTGCAAGGGTTTCGGCACCGCGCTCACCAACCCGCCTGCCCAGCGTGTGTGAGTATGGGCATTTCTTACAGGAGGACCGCCAAGCGTGGCGAAATCCTGGAAAGGCCTATGTCCAGCAGTGGACGAAACAGGCTGATCGATGGATGGATGGAAATCTACGTTATTTCCAATACAATATTCAATCACTTTCTAAGTTGTACAGTGGAGCCCGCATCAAGCTATACACATTGAGTATAAGCTGACCTCTCATTGTACGGGAAGCCTATACAATGAGAGGTCAGCTTATACTGAAAGTGTTTAGCTTGATGTGAGCTCCACTGTACATAATAGTTTTTATACACGAGCCCCCAAACAACCACTTGACTAAAATCCCTTGCATATTTGATTATTGTTAGTATTACACATCTGTCCTGCTAAAATAACAATAAATAAATGCAATATTTTTAATATCGTTAACTCTGCTTTTTACTGGAATCCCTATAAATCCTAACAGTTATGTACCATATTTTAAGGTTCCCTACCCGTATTGTGTGCTAGTCCGACTCGCACTTGGCCAGATTATTTTGTTAGTTAAACTTAGTTACAAAAAAAACAATTGATATGGCCTCGGTCATGTGCAATGGATGGACTCGGTGACAATACAAAGGTTGATCAAGATTGGGTGATCAAGGCTAATTGAATAATGATTCCTTTAATCTAGCGAACAAAACAATAAAAGTGATACAATAAATAAACCCATTTTGTTAATTCCTTTGGGAATTTGAATTGTGTTTGTGTGTCATGTCATTTTGGATGTGGAAGAGGTGTGTCAGGATCGTAGCAGATGGAAATGAGTTATCTCTGCCTACCCCTAGAGGATGGGTATGGGGGTTAGGGGTCCATTGACTCCTTTCCTTTGTAGTCTCTATCTAAAAATAGAGATATACAGGGAGATTGGTAATTAGATGTAATCCTTTGAAGGGGTTGTAGAAGAGAACAATTGCAGTCGATTCGACTATTTAATGCCTTATGCAAAAGTGAACCATTTCTGAGATATTTTGAATTTGAGCTTTTTTTCTAAAGTAAATTAAAATATATATACAGGGGTAGGCACTCGAAGTGTTACCAACTTTAATTTGCTATAGCAACCAAACTGTTTACAATATGGCGCCCATTTTTTCACAGTCGTAAGTCTATTGTATTGTTCCTAAACATACAGAAGCTCATTGTTTTTCGTCGCTGGTAAAAAAAGTTATCCAGATGGAATTCAAACGCCACAGTGTCATTACTTTGTATTTGGCTGGAAAATCGCAACCAGGCATTGTTAATGCGCTACGACATTTACATCTGAATAAAATGTTTGTGTATCGGACCATCACGCGTTACAATGATACGGGTAGCATCAAGAAACGCCATGGAGGTGGACATCCAACAACAGCAACATCATCAGAAATGGTTCGAAAGGTAAAGGCTAGAATTGAACGAAGTCCACGACAAAGCGCAGCTAAATTGGCGAAAAGTCTTAATGTATATGCCCGGAGCATAGGACGCATATTAAAAAATAAACTACAACTGAAGCCTTACAAAATACAAAAAGTACAAGACTTGACACTTGCACAAAAGGCAGTTCGCCTAGAAAGAGCTAAGGAGTTAAAGCACTTGCACGTTGATAGCAAGCTTGAAAATGTGGGACGTTTCAGTAAGACTCGGCGCCATCCCACAAAGCCCGTGAAACCCAAATTTTTTTGCAAGAAAAAGTTCCGAGTTTCATTTCTTCGCAACAATGGCCACTATATTCGCCGTACTTAAACTCAATGGATTTTTCCATATGGTAAATTCTAGAGGCCAAAGTGTCAGCAAAAAAATATGAGACAGTCGACGCCTTAAAGATTGCTCTTGGCCGAGAATGGAACAAAATATCAGCAGACCACATTCGTGCAGCGTGTGAAGCCTTCTCGGACAGACTCGATGATGTTATCCGCGCTAAAGGTGGCCACATCGAACAATAACTTTATCTTTTTAATTTTAAATGTTTTTTTTTCTATATATTGAAGTTCATAAATAAAAAGAAACAAAATTGTCAAAATTACAGCATTTTGAATTGGTAACACTTCGAGTGCCGACCCCTGTATATTAAAAAAACCAGCCAATATTTTAGATTATTTTTATTGGTTTAGCTTTGATAACATCCCAGAAAATAAACAATAACCCTAAAATGCACATTATTGCATAAACCTTGACACTGTGATCCAAAACAATTGAAAATCGCAAAAGATTTACACAAAAAAGCAAGGTTAAAACAAAAAGTCTCTATGCAATTTTCTGTGCGTATTAGCTTGAAAACATCTGCATTTTACTAGCTTTCGAATGAGGTACAAAAATCTTAAATTGACAGAGGAATGATAAAAATATGGCCAAAAGAGTAGGAGCAGGTAGAATATTAGAAACAAATCTTATGCATACAAAATGTAAGTTTATAATTCATTGTTTCCATGTTTCCAAATTTAACCGTTGATGTTTTTTTTATTTAGAAAAAGAATCACATACCGTTAAATATTAGAAACAGATCTTATGCATACAAAATGTAACTTTATAATCTATTGTTTTCTAATTTAACCGTTTTTATTATTCCTCTGTCAATTTGAGATTTTTGTACCTCATTCAAAAGCTAGTAAAATGCAGATGTTTGCAAGCTAATACGCACAGAAAATTGCATAGAGACTTTTTGTTTTAACCTTGCTTTTTTGTGTAAATGCTGTTCTAAAAACTATAGACCGATTTCTCTCGCCACAATTACAGCCAGAATATTTGAGAAGATTTTGCTTTGCTTAACTGGGGATCTCTTACATAGTACTGATGAACAGATGGGCTTTAAAGCGGGCTGTTCCACTGGTTCGGCTATCTACACAGTGAAGCAAATTGCACAATACTACAAATCAAGGAAGACGTCTACATATGCATGCTTCCTAGATCTAAGCAAGGCATTCGATCGCGTGTCACACAGCTTGTTGTGGAGGAAGATGAAGGATCGAGGAGTCTCCAGTCACATCATAGACGTTCTGAAAGTATGGCACGAGCAACAGGAAAGCTATGTACAATGGAACACTAGCTGCTCTCGACCAGTTCCTCTGAGATGTGGCGTTAGACAGGGAGGATCTATGTCTCCAGTCCTCTTCAATTTTTACATGGACGATCTTTGTAAGCAGTTAACCGAGTCCAAAGTGGGCTGCTCTTTGAATGGTGCCATGATAAATAACATTAGCTATGCTGATGATATGGTGATCTTAGCACCCTCCATCACAGCTATGAGAGTCTTACTTACAATATGTGAAAACTATGCACGTGAACACGACCTTCTTTATAATGCTGACAAGTCAGTCTTCATGGTGTTTGAATCGGCTCACACTCCAAGTATAGTCCCAACCCTAGTACTGAACGGAAGGATCTTACACAGAGTCGATAAGGTGACATATCTCGGACATGCACTGCGAAGTGACCTGTCTGACAGCGATGACATTGAACGTCAACGTCGAGCAACGAGCGTGCGGGCTAATATGATCGCCCGGAGGTTCTACAGATGTAGCGCAGAGGTCAAACGCCTGCTATTTATGACTTACTGCGCCAATGTATACACGGTAGAACTCTGGACAAATTTCACCAAAGCTGCACTGAGTGCGATGCGCGTTCAGTATAATAACGCCTACCGCGCAATATTCCATCTTCCTTGGCGTTGCAGCGCGAGCGGTATGCACGCCGCGGGCCGCACGCCAACATTCCCCGCGCTGCTGCGTGCGCGGTCAGCATCAATGCGCGCGCGTCTCCTAGCCACTAATAACACCATCTTACGTAGCTGCACCGAGTGGACTCAGAGCCCCGTGCATAAGAAATGGCGACAATATCACGCAAGCTTTGGTGTACTATAAAGTTTATTATTTTTTCTTTTTTAATTTTCTTTTTTTGTGTGTAATATGGTCTGATTTTTATTGTATTTATGTAAATCTGGCTGGAATAAAGAAATTTTATTTATTTTATTATTTAAATCTTTTGCGATTTTCAAGAGTTTTCAATTGTTTTGGAGCACTGTGTCAAGGTTTACGTCAATAATGTGCATTTTAGGGTTATTGTTCATTGGCTGGGATGTTATCAAAGCGAAACAAATAAAAAGAATCTAAAATATTGGCTGGTTTTTTAAATATATTTTTTAAAAGTTTGCTTCAGAAAAAAAGCTTAAATTCAAAATATCTCAGAAATGTTTCACTTTTGCATAAGGCATTATACAGTCGAATCGACTGCAATTGTTCTCTTCTACAACCGCTTCAAAGGATTGCATTTAATTACCAATCAACCTGTATATGTTACCGGCCAAACCCGATTATAGGACAAAGTAGTTTTTTCTAGGCCAAACTAAGATTGATATCATGATATGGCTGGTAAGATCGTATTTTTGTTAAAACTTAAGACGTCACATGGCTCTGCTCTGCTTCGCTCGGCTCCTGATTTTATACTCACAAGCAACCTAATATGCTCCTCCTCGCACCTACATTATCCTAGGAAAAACTAGTTTGTCCTAAGCATTGGGTTTGGCCGGTAACATATACTTTTACAGTACATTATATAAGGTCCTACAATTCAAAGTAAAAAAAATCAACACATGATAGAGTACCCCTAATAGACCGAATTCCAACGAAAAAAAGAAAAAATTCGCCTACTTTTTTACTTTTCCATAGAAATTTAGTTAGCTCATTGAACAAATTTGGAAGAAAAAGAATATGCCAATTCTATGTGTTGTGTATAGTTTTGTAGGGTAATCAGTACATTTATTCTGATTAACATATTATGTCAGTCAGTGTAGGGTAGTTAGTATTGGTTGCGATCTCAGACAATAAACGTGTGAATTTCCTAGTTTTGTCTATTATTTGGAGTATATAAGCAAGAACTCAATAGTGGCGACGAATAAACCAAGAAGATGGCTTCAGCAAGTATTGCAAGTATAGTTATGCCCGGAAAATTCGACCCCAACAAAGATAAATGGGAGAATTACAGGGAGCAACTCTTCTTCGCATTGGAAGCTGCTGGGCCATTGGAAAGCGTGCAAAAACGAGCTCTGTTCTTGTCTCAGTGTGGAAAGGAGGCGTTTGCTTTGATAGTTTCACTGTTGTCACCAAGGAAATCGAGTGAAGTGTCATTTGAGGAGATAGTAGAAATCCTAAACAAGTTCTTTGTTCCGGCGCCGCATCCAATCTTAGAAACTGAAAAGTTCTACAAAAGGAAGCAGAAGCCTAACGAATCGGTGATGAACTTCGTCGCGGCGTTGCGTGATATTAGTTCGCGGTGTCAATTCAATGTAGATCTGGAGCGAAGAATTGTCGAACAACTCATTCTAGGAGCACGGGAAGAAAGTCTACGGAAAGAACTGCTCAAAATTAAAATCAAGGATATGGCATACGACGTTGTGGTGCAGCAAGCGCTTAATTATGAATCCATTCAGAAAAATAATCAGACAGACGGAAATAATTTATTGTTGAGGACCCATTGTGATGTCGCCCCTAGCACGAGTAAAGGCTTGGGCGAGCCGATGGAGGTGAACGCAGTCGATACGAAATCAAGCATGAACAAATCCAAACAATTTGTGAAATGTGTGTATTGTGCCAAAAGTCATGCGAACAAAATATGTCGATTTCGGAACGCAACCTGTTACAAATGTCACAAGAAGGGTCACACGAAAGCCGCTTGTGATTTAAATAAGCAAAAATCACGAGTAAATCGTTGTTGTCACTGTGAGTCGTCAGATGAGGAGGGAGAAAAGGCTGGCGAGGACAATTTTGGTGTTCACGAGGTGTCTGGCGCGGGACGCGTCAAACCGTTCATGGTGGAAGTGACCGTCAACGGTGTCCCGCTCGTGATGGAAGTGGACTCGGGCTCTGCGCGCTCCATCCTGCCGCACAGCGTCTACAGACAACATCAAAGTGTGTTTCGCGACCCGCTGACGCCGTTCAACAACAAGTTAGTTACTTGGACTAATGATGAGCTGAAAATCAGAGGCGAAACCGTGGTTAACGTGACTTATAAGGAAAAGAGCAGCAAGCTGCCCTTAATAGTAAGCTGTGGAAAAGGGCCAGCATTGCTAGGACGTGCTTGGTTTGATGCACTAGGGATTTCAGTGCAAGGCATAAACTCAGTAGCCGAGGGTAGTACTGATTATAGTGAGCGGTTCCCACACCTATTTAATAATGAGTTGGACAAGTACAGTGGGCCATTGGTACAGATTGATTGTAAAGAGGGTGCAACGCCAGTGTTCCTGCGTTCCAGACCTGTACCATTTCCACTTCGTGAAAAGGTCAATGCAGAGCTGAAGAGGATGGTGGCAGATGAGATAATTACTCCTGTGAAACATTCACAATGGGCTACACCCCTTAGAATTGTCCCAAAACCGGACGGATCTCTAAGGTTATGCGGTGATTATCGGAGTACTGTGAATGCAGTATGCTTAGCAGATAGTTATCCTCTGCCTACGGCAAATGAAGGCTTCTTCTCATTGGCTGGAGGTAAAATATTCACTAAGCTTGATTTAAAGCAGGCGTACAATCAACTGAAAGTTACCGAAGACACAGCAGAGCTCCAGACACTTAACACACCCCTCGGATTAATGAAAATGAATCGCCTCGCTTATGGTGTGAATGCAGCCACTGGTATATTTCAACGCCTGATGTGCTCCTTACTAGCTGGTATTGATGGAGTAGCCTGCCTACTTGATGATGTTGTAATTAGTGGATGTACAGTAGAACAACATGACAAACGAGTGGAGTTTGTGCTTCAACGTCTAAATGAGGTCGGATTGAAGTTAAACAAATCCAAATGTGTATTTGCTGTTAAAAGAGTTACCTTTTTAGGCTTTGAGATTGATGAAGCAGGAATCCACCCGTCTAAAGAAAAAGTTAAGGAGATTTCAGAGAAACCAGCACCCAAGAATAAAAGAGAATTGAAAGCTTTTCTTGGGTTATACAACTTCTATGAGCGATTCTTGAAGGATAAGACAGTCGTGTTGGAACCACTATACAAGCTTTTGAAAGAGAATGTCAAGTGGCAGTGGAACAGCAAGCTTTTGATAATGCTAAGGCTAAACTCACTTGTGATATGACACTTGAGCACTATAGCTTAGAAAAGGAGCTAATTATGATATGTGATGCTAGTGAGGTTGGTGTTGGAGCTGTGTTAGCGCACAAGATGGAAGATGGCACAGAAAGGCCTGTCATCATGAGCTCAAGGACTCTTCAGCCCCATGAAAGGCGGTATGCCCAAATTGATAAGGAGGCCCTAGCTATTATGTTTGGCTTAAAGAAATTCAGGCAATATCTGCTGGGTCGGAATTTCACGATACTTACTGACCATAAGCCTTTGCTTGGTATATTTGGGCGAAACAAACCGATTCCAGAACTGGTATCACCTAGAATGTTAAGATGGGCGCTAACACTGAATACATTCGATTACAGGTTACAATACCGACCAGGAAAACAGATGGGAGACGCAGATAGCTTGAGCAGATGGCCTACGCCATGCACAGAGGATGATTTTGAAGAGGAAACAGATGTGTTTCTACTGGAACAGACAGATTCGCTGGGAGTTACTTCAAAGAAGATAGCTAAGGAAACAGATAAGGACCAAGTGTTGAAGAAAGTCAAAATGTATTTATTACATGGATGGCCAAATACAGTGGAGTTAGAATTATTACCTTACCAGAGGCGAAAGGACTGTCTTTCACTAAGCAAAGATTGCGTGCTATGGTCTAATAGAGTAGTTATCCCACAAACTTTGCAAGGACACATATTGAAGAGGCTACATGAAGGACACAGTGGTATCGTACAAACAAAAATGATGGCAAGAGCATACCTGTGGTATCCTTCTCTGGACACAGACATTGAGAGAATGGTAGCAGATTGCGAGTTGTGTCAGTTGAACAGGAACAACCCACCAACCACAGAACACAGTTGGCCAGTATCTACAAAACCATGGTCAAGAGTACATGTAGACTTCATGGGCCCATTCATGGGCAAGACATTTTTGGTGTTGGTAGATGCATACAGCAAATGGCCTGTAGTAAAGATCATGGCATCAATGTCAAGCAAGGCTGTGATTGATGCTCTTCGAGAGATATTTGCTGACAATGGCTTACCAGATTCCATTGTTTCAGATAATGGCCTGGCTTTTACCTCCACCGAATTTCAAGAATTAATGGATAGTAACTATATAAAACACATCACTGGAGCGCCGTACCATCCGTCAACTAACGGCCAAGCAGAACGGACAATACAGACAATCAAGTCTAAGCTAAAGAAGCAATCTGACTTGCCTTGGTTAGAGCGAGTAGCGAAAATGCTATTTCATATGCGGACTACACCAAGCACAGTGACTGGAAAGACTCCAGCTGAAATGTTAAACAGTAGGAAGTTCCGAACAGCACTCACAGTACTGCATCCAGAGTTGGATGCAGCAAATACCGGCATAGACTTAGAGAAGAGGGGTGACAGAACGGCTGAGAAGGAAGGAGAAGATGTGAATAAGAAAAGGTTCACAGTAGGCAATCATGTTTTATTCAGACTGTACAACATGAACACTAAGTGGCAGCGTGGACGTGTAACAGCTGAGCTCGCGCCAGCCCTTTATGAGGTTACCACCGACGGAGGCATGAAGCATCGCCGACATGTGGATCAGATGTTGAAGACCAGACCTCCTATCGGTGAGATACAGAGACACCAGGATTTCGGCACTAATGACCAAGAGGAGATTATCATTCCACCACCAGAAGAATGGTCAGATATTATTGGCATTTAGAATGCTAATTCCGGATATTGATTATTATTAATAAAGATAATTATATGAGGTGTTAAATTGCGATTAGTTTGCATTAGATAATTATTATTGTTTAAGTTGTAATTAATTGGTTATTAGTAATCATGATTGTTATGTCAGTAACTTAGGGGAAAGGTGTTGTGTATAGTTTTGTAGGGTAATCAGTACATTTATTCTGATTAACATATTATGTCAGTCAGTGTAGGGTAGTTAGTATTGGTTGCGATCTCAGACAATAAACGTGTGAATTTCCTAGTTTTGTCTATTATTTGGAGTATATAAATCCTCATCTTCTGAATCCTCATCAGTCAGGTTTCCGCCCTGGTCATAGTACCGCTACGGCCCTTCTAAAAATTACTGATGATATACGCAAAGGAATGGATGATGGACAACTCACAGTTTTGACCCTACTTGACTTTTCTAACGCATTTAATACAGTTGACTTTGAAATCCTACTGGGTCTGCTACGTTCTCTTAACATATCTCCAACGGTGATTGACTGGTTTCGTAGTTATCTACAAGGGCGCCGGCAACGTATCCGCATTGATGATACCTTTTCTGAATGGTGCGACACTACTGCCGGTGTTCCTCAAGGTGGCGTCCTATCTCCTCTTCTCTTCGCTATATTTATTAATAATATATCTCAGTTTATTTCTTCGTCCTACCACCTTTACGCAGATGATCTCCAAATTTACACTCAGGCCAAATTAGAAGATCTTCCAGAAGCCATAGCTACGACAAATGCCGATCTATCAAAAATATCTGTCTGGAGCAACGAATATGGTTTAAAAATCAATCCCTCCAAGACGCAAGTCATTATCATCGGAAGTCCTTGGTTCACCGATAGGATTGACTGGCAAACAGTTCCTACTATTGTATTTGATGGGACTATAATACCATACAGCAACAAAGTAAAAAATTTAGGTCTCCTATTAGATAGTTGCCTGTCATGGGACCCCCAAATAAATGAAGTTAGCAGAAAACTTTTTGCGGCTGCAGGAGCTCTGAGAAGGCTTCGAAATTTCCTCCCGACTGCTACTAAAATTGCGCTTGCACATTCCTTGTTACTACCGATTCTCGATTACGCAGATATTTGTTACCTCGATCTTACTCAGGTCCAACTTGATAAACTCGAACGTCTTCAGAATTTCTGTATTAGGTTCATTTTTGGTATTCGTAAATTCGATCACATTTCTGAATTTCGTTCGCGTCTTAATTGGCTTCCTATTCGTCGTCGTCGCAATTCTCATATTCTGTCTCTTTTGTATTCTGTATTAAATAATCCTGCCACCCCATCATATCTCAAAGCTCGCTTTCAGTTTCTTCATGGTACTCATGACCGTATCTTACGGTCCTCTCAAAATCTACTCCTGGCTACCCCAATGCATTCATCGTCCTTCTATGACAATTCCTTTTCAGTACAAGCCGTCCGTTTGTGGAATGATCTTCCTCTATCTATAAGAAGAGCACCTTCCCTACCAGTCTTTAAGAGACTGGTAAAAGAACACTACCTCTCACTCTGACCACTGAACTATCTACATTCCTCTTAAAGTTTATTTATTATTTATGTAATATATGTATGTATGTATATATTTATTCATTCATGTTATTTATCTATAATACATTATTATTTTTCTTTTAATTTATTAATGTAGATTTTGTATAGTATATTTAAATATTATTTTAAAATTAGTGCACCGCCTATTCATCAATCTCCTTTTAAACCAGATTCTACCCAAAGGTTGTCTGGAAGAGATCGCTATAAGCGATAAGGCCGCCTGATTGTACCTACGTTATTTGGCTATTGTAATTTATATTATTTTTGTTTCCTTCTTTGTGGTGTGCAAATAAAGTTATATTGTATTGTATTGTATTGTATAAGCAAGAACTCAATACTATGTAAATGAATACTTGGAACTTAGTTTTGCAGCTCCTTTCAGACATTTTGTTATACCGGGTGTAAAAGCAAAGTCAAGAATCCTTTAAGAGTGTGTTAGTATGATCGGTAAAGATATTATTTTAAATACTGGGATCTCTAAATAAAGTACCAGTACCTCATAATAAGACGATTTTCTTTACTCAAAATACACTAATCGCGCTGGTCACCCTCACGGTCGGTGGCTACTCGGATGCGGGGTGCAGGTAGCAATGGGGTGCAATTAGGTGTGTGGGGCGGCCGGTGAGCTGCGTAGCCATAGCTTAGAAAAATGATGGTATTTGGTGAAAATTCAAGGTATATTTTTTTTTCTATGATGGTATTTGGTGAAAATTCAAGGTATATTTTTTTTTCTTGTAATGACATCAGAATTGTGTATACTTTCATACCTTAAAGGGATTCTTGACTTTGCATTTACACTATGTACGAGGGGTGGCTGAAAAGTAATCTACCTGACTATGAAAAAAAATACATGGATTAATGATTTATTTTTTATTTTTCAATATAGTCCCCTGCAACTGAAATGCACTTACGACATTTGTCAATAAGTGACATCATACCAATAAAATAATAATTATTATTTTGATCGTCAAAATAGTCATTCACAGCGTCCTTCATCTCTTCGTCTGTTGAAAATCTGCGCCCTCTCAAATTTTTCTTTAAATTTTTAAATAAGAAGTAGTCAGAGGGAGCCAGGTCTGGACTATAGGGTGGGTGGTTGATCTCTGTAAAGCCGTTTTTTGTCAGAGATGACCGCGCCTTAAAGGCCGTGTGCGCGGGTGCATTATCATGCAAAATCAAAACGCCTTTGCTAAGTTTGCCCCTCCTGTCTTCTTTTATTTTTTTGCATAGCTGGTCAAGTAAGTTCGCATAGTATTCAGCATTCATCGTGGTGTTTTTTGGCAGGTAATATATCATAAGAATCCCCTCAACATCCCAAAAAATGGTTGCCATTAGTTTGCCCGCTGACAGCCGGACCTTAAACTTCCTTGGTGGTTTTTCCCCTTTAAATTTCCATTGCATCGATTCTTGTTTGCTTTCGGGATCCCACTGACGAATCCAAGTTTCATCACAGGTCACTATTCGCAAGATAATTTCTTCCTCTTTATCCTTTACCAAGTCTAAAAATGACTGACAACATTCCACACGCTTTTGCTAATCAAACGGGATCAACATTTTAGGCACCCAACGCGCGCTCACCTTGGACATTCCCAAATGTTCATGAATTATTTCATGAACTCGTTCCTTGCTAATGCCAACATCTCTAGCTATTTCCCACTGCTTAATTAGCCGATCGGCAAGGATCAGTTTCTTCACTTTTTCCACATTATCTGCGGTAACTGCAGAAATGGGCCTTCCACTACGGGGATCGTCTTCTAAGCTCACACGGTTTTGTTTAAACTGCTTTGACAAAAACTTTATTACAAATTCGGAAGGACATGAATCTCCGAACACCTTAAACACGCGCTCTCGGACCTGCGTCGGCGTATTCCCTTCTTTACCGAGGAATTTAATCACAGCGCGATACTCAATTTTATCCATTTTTAATTTTATTGCAACTTGATGAAAACGAAGACGCGACAAAAAAAATGAACTCGTAGAAACAAATAAGTGTCATAATTTTTAAAAAAGGAATAAACAAAGAATACGAGAATATAGTGGCCAGTAACATTTTTTAAACTTTCTTTAACAAAGGAGATTTTATATCAGCCACCCCTCGTATAATGATTCTATGTAATGATAAGTTTGTATTTTTTGTTAAAATTATTCAAGTCTACTAATTTATGAGATATAAAATTAAACAGTACGGAACCCTCTCTGCATGAGTCGTACTTGCACCTGACCAGTTTTTTGACCAAGCAGTAGATGCCAAATAAGAATGCACAACAGCCAGTGTTAATATAAATGTACATGATGCATAGTTGCATCAGCAGTAGTATAATTCTGTGCTGACTGAATCATTCAGTAAATCATCGTCACTTAGGTGTGAAAGCCTGAACTGATGATTTATATTACTGGAAATTGTTGTTTTGAAATTTCGTTTTTTTTTGTGTATGTGTTTGTTTATAAAGTTTACTAGGTATTTAATAAAATATCCCTGCAAATCTCCCTTTTTTGCATAATACAACCCCCAATTGGAAGAGCTTTTTATTAGTTTTGCATACCTTATCAATTTATCTTATCGTCTTTTATCAAATTGATTGAGTAAAGGAATCATAAATGCATGTTTTCAGAATATGAACTGATTAAGGGGCTACCCAATAGGATGGGCTGAAAATACTTTGTTTCTCCCTTACATTTTGGATGAAATGTGAAGCCAGAAGAAAGACTTTGAATGAAATGTGGAGCCAAAAGATCCAGTTCAATATTTTTTATTTTATTTTATTGAAAGATTTTATCTATACTTTGCTTCAAAATAATTCCATTAGGGCAATAATGAAATTCGAAAAAAGTGGTATTTCAACCCACCCTAGTACCCAAGTTAAGGTCGTTTAGAGACGTTTTAGAATTACTTTAAACTATTTTGTATTAATCATTCTATATGATTAATACAAAATTTAGAACTTTGCAATGCACACTGATATGAACATTATTCCAATTGTGTCGATACTTGTACCAACACACACTGAGCTGCTAATTTTGCATACTGCAGCCTCTAAATAGGTTTGGTTCAATTATTATTATTATGTTTTGACTTACCTTTTATTATTTCTGTAGATGAAATGATGACATCACTTTCATCCATCTTTGTTTTGTAACAAAATAATCCTGATTTCTTTATTTTGATGTTGTAATGTCTTTCCTTCTTATTTAGAATGGTACCTCTGTTTTAAATTGAGAAATTAATTTTTGATTCCTCGTTTAAAATATATAACATTATGTGATAGCTTTCTGATATGGCTCTGAAACAAACAACTATATTAGTAAATTCATTATGGACATTCGATAAGGCGATCTTGATCTTGGAGTATTTATATAGATCAACACACATCCTACAAGCCACGCCCATGTCAATGAGCTGTTAAAACCTGCAGCCCTTGATGTTCTGCAGGTGTGTTGAGCATGACAATTGTATCTCATGTAATTTGAATGGCCCCAGTTACACTACAACAATACAATGCAACCTCTCCAACATCAATAAATATTAGACGTCTGAGATGTAAGCACCAGGCCATTGTAATTCTTATAATTATTATATCATTTGATACCATTTTTATCAACAACATTTATAGCAGACCATCCATTTAAGGCAAACTTTGCGGTGTAGACAAGGGGACAGTATGGTAAAAAACTTTGCGGTGTAGACAAGGGGGCAGTATGGTAAAAAACTTTGAAAATTTTCGAGACAAGCTGTTGGAAAGTAATTTGTATTAGTAGTTTTTCATAACAGAAACATACTTATTTTTTTAATTCTTATTGGTGTGATACAAAATTCGAATGGTTTTCTAATTTAGGGAATAAAAATAAGATTTTTCTTACCAGATTGTGGTCATAATTGTGTCATTCGGTGTCCACTAGGCTTCCGTAGCGGGTAACCTTGATCATTTGCAGATTACAATAGATTTGAGCTTTAGATAACGTGATGTAAACATCTGGTCATCGCGCGACTTGACGCATTCGAACCACTATTTTTAGATACAAATTCACTTTAGACTAACTAACAAGACGCACAAAACTGTAGAGTATGTAGAGAATCCTTCTGATTCCTTAAGCATTGTCAGAATTTGTGATCGCACAGCGACGTTGTGAGTCGAGTTAAAACCGCGTAGGTGTCTGTTTATTAAACGGCGTGGGCCGGATTCTTCACACAAATAGAAGGTCAGTTTAACTCACACCGAACTAAAATGCAAAGCCTCCGTCCGCGACACTGTTGCGGAATATTCACCAATTTGCATATTGTTTTCCTTTCCAAAGCACCAAACTCTCCAGCGGCTTGTATTCATGAAAGTAAAGTACTCATTGATAACATGTAAACAGAAGCACCGTCCGTGACAAAAGCACAATGCAATCGGTCGTGACGACGCAAGGTCGCGGATTCACATAACATCGCGGCCCACGAACGAAGAATAAATAAATAAATTGCAATTTATTCCATTACGTTAACAAATGACGTTTACCACCGGAGCCGTTTGAAACTCGTTTTTTTTGTCAAAAAAATTGCCGCACTAGCGCCCCCCTTCCGATTTATGCTAACATTTTGCTAGTGGAACACAGCCAAGTACGGAGTAAAGCAAGAAAGACCCGAAAAAAAAAACACAAGTCTTATTGTCTATGACCTTTATATTCAATTTTAACCATAGATGGCGTTTATTGGTTACTGATGATGATGGTTAGGGTTACGGTTATGGTGATGGTTACTGATTCCATGTTGCACCACTAGATGGCCTGAAAGTTAAGTATTTTTGTATTTTTGTTTGAGGTATTTTTCGTCAGAACCATTAAAAGGTTCAGTAACAAAAAAATTAAAAGCATAAATCTTTTTGCCTCTTTTATTAATATAGTTGATGCTCGGTCATGTTATTTCAAGGTGGAACACTTTTTTACTTAGCAAAATAAAATGGATATTTTCTCTGTGCTAGTAATAAGTAATAATCATATTTAGGTAGTAACTATAGCAACTGGTTTCGTCAAAAGGAATTTAAATTTATGTATATGTCACGGGTAAAGGCCGAAAAAAGCCAAAAATAGGTGCGACGACGAGCGTGTTAGGTTGAAGCGGAGCGGAGCGAGGTCACTCCCGAAGTTTTGTATAGGATTACTTACCCGGGTAAACCTAGGTGTATTCTATCTTCTAGTATTACCCGTAACATATACAAACAGACAGATGTTGCATGGATAGGAGGAAAACCAATTATTTCAGTATCAGGTAAAGTTTTGAATTAAGTACCCACAAAAATGTATTAAAATTGGTTTATTTGTTATTTGAATTACAGTTTTGTATTTAATAATTTTCTTTGGTTTAAATCCTTTGTGCCTCCGATCGCTCTCATCTGGTCATTTAACAACTCTCTTCAAACAATGCGATTCATTCATACGAGTAATATAAACTTAAAATACTAAACAGGATGATTCGTTTATTTACTCACAGGATTATATAACATTTAGTACAATTTTTCGTTTACCGGTACATAATATATATTAATTTAAAAAGTCAGCAATCAGATCACATTATTAGTTATTTTACCCAACTTTTTCGTAAAGCGGGAGGATGGTGTCTTTGGCTAAAATATTCAGTTTAATTGTTGGTTCACCACTTTACACCTGTCTGCCGCTGCCTTCACAGCACCGATGATGGCTGACCGAAACCCTGCAAGAGAAAATGAAAAAAACTGTATAATATACATACTTATACATTATTAGCTTTTACCTGCGACTTCGTTCGCGTGGGTTTCGGATATAAATTTGAATCAGATTTTCCATATATTTTAATAGCCTTTTCCGTTTGCGTTTATTCAATCTTTGCCCCGTTTTCGGTTTGGGCGTTATTTAATTAACGAGTGGTTCTCGAGTTATAAAATCGTTTATTCAATCTTTGCCCCGTTTTCGGCTTGGGCGTAATTTTATGAACTTCCCTTATAGCATATGTGTTGACCGGGTCACTAGGATGATACGAAAAAAAAAACTCATCCAAATCCGTTTAACGGTTCTCGAGTTATAAAATCGTTTATTCAATCTTTGCCCCGTTTTCGGCTTGGGCGTAATTTTATGAACATCCCTTATAGCCTATGTGTTGACCAGGGTCACTACGATTATAATAATGAAACTGCATCCAAATCCGTTGAGTGGTTCTCGGGCTAAAACGGAACAGACAGACGAGACAAAAATTCTAACAATTGTTGTTTTGGCCTACCAATAACTCATTTTCATTTAAAATTTCGCGAAAACATTCAATGTACAGACTTTTTACTACTTTATTATTAATATTATGTATAAATATGTATATTTTTTAAATTTGTTTCCTTTTTGTACAAGGTGACTTTCGTTAAACGAAATTCATTTATATGTATAGCCGAATTCATACTGCAGAATCGATAAGTGGGCAGGAGAGCAACGTTCAATGAAACTTTCTGCAAAATACGCAAAATAAAATTTAGACTTAATTGAGTCGAAGTTGTTCATGAACAAGTATAGAGGTACCAAACGTATTTTTCGTATTTCCCAAACAGGGTCATTGAACCTTGGTCCCGATCACTTACCGAGTCTCCAGTATGAATGGCTATATAAACGAAAGTCGCCCTATAGAGATGCTCATACTTACAGTGTCGCCGATCTAACAGAAAATATTTTGAAAGCAAGAGATCGACTAAACTACAATGATTATGTTAGGTAGGTACCATATACTAAGTACCAAGTTTTTTTTTATAACTGATTTTACTGCTTTTTAAATTGAATGTGAATGTACAAAATGAAGGAATCGCAACTTACGAATCACAAATACTGTCTTGATGATGAATGATGCATGGCACTAGATATTATCCGCGTATTTTTCATAGGATGGTACGTACGAGGGGTGTTTTTAAGTTCGCGGAATCGGGGGTAAGACGTGGAAATAAAAATACAAGTTTATTTTTCCTTTTCAATATATTCACCTGCAACCCTAATACATTTTTCACCATTACTATTCGAAAAGGGGTTATTGGTTCACCAAAAACAGTGAATAAAACGCTCTTTTCCTCACTGAGTGAGAACAAGTAACTTTTTAAACTTTTTGGATAGGCAAAGGCATGGCAAAGGTATCTGTGACCATACAGCCATCTTAAAACATAATCACCCGAGAAGCTATAAACTATAAATCTTGCAATCACTACATTTTATGTTCCACAAAAATGCCCGAATAAAGCATTTTAAATTTGGAACAAGCGTCAATGCACAATATAAAAAAATATCTTACCAAACGTACTGGCTGGCCGCTTGGAAAAAAGACAAAAAAAAAAGAACCGCCATTTTTATGTTTTGTTCTCTTATTAATTTACTATGTACCGATTGGTTGTAAGTATAATAAAATTTGATTCAAATAGTTAATATGGTACTGTTTATTTTCTCATAGTCAATGGTGAAAAGTAGAGTACATAACTCGTGAAAAAAAAATTCAGGACTGTAGGGTGGATGAACCAAAATATCCAAGCCCACCTTATGCAGGGAAGCCAACGCAACACGGCTCTTGTGCACAGGCGCGTTGTCGTGCAGAAGGAGGACACCTTTGGTTAATTTCCCCCTTCTTTTTGCCTTGATTGCTTCCTTTAATTGCTCTAAGATTGAAGCGTAGTATTCTCCGGTTATGGAGACACCTTTATCTTTATAATCTATCAACAAGATTCCTTCTGAGTCCCAAAAGATTGTCGCCTTGATTTTTCCCGCCGACTGTGACACCTTAAATTTCTTTGGTGGTGGTGTGCCTTTTTTGTGCCACTGCATAGAATCTTGTTTGGACTCAGGTTCATAATGATGAACCCAAGTTTCATCCCCAGTAACAATTCGAGTCAATACTCCATCCTGGTCTTCATTACAGAGGTCCAAAAACGCGCGAGAACACTCTACGCGCTGTTGTTTTTGAGGCGGCGTGAGCATTCTCGGCACCCACCTTGCACTGACTTTGGTCATGCCGAGATGATCGTGAAGAATTTTAAATATGGTTGTATCGGATACTCCAACCATTTCTGCGAGCTGTTTCTTCTTTAGTCTAGCATCTTCCAGTATTAATTTTTCCACTTTTTGAATGATTTCCGGAGTGGTCACCTCGATCGACTGTCCTGGCCGAGGATCATCTTCAAGTGAGGCCCTGCCTTTCTTAAAATGGGTATGCCACTTATAAACAATGGTTTTACCGGGGCAAGACTCCCCGTAAACGGATGACATCTCTTCTAGTATGGTTTGAACCGATTTACCTTGCTTGGTAAGGAACTTTATGACAGCGCGGTGCTCGATTTTCTCTATTTTTCACAATGTTCTTCCCAACTGAGTTGTTTGGTCGACGATAATTCAAATAGTAATGGCCCGATTAAAACAAAACATTCTATTCATACTAATAATGAGCTACTTAACCAGTTACGACTAAGGAAAGTACCCTCATTTATTAATTACCCACCCATTCCGCGAATATAAAAATGCACCCTCGTTGTTACTGAGTCTCAACCGCAAGCATGATGTCAGGCGTTCGTCAGTGAGTCGATTGCGAATTTCTGAAAATGCAGACTCTCACAAATAAGTCGATGCAAACAATCCTGTTAACTGAAGAGGTACTTCTTTCAAACATGCAATTTGCTGGCGATTGACACGAAAAGCTGTCGCGATCGACCATCGACCATTTGAGCACCCCTGATATAAAGGAATCAAATCATTATTTTCCAAATGTGACGTCAACGACGTTTTTTCGTATTTTATTGTACTTTTAATGTGATTTTATATCCAGCACCAGGGCCGCACTTAGACCTTTTTTGCAGTTGGAAATGGGGGGCATATTGCCATAATTACCATTTTGTTCCAAATGATAGGTCCCGTCAGCGGTGGACCCTGCTGGGCTGGTAACATTGTCCTTCAGTTGCGCCGGATGCCCGCCCTTCCTGACCATTGCTGCGGAGCCCAGGGTGGTCTGTGCAGCTAGCCGCAACGCCAGGTCCCGGGGCAGGCCGCAGCGGACGCCGCCGTCGGCCAGGGACTCTATTAGCATGTATACCTGGAAACAAATAAGCTCTTTTTATTGATACAGAGAAATATTGTAAAGTAATAACGGAAAGAGCAGGTCATTGGATAAGTGTCCTTAATATGTTTGTAAAACTACTAGAATATTGATACTATTGATTGTTAGCACTTGGTGGAACTTGGAAAAGATAATGAAAATCAAAGCCGAAACCGGTCAGTAAGTTAATAATACATTTGTGGAATAGTACAAGTGATTTTCTGTTCATTAATTATTTACTTCCTTTTGAAAGGTTGCAGATATTATTATGTTTTGGCTAAAAATATCTTATTTTTTTCCTTTTTCTTGGGGCGATGGCAGCTATTTTCTGCCAGTTTTTGCCAATATCAAGTAAAATCTGAGTAATCTGTTATGTTCAAACGCAGTTTATTCATCACGGTAAAATTTAAAAAACAAACAATTATCATTTCTTTATATTATTTGATAGGATAAACTAAAGGGATTTGGACGGCTATTCCAGCAAGCGCAAAAAAAAATTGCTACGGCAGATTTTGGTTGATTTCACTAGTGTTTCTGAGTATAAACTTGTAAAACTCAAGTGACAATTACTTATTACGTCCCTGAGAAATGGGTTTCAAATGCCGATACCGAACACAAGTGGTCGAGATTATGTGAACCATTATAACACAGAGACAAATATCATAATAGATAATAATATCATAAAAAGTACACACTGTTTAATTGTTATGGTCACAGGATTACTTAGTTCTAATTTATCGGTCACCTTCAAAACAGAAAAACATCACAATAAAAGCCGTTAACTTACGTAAGCGGGCCCACTGCCGCTTAGAGCCGTCACAGCATCCATCTGGTACTCAGGCACCTCGTCACAGCTTCCCACAGCTTGGAACAGCTTGGTGGTGAGCTGGGCGTCTTCGGACGTGGCCTTGGATCCTCGGCTGAGGGCTGCAGCTCCCTCTTGGACAAGGGCGGGAGTGTTCGGCATGACACGAATGACGCGCGCTTCGGGTGGGAGGTTCTGTAAACAGTTGTTTGTACTGTACTTCCCTGGTATCCAGGGCGTAGCCAGGTAGGAGCAGGGAAGCCCAGGGTAAACAGGGTATCGGCAAGTGCTCCCGAACTGAATATTAAATCATTTTATTGAGGCAATGTTGCGTTTTAAGTAATTCAAAAATTGATTCGCGCTATTCAGTGACTCGGTTTCCCTTGCCTGTCCCCCACCAAACAAAATCTTGGCCAAGGCCCTTACTTGGTGCGAAATTACAGAGCAAAACTATAGCGGGTGTTGATAGTTATTAGTTATTACCATTAAATTTAGTATAGTGCATTCAGTATTAGCTGGCGTGTTTCCACTTGAGACCGTCCTTAGCAATAACAATAATGTAGAATCAAGCCCTTCAGGCTGTAAAATGTAGATCTCTCGAACCACCTGCTGCTGGATTGCTTCATTCTCCATATCGTCCAGGGGATCTTTGAATTAAATGTCAAACTAGCAATCTTATTTTTATATTGTATCAAAATACTGGACAGTTCGGACAGCGACAATACTTGTTAAAAACAATAATCAAATTACAACGTAAGTTGACAATTTTTGCAAAGAAGTTGCATCCTCTTTAAAAGCTTGGGAAGCAAAGCAGGATGCGTTCGGTGTATTTTGTGACCTCTCAAAAGCTTTTGATTGCGTTAATCATGAAACACTTTTCTGTAAATTGGATTACTATGGAGATAAGGGTAAATTTTTGGCGTTATTAAAGTCATACCTTAGTGACCGGATTCAAAAGGTAGACATAAATGGAGTAAAGTCATCTGGAGCATTGGTCAAAATGGGTATCCCACAGAGCTCCATTTTGGGGCTCTTATTGTTTTGAATATACATAAATGACCTTCCTTACTTAGTTGAAGACTTATCTAAGATAGTTTTATTCGCAGACGACACGTCACTAATTTTTAAAGTGAATCGACATAAAGATATTCTTGATGACGCGAATTCAAATCTCTCCCTGATTCTTGATTGGTTCACTGCAAATAATTTAGTTTTAAATGCAAAAAAGACGAAATGTATAAAATTCACATTACCAAATGTAATTCAAGTAGATGTCAGTTTATTTTTGCAGGGATCCAAGCTGGAGTTAGTAAACGAAACTAAGTTCTTAGGTAATACTATAGACTCTCGTCTTCAGTGAGGTCCCCACATAGAAGACTTAGTTCAGCCGCATACGCCGTTAGACGTATAAGGCAGATTACTGATGAAGATACTGCTAGATTAGTATATTTTAGTTATTTTCACAGCATTATGTCATACGGCATAATGTTGTGGGGTAGAGCCGCGGATATAGAAGCAGTCTTTGTCTTGCAAAAGAGAGAAATTCGGTCTATTTATAACATGAAGTACTGAGATTCATTAAGAGAAAAGTTAAAGGAAATTAATATTTACGGTCCCGGCTTACGGTGAATTTATTTACCAAGTTATTAGATATGTCTGAAAAAATATTGATAATCTCCCGAGGCTTGGTGTGCACCACTCTGTTGAAACCAGAAACAAACATAAACTAGCTTTTCCAAAATTCAGACTTGCCAAGGACTTTTGTAGGACATGGTATAAGATTTTACAATAAACTTCCAAATGAGGTCCTTAATTTGCCTGAAAATAAGTTTAAGCTATACATTAAGCAGGGACTACTTGAAAAAGCTTATTATAAAATCAATGATTATCTGGACGATAATGAAGCATGGTGTAATAAATAATAATAATCTTTATCAAAATTGTAAGTCATAATTAGCAAATTTTAATAATGTTTGATTCCTCTAAAGACTAATCTTAAGCCCTTTATAGTTAATTATTATGTAAACTGACTATGCTGTAAAAGGTAATAGACAATGTACGACGGGTTTACTAAGATCATTTTTTTTCTCTCGTGACATAATTCCTATGGTTTTACAATTGCCTTTACTTAAGTAGATAAAAGAAAATTGTATAGATTACTCGCAAATACTCCCGAAGTTGTTCGGGGGAGAGTAAGAGAACAGCTCTCAGGCAAAACCAGGCGGCCCACCATTGCCTGGGACCAATGGATGGCGGTATATCCATCCCCAACTGCCGAGCCTTATATAAACCAAACCGGTGACGGGCAGCGGCGTCACTGGTGCAAGGGTCTCGGCACCGCGCTCACCAACCTGCCTGCCCAGCGTGTGTGAGTATGGGCATTTCTTTGAGGAGGACCGCCAAGAGTGGCGAAATCCTGGAAAGGCCTATGTCCAGCAGTGAACGAAAAAACCAACCAACGCTTTTCTACGCCATAGATATCTCTGAATACCATTTTTTTCACCAATCCTACATATTTTGATATCATTTTTAAGTTTTAACCAAGTCAATTGACTAATTTATTTTAGTTAAATGAATTTAACAATAGACACTTGTAAAAAACGTGCGGCAGGAGGTGTTTCAAACGTTTTTGATACTTTCCTTATGTTATCTGCCCTTTAATAATCAAAATTGGTCACATTATTAATACTTCGGATCCGATTCTGTGGAAGAATTCTTACAATCACTATAAGAAGATTGAACATGGATTTTTAAAAACACCATGCTCTAATTTTATAATTAATTTTGGAAGCGACTCATTGGACAATGAAACCATGGAAAATAATTCGGAATCAGAAGAAATCAGTGAGTCATCGTAATTTAAAAACCACATGTTTTGATTTATTCCATCCTTCCATCAGCCTGTTTCGTCCACTGCTGGACATAGGCCTTTCCAGGAGTTCACCACTCTTGGCGGTCCTCCTGGAAGAAATGCCCATACTCACACACACTGGGCAGGCGGGTTGGTGAGCGCGGTGCCGAAACCCTTGCACTAGTGACGCCGCTGCCCGTCACCAGTCTGATTTATATAAGGTCCGGCAATTGGGGATGGATATACTGCCATCCGTCGGTCCCAGGCAATGGTGGGCCGCCTGGTTTTTTGCCTGAGAGCTGTCCTCTTACTCTCCCCCGAATAACTTCGGGAGGATTTCCGAGTAAGATGGTGGTACCTCCACAGTCGAGCCCGGCATTAGCTCTACCACCTTAACCTTAACCACCTTGATTTATTACTTTAGAATAAATAAATATTTAAATGTGTGATGGTATTTTTTTTTACATATATAAATGATCTATTTAAAATTATTTTATGAATATTCTAAAGTATCAACACTGGTTGGTTTGCAACAAAACAGATAAGGCCGAAACGGCTCCTCTAAAAATGAATGGGCTCTATGAGTATTTGGTTTATTACCCCTATTGCTTATGTTCAAGTGGAAACGCGCCAGTTAATATTGAATGCACTATAACATATTTGTGATAATACTAAAAAACTTTTCAAAAGACACACATAATTTAAAAAGAACTTTATGGTTCTATACTAGAATAAACTTAAGATTAAAAAGTCTCTTAATATCTAAGACACACTCCATGAATAATTAATTATCAAAACGACAATATTTTATATAATTTTTTATTTATACAACTTCTTTAGAAATTAAGGCAAAATGATTTATCTTTTGTTGATTCCTGCAGACAAACTGTTTATACAGTTTTGCAGCGCCTAGTTAAAACGTACAAGATTTGTTTCCTTTTAATTAATTTAAATAAATAAATAATATTAATATATATCATAAATCTACTGTACGACAGGGGTGCTCAATTCGCGAAAGATTTTCGAGTCGATCACCAGCAATATACAATTATAGTACTCATTCCCATGTTTGAAAAAAGTGGCTCTTCAGTTAACAGGATTGTTTGCATCGACTTATTTCTGCGAGTCTGCATTTTCAGAATTGAAAATTATTTAACCTAAATATTGCAATCGACTTACTGACGAACGCCTGACATCATTCTTGCGGTTGAGACTCAGTAACTACGTACCATCCTATGAAGGATTGCCATGCATCATCAGAATTTGTGATTCGTAAGTTACGATTCCTGCTTTTTGTACATACATACATGTCATACATTTTTATTTTCTTAGTACCTACCTACCCATAATAGTAGTTCAAATCAAATCAAATCAAAATATTTATTTTGTAAAATAGATACATAAAGTATACTTTCTACAAGTCAAAGTTAATCTTATCTTAAGAATATAAAAAAATATATACTAATAATTCTTAGGTCCCTTGCTTTCAAAATATTTTCACGTAAGTTATACTGTGACGTAAGTAGATCGCCGATACTATAGGTATAGCTAAGTGATGACTTGATGGAACTAATTCTAACACTAATAAAAGTAAATAAATATTAAAAAAGGTTTATTCGTTTAGACCTAGGACGACGCGATGTCATTAAATAGACGCAACTATAATAGTCGTAATTCAAAATAAATATAGTGGAAATTGGAACAAATTTTGAATGAATTTTGTAGAATATTAATGGTTTTGCGTTTTTATAGTTGTTCCTTCACGAAAGGTGTAATTTTATTTCATTATTGGTATTTATTTGATCTTCTACAAAGGCACAATACTTTTCGTATCATATATCAGTACCTACCTATATGAGTTAATATTTACTTCTCATTTATTGTGTTATTTTTATGATATAACTACTCATACAGTTGATAAGATAACAAACAAAAAACAAAGCTCGCCGTTTTTACCGACCTACATTTTTATCTGCTTCACTATGGAATAACTTGTTTCAGTTCGGGCCAGCTAAAAAGATATCCGTGATATTTTTATTTTTTTATTTTACGTGTAACAAAACAATAATTATTATAGCATTTTACACGTATCTATATTTCTCTATGCCTCGCACTTCCCAACTTCCCATACCTCCTCAAAGCTCCAAAAATACGCAACTGCTACGCTCGTCCTTTTAATGGGTAAGAAATGTAGTCTCTCTTTTCCTAGCAAAAAGTACCAATTAAAAAAAACAATTATCAAGGAAATGGTATACGGTATTTGGAGTTTATTTTATCATCGCTAATAAACTTTGAATGCGATAATAACTGATAAGTATGACAAAAGGTTAAAAATGTAATGACTGCGCCCTTGATAGCACGTTTTTTGACCAAAAACACAATCCAAATTTATTAATAAAAATATCGTACATTCCAACGTACAAAATAGACGTTGTATACGAAATATGGCACTTATTGGTAATAATAGCAGTATTTTCCAGGCCACGTTTGGGAGGAAAAAGGAAGTGAATGAAATTATGCTTTAAAATGTATAACGTGCTACCAAAATATCTGCCACGGCTGCAATGGGAGAGCGTATTGTGTATATAGATTACAATAGTAACGATATTTTATTGATCTAACGTCATACATTTTTTCATACAAAAAATGGGCGTACCTATAATAGTTAGAATTGATTTACTTGCATGGAACTGTCCCGTAGTAGCACAACAGCACAAAACAGTTTGAAAGAGATAGAAATGAAACGACACATCGTTATGCCGAAAAAGGTAAATATTTATTTATCTACTTTATTTTCTCAAACTTATAAACTATTCCGGGGTAAAAAATTTCTTCACTTTTGTAATCTACATACACAATACCATCTCCCATTGCAGCCGTGGCAGATATTTATAGAGCACCTTATATATGTATTTACCTTCTCAATAGTCGCTATGCTGACGCCCATTGCGACTGAGATGAAGAGTTTATTCTTGGACGCAGCTAGACCCTTCACCTCGGCCAGGGCTGGACCCACCACTTCCGGTTTCACTGACACTATCACCACTTCCGACCGCTCCACTACTGGCTTGTTCTCAAATAGCGCTGTTGCTCCTAAACTCTAGAAAGGTAAAGAAAGAAAGAAAGAAAGAAAGAAAAGAGCTTTATTTCATAAAACCACAATAGTTATCACAAATAATAAGTAATATTAACAAATTAGGCATATTCTGTGGTTAAGAAAAGGGAGTCCATCTCAGCTTAATGCCACAGCCAAAGCCATAGCGCTGGTTTTCTGCTGGATCCTACATAAATAAAACTAATAATTAATCTAAATATAACTAAAATCTAAATTAAATTAAATATAAATTTAATAAAACGTATACTGTAAAATACATACAAATAGTGAAAAATAAATAGTAATATGAAATAAATATACAAATAATAGTGTTATACTAAACAAGATGCATAATTTATAAAAATACTATATAAGTTTACGCATTAATCTTACTGAACATCAAGGCATCGTTATTTGTTTTTCAATTAAAATTAAAAAGAAACCAGTGCCGGATTTAGAGTTCTTCATGTACCCCACTTGCTACTGAAAATGTAATGTTTATTTAATTTTTGAGGCAAAACAAATATAGTTTTCAGTTTAGCTGTTTTCATGAAAAAACATTATTTTTAAAACAATCTGAATTTAAATAGAAAAGTACTTGTCCTTTATTCCAAAATTCCAATGACTATTTATAGATAACATTTCGTACGACGTTTTGTTCGTATAGGTACATAATATATTATGTCGTACAATATGTAATAAACTACCTTTATCAGATACGAGCAGGGGTGTGATTAACTGATTACATATCTTATCAACTTCGTACCGCCCCATGACTATTTATGTAAGGTAAATATTTAACTTTACTAAATATGTATAACTAACCTTAAATGCTTCTGCGCTCACTTTATCAGCTGGGTGACAGCTGGCTGTTATTTCTTCAGGCTTGGCTAAACCTATAAACAGTAAATCAAATTCAGCTACATATTTACATTATCCATATACGGGGTGTAAATAGAGTGCGACCATTAAATGAAACCACAAATTCTATCGACCCTACTGAACCACTTTTCCCACGAGTCATACCCGCGGACACTCTTAGTTTAGGAAATAATTGAGTTCCAAACAAAAACGCGTGAACCCTAACGCACCGACATACGGGCGAGGTTAGAGAGAGGGCGAGGGTATGACTCGTGGGAAAAGTGGTTCAGTAGGGTCAGTAGAATTTGTGGTTTCATTTAATGGTCGCACTCTATTTACACCCGGTACAGGTTGTTTGGAAACTAGTGCAGAAAATTGAGACGGGTTATTAACGGAAGTCATTTAGGATATTCATCCATCCATCCATCAGGCTGTCATCGTCCACTACTGGACATAGGCCTTCCCAATATTACGTCACTCTTGACGGTTCTCCGTCCTCCTCATCCAGCCGCCACCCGCAACCTCCTTCAGATCATCGGTCCAGCGGGCACGAGGTCGGCCTACGCTATGCTTTGCTGTACGTGGTCTCCATTCTAACGCCTTTCGGTCCCAACGGGCATCACGTCGGCGTCCACTGCCACCGCAACTTACTGATTGGGCAGGCTATGTCGGTTACTTTCGATCTCTGACGGATCTCCTCGTTTCGGATTTTATCCATCAGAGATATCCCAAGCATAACCAGCGGGCACGAGGTCGGCCTACGCTATGCTTTGCTGTACGTGGTCTCCATTCTAACGCCTTTCGGTCCCAACGGGCATCACGTCGGCGTCCACTGCCACCGCAACTTACTGATTGGGCAGGCTATGTCGGTTACTTTCGATCTCTGACGGATCTCCTCGTTTCGGATTTTATCCATCAGAGATATCCCAAGCATAACCCGCTCGATAGCCCGTTGAGCGACCTTGAATCGGCGGATCAGGCCCTTGTAAGAGACCACGTCTCAGCACTGTACGTCATCACAGGAAGGACGCACTGGTTAAATATCTTAGCCTTTAACAGCAATATAAAGCATCGCTAGCCTATTGACGACTTAAATATATGACGCAACTTTTCAAATCCCCAAGCTTTTTCTTCTGTCATCAGGATATATTTTTAGATTTAGGATATATTTGATCCAAACAGTAGATAATCTATAAAGCTAGTTTCTAAGATACTCGAGATTTTCAATTACTTAAAATTGATGTAAATGACATTTTTTGTATAATTTTGCATAGTAAAATGTACAATTTTTGTGTTAAAATAATTTTGATATGTTTCACCAAATACAAATCAAACACAAAAATAATCGAAAAAATTTATGTTGTTCTTTAGATTATAAAGAATTAAAAAATGTAAAATTAATTAAAAATTTTGGATAAAATCGATCCTAAATGACCTCTTGCGCTATTCGTTTCAGTTTTTAACATCAATCTGTATATAAACACAAACATGACATACATATACAATACAATGGTTTGAAAAATCTTGCTAAAAATTGAAATAATGAGTTGAGAACAAGTTTCATGATTATACGATGTAACATTATTTCCCTACTTACCAGCAGAAATGAATCCATTTGCCAGAGCAAAGGCAAGTCTGCCGCCACCGATGAACCCGATTTTCATGGCTTCAGCTAAAGATACTGAAATCAAAACACATAATCATGATACTCTATTAAGACTATTCAAAACTGTTCTATCAAAAACCATAACAACACTAATCAAGATACATGGTAAAAAATTATTAAAAAAGTATCTACTATACGTAGTGATTATGAAACTTACAAAAGTTTTAAAGTCAGAGCTTTCGCAGCCCACGTACGTTTTTTAGAAGTTTCGGTGAACAACTGAACGTGTCTATTGTTGCGTTATTATTGACGGCACTAGATAAGAGATGAAGAGGTTAATGTGTTATCTGGAGTTATCTTCAGTAGTCTTTAACTAATAATACCTTTAAATACCATACGATGTTCAAATGTCTTAGCCATAAATCGAAAATAAATTGGGAAATTTAAAAACTCTTGCCCGACTGAACTACTGTGTCTATCACACTAATAAAAATGCGAAAAATGCGAAAGTTTGTGTGTGTGTGTGTGTTTGTTACTCTTTCACGCTGAAACGGTTGAACGGATTTGGATGAAATTTAGAATGGATATAGCTTACACCCTAACTTAACACATAGGCTATTTTTTATTCCGGAAAAAAGCATGTCGTTAAACCGAATAATACGCGGGCGGAGCCGCGGGCAAAAGCTAGTGAGTAAATAAGTAATAAGTTTTTTTAAACATAATTAACGGTAAGTCTTCAGTCAAGTGTGATGTGGCTACACAGTATGTAAACAGTATGTAGGGTCCTTCTATTTTAGGGTTCCGTAATCCGACAAGGAACCCTTATAGTTTCGCCATGTCCGTCTGTCCGTCTGTCCATCTGTCCGCGGCTTAGCGCAGAGACTATTAGTACTAGAAAGATGTAATTTGGTATGGATATAAATATTAATTACGCCGACAAAATGGCGAAATAAAATCTTGAAAAAAAATTTTTTTAAGGGTATCTCTCATACACGTAAACTGGGGATGATTTTTTTTTCTCGTCTATCCCATAGTGTGCTGTATCGTCGGATAGGCCGTTCAAAAACATTGTGGGTGTGTGAAAACCATTTTTCGATTTAAGGATCCGTTGGCGAAATATTAAGCTTTAAAGTGAAAATTTTAGTTATAGTGGACGCCCCCCCCTGCCGGCTAAAAGGTTGTTTATAGAAATGTGAAAAATTCGCAGAAGTAGTATATATAATGAATTTAAAAGGAAAACTATCACAGCTAAGTAGGCTTTACAGGTTTACGAGTACAAGTCGCACCAAACTTTTGGCCCCCTATAATGTATGGGACCAAAAGTTTGGCGCGGTCTGTATCTGGTAGACCAACTTATATTACCGGGCAACTACGGAACCCTAATTTGCGCGTGGCCCGACACGCACGTGGCCGGTTTTTATTAATCTATAATAGTATATGTAACACCTATAAAAATTTACTGAATGAATGATAGGATTTTTGTTCTTTCTTTGTTTGCTGTTTTCGGATAACAAAATTATACTCATATATTTTAGCTTATTACATCTGCATTGATAAAACTCGAAAAAACGAAATACAAAGCTTTCTTCAAGTACCTAATTCTCTTGGGTAATTTAGGCATTCCTAAAGCCGCCCCTGTTAAATAATACCGGTGCAAACACAAAAAGACGTAAGAAAAATTACCGCAAACAACACATACATACGAGTACATACATATAGTCACGCCTGTGTCCCAGAGGGGTAGGCAGAGACTACAGATTTCCATCTGTTACGATACTGACACACTTCTTTCACTTCGTCTACATTATTTGTTTACTTTGCCCTTCGTATTTATTGCAAGGAGATCACAACGTTGCTATTTTAAGTTTTTTTTTTTGGAAACGGAGACTGGGCTTAGTACTCGTCTTACCGATAACTCTACCTTGAAGCCGATACTGAAATCTCAAAAGGAAATCAGCTGTTCCATACTCACCCAAGGTGGTAGAGCTGATGCCGGGCTCGACTGTGGAGGTAGCACCATCTTGCTCGCAAATCCTCCCGAAGTTATTCGGGGGAGAGTAAGAGAACAGCTCTCAGGCAAAACCAGGCGGCCCACCATTGCCTGGGACCGATGGATGGCGGTTTATCCATCCCCAATTGCCGGGCCTTATATAAATCAGACTGGTGACGGGCAGCGGCGTCACTCGTGCAAGGGTTTCGGCACCGCGCTCACCAACCCGCCTACCCAGCGTGTGTGAGTATGGGCATTTCTTCCAGGAGGACCGCCATGTCTGGAGAAATCTTGGGAAGGGCTATGTCCAGCAGTGGACGAATGGATGGATTTATTTCGAAATCCCAACTGCACGTGGTCGGGGGTGGGTAGCTAGTGATTTGAAGTAAGGTTTTGGCCCCAATGTCTTCCCCTCCCTATATCCGCCAATGATCCGTGACATACGGATGTATAGACAGACAGACGAACATACTACAGAGTTACATTAATAGGGCTCCGTATTGCCCTTTTGGTACGGAACCCTAAAAAGAATCAGCGGCAATTTCTTCGATGGAATTTTAATTTTAGATTGAGTTAAATTTTTTTCGCTACATGTTTACGATGGGTCCCCGACAGCTCGACACGGCGTCAACTCGACACGAATAATAATACCAGATATTTCACGTCCCTTTACGGTGATTTGTACGGTCAGGCAGAAAATCCATAACTTGAAACAAATAATTTAATTATTTCCGAAGATAATGTTTTTTTATTTCCATACAAAGCAGGGAAGCATAATTATCTACAACGCTTAATTCAATTGTGATACCTACATAAGTAGCCTTAGTACAATTAATTGTATCAATTAACAAACATTTCTATAACCTTTAATAAAAATTACCTATTATATTTGTTTATTTTGAAAGCCCCATATGAATAGTACCTAAATAAATAAATAAGTACCTAAATAAATAAATAGGTCTCTATTGCAGAACAAGTTCATAGCATTCAATAAAAAAAATATTCATCACATTTATTCATAAAAATAAATACTTATATAATTCTATCAATAAATTTAAACAAAATTCTATATTTTAAGAGGACGATACTTTTTATGCTGACGGTACAAACCACTTTTTTAGACGTAGTTTCTGGTATTTTATTCGTGTCGAGTTGACGCCGTGTCGAGCTGTCGGTGATCCTTTACGATGCCGCTGATGTTATTTTAAACCACATTGTCTTTGTTTTTGTTATTAACTATCCACTTTAGAAGTTGTATTTAGGAGTTTAGAACTACAATACAAATATACCGGGTGTAAAACCAAAGTCAAAAATCCTTTAAGGGTGTGTTAGTATGATCGGTAAAGATATTATTTTAAATACTGGGATCTCTAAATAAAGTACCATTACCTCATAATAAGACGATTTTCTTTACTCAAAATACACTAATCGCGTGGACACCCTCACTGGTCGCTGGCCACTCGGATGAGGGGTGCGGGTAGCGGGGTGCAATTAGGTGTGTGGGGAGGCCGGTGAGCTGCGTAGCCATAGCTTAGAAAAGTGATGGAATTTTTTGTGAAAATTCAAGGTATGTTTTTTTTCTCGTAATGTCATCAGAATCGCGTATACTTTCATACCCTAAAGGGATTCTTGACTTTGCATTTACATTCTGTAGAAAGGTCATCAATAAATTGACATCATTAAATAACCTTGAGCGCTATTAGCAAGTAATAAGTGCTAATAAAACTCAACTGTTTGCGAAGTGCATATGCAGTTGTATGCACTAGATGTAAGATATGTCTGTTTGTGTGCATATCACTTGCATTGCAGTCGCTTAGTAAACCGGGAGACCTTGATCCCATGCAATGATCTTAGATTACTAATATATGCACACAAGTCAAAGTCTATTAAATGCTTAATTTAAGTTGACCTGCGATAGCAAAATTTTAACTTTAAAAATAGTACTTAAAGCCTAAAAGAAAATAAAAACATTGACGAGCTAAACTTACCAAAATAAGGAAGTAAATTACCATAAGATAAACACAAATTATTGTACCATAATCGTGTCGTTAAGGTGGTAGAGCTGATGCCGGGCTCGACTGTGGAGGTACCACCATCTTACTCGCAAATCCTCCCGAAGTTATTCGGGGGAGAGTAAGAGAACAGCTCTCAGGCAAAACCAGGCGGCCCACCATTGCCTGGGACCGATGGATGGCGGTATATCCATCCCCAATTGCCGGGCCTTATATAAAACAGACTAGTGACGGTCAGCGGCGTCACTGGTGCAAGGGTTTCGGCACCGCGCTCACCAACCCGTCTGCCCAGCGTGTTTGAGTATGGGCATTTCTTCCAGGAGAACCGCCAAGAGTGGCGAAATCCTGGAAAGGCCTATGTTTTGCCAGTGGATGAAACAGGCTGATGGATAGATGGATGGAGTATAATTTATTGAAGATGATACTCCACCAAAAACCAACAATCGAACCCATCGATTATTTAAATTACCAGAATTTAATTGTATCAGGAACATATTTACTGCACTTTATCATTTTTGAACTGCACTTTGAAGCAATAATAATAACCAAATCAGTATCACTTACACTTAATCATTTTGTTGATATAAAGCTCTCGTTTGTTCCCAGTACCAGATCAAAGCTTTCTTCTGAATACAGAGCTTTACCTGTCTTGACTCTTGCAAAAGTCACACACGAATAATACAAGTTCCATAAAACAGCTCAATTTACACTTCAGGTTCCGGAGTGCAATGGAACATTTAATATTTTGTTGACTTTTCAAAAGATATGAGCGTCTAATCTACTGGACACACGATGCACCACTAAGTTCTAACTACAAGCCCATAACTGGGTACGTAATAAAATGAACCAAAACAGGAAAATGTCACTGTATCTAAACTAATTTCAATTTTAATGTATTTATTAGCTGTACTTGCAGAAGGTTTAGAAAAGTATTGCACAATTTTAGGGTCCAATTTCTAGGTTACATTGCAAAATTGGGATACGCGTTTCAAATAAGTTTTTGTTAAGTCAACAAATAGTTATGTACTCCAACCAATATGCACTATTTATTTCTCAAATACACTACCAAAATGACCAAGCTTAATTAGGTCACTAAGTAATAAATGTTATTTTATCGTACTAATTAGTAAAAATATCCCAAAAATATATTTAATTGAGTTGGTATTTCGTCTTTACAGTACAAACAGATTTAGAAGACTGTTTATGAACTGTTAACTTACCTGATTTTGACATACGAAACGTTAATGATAAATTTGTTATCATAATTTATAGTATACGGGGCAAATAATAACTGATTAGATGGGTATTTAGTTTAATGGAACGTAGGAATTTTTTTACGACAGTTAAAAATTTGAATCCGTTTTTGTGTATTGGAAAAAGTCTATAGTGTATGCGATGTATGTACGTCTTCCCTCAGACTCCTAATGAGGTTTTTGGTTTCCGTAGTCAATATCGAGGATTCGCTTTTTATATTGTTCTTTTTTTACATTGTTGTTTTTAGGGTTCCGCACTTCAAAAGGAAAAAAAAACGGAACTCTTATAGGATCACTTTGTTGTCCGTCTGTCTGTCAAGACCCCTTTATATCGAGTTGAAATTAAAACCATAATAAATAAATAAATCAATAAAGAACTTTATTTGTTCATAATACAAAATAAACTTATACTATATGTTCACTGTCCCCTAGTCTACGTATTCGTGTATCGTAGGGTCACAGACTTATCCTTCTAAAGCAGAGGCTATTCTATCATGCATGACTTATAATTAATTTTAATTAAATTTAACATAAAAAGCAACGAACAACAAAAACATAATTTATACATTAAAATTAAATGTGTAAGTGAGTGAGTGTGTGAGGGTGCGTGTGTGAGGGTGCGTGTGTGAGGGTGCGTGTGTGAGGGTGCGTGTAGTTGTGTGGAGAGTATTTATGAGCGGTGTGGTCTTTGAGTATTTAGGATACTCTATGGGTGTGGTGGATGAAATGTTTGTAAATTTATTAGTGGAAGGTGTGATAGTGATTATATATAGCGATTTTTATTGTTAACTGTGTGTTTGTCCTTATTTGACATAAATAAAATTAAGGGAATTGAAGCATAACTCTAGGTAGGTACTTTAAGAAGCTCTTCATTTTGATTGTATTTTAGTCTTAGTAAGTATTGGTGAATAGATTTTCCACAAATTCTTCGTGAGGGAAATTAAAGTTTTTTTTTTAATGGTGCTATAAATATATGGTACAAGAAAAATATGGCAAGTTTGTGCAAAGCAAATGAAACTAGTTACTAAGTTAACTTAAAAAAAAGATACGGCCTTTTATGCCGCAAAAAACGAATATTTCGACACTCTCAAATAGAATCAAAATTTATAGGGTATTTCCCGTTGACTTAGAACTATGAAATTTGGCAAGTATACCGTCTAATACTACATGTATAGGAAAAAGTCTTAGAACTGTACATTTGTAATTAAATCATAAAAAAATCATCGAGGTTAAGCAACGGTATGCGCGGTCATAATTGTACGGGTGACCAAATCTTATTGTAGATTTTTTAAAACATTTACTAATTTGTACGTAACCCTCGGTGGGCGAGTTCGACTCGCACTTGTCCGGCTTTTTTCTGTTCCCTGCAAACGCAAGCCCAGCCCCGATTCAATAAGATGAAAAGAAAAATTTCATATTTCAAATTTCACTGCACATTTGATTGTTTCGTAATACTAGTGACTTACCAAGCATCCAGTATGAATTTGGCTGCATTAATTAAAGTCATCTCATTTGTCCCTAAAACTTTTCGTAAAATTAAATTGGACAGTGTAACGTGGTCAATCAGTTTTTTTTTAAAACCAAATCAGTCTAGTGTTGAAATAGAAGGGCTGTAGATTGATGGATGTAGAAGAAGAAAAGAGGTGTGTCAGGTTCGTAGCAGATGGAAATCTGTAGTCTCTGCCTACCCCTCTGGGAAACAGGCGTGAGTATATGTATGTATGTATGTTGGGTTAAGTAGAGTATAGGCTTCTTGTATCTACCTAGCCATATCCAGTGTCCTCCAGTCCTCTTTATATAGAACATAGATGGAAGTACCTAACAGTTAGTTCGGCACTCTCATACTCTCTCATATTACAAGAATAAAAATTAAATAAAAACACAATTTTCAAAATATTTCGGCCTCTTCTATGAGGCCGTCATCAGTTGAGTGACAGTTAAAATCTATTGTATGACAGTTAAAGACTATTTACAGAAAAAAAATAAAAAAATAAAATAATGATATTTACAGAATTAATGTGTGATGATGATGATGATGATGATGTTGATGATGATGATGTGTTTGTTGTGTGGTGTGTGTTGATGTGTGTGATCAATACAGACACACACATCAACACACACCACACAACAAACACATGCAGAACACAATCCAACACAAATTGCAAAACTAATAACTGCATTTACCTATTAGAATGCCAACATTGCCCGGCATTCTACATAGGTGAAACTAAAAACGCATTACACATCCGCATGAACCAACACAGACACACTTCAGGCACTACACAAAACAACATCCTGCCCATCCCCACTCACACTCGCCTCCACAATCAACTTTTTAACGACTGCTTCACTGTGCGTATCATTAAGTCATTTACTCCACCATTGACCGACATAGAACTGAGGACCTGGGAGACATCATACATCTGGTCACTTGGCGCACACTATGGACCCGGACTCAACAGACAACACTGACAGACATAACTCGACCGATTGACTCATCATCATCATCATCATCATCATCATCATCATCATCATCATCACACATTAATTCTGTAAATATCATTATTTTATTTTTTTATTTTTTTTCTGTAAATAGTCTTTATCTGTCATACATTAGATTTTAACTGTCACTCAACTGATGACGGCCTCATAGAAGAGGCCGAAATATTTTGAAAATTGTGTTTTTATTTAATTTTTATTGTAATAAGTAATATTTAAAGAAAATAAAAGGCTAAATATAGCAATTATATCTTTATTTATATTACAAGAATATCACCATTGAAAATTGTATATATACTTTATAGTATCGTGTTTAAGATAGAGCTGAAACAGCTATATTTTCTACATTGTTTTTTTGTTTTCATTTTTCAATTGCATTTTGCCGTGGTAGAAGCTTCTGTAACACGTATTCTGTGAAAATTTCAGATGATAGAAGGTATGTAACCTACCTATTGCAGTATTATATATTATTTATGTGCTATTGCCTATGCCTTTTTCTTTGATGCCTTTGTCTCGAATATTTTGGAAGGAATGTACTATACCTATGATTCAATTATTTCACTCTTTTCAACAAGTCTTCGGTAGTATAGTGGTAAGTATCCCCGCCTGTCACGCGGGAGACCGGGGTTCGATTCCCCGCCGGAGAGACTCTTTTTATTAATTCAAATTTTATCAATTCTGTTTATCTTACATTTCTCATAGGTGTGTTGAAAATATCAAAGGAAAATTATTATTAAAAAACTAAGTACAGAAGTATATTCAATATTTAATTTTAATGCCATCTATTGAACATATCAGTAACTATTTCATTTTGCACCATACTACAAATCGGATTGTCTATGGATGGGAGCCGAGAACTTGTTTTTCATCTCTGTGTGTGTGTGCATGACGTTTATGGTTGTGTGAGTGGTTCCGCTGCGTTCCACATAAACCTAATACTTCATTCTTTGAAATTAACAAAGAAAACAATCGGGAATTTTGTATTACCTAAGTTTTATTTTTCTTGTAAACAAAAAAAAAATATTTACAAAAGTGACGATTGATAGTTTAAACTATATTAATTTATTTTTTCCGTTCACATTCACTCATTACTTTTCTTTTTCCTTCATTTCATTCAATCAGAAAATTCCTTTCATTTCATTCGCGTGCGTCGATCGCTCGCTGCGTCGCGCGTTGTCAGTTTGTCTATGGCAGTGTCAGTCCGTATTGAATTTTGTGACAGTTTCCCAGTAAAATAAAAAGGAAAACAAATTTTCTCGCATGAAAGTGAATAAAATAATATCCTGAATATGGCGTTGGAGGGTGTAAAAAGTGATAAAAGTGAGGAACCCAACGGTAACGTGCCTGACGGCAAGGCGAATGGAAATGACAACAAAAATAAACAGGTAAGTTCATTTGCAATTTTCTCTGTAATTCCTAATTAGATTTGGGCAAAGTCAACTGTTTTAATAGTCACAGCCATAACTAAACCATCATTGAGCTCCAGATAGTATTCCAAGCTCTATAATATAATATAATCTCTATCCAACCAATGCAAAGTGGTAGCATCACATTTTCGCGCAGATGAGAGGAAGGTGTCGGGTTATACAGGGATATCACCTATTTTGGGCGTGAACAGCTTCATATATGTAAAACTCGGGCCAATTTCTACCGAGATCAATTTATAAATGCGGTCCAAAATATCAAAAAGCTTAACAGAATCGCGTTGCGTGATTGCGCTCTAATTGGTTTGTTCGGTACATGGTACAGTCGAATTTATTTGTCGCATTGCCCAGTAATCGCTTTCAATTTGATGCCCCTTCAATCTACATAATATTTTGATCACTAAAACTAACTCTACAGTACATAGAGTCGGTTGGGGTGTAGATAAGGGGGCACTATGGGAAAAAAGTCCGGTATCGTGCCCCCTTATCGACACTCTGACCATAGAGTCTCATAAAACTAGCCATATTATCTGGATTTACATCATTATGACTGTATTGCTTCTAAATTGCATGTTTTACCTTAGTATAATTGCTTTTCAACCAGTTATTATGATATCTCATTAGAAAATCTGTGGTAAAGCCTCAATAATATTAAATGTGTTAGTAAGCAAAGATTATACTGTAATGTAAGTTGTACTTAAGCTAGTTTATTTACCACAATGTGTACATGGTAAACAATGTCGACTTTACAGGGCAAAAAGGGTTAAGAAAAACGGTAAATTTATTATTTTTTTCTATGCGCCAACTATTTTCTTCAGTGGGCGTCCATTCGCCATAATTTTAAAATAGCGAATATCATTTGACATTACATTGTGTCACAAATGTGATGTTTGGAGACAAGAGACGGTGTTAGTAAGCAAAGTTTATACTGTAATGTAAGTTGTATATATGCTAGTTTATTTACCACAATGTGTACATGGTAAACAATGTTGACTTTACAGGGCAAAAAGGGTTAAGAAAAACAATTTACATTCTTCTATAATAAGGAGCACCACATAGAACTTATTTTATTATTTGATTTCAATCTTAGAAGGACTTAAAAAAGCCGATTCGAAGGCTATAATTTAAGTTTTACTGCTGTCAAAACTAATTTTTCATCAATCCTAAATAGTTCTTTAGTGTTAACAACAGACGCTATATTAGTTTGGAAAAATTAAAATTTTGACAGTACTTAAAAGTAAAATTAAAGCTTTTAAAATCGACTTTATTGTCTTTTAATTTTTAATCTCAGCTTCATTACCAATGCAACAATTTTTAACATATTAAGCACCCAGCTATTGAAGGCAAGCGTTAAATAAGGCCATTTTAATTGACCCAGTCTAGTGACCCAATTAAAGTTGACACATGGACTGGACATCACTAATGGGCTATGACTTCACATTACTATCCATTAGCCCCTGCATTGTTACAGGTTTGTTTTAAACTTTTTGTTATGTAGTTAATTAATTTAATGCACCAAACTCTGTAAACTTACAAATTGCAGGCATGTTGTAGAAGTAGAAGAATGCTTTGAGATTATAAAATATTCTTAAAACTTCCATTTAATTAATATATTAATCTTCATGCTTTTTAAAACATGGGCTGCATTCATAAAAATATAAGTTTCAATCCATGACTAAACAGTCAAGCAGATAACCCTATGTCCTATGTTCCTATAACTATTTTGGTCTGGTAGTATAGTATCCCAAGTTGGAGCATAAAGATTTTCAAATTGTGAATATCTTTGGCCATTACATTGTGTTGCAAAATCTATGTTTGGGGACTAGGGTAATGATACTTTGTTTGAAGTTTTCGGAAGGGACTGACACATTATTGGTTTTGTTACAATATTATTAACAAAAGGACGGGTTAAACAACTTACCTATAAGACGAAAAAAGTTAAAAGTATTCAGCAGAACCAAACCAAGCACAAATAAACTTCTTACACTTATAATCACATTACACAAAACACACTTAACTATGAGTATCTACCTACAACTACAGACTAAATAATCTAGACTAGATCTTGATAAGAATGTTACTGTCCAGAAGGAATCTTCTAATTTACTCATCTGTGAAACTGTGTCATTATAGCACAGAAGCTTACCACACATGCACAGTTTTATTGGCAGTAATAAAGACATTAATATACCTACCTATTCCTTTATTTTGAAATCAACATTAAATTTGGATTTAATAATAAAAATAATATACAATACACCAATTAGAAATAAAGATTCCATCCATCCATCAGCCTGTTTCGTCCACTGCTGAACATAGGCCTTTCCAGGATTTCGCCCCTCTTGGCGATCCTCCTGGAAGAAATGCCCATACTCACACACGCTGGGCAGGCGGGTTGGTGAGCGCGGTGCCGAAACCCTTGCACCAGTGACGCCGCTGCCCGTCACCAGTCTGTTTTATATAAGGCCCGGCAATTGGGGATGGATATACCGCCATCCATCGGTCCTAGGCAATGGTGGGCCGCCTGGTTTTGCCTAAGAGCTGTTCTCTTACTCTCCCCCGAATAACTTCGGGAGGATTTGCGAGTAAGATGGTGGTACCTCCACAGTCGAGCCTGGCATCAGCTCTACCACCTAGAAATAAAGATTAACAAATAATAATAAAGAATAACACATAAAGAATAACACACAACACACAGATAATACACACAACAACCATAAAATCAAAGCAAAACCCCGATAAAGGTCAGACTAAATAAAATACTTTATTAATATATTATTAATATATTAAGATATTCTGGACAATATTGATTTAATTAGTATTTATTGACTATCATAAAATTGTGAATGTGTAGAGCTTTAAGTAGCAGCATGCACTGTTATATTAAATCTTATACATTATATATTATTCTTCCAAGCCAATGTGAATCTTCCAAAAAAAGAGAAGTATACGATAAACCATTTGATAAAATTCAAAGGAATTATTTGGAATACAGTCCCAGCTTGGCATCACTCTTTTTGATTACAATATAAGTATTACAAAAAAAAAACAAATATGTTGTTTTTGTTGGGTTAGGATAGCAAAAATCCAATATCTATACTAATAATAAAGTAGTAAAAATTTTGTGTATGTACATTGAGTATTTTTGGGAAATTTCAAAATTGGTATTGTACTGAGGCCAAAACTACAATTTTTAGAATTTTTGACTGTCTGTCTTTCTCTATGCATGTTCCGTTTTTTTTGTGACCATGATCAACATAATAGGCTATAAGGGGTGTTCATAAAATAACGCCCAAGTTGAAAATGGGGCAGAGATCGAATAAACGCAGGCGGAGCCTGACAGGATGTAGTTCATAGTGCTGAATCTATTACTCTTAACGGCCTTATTTTATCTAACCAGCAGCATCCAGCTTTTATGTCATCCTCCTTTAGGCTATAAACTTTTATAGACCAAGAGCACAAATTATGACTTGGTCTAGTAAATATAAAGTAGGTCAATAAATGGGTCACAGAAACAATACTGAACAATCAATATTACAAGAAAAAAAATCACTTTCACATTGGTCTTACGTTTGACCAACTACCGCGTCTGATGTTAGCTGATACCTAAGATAAAGTGCTCCCCCAGACAGTACTTATTCTTCTATTAAGGCTGCGCCGAGCGTACGACGATTAGACACCTCGCTCTGTACTCTCGTGGTCGTGTTATCGTGGTAAATGCTGCCCGGCCATACTAAAAATGTAACCCAATAAATCGTCTTTAAATTGTAAGGCAATATTTCTTAAATGTAGGTAAGTCTGACAAATTGTAGTTTATACTTTGGTGATTGTTTGAAATTAAGTTTGAGATAAAATTTCACAGTTAAGTTGTTAAAATTACTTAAACGCCAATACGCCTTTGCTACATTTTGGGCTTAGTTTGAATAGTTTTGTTTTATGAAATGTAAATTATTTTTAATTTTTGCTTCGGATAAAGTGTACGTACATTTTCTGTGATAGTAAATATATAATGTTTTTCTTATTTTATTGATGAAATATTAGTCATTAAATCAACTTAACCATGACTGCCGATTTAGCTTATTTTGGTTGGCACACCCTTATAGGAATCTGGGCTAGAACTTACAAATTAACTCTACTTACTTTAAAGAAGCTGCCTTCGCAATGCTTATCTGGCATTATAGTCTAATGACTCCAAAAAAAAAACATGGTTTCGCCAATGGAATCTGTTAATAATTTCACAATTCTGATCACAGACAAAACCCCAACCGGCTTAATCCATAAACCTTGCCAAATTGTGGTCTGAAGAGTCATAGCTGGGTAACCAAGTGTACCTAATAGGCCTGAATCAGACGGATTGTGTACTACAACCGGTGGCTATAAAATTGCCGTAATTTCCGGCAACTCCTACCTAGCCAAGGTCATGGGTTTCATCGTGACGTCACGGCGAGTCTATGGCTACTGCAATGTCTATTCATGCTTTGAGGTGTGGCTGTACTGCACGATTTAAAAAAAAGTGCAATGGCCCTTTACACCACTTGCTTATAAGTGCTATTCAAAAAATAGGTTTAAAGATGGTAAAAATTTGTGACACAAATTATCTGGCACTGCAGCAAGTGTTGAAACAGGCCTAGAAGGCTGCGAGACCTAGAGAGGTTAAAAAAATGTTCTTTGCCATACACAATGATAACTATTATTCTTAACTTGAATAAAGTATAAAAAAAACAATACGTAATAGAGGAAAATGCCTTGGGATTGCAAAGCCTGAAGCAGAAGGGACTAGGGAAATATTATTTTAGTTCTTTTTCCACGTGAACTCTGAATTATCCCGCCGCGCCTACGAAAAATAAATTGCCACCCGAATAAGGTTAACACGACTACTCGCTAGTACAGCCTTTTGTATTTGGCGTAAGAGAATTGAGACGAGGTTTGTTTTGTATAATACTTCAGTGTAGCTGATTTTGAAGGCTTTAGTTTTAAGTTTAATGCTGTCAAAACTAAAATTTATTTATAGCAATATAGTACTTAATAAGCTAAATTACATTGCAAGAATTTTCCTTTTCACAGCACTAAAACTAAAACTTTCAAAATCATCTATACTATCACCGTACATTGCCTTCTTATATGGTCTACTAATATTACTACCTCTATGGTAAATTAAATAATCAAAAAGAACGGTAAATATTCGCGTGAAACAGACTTGTTTTGATGTAATATGTTTCAAGGTCGCACTCTCATCAAGGACGTGGTAGTTTGTGACCTTGAGAGGGTGAAGACATGACGTAAGTCCCCAGAGGGTCGTAAAGAGGGGAGTACCCTCAACCGAATGAGATGCTCTTCGGGTTTATTGATTCCAATATCGTAATATTGCATTCTCTTCATCATTGAAATTTCATACTTTGTGGGCGTTTAAGTTTGGTCAAAAATGGGATGCCTTTATGGAAACTTCTGCTATCTGTTCGCCGTAACTTATCACCAAAAGAGTTAAAGAGACGATTCACATTTTATCTCAATTACGCAAGATTTTTATGACGTCAGGTATATATAGGTTTATGTATGCCTATTCATAACATGCCTACCTTCACAATACGATAACATACACTTATACTTAGGTACAAGTACAAGTTTGCGTGACGAATTGACCAATATATTTCAAAACTATGATAGAAATAAATTTTTAAACACTTGGCTATTTATCCATCGCAAGGAGATAACAAATTAAATTTATATCACTGCGGTATAGAAAATCAGAGAAGCAAATCTGGACGTGAGGAGCTCTGAACCGGGATTCGAACCCGGGACCTCTCGCTTGCCGGGTGGTTGCTCTACCAACTGAGCTATCCAGTTCTCAACATGACTTGTTCTTTCCTCTGATGAGGCTCACTACTACTAAGTGAGTACCTATACATATCGTTGCGGTATGGGAAAGCACAAGCGTAAATTCGCAGGTCATGTTGAGAACTGGATAGCTCAGTTGGTAGAGCAATCGCCCGGTTAGCGAGAGGTCCCAGGTTTGAATCCCGGTTAAGAGCTCTTCACGTCCAGATTTACTTTTCTGATTTTCTATACCGCAGTGATATAAATTTAATATATTTCAAGTTCATTATTGTACTTATTATCCTAGTTTGAATATTTTTAGGACTAACCTACCAGTACACAACCCTATTCATAAATTAAGAACTTATGTTTCTTTGACCAGAAAACCCATATCCTTCCCGAGTCCCGATGTACCTATTATATTTACACAACATCGGGAGACCTCTACCACAGATTATTACAATAGTTACTACGCCTCTACCGTTTCTTAAACCTTGCAATTTTCCACCTATCCGTACATTTCAGCGGGCCTGTTAATGTAACTCAGTGTCGGTTGGCATCTATGGTTGCTATTCACCGAAAACAGATAAAAAATTAACTTCTAAAATAACCTTCAATGGGTATTGAACTATTTACGAATTGTGACGTCATTTCAAGTGCGAACGTATCCTTAGATAAGCGGATATGTATGTTTTCGACGATAGGTTTGGCAACTGATTTTTAGATACAGAATCAGGGGGCTGGCGAGAATATCCTGGCCAACCTAATGTGGTTAGGCCAATTCCTAGAATCTATAATTCATGAGGAAGTTGAAGATAAATGGCCCTTATTTGTATGTAACAAAAGTCAGAGAGCACAGAAGTAATGTAATTTTCTGTAACAACCTTTAACCTTTTTACTTCCACAAGGTTATTCTTTTCTTGTAGGAGTTTGGGATTGTTTCCATAATTTTCTGCTCATATTAAAATATCATATAGAGTTTGAGATGGTTTTTGTTTCATCTTGGACCATTTCTAAACCTAAGAAGTGCCGCCTGTACCTCAAGGCATCTCACTAAAATAAAAATAAGAAGAAAAATGTTTGTTTTTTCTTTTCAGGAATACAATGGTGTATTTTGGTCCCATCAGTACCCTTAGGGGTTAGTTCTCAGGGGTAAATCAGATCCTAGATCGTTTGATAATGTTACAGATGGTAAATGTACCGTACAAACACACAGATGGACTTATCGAAATATACGCATCTCCCGCCACAACACTAAGAGCCGTGGTGAAAGTTGATTATACTGCTAGGGTTCATTTCACTGCCCTGCTTAACCCAGCCATTCGTACAAAGACGCTTAGCTTACTCGTATACTAGGTGAAATTAAATCAACCGACCAAATTCATACTGGAGACTCGGCTAGTAATCAGCAACAAGGTTTAATGAACCTCCAGGTGAAATTCGAAAAAAAATTTTTTTTGCCCCTTTGTACCTGCATTAGAAATTGTACTTAAACTAGTCCAACCAGTAAGGAAGCAAAAAAAAATATTTTTAGAAATTGGCCAAAAGGATTACTGAACCCAGTTCTTGATCACTAACTGAGTCTCCAGTATGAATTTGGTCGGTTGATTTAATTTCACCCTATATACCGGGTGTAAAAGCAAAGGCAAGAATCCTTTAAGGGTGCGTTAGTATGATCGGTAAAGATATTATTTTAAATACTGGGATCTCTAAATAAAGTACCAGTACCTCATAATAAGACGATTTTCTTTACTCAAAATACACTAATTGCGTGGACACCCTCACTAGTCGCGGCCACTCGGATGAGGGGTGCGGATTACGGGGTGCAATTAGGTGTGTGGGGAGGCCGGTGAGCTGCGTAGCCATAGCTTAGAAAAGTGATGGAATTTTTGGTGAAAATTCAAGGCAGGTATATCTTTTTTCTCGTAATGACATCAGAATCGTGTATACTTTCATACGCTAAAGGGATTCTTGACTTTGCATTTACACCCTGTATAGATTGTAGCGTTTGGTCTTACTCGGTCCGCCAACAGTCGCTCGCCTCGTCTTCTAGTCGGCAGAGCACATTACGAGCACTTCCTCTGGGCTTTGGACCTCTCAAAATGTTCTTTTGGGCTTTAAATAGAACTCCCGATGTTCAGCACCTTTCTCCCTTTACAATAAAATAAAAAAACTCTAAGGCTTACTGTTTTTCGACGGTGCAGTAAAATAAAAGATGCTCCTGAATAAACATTTACAATTTGTTTTGTATCTGCGTCGTTTTGGCCATCTATGTCATCATTTTCACATTTGTTTGCTGTCAGTAAAAACCTTGATGTGTCTAGCACATAAAGGAGATATCTTGCTCTGTTCTCGAATAGGTAAAGTAATAAAGTAGATAATGAAGTCGCGGGATATTGGATTTTCGTCCCGGAATATTCTAACTCAGTTTTCGTTTTTTATTTGGAAGAAACCCTAAAAATATTATCTTTCATAAAATCAATGCGAGACGGCAGCCATGCCATAAAGTATTTTAAATAAAAAGTTAGTCATAAAGTTTAGTAGGTGGTAGAGCTGATGCCGGGCTCGACTGTGGAGGTACCACCATCTTACTCACAAATCCTCCCGAAGTTATTCGGGGGAGAGTAAGAGAACAGCTCTCAGGCAAAACCAGGCGGCCCACCATCGCCTGGGACCGATGAATGGCGGTATATCCATCCCCAATATAACAGACTGGTGACGGGCAGCGGCGTCACTGGTGCAAGGGTTTCGGCACCGCGCTCACCAACCCGCCTGCCCAGCGTGTGTGAGTATGGGCATTTCTTCCAGGAGAACCGCCAAGAGTGGCGAAATCCTGGAAAGACCTATGTCCAGCAGTTGGCGAAACAGGCTAATGGATGGGATGGATGGAAAGTTATTTTATTTTAATGAAAACCGAAACTCAAAGTCAAAAACGTACTATAAAATTATTGTAATTATTCGATACGACTACGCAAAAGCGGCATGTGTGATGATACATATTATGTAGATAAATAAAAAGCAAAGTATTGGGAAATCAACATTTCACAATAGACCACGAAAGTACTTTTTCGTCCACAAAAAACTTACGAGCAACGTTATAATAGGTTAATGTAGTTTGCAGGCAGACACGTAGACTTCGTTATAGATTCAGTTCTTTCATGTAACCACTATAAATATTTGTCAATCGTGGAAATAACATGTTTACAAACAACGCCCAGCAAAAGTTAGAATCAACCCCATTGAGCACCCCATACGTTGATGACGTAATATAGTAAGAGGGTGGGTGGTGTTCCACTGTGTTACCATAGTTACGTAGTGCCTAGTAGTGTTACTGTCAATCTATCTTCACTGTATATACTTACTTTCACCAGGGAAAGTTAATATCAGCCATAAATACGTACAGTAGTCACTTCTCTCTAATGGGGGAAATATCCGTAGTTCAAAGTTATGCGGGTATGAATATCCGATCGTGGAATTGGCAATATCATGATGCGTACTGTCATTTCATGAAATAGTACAACAATTGTCTCAACTAATATCGTAAATCTGAAAGGTGGTAGTAAACAAAATCATTCACGCATTCACCGTAAAAAACTCCCGTTTGTACGACTCGGCAAATTCATTATCTAGCCGACACCCAAGCCAAGTAATTACAATAATTACTGGGCCATCTGTGATAAAACTGCCGATGTAGTGACCTCACGCAATGTGGCTATTTCGGGGATTGTGCGGAATCACTGCTGGTGAGGCAGTGCTGTTTTAAATAGCTCACGTGTAGGTGGAAAGTTGCAGTATCACAGGTATTTCGTGATATCGAAATAAATTTATACATATACGTAGTTATATCGCAATGAAAGAAAAAATCGAAAAAAAAAATTATCACCCTCAAAGTAAACTGCTGGCTACGTATAAGACTATAGAGGTCTATGCCTGAGGTATCTGCTGGTGACCTCTAAAGTCATAAATTAATGGCTGGCTTTAATCAGACATTCCAAAGGTAAAAAAAAAATAGTATACTACAGATATCTGGAATTATGTGTCCTAATTACAATTTTAAATTTTCATTAAAATCTTTAAATTAATAAATATTAAACCTAGGCTGTCGATGGGCAATGGATGAGACTGGCGAGAGACCGACGGAAATGGCGTGGAGAAGAAGAGGCCTATGCCTAACAGTGGGTGGATATGGGCTGATTGATGATGATGATGAAACACAGGTTTAATTTCAAACGAATATCCGGTTTAATCAGAGAAACAAATTGAAACTTAGTCAAATTGAAGATAGTATAACAAAAAAATGATTTCCCTTGATAGGTAACAAAAACGAACTTTTTGTTGTTGTTAGATATTTTTTTTTGTTTTCTTAGATTAATTTGTGTGCTGAATCCGAATCTAAACTCACATGTTCTCTATCAGCTCGTAATATTTATCTAAGACAGGTTCAATTTTGAAAAATTGCGTGTTTTTACTACTTTTGGTAGGTGTTCACGCTTGGAACAATAATTTTTCCTGCTTTAAATTTCAATAATAATTCTCCTTAATGGTTATTTTTAATAGTAAGATAAAAATATTCATGAAACCAAGCGTAGTTTTTAATTTAAGAACACAAAACCATCACACCCGATTTTTCATAGAAAAAACTTAGCATGAAATGTGTGGACAGAGTAAGCTCTTACGGAATTATTGCTTTTTGGTAAAATAAGGATTAATCACAAATTCTGTTATTTTTGCCATGATAAAGGGCTTGTAATAATAAAAAAAATATTTGTAAAGTACATGGTAGTAAGTGCAAAATCTCTTCAGAAATATTTAAAAAACGTATAAATTTCCACATTTAAAGTTGATTTAACCCAAATTTAAAGCCGATAGAAAAAATTTCAGGTTCACCTAATTTTGTAAAAACCATGTTGCCCTGTTATTTTTGAAGAACTTTAGTTATGATAAAATTGTAATTAATTATTTAGGTATATTTTTGCGCGTTCGCAACTTGATTGCCTGTCGAGCGACGGAGAGATCAATACGGGACGAATCGTGCGAGTGAGTGAGACTCACCTACCCGGGGTCACCAGCAGTGATTGTCGCCTTAACTTGTTCAGTTATTGATAACAATTGAAGAACAATAGATGTAGAGCACGATCGCAGAAAATAGTTGACGCAGTAACAGGTTGAATTAAATATGTCGGTCGTTGTCAATGACGTACTACCAAGTGGACATCGGGTCTGTGCTCAAAAGTGTCCGAACCAAAAGAGAGTCAAAACCATTGAATATTAAAAAAGGTTGTCAATCACACTTCAATCAAAATTAAGCCGTGCAACGATGACATACGATTCAAATTAAAATGTTTTGTTTCTTCATATTTTGACACTTCACTAAGGACACTTTTAATTTAAATTTTATACTAGATCCGAGGTCCATTTGGTAGTACGTCAATGGTCGCTGTATACCGTTTTGGTCGTAGTATATTAATATATTATGTACATGTGTGGAACCGGGTCCTCATTTTTTTCAAAGAGTCTTTTATGCCAAGTTGATATCTTGTTTTTGAGCAACAAAAGTAAAATAATTTTTCAGGCATTCAATAGGCAACCAGTATGCATAATACTACATATATGTATTTTCTTTTTTTAACACCTTCACGAGTGATAAAACATTATCTCTTCATATCACAAACACCATCGAAACAATTGGTGGCCCCAAACAACAATAAAAGCAAAAGCTTTGTACTTTCATCGAAAGTAAGCGAACAAACAAACAACGGCGAAATGGCGGCTACTTTCACTCGATGGGCTGAAGGACAAAGGTCTACACTTCATATATATAAAAAAAGGAAATTAATAAATAAATGGTTAAAATAATTAGCGCCGCGCCGCGCCGCTTGTACTTCAATACAGAGATTAAGAGGATAGTAATCGCAAAACCGTAATTTATTCTTCCAGCGGGCCTATTATGTAATGTTGTATTGGTTGCCAACTGGTTGCCAAACATTAATAACATAGATAAAAACTGAAATTTCAAAATTGCCTTTAGTGTGTATTGAACTGTGACGTCAGTTTAAATACGAACGTATCCTTAGATTAGATAATCGGAATTCCGGTTTGAAGAATCTAACAATACTACGTGTTAAAAATATAATGCAATCTTATCGATCGACGTGTTAAAAATTCATAAAATGTACCTATTTTACAAAATAAGCTATTTGAATTTGAACTTATTCTAACGAAACCTTCTGAAGTTATTCCAATATTGAGAAAATAAAAAACGAAAAAAATTTTCATGTCCAGGTTTAAGGTTACATGAGCAAAAACCAAAAAAGATGGATGAATGGAGCAAAAACCTACACACATATTATGCATTAACCCTATGCAAACTCTTATAAACTCTTAAAACGAACAGATATTACATAATACTTTAGTGTTTATTTAATGTAATAATAAAATATGGGAAGAAAATTGACATTTTGTTATTTTTTCCGGAATCTGTCCCTAGCGCACTGCGAGTTTTCAGCATGGAGTAACAGTGATTGCTGCAAGCGTTAAATCTCTGCTTCAATAGTGTTATTTGATACCACCGCTGCTTTTGTCTTTGAGAAATTGTTTGTGTTCTAACAATATAGTAGATTATTATCCGTTCCCTACAATGTTTTCCTTGTTTTTAATGGAACACCTATAGAATACCTACGCCAAAGTACCTATAGCTTAAGTCGTTCTAAAGTTACTTTAGTTTGACCAAGGGTTCCCAAACTTATGAGGGACACGCCCACTTTCTATCAAAAAAATAAATTCCGTGCCCCCCTCTGCCCGGATAATTTTAGAAAAAACACTGTTAAATAACAAAATAAGTATTTTTATTGCTTATTAAAGTTACACAAAAATCATAGAAAACTAATTTGGTAATACCTACTTATTGGAATGTGATGGATGAGCTGGTTGCATCGATTTTACACTCTACCTTATACAGAGTGAAATTCACTCAACCGCCTAAATTCATACTGGAATATGTATAAGTCATCAGGAACAAGGTTTATTGACCCTCCGGGTGAAATTCGAAAAATACTTTTTTTTGCCCCTTGGTGCCTGCACTGGGAATTGTATTTGAACTAGTCTTGCAGTAATGGGAACAAACATTTTTTTTTTTTATCATTTCACCAAAAAGATCTTTGAACCTTGTTCCTAATCACTAACCGAGTCTCCGGTAATGAATTTCACCTTATCAAGTTATCAGGTATACAGGCGGCACGCACCCCCTGAGTTAGACAGACATACAGACAATCCATAAATCACTGAGAAGACTGCGGGTTTCCCTTAATCGATATATTATCGACCGCCAATCACAAGTAAGTAAACACGGAGCCCAATTCATTAAAAAGTGACAACATTAATTTGTTAGTCATTAATATTGATAAGGCGACGCGTGCGCCGCGCCGGGGCGCGCCATCCGGAATGTCCCATATCAAAGCCCTTATTAGTTTATTTTAAGAACTATAATGCAATTGGGATGGTACGATTTTCCTGGCGCCTAATCTGGTACGGTCAAGACGAATTGTCAACAATGCAGAGCTACGGCCTCAGACCCGTCTGACACATAAGTAGTCCCACACCCAGTTTGTTTGAAAAAAGTTTCACATTTTTTATGGAATAGAAAGTAAAGAGCAGAGAGAAGGCAAAGGAAGAATATGTAATAAAATAGTTGAAAACAATTCTGACGCCCTTTGCGTATTCTCTACATGTGATGTAATTTCTTTGTGCATTTTCCCAGTACAACACAAATGTACCTTCTCAATGGGGCTCTATGCTCTATTCATCAAGAAAAAAATTATATAATTGTACTTGGTATTTTATTCTTACCAGCAATTTTTTTCGTTGTTTAACCACAGGAGAAGTGTCTGCAACTCTGTTTTTAAGTTCCAATATATTACAGACGAGCTTTTGCCCGCTCCGCTTGCATGGAAGTGTCTTTCAATTAAGGAATGATAAAAACTATTAAGTATCGACAATTTATGGCTTAGTGGTTATTTTATCAACACCTATACGTTGACGAAGGTCACTACGATGATAATACAAACGGACAAACAAATTAAAAAATTGTAGTTTTCGTATCATTACTTTCCCATTTCATTAAAATTTCGCAAAAATATAAATTGTAGAGACACGACTTTTTTACTATATTATTAGTATAGTAGTATTCAGTTAAACCGCATACTTTTTAAGCTTTGTACATCTGTCTAGGACCCAGACTCGAGTATCCAACGGGTCTACGCCACTCACAGAGACTACAATTCGTGCTAGAGACTACAATGGACCAATTGAAATGCAGAGTCGCTCTCTCCAGTATGTTTACGATGTGTAAATGTTTTGTTTATGTAAATTATTGTAAACACTGGCGCTCGTGATATGACATGTTGTTTGTTAAATAAATTAAAGTTACAAATAATAATTTTACTGTTTTTAAGTTAGTATTTTGATAAATATAAACCAAAAAGAATTCATTTTAAGAGGCCGGTCCGTATTTTTCGTCTGTTTGATGCGAAGCATTATTTTAATTATTTTTCTTGTCATTCCCGCGATGTTTTTGTAAAAAACACCAGTCCATATTGGTCATCTAAATGAAGACCTAATATTTATTTGATTCAATTGTTTCTCCTTTGCGCGTTATTTTGATACTTAGATATTATGAATATAATCAAATAAATTCTAAGCCTTCATTTAGAAGGCCAATATAAAGTGGTGTATGTCCCTAGTTTTTCCAAAAACATCGCGATAAAGGCCAGTAAAATATTTTAACATATTGTTTTTGGTCAAAGTTGTCGTCGTCGCGGACCGGTCTCTTAAGCTATATCTCGATCACTTCAGTGGGGTCGTAATCAGGCCCTAAAATTGTTATTTCTTTTTGTTCATTTTTATTAAAACACCTAAGTACCTAGATTTAAAAAGTCATTTAATGGTAATGTACTTAGAAATATATTAATTTGCGTATTAATTTTACGAGTATTTTTTCGGTAAAGCGCAAACAACCGATTTTTATACCAAAAAACTTGCAGCCATAGATAAGTATGTCATTATCATAAAATCATCACACTTGACCCTAATAACTACGTCTTCGTGGCCCTGACAAACAAAGAAACAAATCCAAGACTATGCCTTCTCTTATTGTAGTTTTCTATTTTCTAACGGATTTTTAAATGTATAAGGGCCAGAGAATAAAACTGAACAAACTCTTGGAAAAAATGGAACTGTCTCAATGTTTGTTGATATTATTTTGAAAATTCTGTTACAAGTCTAGTAATTCCTCCGATATTAAAATCCTAAATTTAAACCCTCTGTATACAGATTTTTAGTCTGTTTTTGGCCATCTTCTTTCGTTGATTGCTGAAGTTAACACCCAAAAATCGTTGGGCTCGTCCGTAATGGCATTCCTGGCTAATTTTGTTTCTTTTACGATCCGTTTTGTTTACATTTTTTTTCGTGTCTGCTGGCCCAGAAACGTTTCTTTCGCTCTCTTTGTGCTTTCGTTTTGTTCTCATGATTTGATTTGATTGGGCAATACCTTGAAGTTTTTTTGGAAGGTTCTTTGCCTTTTTAAACTTTCATATGTCACTTTTTTTGTCGTTCAGGTTTTAAAAAGGTAATCTGTTCGCCGTGTCAAAGAAGGTTTACCATTTAAGTTCTTAGTACGCACTTATAATTGGGTAAGATTGCGAACTATGGCATGCCTTGGGACTTGGGACTCTTGGGAGAGACCTTTAGTCCAGCGATGGACTAGTGTAAAGTAGGCTGGTGAGGGGCCATCCATAAATTAGGTCACACGAATTTCCCCCGCCCGTCCCCCCGTTCTTGACACTGTGTTTGAGTGTGTGTGTGTGTGTGTGTGTGTGTGTATGTTTGTTACTCTTTCACGCTGAAACGACTGAACGGATTTAGATGAAATTTAGAATGGATATAGCTTATACCCTAACTCAACACATAGGCTACTTTTTATCCCGGAAAAAAGCATTAATAATGGTAGGTATAATTTTAAGATCGCTGGTAATTTGTTGTACATTTTATTCTTTATCTCATTTTCTTATGTAAACCTAGTCTTACTACCTATATTTTCTTCTTATAATTATTTTTCTAATGTTTATTGTAATGTTTGTTGGGACATGATAATGTTTTTTTTTCTCAGTGATTTTACTGTGATATTTTATTAATCTTACCAATTTTATTTTATTTTATTTTATACTTTGTAAGAATTGTTTTTTTTTTATATAGTGATTTGTGTACCATACTGGTCTAATGCAAATAAATATTCTGATTCTGATTCATATGTGACGTCACAAAGCTTGTTATGACTCATCCCCCCCTTGTCTCGTGATACACTTTGTTGCCCCCTCCCTCCCCCTCAACGTGTGACGTAATTTATGGGTGGCACCTGATGAACAGTTATAATCAAACGCGAAAATTTATCTCTTTGTGTTTGGCAGACTGCACTAAATTAAAAGGAAAGAAAGACGTGTGTTAAGTTCGCAGCAGATCGTAGAGTACAGTGAGTACCTTAGATGAATGAACGGAACATTTCAGGTAAACATGGGTAAACTTGTGAGCAAACGCGGTGACATCCATTCGTGACGTGTTACTGGTGTTAGTGTCAAGATAACACCGGAGATTACTGTAGATAAGCTAGAGAGAATACGTCAAGTTACGAAGTGTGAATTTCCAGAAGATTCTAAACTTCTTGGTGAATTTCATGATACCTTTGTGCTTGACTGACAAGTTTCCTTATACATATAGAGGAAATTTCCTAACGACTAAACATTTTCTTTAATGGCTTGGATAAAGATTGACGAAAGAAGGATGGTGAAAGATTATATGGCACAAATGGAAGATTCACTGGGGTCTTTATATTGACAAATGAATTAGAAATTCATAAGGGTTAACTGTAAAATATTTATATATTCTCACATTTCTCACTTTTATTTGAACGTCGTAAATATTATGGATGAAAAAATTTTCTTTCGAACCTTGATTTGTGAGACTTTGAAAATGATACTTGAATTTTTCACAATACGTTTTTATAGTTATTAAATCTTTTCGTAAACGGTACAAATTATAATATTTTTAAATTTTGTAAAATAGTAAATCTGTTTGTAATTGCAAATTGGATAAGTAATTCAATGTCACCCTAACAATACGTTCACTACACGAAGATGGCCAGTTATTTTATGTGACCCCCGAGTTCGAGGTCTGGATCCGCCCTTGCGGTACGTATACGTAACTATTATATCGATGTATTAGAATCGATGTAATATCATCGATGTATTAGAATCGATGTAGTTTTTGCTTTCAGAGAATCGTATTCGAATTGATTGTCATATGGCTATTCGGCTAAGTAAATGAGCCCGTTTGACAATTGAAATCGTACATATATAGCTGTCAAACGAACTTGTTTTGTTGTTGACAACCAAAAACGTACGATTTCAATTGTCAAAAGGGCCTTACTTGCTTAGCCGAATAGCCATATGACAATAGAATTTGGATACGATTGGCTTTCACAATTGCACCTCAGCTTCCACTTTATCGCTCGGTCAGCCGTCGAGACGATTGAGCATGTTATCGTGATTGAGATCTCTACATTTATTTACTAGACTTTCTTGCTGATAGCAAAGTTAATAGATTATTTCTCTGATATATTATGTATGATTTAACTTGGATTGTTATTGGGTTTATTATATTTTATTGTCTTACTACCTTCTCGCACATTCAATAGTTGATTGTATGTTTAAACAGGGTTCTCTATCGTTTATCTGCAATACAATTTTAAATACCATTTGAAGGGCTAAGGGAAGGAATCAGCTAAGCCACAGTTATTTTTTTCAAATTGGTTTTTTATTTTTTTTATTTCTACAAAAAATAGGCTAGTTCCTGGCCTTACCTACGTATTCCCTAGACCAGGGTTTCTCAAAGTAGGGTACGCGTACCCCTAGGGGTACGCCAGTTGATCTTAGGGGGTACGCGATAAAATTTAAGTAGACGTAGACTGTTCAGGCTAATTTCTCATGAATGGACAGCAATACAGGAAGAATATTCGGACCCCCACGCAGAGCGGTGAATTCCTTTTGCCTTTCGTGACTACTTATGTGAGAGTGAGTTTTCACATCTCAAAGTAACATCGGAGTACATGAATCTACTGAATGTTAAATATGAATGCAGTTTAAAACTGAGGAAAAATGCCCCTAAAATAGACTCAATTTGTGACAAGAATAAAGCTTATACTCGTACATCTCACAAATTAAAGGCACATTATTATTTATGGCTGTATATATTTTTTTATATCTTATTTTCTTTTATAGGCAGTTTTGTAGGGGAATGGGGAACCATTGGGAAATTTCATAGGGGTACGTGGGGCTATAAGTTTGAGAAAGCCTGCCCTAGACGATTGGACCTTTAGTTATTATTATTATTGGGATTATTTTTACAAAAAACCTTCAATGTTTGCCCCGTTTTCGGATTAGGCGTTAATTTATGAAGACCCCTTATAGCCTATGTGTAAACCAGGGCCACTACGATAAAAAACCGCATCCAAATCCGTAGTGGTTCTTGAATTATAACGGAATATACATACAGACAGACAGACAAACAAAAAATCTAAAATTGTGGTTTTGGCCTCAGTACAATACCAATAACCCATTTCATTTAAAATTTAGCGAAAATATTCAATGTACAGACACGCCTTTTTTAGGGTTCCGTAGTCCGACAAGGAACCCTAATAGCTTCGCCATGTCCGTCTGTCCTTCTGTCTGCGGCTTAGCGCAGAGACTATTAATACTAGAAAGCTGTAATTTGGCATGAAAATAAATGTGTATTTATCACGCCGACAAAATGGTAAAATAAAATCTCGAAAAAAAATTTTTTTAATGGTACCTTTCATACACGTAAACTAGGGATGAATTTTTTTTCTCGTCTATCTCATATTGTGGGGTATCGTTGGATAGGCCGTTTAAAAACATTGTGGGTGTGTGAAAACCATTTTTCGATTTAGACATCCGTTGGCGAAATATTAAGCTTTAAAGTGAAAATTTTAGTTAGACTGGAGCGTCCACCCCTGCTGGGGGGGTTTATTTTTAAACGATTGTTTATAGAAATGTGAAAAAAATCACAGAAGTAGTATATATAATGAATTTAAAAGGAAAACTATCACAACTAAGTAGGCTTTACAGGTTTACGAGTACAGGACGCGCCAAACTTTTGGTCCCCTAGATTGTATGGGACCAGAAGTTTGGCGCGGTCTGTATTAGTAGACCAACTTATATGTACCGGGCAACCACGGAACCGTACATTGCGCGTGGCCCGACACACACTTGGCCGGTTTTTACTACTTTATTGTTAGTAACATTTAAAGAGCTACTGAACTTCGTATAACAGGAGCTTAGCCTTATCGCCGTACTTTGGCCCCTCTTAGTGATTTCCTGCTAGGTATGTCCTTGTAGGATGCCGAAAACTGCTTTTTCAAGAAAAGGCGTGCTTTTTGAAATAAATCGAATTGAGCATAAACCGAGTCCCATTACGCGATCATACGTAATTATTTTCTGTAAAAACTAAGGGGGTCGCTTCCCTCCGCTCCGTTTCGCTCGGCTCCTTAAATCATTTACATGTAAAACTAACACGCTCCTTGCTTCGCTCGCTCGTCGTCGGAACAATTTTTCGCGATTTGCTGAAAGACTTTCGTAATTGTTTTAATCTCACTTTTTCCTGCTCTTTTGCGAAAAAGCGGCACAATTTCGTATGATCGCGTAATAGGCCATAATTAGGTGAAAAGTCGGTTCACGAGAATTTACATTGACATATTCTGCTCTAAATCCTCGGATTAAAGGAAAAATTTAAAAAGATGCTATTTATACCGTCTGGTCCGGTTCCGGCATAGAAGGTGGCGGCGCGTGTCGTCATCAGATGGGAGCACCGGCGTGGAAACACAACAATGCCTCATCCGTGTTCTTGTTCACGGTGCACGCCTGAAATTATACCCTGTTTAGGGTTCCCTTATTGGGTGATTCTTACAAATTGTTACGAAATTTCTAGATTACTTTTGACGCCCAAACAGCACCTCTTGCTTAGCTATGGACTCACAGATTTGTTCTGTGATTATATATATGTATCTGAAGTGTAATTCATTTGACAGCCAAAAACGTACGATTTCAATTGTCAAACGAATAGACGTTTGACAATTGAAATCGTATTTAAGCCCTCAAATTAATACGATTGTCAAATAGCTATTCGGCTAAGCAAATAAGTCTGTTTGACAATTGAAATCGTACGTTTTTGGTTGTCAACAACAAAACAAGACAATTGTATTCATTTGACAGCCAAAATGTACGATTTCACTTGTCAAACGGGCTAATTTGCTTAGCCGAATAGCCATATGACAATCAAATTAAATACCATTGTCTTGCACAATTGCACCTCTGATCGACAATATCGTTAAGTATTAAGTAAGAAATTTATGATTTACATCCAATTGAAAATCAAAAATAGATGCGACGACGAGCAAAGCGAAGAGAAGCGTGTTGGGTTGCTTGCTTGTGATTAGAGATGGGATTTCACCCGGAATCTTTCCCGATTTCGGAAAGATTCCCATTGAAACCACCCGACGGGTATTTATGCGGGTATTAACATTTTTCCCTACTTTTACGTGGTATATTAGGAGTTATCTCACAGTTTTTATATAAAGCTAGAGACCATCTTAATGTATTGTAGTTCATTCGTACATGCTGAACAATAAATGGGAAAATAAAGTCATTTATGTGATTTGTGGTAAAAATTTACTACGATCAGTTTATTTCAATCTGTTTTCTTGTGATTTGTCAAAAAGTACCTAGGTGTTTCTTTTTGACAATAAAATTTTACGGTCACCTATCCCTAAAAGAACCGAGACGAGCGTTGCTTAACTTGAAGCAACAAAGAACATAAACATTAAAATGAACGCAAATGGTTGGAAGTTGGAATTGAAGTATTTTAAAATCATCATGTCTTTTTATTTAGTAATAATGAGTGTAAGTATAGAGATTAAATCAAAACTACAAAACTAAATATTTAGAGCCTATTACGTATCAATAATTCATTTTATATTTGTTAATTCATTTAGTCACACTAATTATGATTTCACCCGCATAAATACCCATTTCGGGTTGCTACCCATTTTAGGTTGCAACCCGGAAAGATTCCCAACCCCCATCTCTACTTGTGGTCATAAATTCTGGAGCGGAGCGAGGCGACCCCTTTATTTTTTACCGATTTCATAATATTACCATCACATCATGAAACACGACATGCAAACACCGATGTTTTTTATGACACATAGCTGACAGAAAAATTAAGCGGTTAATTTGTTCTGTGTATGTTTACATGTAAAAACCGTATTTTTTTCAATATTATATGAGTATTTGAAAACAACACGATGAATAACGCAGCACACAGACTCGTTTCACAGTATATTTACTTAGTTTTACCAAAATAATGAATAACAAGTGCTGTGCTATTCACCATTTGCTATCCAAGTTTTACAAAGTGCTGACAATCGCAAGAAGGCACGTATCCAGACTTTGGTATCGGGGGGGACATTCATTGAAAAAAAAAATGAATTGTGAAAGAAACCTCTGTAATCACTGTACTTTATTACCTATTATAAGTATCAAAAGTACCGAACCTTTTTTATTAAAACGTACTTGAACATACTTTACAGTGGTTATGAATGAACATTCTGGGTCCCGTGTAGGCATGCGTGTAGGTCACGCCAAATTTCGGGGGGGGGGGGGGGGGGATAAATCCCACCTATCCCCCCCTGGATACGTGCTTGATCGCAAGTATTAATCATAAATATTTAAAAAACGGATTGGACTCACTTTTTTATCTGTGCAAGGAGGCACAGGTCGAGCTTTCGATGACATTATGACTCATCATCATCAGGACTAGTGAAACACGTGACCCGGAAGTAGTAGTGAAAACTTTATCAAATGTCCGGTCGAGTCTGGCTTCGATACCGGAAACCTCCGAACGCAGCCGAAGAGCGGAAAGAAGAGCGGCGACGAGAGAGGGGAGGAAGCTTAGTACTCGACTGACCGCCGTGGGCAAAAGTACTCCCGAAGAGTCCTGATGATGATGTGTCATAACCTCATCGCAAGCTCGACCTGTGTCTCCTTGCACAGTTAAAAAAGTGAGTCCTATCCGTTTTTAAATATTTATGATGTCAACTCACTCTAATTTTAATGAAAGTATTAATCATACTTGAAAACAGAAAAATTCACGAATCTATTTAAAAAATATATATTCTTTTGAAGCAACTATAAATGAGTAAAACTGTTTTTGCATTACTTAGCTGTGGGCAACTTTTGGGTGTTATAGTTATTTCTCGTCTCGTTCAAAATCTGTAGAATCGATGACCCCTTTGTCCGAAAGTATTACTCACTATAGTATGCACTGCGATGCGTGGCTTGGTACAATTCGCTTCAACTATGAAGGCGGGTGTGTAGTTAGCTGTCCATTAGCTAAGTACTCCGTTAATATCTAAGGGCGAACTGTTATTATGAGCTGAAGGCCATTGGATTGATGTGGGATGAGGATAAAAGTGCACACTAAGCGTAGCTCGTTAAAGCCCTATTTGTACCACTACTGAGATGCCATAGGATCACTTCATCATGTAGGTGCAGGGTTACACTGGGACCCGATAAAATAGGATCACATTATCATGCAGGTGCAGGGTTACACTGGGACGAGATAAAATATTAGATAACGTCACGGCCAAAAATTGAAGGGAATAACTCGCATGTAGCGTATTTTCAGCAGGTTACGGGAACCAGTACATTGGGTATGACGTACTCTTACTGACTTTTCGAGTACTTTAATAGAGTGGCGATTGGCGGGACGCTGCCCGTTGAAGATTGGTTGTGGTGGTAGTCTAGCGAGGAGTCGGTTACCCAACCATTGCGGTTGACATCTGCCCAGGACTAGGATTTTCAACGGAGGAAAATGATTGGGGTCTTATATGTGTATGTCAGCGTAAGATTGTAAAGTACAATAGTTTATAATTTCACTAGGTTAGAGGGCGTCCATTAATTACGTGAGGTGACTGTGGTGATTTTTGGACCCCTCCCGCCCCCACTCCCTCTAATCTCAGCCAATCTCAGGTGAGATTGTTCAAAATGCGTATTTTCAATGTAAATACGTAAATCTATGCTTCATTGCGTTAGAATTATAAAATATATTTTTTTTATCATTTTTATTTAATACTACTTAGTGGCGTTCGCATAACCGCAATAATAATAGTATATTATGCAATTAGTGAATAAAGGACGGATTTAAAGCGAGGGCCATAGATGAATCACGAGCAAGTAAAGGATTCTAACTACGCTCGTGATTCAAGTGTTAGAATCCTGAGCGACGCGAGTGATTCATGGCCCTCAATATAAAAGGAATAATTTAAGCGAAAATAGAAATTTAGTGAAGAAAAAAGGAAGGTTAAATTAATTAAAAAACAGACTCTGAAAATGTGCCTGAAGTTTTTATTCTAATGCTAACTCCTTGTCGCAAATATCGACCAATCAAATCTCGAGGAGTTATTTGCACAAAGAGTTTGTATGTCGAGTATTCTTTGCGCAAGGAGTTTGTATTGAGTATTTTTTGCGCAAGGAGGTTGTATAAGCATTGTGATGGAGGTCGAATATTTTGGTGTGTTCTAAATTCAAACACCAAAATAGTGATTAAAAGGCCTTTTTATTCGATGTTTTCAGTGAATAAAATAAGCTTTTTAGAGTTCCCGGTATAAATATTATTGTGTAGAATTTAGTCATATTTTAATAGAGAAACATGTTTTGCTCAATTCAGCCCAGTTCTAAGTTCAGTTCAGTTCGCAATTTTACACTTTATTGCGGAAAAAAATTACGTGTTACTTGCCAGGACCCCCCTTTCCTCCACGTGAGATTGGGTGAGAATCGGCTTGACCCCCTCCCCCCTAAACGCCTCACGTAATTAATGGATGCCCCCTTAGTTTAATTTATAAACAATTTAACAAAAATGTACAATTAAATTAAATTATAATCTATCGGATTGTACAACCTTACGCTAGCATATCCAGTAGTTGGCAGAAAAGAATGACCAAGGATGATGAATAATAGATGGAGCGAAGCATGGTGGTCAGTGCCCAAATTTGCAAATTTCGTCTAATGCATAAAGTATTTCGGATGTAAATCTCTCAAGTCTTCTTATTTAGTATTGTCTGGTTTTACGATGCGGGATGTCGGTATTTTTTTAGTTCTCTTCAGTGCATCGCAGCTCAGGTCCAATGCTCTCTTGCCCTTCTCAGTTGAATGTCATCGACTTTTTACTGCACTTAAGCTTCAAGAAAATGATTTATTTTGTTCTGTATTGAAGTCAGATCAAATATTTTTAAGAGTGCATTAGAAGAACTCAAATTTTAATTAGAAACAAATCCTTTGAGAAAAATAAATATATAAGTCCCTTTCTATTATTTATTATCTATTTATTAGGTATTTATTATATTCGGTGGTAGAGCTGATGCCGGGCTCGACTGTGGAGTTACCACCATCTGTCTGGGACCGATGGATGGCGGTATATCCATCCCCAATTGCCGGGCCTTATATGAATCAGACCGGTGACGGGCAGCGGCGTCACTGGTGCAAGGGTTTCGGCACCGCGCTCACCAACCCGCCTGCCCAGCGTGTGTGAGTATGGGCATTTCTTCCAGGAGGACCGCCAAGAGTGGCGAAATGCTGGAAGTGGATGAAACAGGCTGATGGATGGATGGATGTATTATATTAAATCTGACGTAAGAACTCATTTGAAAACTTAACAATAACTTGACATATCGCTTAGGTTTTTAAAATCTGAACTTGGCTTTCCGAAGACGAAGTTAAACTTGACTACAAGGGTAGTAACTGATATTCCAAATTTCAATAGCTCAAGCAAATCATGTATGAGAAATCGCGATTAACCAAGTTGAAGTTATAAGCAATATGAATCGTTTCATCATGCTTATTCATTATGTTAGACGAGTGACAACACATTTGGCACGACGGAAAAAAGTGTCAAAAGATAAGTCGCCTGCCGTTCAAGTTCTCTTCATATAACTATACTTTTTTGGGGACTGCAGGCGGGGCATAACACAACTCATGCTAGAGAGAAAAATTATAAGATAACAATATTTTTTGTATATGGTTTGGCAAACAGACAAGTTTTACCTCTCGCTCACACTCACACGAAATTACTTATATGTATTACCTCTCTCTTTCCTTTAATATCCCCACCTCGTACTTCAAAAGAAGACGGCCATGTTGGTGAAAAATCCTCACACCTCTCTGCGCTTGACAATCGAGCTAATTTTAAAAAAATCAAAAAAGAATCCGCGTCACTAATAACTAAAATCCAAAAAACGTTAATTATATACAGTGTATGTGAAGTGTACGTGTGAATTTATTATAAATTTGCAAACTGTCGTGCCTCAAGGAACCAGCAATTACGAAGGAAGCTACGCTCGAGGTACGATCCTTTTCTTCCCCTTTTTCCTCACAGTATATGTAGGAGAAAAATTTGTTCATATTTCAGAAGCGATACAGTATTTATAGCTATTCAAAAGTTTTCAAATTTAATGGATGATTTATTTGTATAAATAATAAATTTGATTGATGATGCTCGATGAAACTATTATAGTAATGAAAAGTCTTACTTGTACTACAGTTCCACAGTGTTTATTTCTCCTGTTAGCGACCGGTTTCGTTTAAAGCATCTTCAGGTCTTAAGGTTGATGAAGTTATGTATTTATACATTTGGCATGTTTACATCAGTTGCAAGAATGACAATTTATTTGTCTTCTAAGTGTAACCTTACTCTGTAACTTAATTAACTAACTCTGATCTTCGTATAAGTATCTCAAACGAACACTTATTTGTATGCTTTTTTTACGTTGTTTCTTCAAATTGAATACAAATAATACAATACTACGTTTTCTAAAAATTTAAAAGATTTTATTAACCAAAGTTAATGTCAGTCTGGTGCCTCTGGTGAGCATAAAGCTAAAGATGGTGCATGATGTTCGGGGAATCCCATGGTTTTTTGAAAACCGATTGAGAAAAAGAGAAAATTGTCGACGGCATAACTTTGTAATTAGTGCACAATATTGGTGTTAACACATTTATTTTTATTTGAAGAGCAAATTAGCAATTTTCTCATTATTTTAACTTTAAGGATACCTTTACCATATATTTTTGTGGCATTTATGTGGCTGTACTTACTCATCTAAAGTCAGCTCGTATAAACAATTAACTATTAAGCATCATCCATCCATCCATCCATCAGCTTGTGTTCGTCCACTGCTGGAAATAGGCCTATCCCAAATTTCGCCACTCTTGGCGGTCCTCCGTCCTCGTCCTCCAACCGCCACCAGCAACATCCTTCAGATCGTCGGTCCAGCGGGCACGAGGTCGGCTTACGCTGTGCTTTGTCGTATGTGGTCTCCATTCTAACGCCTTTCGGCCCCAAAAGCCATCATGTCGGCGACAGATATGACCTGCCCACTGCCACTTCGACTTGCTGATTCGGCAGGCTATGTCGGTCACCTTCGATCTCCGACGGATGTCCTCGTTTCGGATTCCTGCTATCAGAGATCATTTAAATCATACACTTTTGTTATTATTTTAGCTATATATCATTCGTTAGCTGGTTAATATCACTCTTCGCGCCAATTTGGTTGCCTCCGCGGTTAATCCCACTGTAATTAAACTGCTGCGTGCGTTCGTACATACAAACCTTTATTTACTCAAACATGTCTTGCATAATAGTAGATTATTAAATTAAATCATTAATACATGATTTAAAAAACTAGTGCCACATTATAATACCTAGATGAAGAAAGTAAAATGAAGATTCTGCAATTTAAAGAGATCATACAAATTGACTTTCTGATTTGATGTAGAAAAACCGTAATCGTGCGATCTTCAGATGTAGTTTACAATTCAAATCAGTAAACTAACCATGTCTGAGATTTATTTTGATGTTCTGGCAAGACTTCATGCAATTTGCTGTTTGACTTTTCATGGTAGGGAATTTTCATCTCTCTCGGTCAGAAACATGGTCTTTGCTTGTTCATAGATCGGGTCAAAGGTGCCCTTTTCAGACCTTGGGACAAAAGTAATTTGAACATCGGGCATAGCTAGGAAGTGCGTGAGTGAATGAGATGCATGATAACGCACACAGACATCAGGTATGACAAGGTCCTATCCTAATAGCATATGAAACGAATAGTAAAAACGAAGCTAATGTTGACAGCCTTGTCGTTCTTATGTCAAAAGCTTGGACTGTTTGTCCATTGGCCGTACACGTCCTTGCTTGAATTTTAGACACTCTTCTGTCATCTGTCAGTGCTCAGCTCTGCTGTATTTTATTAAAGTGTAATTAAATTTGAATAATGATTGTATGTTAAATAAATTAATTATTGGTATATTACATGGCGTAAAGTCTTTCCCTAAAAAACTCTTAGGTGAAAATGAAAACAGCATGGTCTGTAGAAAAAACTTCCCGGTTCAGAGTTCCTCACATCCAGATTTACTTTTCTTCTGCTTTTCTATACCGCAATCATGTAATGTTACTTTTTACGTCCTGGCGATGGAAAAATCGCCAAGTGTTTTAAATATAGAGATATCATAGTTTCAAGTATAGCTTTTTTTATCTTCTAAAATAAATGAAAGGGGCTGTCAAAGTTGGCAGGCTATTTTATTACGGAGTCTATCTCAGAAACGAAACTAGTTAGGAATTTGGAATTTGTGTATATTGTGTACTATATCTCAACAGCAATTTGAAAAATGTATTTGCTCCCTTACTGGTTGGACTAGAAGTACAATTCCTAGTCTAGGCCAGAAGTAAGCAAAAAAATATTTTTTTTTCGAATTTGGCCAAAATGATTACTGAAACTAGTTCCTGATCACTAACCGAGTCTCCAGTATGAACTTGGTCGGTTGATTTAATTTCACTTGTTTTTCTTCCGCTGCTGGTTGGTGCGATTATAACGGAGTCTTAATAGGGCGAGGCACACTTTAAAGAAGTATAATATATTATTATAAATAAAGACACTTTTCACGCGAGCAAAGCCGTGAGCAAAAAAAAAGTTAAACAATATGAGTAGGTAATTATTCGAGTAGCATGGAAGTAGTATGTACAGTACATCCATGTCCAGTAGAGAGCTAATAAAAAAACAGATTATTCACACTCGAAGCGAGCGGATTACCGGGCATCGAGTGGGGCACACTCACATCCGCTCCTTGAGTGCACCGATACTGTGACGTCATTGCGTTCCAGATGCAGACTCTTTTATTTAGATGACCTTACTACAGTATCCACATCCACGTTAAACGTTTCCGAAACTTTACTTTCTTTATTTTAAAAGTTTACGGTGCTCGATATGATATAAGGTGACTTTCGTTTATATAGCCAAATTCATACTGGATGGGCAAAACCAAGGTTCAGTGACCCTGTTTGCGAAATACAAAAAATATTTTTTGTGCCTCTACACTTGTCTAAGAACAATCTCGACTCAATTAGTATGGGAAGTCTTAATTATATATTACTTTGCGTATTTCACAGAAAGGCTAATTGAACCTTGGTCCTGGCAACTTACCGAGTCTCCAGTATGAATTTATCTTTATAAACGAAAGTCAAAGTCAAACGAAAGTTATTCTAGGTTAAGTTTTTTGTATCAATAAATAATTTTTTATTTTGTAATTGCATATAAAGGAAAGTTATTCCGCTTTTCGTAAAATAAGGAAAATGTTCAATTCTCTAAAATGGCTAAAAGCTGCTAAAGTGCTGCCATTTTCGAAAAAAAATCAATACATGGATTATAATTTATCTGTCACACATTAACACGTCTAAAATGACAAATTGTAAGATCTAGTTGCTGATTTGATAAAAGCTCAATTATCTACTCTGAGGATAAGAGATACCTCACTTCGCTTCGCATGATCCTGCTTTATACCAACAAATACTGCAACAATCACTCTGAAATTGATATGTGGTAAAGTTGATGACTAATGCTATGTCAACGCAATGGTGAAAACTTGATTCCATTAAATTTACTCTATAGAACAAAGTTACAATGTTACCTCCAAACCGTACAATAAACCGATAGCATTCAATAAATACTTGATATTAGATCTGAAACTTTGCATAATATAACTGATATTAGTATAAAGCAGCTGCAGACTGTAACATAAAAATGAAAAAACCACCAGTGTAGCCGCGATTTCAAAATAACTGATGTTTTGCGTGCGCGGCATCTGATTAGAGTAGGATAGACAGTCAAAAAGCAGAAGCGTTAGAGCAGGACTGCGAATTAAGGTATTATCCTACCTATCACTGCGCTCCATTGCATATATAGGTAAGTATATATCTCTTAATTTATAATCTCAAGTGTGAAGTCTGGACTAAGTGTGATAAAATGTACTCGTAGATGGCGAAATACGAAAGCCCAAGCTAACTAACAAGCGGATCACAACCTACATTGACGGAACCTAACGCTTGATAGACTCTGGAACCTCTATTTCCGATACATTACCTAATTTGTCCAGGATATGTGGACTAACGAGGTTGACTAGAGAACCAAATCGGGCGGATGACATAACTTTTTCGTATGATATGCCACCGCAATTCGAAGATGCGTTGCTTAGTTATTTTTCACTGGTGATAAGGACGAGTATGATGTGCCCATATCTTAAAGTCTGGTGGGCCAAATGGTCGATCTCTGTCGGGCCACGACTGTGTTTTGGTCAATTTCCGCCCAGTCTCTGTATTAGAGGTGGATTATATTGAATAAATGCAGCTGAGCCCGTGTTCCGAAACGTACCGGTGTAGTGAAGTTTCCACGGCATGAATGCTATTGTCGTAATTAATATACAAATGTTTAAAAAAAGTTAGACAGGCAATATTTTATTAATCAACCTATTTTGTATCTTTGAATCGGTTGCAAACCATCTAAAACAGATAACAGCTGAAAATTCAAAATTGACTTCGTGAGTATTGAACTATTTACAAACTGTGACGTCATTTCAAGTGCGAACGTATCTTTAATCGGAATCCGATAGTATATCTTTGTTTTAGTTGATTGGTGAACAGTTAGCAACCGGTTTAAAGATACCTAATCTAAGCACTGCCCCCTGATTCTGTATCGTAAAATCAATTGCCAAACCGAGTTCCTATCGTCAAAAACATACATATTCGCACTTGAAATCACGTCACAATTCGTAAATAGAATTGAAGGTTATTTTGGAAGTTCATTTTTATTTGTTTTTGATGAATAACAACCGTAGATGGCAACCAACACTAAGTTACATAAATAGATCCCGCAGCAAATATTTGTTTTTCACTCATTTTCTCTTCTAAAAATTTTGAATAAAAAAGTGCTAGATGGGCAGTAAATACTTTATTTTATTAATCTGGTCGATGGTTAATTCCGCATAGTTTTTGTGTTTTTCTCACTTTCTGAAAACTTAGATGTTCTGGAACGTAGCCCCAGTAAAAGAGGGTTACCGTACATTCGAGTGCACACTGCCGATGCGGATCGCGGCGGAGATTTTTTTTAGTTCAATTAAAATTCATTCCTGCTTGTTATTTAAATTGGAAGCGGCGATACGATCCAGTTAGTATAACCGAGTTTATGGCTGGCTCGAACATGACTGTGTGGTTCGCTATAGCAACGTGCCCCCGCATAGTTTTTTGCGTTTACTGTTTAGTAATGTTTGTGTTAATCCGTACTGCCTACACCCTTTCCAGCTTTAAATTACATGTTATAATGTGAAGTCACGAACCTCCAATGACAGTTCTGTAAAAAGGCTTTTTAAAGAGATTAATAAAGAATAAATGGTTTTTGTGTATCAAATAAAAACATGCGAAAACAAGGAATAGTTTATTCGAAGAAAAAAACTGGGGCAAGGTCGCTTCCTTGCGGCACGCTAAATAAGCTGTTGAGGTTAACACAGGCTCTCTTTATTCATGGGTCATTTATTTCTTTCAAAGGAAAGAGCACACAAACACGTCTTTGAGGAAAATATTAACTAGGATAAACTTTGTTTTCTCCAAGATTAAATTAGGTAGGTCTGTTTAAAACCCTAATAGGCTTCAGGATCGGAATATTTGAAACCTCAACGAGATTTCATTTTCATCGTAGGATAATAAAATAACAGAAAAGCATTGAATAATGGTTTTAAAGCATTAAAGATTGAACTGTTAATTCACAAAAGCCTTGCAATAAAACAGCAGGGCGGGTATTCTGGCACGTTCGTAATAATTGCGAAGGCAGATTTCGGGTGACTTTAAAAGGGATTTTGTACACATATGTGTTGTTTTTTTTAAATGGAAACTTATAATAAGCATTTCTTCTTTCTATCTAATTTCTATCACATGGCATTTATCAAACTTTAAACAAATTTCTAATGACTGATATTGCGAATGCGCAATAATGCCGGAATAGCCGCCCTGTTGTTGTACTGCCCTCGGTTTTTAATCTAACAAATGACGAGATATCTGAACTAGACGTCAATCTAGTGTCGTGCACGAAACGGGCGTGACTTGTAATACACTTGGAACCGTAATTGTTGTTACTAGTCAACGAGACGGATTTAATGTGTCATGCCATTTTGCTAGTTTTACCACATTAATCATAAGTCTTTATTATCATTTATTACACAATTCCTCACTATCCTTACAAAGAAAGCATGTCGTGTAGGTAATATTAGTTTCACAAATCTGTGAGGAATCACACATTTTGATTGAGCTTTGCCATCCTCATCTGCGGTTTTTTGCACTAACGTAAATTTTGCGTGCGTGGGTTCAACGTTTACAATATCTATGATATCAGAATGTAAATTTATAATAACTTCAATAAACAGAATACAATCGATTTTCACATGTTCGGTGACGTCAAAACTTTTCAATGTTTCAGGTTCGTATTGCATTTTTGTAAGCTTTTAAAATTTGTGGATCAGCGGGACATATACATACCTACAATGTAGTTGTTTCTGAAGCAGTATTTCGGCCAGTCAAGTCCGCAAATAGCCAAGTGATGCAACATTGGCTGTTCTAAAATGTGTCAGTATGTTTTTAATATCGTATGAGTCGCATGACTTCACAAGTAGTTGATTTATTTGAAAGATTATATTGACTAACTGGTATCTTGATACGTCATCGTTAAAATTTCCTCGTTAAACTGTTAAATATGTTTGTCTGAATTTGTCTTTTTCTTAGAAATGGTATTTTATGATTATGCTATAATACGAGTACAAACTTGTTTCGACAAGGTCTGTAGATTTAGATAGATGTAGATACGCATATTTGCAAAACGTTGAAGCCACTTTTGTTCAACATTCGACTATAAATGTGGTTTGTATAAATTAAGATAAGCTGGAAGGTCGCCTTCTTCTGTCAGCGAATTTACAATTCTTATGCACATTTGGCCTTCTAAAAATACCAGGTTTACTAATATCTTCGGCATTATCATGTCTTTTAGTTGATGGCAATTATTCTCATAACCAGTCTCCACCGCGGTCAAAGTTGGTCGTATATAAAACGTAATAGGGTTACGCTATGCGTTGGTAATTTTGTTGTAGTTTAAAACGCCGTATTGTAACTGCCAGAAATTGGACGTGGGAGAACAATTTACCTTTTACCAGTGCAATGTTTTTGAAGTCTACCGGCTCGTTAATGTTATGGGGATTTGATTATTGTTAATTTAGATTCCAATGTTTTTTCTGAGATTCTAATTGCATCACGAATATTTTTTTTATACTCAAGCAACGGATTAAAATTTTCGCTCTATTTATTGTGCAACCAACAGCTGCGCATGCACACAGTCTGTCTCCAACAATGGAATATTTGAATTCAGAATTTATGCCGTCACACACTAACGCATCCCATTATTACAAATCATTTTGTCATTGATTCTATTGGGTCAGCCTCAATTCGATGTATAGATTTCAGTTGATTGAAATGTGAGGATTCATTTTCAATTACTTACATAGCTACAAGTTGTAATAATTTCGTTACCAACATTTCTTCCATGAGAATTTTATTGTAGCTTTATAGGAACACGTTAGTATCATCATCCTCCGGCCATATATGTTGAATGACCACAAGATCAGTACTTTCTAGCGTCTAACCAGTAATTTCCACATTGTTGCAGGTATGCGGCGCCCGCGCAGGTGGCAAGTTTGACTTAGACATAGTATAAATAAGTAGCCTATACTGTGACTTAGACCTTGATGTAAAGCGTCAGAGATAACCTACTTGTTTCTGTTCTGAGTCATTTTGAGAAGTAGTCCAGGCTACCTGATATCGAACTACTTTATGTGTGGAACGAGAACTCTGTTATTTTTTCAATAGTTTTACCGTGTATTATTATTTATTTTAATAATATTTTTTTCAGTAATATACCCTATACATTGTACAAACATTATTATCGTTTATATTTTATATTAACGTCACACGATTCGCGTCGAATATTTGAAACTATTTATCAATTTTATCTTCAATAGAAAATACTCAGTCATAAACTTTTTTATCTATGAGATTTTTTATCTGGTTTGACACTGGCAGCAGCCCCTTTTGAACCAGATATTTTAAGTACTTTTGATTTATTTGCCCCAAAGCAGATTATACCTGGGCTATAATCGTGGGAAGCTCTGCACCATTGTTCTGTTCAGTCTTGTCTATGGTTACGCATGTGTGATCTCATCTCTTTGGTAATTGCATGTATTTCTTTGGTAATAGCGATGGAGGGGAGATGTTAGTAATTAAAATGTTTGTACTATTTTCCTAAGTTTCTAAGGTACAAAGGTTATAAAACAGTTCAACTAACAACTGTAACAACTCAAAAAGGCAACTTTAGTGAAAATGAAAAGTTTTAAAGGCGCGGCAATCATCACAAAAGTAATATGTTACTGTTATGATTAGGACTCCGACTGCTTTTTGCTATCACCCTGGGGAAGCATGTATCTCCTGCGAACGCGAGCAACAACCGACTTTATTATTTTTAGGGTTCCGTACCCGCAGGGTGCCAAACGGGACCCTATCCCCTGCTGTCTGTCTGTCACAGGGATCACAGCTTCTACAGTGATAGGTAGAAAATTGAAATTTTCACAGAATATGCCTTATAAGTTCCAAATTGATGCTTTTAGATGTCTTAAAAATCTTGAACTATAACAATAATTTAAATGATATTTTTATGCGTTTTATATAGATAGTGATGATAACCTGATGATAAGTGAAAAATAACACCTATTTTATAGATAAGGAACTTGCGTTGGAATTTCAGAAATTGTGGGAAAGTAGTGCCTTTATTGAGTTTACTGTGTAATTTGAGAAATCCCACGGGCTTAGTTTTCCACTTGTTTGAATTTGTGTTATATCGTTACTTCTGTTGTCTGAAAAAATAGCCATGAATAGAAGAGCTTGTGTGACCAGATAGAGATAGGGTAGCAGATGGAAATCTGTAGTCTCTAACTAGTGTTGGCGCCACGACTTCCGGTGCAGATTCCGCGCGCAACATTTCGTAAGCAGACAATATGACGTGACCGCCATAGACCAATCGGATGGCGTGTTCGACCAATGTTGCTTTCTATTGGTCTGGACGCTCCCGCCATATTGTGTTGGGTCTGACACGAGGCTAGCGGCTGCACGAGTGGAGCCACCATTACTTTTTCAACTACGAAGTGGAGTGTTCGACAATAAGATTATTGTACTCGTAGTGTTAATAATAACCATGTTCTAAAAATTAAACAGCAGTAAGTTAAAAGTGTGTGGTTTAAGTTGTTACTCCTTCCATAAAAGTAATATCAGAAGTGTTTGAACCCCTGCCCCAATCATGGCTGGTAATCGAGCTCGGAAAAATGCTCAGCCCAAAAAGAAAAAGAGGAGATCAAGTTCATCTAGTAGCAGTAGTAGTACTAGCAGTTCGAGTACTTCAAGTAGAACGCAGACGCCGCCGCGTCGTAAAAAGGCAAGGACATCAGCTGACAGTCAGGTATCGAGTTGCAATAATATGGTTTTAAATTCAATGGTGCCAGAGTTTGATCCTCTTACCGACAAAGTTGACAATTGGCTTAGTATTGTAGATTTGCATGCTAAAACTTTTCATTGGAAAGATGCAGTCATAATTTTCCAAGCCGTTAATAAATTGAGAGGTACAGCTAAGACTTGGTACGATTCCTTTGTCAAGAATGAGAGTTGTTGGGCTGTTTGGAAATGGAAAGAGTGGCGTGATAAGATAGCATTTACGTTCCAAATTCGACGCAATATGCATTCTTTGCTCAAGAATATACTAGACTGCAGACCTAGTACTTCTCAGTCGTTGTACGAATTTTATTTTCAGCAAAAATCGAAAATAGATAGATTGGGTTTAAATTTTTCGGAGCGCGATATTATTTCTATTGTTATCGGTAATATCAACGATGCAAATATCAGTGCTTCGGTAGATGCGGGTAACTTTAATTCGTGTGATCAACTTGCATCATTTTTACACGGACGTGTATATACTCAGACCGACACTTCTGTACCTATTTCTCAATGGAAAAACGCGCCAAAAAGTGTACCGAAAAATGTATCAAATTCCGAATCTGTTGAACGTTTACCCTCTCAAAATCAGGCGCCATCAAATGTGCTGCCGTCCACAAGTAGACCGGTCAGGCAGATCAAATGCTTTGGCTGTGGTGGTAATCACAAAAAATTTGAATGTACAGAAGTATGTGCTTTTTGCAGTAAAAAAGGCCATATAGAAATCTTTTGCCTCAATAAAAAAAGGTGTGAAGTAAAGAACGAAGTAAAAAGTGAAGTCAAATTTATAAACTCGAATAGTGCAAAAAAAAAATTTTGCAAGATTGCGACTATAGGAGGTTCTTTTCAAGAAACATTCATTGATATGGGAAGTGATTGTTCCTTGATTACTTTGAATTTGGCAAATAAACTTAATTTTGAAAAATTCACTTTGCCAAAGCCGATCTACTTGCAAGGATTTTCAAATAATTCGGTTGTAACGGTTACTCATTACATCTTAACATCACTTGTTATAGATGAAGTTGAATTCAACCTGGTTAAAATATTTGTTGTTGACGATTTGACGGGATGTAACGTATTAATTGGGCGGAATGTGACAGAAGACCAATCTGTTATGTACATTAGAATAGGGGATATTTTGAGATTCGAAAAGGCTGAAAAAGTGGCAGCTATTTTTTCATCTGGCGAGCTAGATTTTAATGTTTCGTCAGAATATAAAGTTGTACTCCAGCAACTATTTGACAAGTACCCTCAAAGTTTTTCAAATGACTTGTCGACTTTAGGTAAAGCGCGTGATTTTGAACTCGAAATTGAACTAAATTCAAATAAGCCAGTATATTTTCGGCCTTATCGATTTTCTGAACCGGACAGAGTTTTACTGCGCAAAATTATCGACGAATTGCTTGAGTATAAAATCATACAAGAAAGTAAATCAGCTTATGCTAGTCCCGTCTTACTAGTAGACAAAAAAGAAGGTCAGAAACGATTATGCATAGACTACAGAGCATTGAATAAAATCACAGTAAAGGATAAATATCCTATTCCTCGTATTGAGGACTTGATAGACAGACTAATTGGGTGTAAATACTTCAGTAGCCTTGATTTAAGAAGCGGATATTACCAAATCGGAGTAAAAAATGATTCAATTGACAAAACTGCTTTCATAACTGAAGATGGCCACTACGAATTTTTGCGTATGCCTTTTGGTATATCAAATGGCCCTTCAGTTTTTCAGCGTATGATTAATACAATCTTAGGAAACCTCAGATTTGGTAATATAATTGTGTATTTAGACGATGTATTGATTGTGTCAAAAACAAAAGAGGAAAATTTTGCGACTCTGGAGACCTTACTTAAATTATTCGTAAATTATGGGTTGACACTCAATTTAACAGTGTTTTTTCATGCTAACGGACATTACTTTTCTTGGATATGACGTAAACGGTTACGGTATCAAGCCAACAGTTAAGAAAATTGACGCTATAAAAAAATTTCCGGTCCCCAAAACTGTGCATCAATTAAGACAATTTTTAGGCTTAGTTAATTATTTTCGCAAATTTATCAAAAATTGTGCAACGATAAGTAGTCCATTAACACAACTATTGAAAAAGGGCCAGAAATGGATCTGGACCGAAGAACATGACAAGACCGTTCAACTGTTAAAAGATTATTTGACCAATAACTCTGTTCTCGCTATTTTTGATCCCAATAAAGATATCATCTTGTATACGGATGCAAGTCGTGACGGTTTGGCCAGTATTTTAATTCAAGTGCATGAACATGGTGAGAGGCCAGTCTATTATTATAGCAGGCAGACTTCTGTCGACGAAAAGAAGTATCACTCATTCGAGCTAGAATTATTGGCTATTATAGCATCACTACAAAAGTTCCGTCATTATCTATTGGGACGTCGATTCAAAATAATAACTGATTGTGATGCTGTTCGGCGAGCCCTCGTTAAACAAGACGTCATTCCAAGGATAGCTCGATGGGTGTACCAGACTCAAGAATTCGATTATGAGGTCTGCCATAGGCCGGGTACAAAAATGTTACATGTTGATGCACTTAGCAGAAACCCAACTTATAACGGGGAAATTTCTGAAGAACAGATGGTAATGTCAATTACAGAAGCGGACTGGCTTTTAAGTGTTCAGGAACAGGACCGTGAATTGTGTAAAATTCGAGATATTTTATTATCAGGAGAGGCCGATGGTAATGAGCAGATTTTTAATACCTATGAGGTTCTCGGAAATAAAGTATATCGGCGAACAGAATTAGGTCGTAGGTGGGCGGTCCCTAGAAATTGTATTTGGCAAATTATTAAATGCAATCATGACGATATTGGTCATTTTGCTTTAGACAAGACGTTAGAAAGGATTAAAACTCGGTACTGGTTCCCAAAAATGGAAAAAGTTGTTCAAAAATAAAAGCGGTAAAAAGGAAGGTCAACTATACTCTATTCCTAAGTACGCACGACCGTTTCACACCCTTCATGTCGACCATTTGGGTCCTTTTCTAAAATCTACAAAAGGCAATTGTCATATTTTGGTACTCGTAGATTCATTCACGAAATTCGCGTTTATTTTTGCTGTGCGGAATACAAGCACTGAGTCCGTTTTATCTGAGTTGAATGACTTATTCAAAATTTTTGGCAATCCGAAGAGGCTGATCACTGATGCTGGATCCGCCTTTACCTCAAAAGCGTTCATATCCTACTGCAACGACAGAAACATTCGTGCTCATACTATAGCGACGGGCATGCCGAGATCCAACGGACAGGTTGAGCGGTACAACAAGACGATCCTTGAGGCACTGCGTTCATTAGGCGCAGATACGAATTACGACAAATGGGATGAGGTTTTGACAACACTTCAGCAAGGCATTAAAGCACTGTTCAGAGAACTATAAATGCCGTTCCGAGTGAAGTATTCTTTGGCTATCGTCTACGAATGGAAAGTGACAAATTCTTGCCCGATGATGATATACATGTCGACGTAACAAGTCTTCGGCGTCACGTGGATGCAAGAATAAAAAGTAATTCAAATTACCAGAAGCTTAAGTTTGATGCTAAACGAGGCCCTGCAAAAAACTATGAAGTAGGTGATCTAGTGCTTATAAAAATACCTAGTCTGAATAACAATGGAGATAGTACAAAGTTATTGCCCATTTTTAAAGGCCCCTTTAAAGTAACAGAAGTTCTTGGCAAAGATAGATATCGTGTATCTGATTTGAGAGGCAGTGAGAGGTGTAATAAGAAATATTCAGGCACCACGTGTGTCGAAAATATGAAACCATGGATAAAAATATTGGAATGGAAAAATGAAGCTGATGTTGGCGGAGATGGTAAATGTTCAAATGTATTTATATTTCAGTTTCTTGAAAGTTATGATATATTTTCAGTACTTTAATAATTTAATTGAGAATATAATTTAATGCATAGAGTTATTCAGTTGAGAAGTTTAAAATAAATTAAAGCCAAATGTATTTTCTTGTCTGTATCCAGTATACGTAATCCTATTGTCTGTAGCAGATGAGGTGCGACCTTGAGTCTGTGACAAGTGAGTGGAGTCGTAGTCCTTACAAAAAGTAAATCGATAAACCGGAATAAATTTGTTGAGAATGTTGACTGCGAGTCTGAGCATGCTCTTTCAAAGTTGGACAATCGGATTTACTGTATGGACTAAAACTCTGAAACTCAAAATGAAGGATTTGAATGATATATTGGTTACACGACTTTGAGGAAAACGGGTTGAAACGATTGTATTCTAATGCAACGTTTTGTGTGTCATGTTACAGAAAATCAGGTGTCTGAGGACATACACCGCGCAGGAGGGCCGGATGTTGGCGCCACGACTTCCGGTGCAGATTCCGCGCGCAACATTTCGTAAGCAGACAATATGACGTGACCGCCATAGACCAATCGGATGGCGTGTTCGACCAATGTTGCTTTCTATTGGTCTGGACGCTCCCGCCATATTGTGTTGGGTCTGACACGAGGCTAGCGGCTGCACGAGTGGAGCCACCATTACTTTTTCAACTACGAAGTGGAGTGTTCGACAATAAGATTATTGTACTCGTAGTGTTAATAATAACCATGTTCTAAAAATTAAACAGCAGTAAGTTAAAAGTGTGTGGTTTAAGTTGTTACTCCTTCCATAAAAGTAATACTAGTAACTACCCCTCTGGAAGACAGGCGTGAGTATATGTGTGTACTGTGTATGTATGCAGGTTAGGTAGATTAAGTTTTCTTTTGTATTTCTAAACGTTTCAGTAAATATATATTCAATTTTCAGTTACATAATTTGTTTCTTGATCTCTTGCTTAGCTATCACAGCTCAAATCATTCCTTAAATTTCTTTATTCCATTTATGTTCGTGGTCTCATGTGTTCATGACTACATTTTCTTCGAAAACATTAAAAGTATTATTGTATAACATTTCGTGAGTACAAAATTCCCAATTCGCCACGATATAAACGGTGGCCATTTTTGCTTCTACCTTGACGAATCTTACTTCTACTAAACGCTTCTCGATAGATTTCTGGTTAAGGGGCTTCACAATGATAAACTTCAGTCCTGTTCTAATGCCTTTATTTTGTAATGGTCTATCCTGGTTTAATCAACTGCCGCGCACGCAAAATTTCAGTCATTTTGGAATAGAACATATATTACACACATAAATTATATTTTTTTATCTAATAAAGATGGATTTTTTATTATCTGCGTGTGTTTTGTTTTAATTGCTTTAAAAATATTGAAGCTGAATCACTTATTTCTGAAAAGTATGTATATATTTAATAAGAGTAAAGTTAATAAGCGGTCTTGAGTTAGAAAACACCTTTTTTTTTTCTTGTGCATAGGCGGAACTGAGCCCGATGCAAAACTGAAGTTTAGCACTGTGGAGCGCCTTAAATCCGGAAGTTTAACTTTTAACACTTCTTTTTATTGCTTTCAAATTCACTTTTATCTGCTAAAGCTTTTTAATCATCGCCTACAGATATGACGTCATCAAACAATACAAAATCGCACATGTTTCATGCAACAGAACATGCAGTAGCCGTATTGTTATTGTTACACCCTGTTACAGAATGACGGTCGACTGTACGACCGTAACGTAATATTGTGCGACATTATAATACTGCAGTTATTTATGTGCTATTGAAACTTTGTTTTGACTGCGGCCAAAGGATCTTTGTTAGTCACAAGTCACGACTCACGTTAATTTTCATTTGCTATTTCGCTGTGAGATTTTATATTATATTTTATTTTATACTTATATCTGATTTCTCGTATGCGACCACTTTTCCTAAAAATAATAGTCTAAAATTCGTTTCGCGTGGGTCAATTCAAACCAAAGAAATAATTAAAAGCATTATTTTTAAATCAAATTTAATACATATTTATTTATTTTTATTTCATTTCTAGAACATAGCTGTTTTTCTGGAAAGATTTTGTTTGCCTGAAAGAAGAGTTTTCTTATGAGGAATCTTTTAGAAATAGCAGCTTTTTTTAATTTGCATGGCAAAATGCTGAATACTACATTTTAAGAAATTCCTTATTCTGCGGGATACTAGCATGGCGCGGCGTCTGCGCATGCGTGAAGTATATAAATTCTCGCAAAGTAGGTTGTTGCGTCCGCGCAGGTCATGTTGCGGTTTCTCAGCAGCTAATGTGCGTTGTAAAAAGTTTTATGATACTTGTTCTTATGTATCTGCTCTTGGGAAAGTAAACAACTATGTAATTATTACTCCTTGTCTGTCTGCCCACAACGTAACTTCGAAACTACCGGCCTAATTGATATGAAATTTTACCAGATATTTATTAATGTTATGATATTACAGATATTATATACAGAGTGTCTCATTTAAATCGGTCAGTATGGGAAAGTCTGAAACTATAAGACATACGAAGATCTGTTCTTAGGAACCATGTCATCGATTTTAATAACAAGAAAAACTGCATTTATACATTTAAAAAAAATCTGTATTCAGCTCGGGAATCGAACCCGGTTGTTTTGAAAAAAATAAACTTACACTATTTCTATTTATATATCGATTGTGTAGGTCTTAAGCAGTAAATGGCTTTATGAAAAATGATGTCTCAAATGAACAAAATGCATTGTTTTCACATACTTTAATTTATTTTAGTAGGTGTTCGAAGTGACCACCGTTTTTTTTTAAATACAATATTCAACACGTTTAGGTAACGATGTTACAAAACACCTACTAAAATAAATTAAAGTATGTGAAAACAAAGCATTTTGTTCATATGTATAAATGCAGTTTTTCTTGTTATTAAAATCGATGACATGGTTCCTAAGAACAGATCTTCGTATGTCTTATAGTTTCAGACTTTCCCATACTGACCGATTTAAATGAGACATCCTGTATATATGTGTATCAAATAATGCGTTTTTAAATGAAATCATAATACTCGAGAGCCATAGGCTAGACTTAGGTTGTAAAATTGTATGTCCTTTTAACTTAAGGCGCATAGGTACTTAGTTTTAGTACAAAGTTTCTTTAAAAGGATATGTCTCGCTTGCAAAGGTCACTGTTACTCCATGCGGAACGCCCCGCAGTGCGAGAGGGACGGATTCCGGAAAAAATAGCAAAATGTCGGCTAAATTCATATAAAATGAACTAAAATAGCTATCAAAATTTCCAACTGTGAAAATTTAAAATCTAAAATCGTTAAAATCTATCTAATAAAACATCTTTCAGGTCTGTATGTCATTCCGGTTTGTCATACTTTGAAAAAAACTGTAGAAGAAGACCTCATTTCATTAATTATTTCTATCGTGCGAAAGTTACGCAATCGCGTTTCTATACTGAACAAAACTAGAAAAAGGTTCTGAAATTTATATACCGATTTATCAAATTAGTGGCTTATCTGAAAAGCAGGTATACAACTTCAAAAAGTGTCATTTTTGTCTTGCCTTAAATTGTACCTAAACCAAAGTTAAATTTTTCTGCCAGATAGTGACTTTGTAAATGCCTGTTTGAGGTCTCAAACTTTAGTCTTTAACGAAAAACAACAGACAACAGAGAAATGGCTTATCAAATTTTGTGGAGAGCGCTCTCTGGTACACTTTGCGATTCTATAATGCCGGTTCGAGTTAAGGGGAATCTTTACAAGACTGCTGTGAGACCTGCTATGCTTTACGGCTCGGAGTGCTGGCCAGCTAAGAAAGTGCACGAACAACAACTACACGTCGCAGAAATGCGCATGCTGCGCTGGGCAGGAGGTGTCACACTTCTGGACCGAGTCAGGAACGAACACATTAGAGGCTCTTTCAAGGTGGCACCTATTTCTAAAAAACTCTACGAGACCCGTATGCGGTGGTATGGCCACGTAATGAGACGCCCCGAAGACCATATGGTGCGCCAGGTCCTAGAAATGCCAGTTGCGAGACAGGGCCGAGGCAGACCACCTGCCACATGGATGACGACGGTCCAAAGAGTAAAACGGTAAAAAGCAAAATATGACGCAGGAAACCACTTTGGACCGCAGGACTTACAGACTTCGAACCAGGATAGCCGACCCCAAGTAAATGGGATTAAGGCGAAGACAGAGAGAGGTGGCATGCCTATGCGCCTTAATGAGTCACCACATTTTTTCCTGTAAATCACACAAACCGCAATATTCAGTATGCAAGATTTATTTACCAGATGTCGAGTTTCCCATACAAATGACGCCGACCAATCACAGAGCAGGCGCGCCTACGCATTCAAATGTGTCAAAAGACGTGACTCGCGCAACAGTATTCCCTTATTGAGTTGTGACATGTTTATTTTGGTCGCTTTCTCCGTGCAAAATGATATTTCCTTAAAGCTTTTGCAATATGGAAAGGTTAGTTTCTAGCGTTTCTCACAGTTGAAAACTTGAAACATTATGTTCTCAAATGAGTTCGTCAGCCAGCACATAGAGATTTTTATTTGTGTCCAGTATTGTTTCTCATTTATTTATTTATTCTTTATTTTGGAAAATTTACAGCAATTTATAAGTTTAAACATAAATTCCACAAAAAAGGATACAGCCAAAGGTGTTTTTCACTATTAATATAACAATAAATTTCTAACGAGCTACAAATTATCAAGTTTATGGGATATGTTAAATTACAAGGTACAAATAAAAATTCAAAATTAAGAAACTAAGCTAAAAAAAATAGTTATATTACTTATAACAACATGTCTAAATGTCTTGTCATTGTCATTGTATCACTGTTTGTACTGATGTAGTCATTCAGCATTTTAATTTAGATCTAAGTATAATAAAGTGGGATAGTACGAGTGATTTTCTGTTCATTAAAGTCGATTCTGAAGGCTTTAATTTAGCTTTTACTGCTAACATTAAAGAACTATTTTGGAATGAAGAAAAATTCGTTTTGACAGCACTAAAACTAAACTAAAGTCCAGAATTAGGCGAACTAACTTGACAGCGAACAATGTTGCCAGACAGGAAAAAATAAATAGTGCTAGGTTTATTTCGACACAAATATGTGCCTTCTATAAATCTGATTATATTTATATTTTATCAAGTAAATTGTCGTCGAAACTGTCACACCCATACATACTTGCCAAATAGGGACGAACTACAGCAATTTATATGATTTAATATGATCTGAAGGATGTACGGTTTAAAGCGGATATTTACGATACTTGCTTCTCAAATTAGGAATAAAACAAAAATAATGCTGTTATTACAACAGGCCATTTGCTTAGTAAAATTATTAGCTTGATTCCAAACACAATAATAATGATTAACTAGACTTTTAAACATCGATATTAACACCACTAGCCAAACTGTGGCAACATTAGTGTACAATGAACTGTCAAGTTAGTTAGCCTAATTCTGGACTTTAGTTTAAAATTAAAGCCTTTAGAATCGGCTTTGCCATGTATTATAAATTACTTCTCCTTTTTCTACTCGAATAAAGCGGTAAAAAACGACAAAAATACCTTTATTTTATTTTAGCTTGTGTGTGTCCCCTTGTCCAGGCTTTTTGTATGTTTTGTTTCTACAGTAAATAGTCATAGATCGGTTTCCAATGTTTTATTCAGATCCTCATACGAATGTTTATTAATACATATGTAGAGCAATATTTCCGAGAAGTATGCATAGTAAATAATTACATACACCACACGTTTGTTTCATGTTTAACGTGACTCGTGGCGTGCATATCACCACAGATATAACACTACTTTAGCTCTTTAAGTTCCCAGAAATATTTGTATGTTTTAGCATTAAATCAGAGTGACAGTAGCCATTTCAAAGCACGATTAGTTTACTGTTATTCTTCTGACAAGCTGTCACCACAGCATGGCGGGTTTCCAGGATTGTGTTCGGGGATTCCTTCCGAAATTTTTTGTGGCTAAATGAATTTAGTTTCAGCAAACAATGTTTAAAGTTTGTTAATAATAGGAGAAAGAATATATATGAGCTTAAATAAATAATACAAAACAGTTAAACATAAGGAAAATACTTTATATGTATTATTCGTATTCTGAGAACAACTATGGATATGAATTATGAATAAGAATGCACAAATGCGAAAGGATTCACTTCTGTTATCTTATAGACTTGCAGACAGCTCGACCGACATTTGTATGTATGGACGCGTTTAAAAGAACAGAAGAAGTTAGAGAGAAAAACTACATAACACGAAGCTTGAGAAAAAATAAAAAAAATATAGGAAACCATCACTGATCCTGGTTAAAAGTTTTATACTATAAAAAAACTGGTCATGTACAGTGGAGCCTACATCAAGCTATACACATTAAGTATAAGCTGACCTCTCATTAAAGGGGAATGCTATACAATGAGAGGTCAGCTTATACTGAAGGTGTTTAGCTTGATGTGGGCTCCACTGTACGAATAGGACTTGTGCCCTGAAGGATCCGTACATACCGTTTAAAACACAAACGTATTCCACGAGCAGTTATAAACAACTTAACTAACTTGACACTATCTATTGAACTCCAAGTATCTAAAAGGTCTGATCATATTAAATTACTTCTTAAATAATTAAATATCTGTAATTTTCAGTTCTTTATCCCTGATTTTTATTAAAAGAAAAATTTTTATGTACGTAATTTCAAATTTCTAAGTCAAATTGAAGTATAGGTTTTCATGGTGAGCCAATTTGTATGAAATTGATTACCTGATTTTTTATCAGCACTATGGAGCCGTGGACTTCTGTTGGAGGTGTTAATTGCTATACAACTTATTTTAAATTCCAAGAGTGGCGTAATTCGGGAAAGCGGTAGATGAACACAGGCTGATGGATGAATAGAATATGGATATCTAACCTCAGAAAAAGGGTCATGACAGACGGACAACAAAGTGATCGTATAAGGGTTCCGTTTTGTCATTTTGAAGTGCGGAAAATAATGAGATATGATGGCTCTATAAAAATAATGAGATATGATGGCTCTATGAGATTACGAAGCCTAGTATTTTTAACGGTGCAGTAGCAATTTTTTGACGGACCCCGTCTAAAGCAAAACCTGAATACGAGCCTGGGTTCAGTATCCGGGAATCAAAACAGTTTGCGTTGGCTCCATGTAGTTCCACGTTCCATTGAAGATTCAAATGAGAAAGGATAAACCTGATTATAGCACAAATAAATCATGGGAGAGAAAGGGCGTTTGTAAAGTACGCGGCCTAATCAACATCGCGGTGAGAGGGCTCGTTCATCTTTGTTATCTAATAGACTTGCAGACTTAGCGGCGTTTCTACGTAAACCTGGATCTAATGAAACCACTGCCTATTTGTACAGTTCTCTATAGAAACGGCAATATAAGGCTAGAAATGAACAAATGAGTAAAAATAATATCGACAGTACACTATAGTAGGGCAACATAAACGCAAAACATTTAAATTCGCTCGATGGAAAAAAATTACGAAGTTACCTCTAAATTTAATGTTTTTCGAGTGTTAAAGGGCCTTCCTTAAATCATACAGCCTTGATATTTGATTTAAAAAACAAATACATCAAACATACATATAACAAATGACATCGTCAGCTCGTCATAGAATATATTAAAAATGTCATGCTAGAAGCAGAGTTATTAAATGAAATCGCAGGTTTTTGTAGGCGCGTGTTTCTTGGTGGTCGTAACAGCCACGGCTGAGAGCGCGCTATTCTCTACCAAAAGGGAACGTGGTAGAGTTCAGTTCTGATTGATGCAAAATGAGGTGCTCAATCTGACCTTATATGCAGCCTTAAAGTTTCGTTGTATTCCTCAACTTAGAGACAAATGGTAGGACAGACGGAATTATTTATTCCTTTTTCTGTGATGTGCAAATAAATTGTAAGTATTGATTATTATGTAAATAGCATTCTATGTGCTATAATGAAATCTGATTGATAAACTGACTGTAAATTAATATAAGGTGACTTTTGTTTATGTTGCCAAATTCATACCGAAGACTCTGTTGTAAGTGGTCGGGACCATGTTTTAATGACTCTGTTTGCAAAATGTCATTTTTTATGTCTCTACATGAACAACCTTGACTCAATTAGTAAGGAATTCAAAATTTTATTTTGCGTAGGTATTTCACAGAAAGGGTAATTGAACCTTAGCCCTGACCACTTACCGAGTATCCGGTATTAATTTGGCTACATAAACGAAAGACATCTTATGTAGCGCGAACTCCGTATGGCGTTTCGAAGTTCCAGCAGTTGCAATTGTTTTAGGTTATTATTCCAAAAATGCATGAAGTAGGCGTGAGAATAAAAAAATACACTTCAAAATATTTCTGACATGATTCAGACAGTGATTATGTTCATCAGCATTAAACTAATGGGCAGACCCCTCAAAACCTCAAATGTCTGGCTATAACCATAGACAAGTTCGTCCATGCTATAACGCAAGAACCTTTTAAGCTTTTACAGACACTTAAAACAAAATGTCAGTGAAACTGCTTTTTAAAACTTGTAAACACAGTCTCGTATAGTATAGTGCAGTGTACTTTCGCTTAGTGTGACCAACATCGATATTATTTACTAAGGATTTATACTATACTAGCTATTGCCCGCGGCTTTGTTCTCGTGGAGCTGATTGATTGATTGATTTTTGGAAGTCTTTATTAAAACATAAAACAGGTGGTACTACACTAAGACACTATCAAAGGAATACATGAAATAATATTAAAAAAATTTATAGGCTAAACATATTCCTAAAAACCTGTATAATTACGTACTTAAATTTAAAACATGCTCACTTTGTGTAGCTAACATTGTGTTGCATTTCTCGTTTCCCGTGGAACTGTCTTTCAATTGATGTACCTTTTATTTGTGCGTAAGATAAATTATCGACAGTTTTAGGCTTAGCTGTTATTTTATAAACATCCTTTAAAGCCCATATGGTGACCAGGCTCCCTACGATGATAAATAAGAAAACTGCATCCGCATATTCAGACTTTTTACTATTTTATTAGTAAGTAATTATAGGTGGTAGAGCTGATGCCGGGCTTGACTGTGGAGATACCACCATCTTACTCGCAAATCCTCCCGAAGTTATTCGGGGGAGAGTAAGAAAACAGCTCTCAGGCAAAACCAGGCGGCCCACCATTGCCTGGGACCGATGGATGGCGGTTTATCCATCCCCAAATGCCGAGCCTTATATAAAACAGACTGGTGACGGGCAGAGGCGTCACCGCGCTCACCAACCCGCCTGCCCAGCGTGTGTGAGTATGGGCAATTCTTCCAGGAGGACCGCCAAGAGTGGCAAAATCCTGGAAAGGCTTATGTCCAGCAGTGGACGAAACAGGCTGATGGATGGATGGATGGACTATTTTATTATTGCTATAGGCTAGTCTTTGCCTGCGGCTCCACTCGCGTTTATTCAATCTCTGATCAATTTTCGGCCTGAGCGTTATTTTTATGAACACTCCTTATACCGTATATGTTGACCAGGGTCACTACGATGATAATAAAAAAACCGCATCCAAATCCGTCGTTTACTTACTTAACACTAAGGATTCCCGCTTACCCGATGGATTTTGTGTAAGCAAACATGGTAACACTGCTTTCGCTGTTCCAGCCTGAACACTTTCGCCTTCAATTCGATAATAACATGCGCCCAAGTGAAGTGTGACTCATAGCCTCATTCGACCAATGGACCGTCACATCTTGGTCTCCCATCTCGTACTGAATCCCTATACAAGTGTACCAGCGTCGATGGGTCTAGCTTGCCTGGAAGATTATGCCATGGCTAGAAAGCTGATAATGGTGGCGTCTAATGATGGTATTAATTTTATTGCTAGCTTTTTGTGAGCATAAAAACTTAATCGTAAACAAAGAGATTAGGAAATTATGGCAGTTAAGTTAGGCCTTAGGGGCTTAGGGGAACTCTTTTGTGTTTTTTATTCATTAAAATTATTATATCAAAAGTTTATTGTAATATTGCTTCACTTTGTCTTGATTAATCTAAAAATTGTTTTAAGACCCATTACGCAAAATTACACTTTATCTGTGGAGGCGCTCCTTTTCGATCGTAATTTTCTTGGAATTAGGAGTGATGTTAATTAGGTTTTTCGGCCTAATCTAATTTTATGAAAAGATTTTCAATAAAATTACAGAATTCGATTGGTTAAATATCAAGTATGGATTGCAGTTTTCGTGATAAACTGGCGAGTGGCGACATAACTCGAGAACAGTCGAATTTTTTTGCAGTTCATGAGATTAATAATAATTATATTCTAGTACATTGTATGTGAACAAATTTATATGTCTGATGTTTTGGCAATTCTCTTTAACAAAGTTATTGAACTCGAATGAAAGATTTAGCTCTTTGAAATTGACCTTGTGATTATTTTTCCATAAATGAAGTGTGAGAGATTGATCATTATAAAAAAAATAAGTAGTATTTGTAAATGTGATACATTAACTGTCATTACGAAAGATTTGTCTATAAATTATGGATATATGAATATAATTTGCAATATTCATATATCCATAACTTAGTGATGGACTTCCGGAAGGCAACGCCTATTTCAATTAATTAGATTAGTCTATGTTAAACATGTACTATGTACATATTCAACAATATAAAAAGATGATAAATTGGAAATTTGAGATAACTCACATGAAAATGTAAACCGGCCCTTAAGTTATCCCAAAATTCACCAAAAATGCTGTCAAATGTTATTTGATACAAAGCGGATAAGAACGTTTCTTTCGAATGGGCCATTGTTTTATTTAGTAAAAAGAAACCTTTTATATACTTGTTCAAGAACAACCTCGACACAATTAGTTGGAAGTCTAAATTTTATTTCACTTATTTCACAGAAAAGGTCATCGTACCTTGGTCCTGCCTGATCATTTACCGAGTCTTTAGTATGAATTTGGCTATATAAACGAAAGTCACCTCATATTTAGAAATATACATGGATTTAACACTGACGTATTATATTGTTGTATATAATATGCCAACTGTTTCACCGAGACAATTTCGGAATTTTCAAGGCGTGTTTGCCGAAATTGTATCTGTGGAACAGTTGCCCATAAGTTGTAACACCACGTATCTCTGTTTTGATCATGCTCTAACCCTTACTTCAAAATTCTGAATAAAATTGTAAACGCTTAATATTTTGACTTACGTGGTTGGTGTCGGGGATCTAAAGCAACTACTGAACCAACGATCTACACCATGTAAGTACAAATATTTGGGGTTTTCGATTTTAATCGTAATTTTAAAATTAGGGTTTAGAGAATAATCGAACCTGAGATACGCGTTAGTGTTACAGCCGTTATATAATAATGATTTTGTATGTCAGCTCACGTGGGTGATAATAATATTTAATCCGTGAATTTGTATTTGAATATTTTAAATGATTTGCAAAAATCATCGCATATTCTACGAGTAACTACATATAACTAGATAAGCTATCCTAGATAAATATATTCATTTCGCAATAGCCCATCCTAGTCCAAGGCTGTATAAGATCCATTACCTTCTATAGTGATTCATTCTGCGATAGCAGAAATTACTATACCTTTTATAGCTACATTTCCTCTATATGGCAGCCTACATAATGTCCTATTAAAACCTCTATCAAAGAAGTTGCTCTATTAAGACTTATCGACTTTATTACGTAAGATACAAGGCCTATTTTACCGTAATTGCAAGGTACAGTTACGTGCTAAAGTGACAAGTGATGACAGCCGCCCCGGACTGTCAAACTTGACAGTGACGGCTACGACAGGACGTTTCCTCTCTTATTGAACGAAATACTGGAGCGTGACATTATTATTTTGAGACGAACGGAACGCAAGTTGATATATTTGTTCCATGTTACAGGGACATGTAAATATACTTCTGGACACATCTATTGGCCCACCTTGTATTTTTAGTTTCGTTTGGTCCTAGCTAAAAATTTATATTAGGTCGAGCAAAAAGTTCAAAACAATACGATCGAAAAAGATGGTAAAATGTATCAGGTTTAAAACTGGATCAATAGTTTTTGTTTAATCTAGCAATCATATTTAGGTAGGGGCCATCGAAACCTAAACTCTAAGGTGGGCCAATAGATTTGTCCAGAATTATATATAAAAATAACATTTTAATTGAAATGCACTTGTACGTGTCCACTGTATTTAGTTCTGTATTTTATTTATTCTAACCTAACCGGTAAATAAAATAAATACAATGGACAAGTACAAGTGCATTACAATGAAAATGTATCGAAACTTCCACTAAGTGCCATCAACCACAAGCATCAACTTTTTATAAAAATAACATTAATGTGGGCGAACCAAATCCCGGTGCAAAATGCACATCATAACATTGTTTTCCTTACTTTTGAATAAAAAGTATGCAAAAATTGCGTTTTAAAGCAATTGGCGGAAATTGATTACTAATAATAGGGTTTTCGCATAAAAGTCATGTTTTTTATGCCTTAAATTTTGATTACATTCGATTACAACGATAAATACGCCTTTAAGTTTGTTAACCGAATGCAATGAAAATGTAAATCATAAAATGATAGAATTTAAATGTGAAAACTTAATTATTACTAATAAATTTCCGCCAATTTGTTTAAAACGAAATTTATGGATACTTTTTATTCAAAAGTAAGGAAAACAATATTATGATGTGCATTTTGCACCGATTTTTGGTTCGACAGCCTTAAGTATATCATCTGTTTCCGGTTTTTCAATTGACGACGGAAAGTGTATTGTTAAGAGGGGGTTATCCCGATTTTGTCTGTTTCAAATTCATATTAAACCAACAAATAACGATGATTAAATTTTGTAAAAAATATATGTAACATTTCACTCTTTGATCTTAATATTTCGGTCGTTCGAAACACGATTACTTGCATTTCCCTCGATCCGATTGAATCGCAAAGATAGGTCTAAACTATGATCTAAATATTATTTAATTTGAGCCATATTAATTTTTGGACAATAAAACGTATATATTAAAATAATCGTCGTTAAAATGTGATATAAAACGGCCGTAATACTAAAAACCCATCCTTCTAATTCCAAAATAATAAATAAAAACACATCGAAACCGCGAGTTTTCTGCGCGGCTCGCTTCTGCTGAGCAGGATGAACATGTGTATAATGAAAACGTTGGAGCAGGACAGATTTCGCTGGATAACCTCGCCTTAAATCTTCACCCCGTCGATTTTATTGTTTTGACGTCTGACGTCCAATTTCGATCCTGCGATCGGATGTTTTGGCAACAGGAAAGTGTACATTCGTGTTGACAGGTTGACGTTAGTTTACAAACTGAAACAGTTTTACGATATTGAATGGCATTTCCATCAAGCACTAGAGGCATTGCACAGGCACTAAAATCGTTAGTGGCTAGGGCTGCACCTGCGTCTTATCGCGCTGAAATCTATGATGCGCCTCAAATTTATTTATTTATGTAACAAAAGCAGAACAAACAGAGAGGCACATAATATTATTATTATGTAGGTACACTTTTCAGTCACGCGGGCCCATAGGGACCCGGTCATTTGAAAGGCATTCATGGGGCCGAAGCCAACATTGAAGAGGCCTTAGTACCATTTAGTCTAAATGTGAGATGGCCGCGTCCGTAGAGGCCTCTCCCTCAATGTACCATTGGGATACATTAACGGAAAGCCCCCCATAGTTGCCAAACTATTGCCAGGAAGGAAGACTTGGAGTCGGCTATGAGGATGGGATGCTAGATGGGCCGGATAACAGGGCTATGGAGTGAAATAACGGACTTCTGCTTCAAAAATCTTTCACAAATTTAAGTCTGGCAGATGGTGACTTGCTGCTTGATGACTACCCAGAAGGATAGCCGTTGTGGGCCCCCTATCTAGCCACCATGGGGTGGCCAGAGGGCAACACTATGTAAGCAGCTAAGGTTCTCGAGAGGTGAGTCTGCGGGGCGCAAGATCCTTATACAGTCAAATGCCCCCGGCGTTATGACATTTTACACTTCCAACCTGAAGCATAGGTTCCGCTCTTGCGACTCCACTCTGGCCGGCTGGTTAAGGCAAGCGCAGAGGCGGGGAGGTGTGTATGTGTGTGTATGTGTGTGTAAGTGCATGTGTGTGTGTTTCCCCTGGAGGTAGGGTCCGAGGTGTCGCCACTCACCATCGGCTCGCCACAAGCCGCCCTGCGGTGACTGCTTGCACTGTACGTACCAGAGGGCGAAGGGGTCGTCACATCCCTACGCCGTATTATTATTATTATTATTATTACACTAGCTTTTGCACGCGGCTCCGCCCGCGTGTTATTCGGTTTAACGACAAGCTTTTTTCCGGGATAAAAAGTAACCTTTGTGTTAAGTTGGGGTATAAGCTATATCCATTCTTAATTTCATCCAAATCCGTCCAGCCGTTTCAGCGTGAAAGAGTAACAACACACACACACACCCTGTCGCATTTACAATATTAGTGTGAAGTGTGATGAGATAACATAGCCTTGTCTTATTTCACCACAAACGATAAAGGTTCGTGCTAATTAGACACCTGATGTATGAAATAACAAAGCCTTATCTTATTTCACCAAAGAGATTTTATTTCCATCACCGTGAGATTTTTAAAATTTTCATTTTTAATTGCATATTCGGTTTTGAGTCAGCATGCTACATAACATAATTATCCAAGTTTCAGGTCTGTAACTCATTCCGTCTGTAAGCTAGAGACCCGTTACATACCCGGACGGACAGACAGAATACGAGTAGGGCTCTGTGTTGCCCCCAGGTTACATTGTTTTCAGTTTCAGAATAAAACGAGAAAGTTCGAAAAAATTAACTGAGTCATGTACGCCATACAATTTACAGTTTTTCTCTGCATTGTGACTTAAACTGTTTTGCTATCGTCAACAAGTTCAAGGGTTTAAAATGATGACAAAACTGACCTAAATGACTCAATCAGCAAACAGGTCCTATTGTTAAAGATAACGTCATTCGGTATTAGTACCACCATTATGTCATTCTACGGAACAATTTAATGTATTTTTAGTGCGTGCGTGATCCATTACAAATGCATTTATAAGCGCACATGAAAAGTTGACCTCTTAACGACCCTTAGTAATAATTAAACGCACACCCATCCTGTTTCAGGAGTCAATGCAACGTGCTTAACCATTACCTACGAGGTATATTACAATGGGTCAGGGTTTCGTGAATTTCCGAAACTTACAATGGCCAGATTCTAATGGACTCTGATATTAGCACAATTTTGGCTCTTATGGCAAGTAGATAAGGATCACCAAAGTAAAGCAAGGCACGGCCAGTGGATTATCGATTATGTTGAATTTGGCAACTCGCTTTGATCTTGGGAACATAAAGCGGCACGAAAAAAACATGTTTTTTAAGGAACGAAGGGCTTTCAAAGATTCCAAACTTCGGGAGAAATTCAAATATATCCGTACGACATTATGTCCCCGGAGCGGTGTCAGAGGTTTTTCCTAATGTGGTCTGTCACCGGAACAAGCAACACTCGCATACCTTCTTTTCACCGACGATTATACCGTTATACGTCCCTTCGTGTTATGGGGTTTTGTTTTAACTCCTATCGCTGCTCTTCCGCCCCAAAAATGTACACCCCTTTCTGACATACAGGTTTACCCCAGTGTTTTCCGTCACCGGCAGTTCAGCACGTGGTAAGCATACAAAATACAATGCTCCAAAATCTGAAAAACTTATTTGTGCATGCGCGGCCATAAAGAATTGAATACGGGTCTCAAAATTGGGAAGCAAGCGTCTTACCGACTGAAGCTGCGATAGCTTCAAAATAATTCAAACTCCATTACATCTAAAAGTCCACCGTGCTTAGTGAAAAGATTAATAAACTAAATTCCTGCGTGTTTCATTCACAAGGGCACGTACGTTCGGAACGCCCTTTCGATGGTAAACATTTGTTCGCGTGACTGTACATTTTAATGCCGGGAATCCATTAGAACTAGTGGATCGTGGTAATTATATCTCATGGGTTCTTTTATTTTAATTAATAAGTTAATACGTAAAATATTAAATTTTAAACTGTTTAATTAAGGTGGAGTAGATGGATGAAACTTGTAGGGATATCCCTTAATGTTCATTCTTCTATTATTTCTGTAAAACGCCGATGACCTGATAACATTTGGATTGTCTTAAGGCCTTACCCCTGGTGCACAATAATCTTACTGTCTTAATGTTTGCTAAGTTTCTTGCCCTTCTTCTTAGCAATACTAATCGAATGGTGCGGATGGTTAGGTATTATGTATATATAATATTTTTATTCCTGTATTTCTCTATTTTATGCAGGTGTATAACTTTATTACATTTTAGTAGCCCAACCTTCATATTTTTTGTATGTATTTCCCGTTTTTATTTATGAACTTATTTCTTCATTGCATTATGTATATATAATATTTTTATTCCCGTATTATTATACATTTTTTATATTCTAAAGATATATGTATATTGTTAAAATTAACTTTGACTTGTAGAAAGTACACTTTATGTATCTATTTTGCAAAAATAAATAATTTGATTTGATTTGATTACTGAGCGGTTTTGAACTTCTGTATGTTGTCAGAAAGTCTACATTAGAACGCTCGATTCGCGCGCTGCCGGCACGCAAAATCAGTGAATTTTCAAGGTTTTTCTTGATTTTACGAAAAAGTATTTGATGTAGGAGTTTTTTCACCTGACATCGGAAAATAAACCATGTTTTCTTGTTGTAGCAGTAATTTCAGACGTAAAACTCACCGTTTAGACATAAAACGAAATAATAACTTCAAAAGGCATCATTTTCAAAAATAAAATCTATGGAGCGAAATGTGTCCAATTAGGTGACCGACCTGACAACGGAAAGACCAAGGTCTGAAAAAACACGTGTTCAAGTTTTACATTGATCAGATAAATAGTTGATTCAGCATATTAAAACAAAAACCGTTGAAAGACCCAATACAATCCCTTAAGCAGAAAAGCCAGTTTCAAAGGTTATTTGAAAACTGATTCGGATCTGTATTGGAAAAGCCTTTCTATTCAAAATACTAACCTTTCTGTTCCTAGATTTTGTAATGTTATACTGATAACGAAAAGAATTACTAAGGTTTCGCTAATTTTACGAAACCTAACCCTAAATATTCAGAAAAGTAATTTCGTATGTGTCACAAAATCAAGAAAAAGTGCACAGGTATTGGTCAATGAAATTGCCTCCAATGGTACTCGCGATAAAGTCTGGAGTTTGAGTAAAATGGACCTGGAAGGATTCATATTTATTAAACCATTCCCTCTCTCTATAATCTTTATTATTATTATTACATACATATACTCACGCTTGTCTTCTAGAAGGGTGGGTAGAGACTACAGATTTTCATCTGCTACGATCCTGAGACACCTCTTTCGCTTCTTCCACATTCATCAATCTATTCTAGTAGCAGATGTATGTATAAATAATAAAGTGTGTATTATTAATCTGAAAGTTGGTTTCTTTGTAATAAACGGATTGCGATGATACTTCTACATCGGTATAGTAAATGTCCTATACGTATATGCAATATTTTATCCCAGAGAGTTCAGCAGAAAAACAATGCCATATTGAATTTTTGTATGAATTACAACTGCGAATTATTTTCAGTTACTAATTTTATTTTTATTAATTATTGGTAACGCATGTGATACGACAATAATTCAAGACTCCACACATGCAGCACACGACACCATTTTCCATTTCAAAAGTTTACCTAAAATACAATCTCCACCAACACAGTATATTAAACCATCGCACGATTCTAACTACTACCATAGTAATTACTGTGCTACTACGCTCCCATAAAGGGCTGTTTATTTATTACGTAGGACTATTTTTGACCCCCTCCCACCCTGTGTAAGAAATAATAAGATTTGTTTAAAGAACAAACATTAAAGGAACTTATTAATAAAGTCGGAAATTTGTACGAATACAAAACAAGCTTAAGAGGAGAAAAAACCGGCCAAGTGCAAGTGCACGAAGGGTTCCGTACCATTATCTATAAAAGCGGCAAAAAAATCATGTCTGTTGTATGGGAGTGCGCAGATCCGACTCGTGCTTGGCCGGTTTTTTGTTATAGCGGCAACAGAAATACATCATCTGTGAAAATTTCAACTGTCTAACTATCACGGTTCATGAGATACAGCCTGGTGACAGACGGACAGACAGACGGACAGCGGAGCCTTAGTAATAGAGTCCCGTTGGTTACCCTTTAGGTACGGAACCCTAAAAAACGATCCATCTGTACTGGCTCTACAACCTAGACCCTCCCCCGCCTCCACGTAAGAAAAAATAAGATTTGGTCTAGCCCCCTCCCCTTAAACGTCTTACGTAATAAATGAACAGCGCCCAAGGTGATACTGTACAGTGGAGACCTTATCACTCTAAACACTTTCAGTATAAGCTGACCTCTCATTGTATAGGCTTCCAGTGCAATGAGAGATCAGCTTATACTCAATGTGTATAGCTTGATGTGGGCTCCACTGTACCTGTAAATGTTTTGCTCGTGACATATTCTGGACCGTATTCCGCCACTAATGGGTTTTCATTTGTATCCGAGGACGTGTGAAATTGACAAGTTCACCTAATAGGAATCTGGTTCTTGGAACTAACGAAGGTAGTGAAAAGCGGTCTTTCAGTCTGAGCCAATCGCCCGCGGCTTCGTTCGCGTTTATTCAATCTCTGCCCCGTTTTCAGCTTGGGCGTTATTTTGTCAACAACTCTTATAGCCTACATGTTGACCAGAGTGCATCAATGCAAAAATGCATCTAAATCCGTTAATTGGTTTTCGAGTTAAAACTAAGCATTCATATAGACAAACCACAAAAATTCTAAAAATGGTAGTTTTGGCGTCAGTTCAAAGCTATTATGTAATTACCCACTTCTATTATTTTGACATCTCTCACAAAATATGTACAAGAAATAAATCATATGTCAGAAAATAAGAATCTAATTTTGATATTCGCAGTAGTTACATTCCTATACAATTTTGTATGAGCTTGACGCCGAAGACGCTTGCAGCGCAGAGCGTATTCGCTTGGCGCGTCGTTGCCTCGGGTTAGTAGTTAGAGTAGTAGACAGTTAGACCAATAGCAACTAGTGCGAATAAAACACAATACACAATTAAAATTCGCAGTAGTTCCATCATGGAACTCGGCAATCGTGCGAACGAAGGATTTTGGGAGGGTTTGCCCTATCCACGCTCGCTCGAAGGGTTTGAAGACTCTGCTTGCTACCCTTCGACTTCGGTATCTATGTTAATGGGTAATATGAGGTTTGGCGAAAGGCTGGTCTCTTATGAAACCACCACAAAACCAGCTAAACGACACTGAACAATGCACCATCAATAAAACTCAAATCTAATAAATTAAATAAATAACCAGTTTGTTCACAATCAAAGTGACCTGCGCGTGGGCAGACAAACTCGGTCCGAGTGACTCAGCGAGGAGACGCTTAGCAACGGAAATACGTCCCGTGGTTCACAGTATTTTCAACCTTATGCCAATGTACAAGAGGCTTTGAATGGGTCTTTAGTTCTGACGCCATCTCTAGTGTTTGGAATCAATAAATAACTACACGTATCCTCGTTGAGGAGGTGACCAGAGATCTAAGCTTGTAGATTTTTCAGATTGTATTTTACTTTGTTGAAATAAAAACTAAAATAAAATTCGTACTAGCGAAAAATCTAGTACCTATATGAATTTGCGATGGTGTAATGGTATTCAAATGGATTTTTCATTTTTTTGGGTTAACCCTTATACGATAACTTTGTTGTCCGTCTGTTAAGACCCTCATTATCGGCCCCGATAGAGATATCAAGTGAAAACAAATACCTACTATAAAAGCCTATGATCCCATAGAAATGTTAAAAAAATTTGTCTTCTAAATCACTGCGAAAAAAAGTTATCGCCCTTTACGTAATCAATTTCATACGAAAACCTATAGGGCACTTCCAATTGACTGAGAATGAATTGAATTTCCCTTCACAATTAGGTCTTATAGATGCACACGTCTCGGAAAAAGTCTGAAAATTATCGATATTTAACTATTCAAGAAGAAATAGATGACCAATTTATTTACACCTTTTGGATACATGAAGTTTATTTTGATCGTAAGTGTCATTCATTCATTAATTTATTTATTCCATTTAATAATATATATTGCACCAGAAAATTAAATAAGACTTGCAACTAAAATTTGTAATTTCTTGTGGCAGATAAATAAACGGATTCTATTGTGATTTGTGTTCTAATTGAGAGCGTAAATATTTTCACATTTTACTCTGAAACGAAACCCACTCAAGGCCTGCAGCAGGTTATGTGACTATTCCGCATTCGACTGAGTTCTACGCATCTTCAGGTTGCCTTACAAGGCAGCTACCATCTTTCTTTACTGACAAGATACCGGGAATCCGTTTACAGTTTCAACTGTTTTTGTATCTCAATTCAGCTTGGGAAAACAACTCTGGAATTTTATCAGTCCGATTTCTAGTTGGAAATTCAAAATAAGTTTAGCCATGTAGGTATTAGGGATTTAATAGAAATTTAGTCAGCTGATTGAACCACTTTGTATTGGGAAGTAAAAAAATATTTATGATCAAAAAATTTTTTTTGTTTATTAAATTTGCCCTCTCATTGTCTTGCTTAAATTTCTATCGTTATAGCCATCAAAGGTGTCGTGATTGGCTAAACATGATGTGTGATGTAATTTCTAGCCAATCACAGTGCGCTTGAACGTGATTGCTAGGATGTCGAAGTTTAACAATAAGGCCCGTGATCAGTTAACGATACACACTCTACCCTTAATCTACTTTTAATTAATGTTTGGTATCCAAACCTTCGAGAGTTTAGTCTCCGACCTTTCGAGACCTTTTCATATAGAGGAATAACGTGAGCAATACCAAGTTCACACCAGAAGCCAGCTATTTCAAAAGGGCAATATTTACTTTAACACTGTTTACATCTCTGTTCATATCTACCGGACTCCCGCATCTACAGTCCTCGTATCAACGACTTTCGTTATGCCCTTGACCTTCAGGAGAATAGCCTCTACTTCCTACACATCAAAGTCCAAAATCGATAAACCTCCAAACCTCATCACTGCACTTCACCGAAGATTGCCAAAGTGCTCCAGCTCAGCTCAACAGACCTCCAAAACATTCCAAAACAGCCTCTAAGTCTTCGTGTTAAGAGTCAAACAGGGTCAGGGTCTATCAGTCAGGATTGACGTAGGCGATCCTGTCTGAAGCCAGGAACCGGTTCAGTATGGCCAGGACAATGCTTCCACTGATGATACCCGTCGACGTATTGACTCGTCTATTTTGAAGGAGTTATGGTGAGCCCATGGCACAAGGTTGTTGCAAGTAGATTATATTTTTAAGGTGAAACGGTACCCGCTCGGTGCAAAATGCACAATTTAACTTTGTTTTCCCTGTGTAGAAGTTAAAAGTGATAAATATTTTGATATTTCAGTATTATAGTTAAGTTTATAAAGTACACACAGTTTGAACTATAACGCACATGATTCATGACATATGATCTTGTCCAAACTAACTTAAAACTGCATTTTAAGCGTATAGGTAGCCCGTTGAAATTTTCTTAGAATACGTGTTACAATGGCCTCTATCACTGCGAATAATAAAAATTAAGAAATATTAAATAATACCCATACAAAAACATTAAAAATTGCAGCATTTTTAACGTTATTTCTTTCATCTCTATCTTAAAGACGCAATGAAAGTAAAAAATACTAGACTTTTGTCTTTTATTTTTATATCATATATATTTTAAATTATATCAAATTATATACATATACAGAAGTAAAAAAAATTAAAAAGTGTTTTTTTTTTACTTCTATTTACCTATGTACTCGTATATAATTTAAAAAATATATACCTTAAAGACGGTTATATATAAGTGTTTCAAATTTGGTTAGATTGTAGTAAATGCTCTAAAATAAATAAACAAATAATGAAAAATTAGGATTCCATACTCAGAGGGTGCTGAATTGATTGTCAGTCGCTACCATTTTAGCGCCTTAATGTTGCTTGGCATCTATATTGTTGTTATTTACCATAACGTTTTTAAGATTCCGTACCCATATTGGTGGTGGAACGGAACCCTTTGAGCGTGTGTCCGACTCGCGCTTGACCGGTTTTTTAAGTTATGGCTCGTTTACTTTCCTAAGTACTCCGTTTCATTCAATCAAGTAAATTGAAAGAAATGAAACTAATCATTAAAAGTTTTCCATCAAGAACGGAACTACAAAGATAATAATTCACGTTTTACAACCCTGAGTAACCTGCACAGGAAGCAGCAGTACATGTATTGTTACATGACAATGTAAAAGCTTTAACACGTAAGCCGTAGAGGTAGCAAAGTAACTTCTTAATGACCGCAAGACAAGAAGGCACAAAACACTTCACTCGTAAAAATTTCAACACTGGAAATGGCCTCTAAAGAACCTCATCCTAAAGTGATTTCGGGTAACAAAACGCTACGAGTAATTAAAATAAATCTCTTGAAAACGGGCCTGTGGTTCGTTAAAAAAGGGCCCGGAGTGCCCTTAAATAACTTTCAACCTCAACAAAAGAATAAAAGAATGTGCCTGTGTTGAAAGGCTCTTTTTATTCTTTACGTGATATTAGGGTCACTGTACACTGATAAAGCTAAGCTGAAATGTTATTTAACAAATTTTGGAAGCGGGACCTACATAAGGTGACTTTTGTTTATACAGTGTGAGTCTCGTTAAAGTGCACATATGAATTTGGGTAAAACTAGACCCAATTTAATCGAGAGAAAAAAAAATACCAAAAACTAATAATAATTCTTGTTGTAATACTTTATATTTTTCTATCAGCAACTGTGAACCTTTTGTAAAGTAAAAGTTGTAATTTTTGAACGACCTATTATGTTAAAACAAAAACGGTAATGATTTTTAACAACGGGCAATGACGATTAAATTACAATTTACCTCAATCAATAAAAAATAAGAAAGAATTTACGGAAAATATATATTTTTTTCATTAATAGTTAAAATTCTTAGAATAATGCCATGTTAAACCCAAATTTTTATTACTTGACGTTAACCTGTATGATATCAGCTTTCATAAAATGAAAATACCACGTTTCTATCCCGGACAAAACATTTTCTATGAGCGGTTAAACAGAGGCGCTCTGAGCGTTTTCATATAAAAAATGTGTAGAAAATAACGGTATTTAAAAAAAACAGTTTTTTTTCTGTCGATAAATTTGGGTCTTTTTACCCAAATTCATATGTGCACTCACACTGCATAGCCGAATTCAAGTGATCAGGCAGGAGTATACAGGACCAAGGCCCCAGTTGTTGAGACAATACATCCAGTCCTGCTAAACTAAAGGGTAAAAAACAGCAAAAAAATAAAGAATAAATATAATCCGTAATAAATCGAAAAGTAAATGGCCTCGCAAAAGCACGTCTTCGAAGAATTTTTCCCGTTCCGAATGAAATATCAGTGAAATTCTTCAGACACCGCCGAAATAATGTTGAATGAAAGATTCCTTCGTTCCGTAAGGAGATTAGCTGCTCGATTTAGCGAAGGACCACTTTCATTCGCTTTATTTGGATACTTGTTTGTAGCTTGTTTTTAGCTTATGCTTCATCCCACGTGCGTTTAAACGATCAACGTTTCCTTACATAGGAAGCGTACTATCCAAAAGTAATCCACAGCCCACTATTTCGCCCGTTTTGCTAGTAATAAAAGCAAAACATGAGTCGGGGGTAGTTTCTTCGATGGTACTAACTTAATCGTTAAACGTTTGAAGATTGTCGTCGGCTTTTGTTTTTTGCCTCTAATTACGTTTCTTTCTTTGTAAATGAATTTTATTTGTGAAGGGACAAAGAGTCTCTTTGTTGCCAGGTTTTTAAATGTCTTTCTGCGGCTGCCTTTATGTCCAGAATGTAGGGCAAAGAGTGTTATAATTTTTTTACCGTATGATTTAATTTATAGTAGCAATTAGAAATGATTTAATAGAATCCCTGCTTATAAAAATCTTTATAGATTTTTATCACTTTATGATCGAAATCGACCGTAAAGCGATCTCTTATCTTTTTCAAGACTGCAGGCTGACCGAGAAGCAGTCGAAGCGAGATTTCTTTTGAGCTTAATCTAGTTCTACAGATAAAACTGGTCGAGAACGCTTATTCGACAGACTGAGAATAATCCTTCTGGCCGGCTATTTTGGCACGTGCGGAAAAATTGCTAAGTGAGATTTTGAGTGATTCTAAAAAGGATTTTCTACGGATATGTACGAGTATTCATTTTTCTGATTGGTAACTTACGGGACGCGTTCCTTATACTCCAAAGTTTTAATTTGATAATATTTAGTAACTCCACTTTATATTGCATGCCAGTTATCATTCTGTAAACAAAAGTCGAACGGCGAGTGAAAAATAATGCCAGAATAGCCAGCCTGGTCTGAGAAGAGATCAGTAGAGGGCGTATTCAAATTCTTGAAAGAATATTTGTGTATGTATTCGTGTACTTACCACAAGCTAAACGGTGAAGGAATTTCTTGGGTAAACCTGAATTCCCAAAAACATTCAGAGCATTTGCCTCATAGATATCTTAATATATTATTCATTTTCCTGCATTACAGCGATAAAATAGAGGGAAATTACTTGTACTTTGACCAAGTGAAGGAGAAAATTTACCGACAAGAGTGTTACTCTTAAATTTTGGATGGAAAGACATGGACATCGATAGGCCCCCTATTAAGTTGGGACGTAAAATCAACAATAATAATTTGGCCAAGTGCGAGTCGGACTCAAGCACCAAGGGTTCCGTACCACCCCACAATACGGAATCCTAAAAACATTATGGTAAACAACAACAAGCCAAAGCAACAGGCTACAAAAAATAAGTCGCTGAAATGGTGGCGCCTGATAAAAAATTTGGCATCATGTACGTACGGAACCCTAATTTTATTATTTTTTATTTTAATTTAGAGTATGTACTACAGTCTGACTAAATTTAAAACTTGTATGTAAAAAACATTAAAATAATGCAACTTTTTCGAGATTTCTTGTATGGGCAGGGAATATTTGCCGTGATAGAAGCCATAGTAACACATACTCTATGAAAATTTCAATTTTCTACCTATTACGGTTGAAGCTGTAGACCCACAGACGGACGGATAGATGTGATAGACGGACAGACAGATAGACAGACAGCACAGGCTTAGTAATAGGGTCCCGTTTGGCACCCTTCGGGTGCGGAACCCTAAATATAGATTTACAAGTGTTAGTTTACACTTGCCACTCTCGGAACATCTCTGATATGATAAGATAACCCCTCAAAGGATTTATTGTTAGTGAACACTAGATGGACAATTTGTCAAAATAATATGTTTTTCTTTAAAAAAACCGGACAAGTGCGATTCGGATTCCGTTAAAGACTGTATTTTTTTGATTTTATTACAGATGTATAGTTTTCAGATTTTTCCCTATTTTACTCCTTGTAGTATAAGACGGTATTACATTACAAATGTCATAGTTCTAGGTCAACGGAAAATACCCTATAAATTTTGATTCCCTTGAAAGTGTCGAAATATACGCTTTTTTGCGGCATAAGAGGCCGTATCTTTTTTTTACGTTAACTTGGAAGTTTGATTTTTTCACAGCTTCAAGGGACTGTAGACCTGAGTATATGGTTTTAATTTCAACTCGATACCTCCACGCGTTCCCGAGATAAAGGGCAAGACAGTTGGACGGACAGATGGACAACAAAGTGATCCTATAAGAGCTCAATTTTTTCCTCTTGAGGTACGGAACCCTAAAAATTCAGACAATACTTCTGGTTAGAAGCCAATGTACCATAAAGACCTCTCCAGTAAATGTTCTAAGTAGATCGAGCGAGAAGTGGGCAATATACCACAGAGACGTCTCTATTGGCTTAGTTTAAGGGTTCCTTTATGAGACAGAAACCTTTTTGAACTAAAATAAACTTCAACTAAAATAAATTCAGATATTGGTCAGATACTATAAAGTCGATTGATTATGGGTGTAGTTACTGATAGATAGAAGATAAGATAAAAACTGTTTATTTACTGAAGTAAAACTGGTCAAGTAATAGTAGGACTCGCCGTGAGGGTTCCGTAAACCTCATTTAAAAACACAAACTTATTCGCAAGGAGTTATTATGACCAACTTGGCATTTACCATTAGTCCTTAATTTCTTCTTGAATAATAAAATGTACGTTATTTTCAGTTTTTTTTCTAGACGAGTGCTATTAAGGCCTTACCCCTGGTGCACGATAATCTTACTGAACGATTTTGAACTTCACTAAGTTGTCAGAAAGTCTACGTTAGAACGCTTGCTTCGCGCGCTGGCAGCACGCAAAATCAGTAAATTTTAGAGGTTTTTCTGTATTTTACAAAAAAGTATTTGATGTAAGAGTTTTTCCACCAGACATCGGAAAATAAACCATGTTTTCTTGTTATAGCAGTAATTTCAGACATAAAACTCAAGCCGTTTGAACATAAAACGAAATAATAACTTAAAAAGGCATCATTTTACAAAAAATAAATTCTATCGAGCGAAACGTGTTCAATTAGGTAACCGACCTGACAACGGAAAGACAAAGGTCTGAAAAAACACGTGTCCAAGTTTTACATTGATCAGATAAGTAGTTGACTCAGCATATTAAAACAAAAACCGTTGAAAGACCCAATACAAGCCCTTAAGAGCTTGTTGTGAAGGGAATTTTAATTTTCTAAGTCAACTGGAAGTACCCAATAGGTTTTCATGGTGACTCAATTTGTATGAAATTGATTACATAAAGAGCAATGACTGTTTTTGCGTTGATTAAGAAATCTGATATTTTAACAGCACTATGGGGCAGTAGACTTCTGTATGTTTCAATTTCAAAAATGGTCTTGAAATACGGACAGATGGAAAACAAAGTGATCGTAAAAGGGTTCCGTTTTTCGTTTTGGGTACGGAACCCTAAAAAGAACTCACAGATTTTTTGGGTTCCGTACATTAGTGGTCCTCGCACTACGTACACAATTTCGCGAGGGCCGTAGTTACGATTTCCGGAATATAATTTGCTGTTAGGCTAGGATGAAAAAGAGACACAAGTATTTTTATACCGTAGGTACTCGAAATAAAACTCGTGGATGAAAAATTCAATTTTGTCATTTTGATATCGTGAATTTCTCAACCGCTATATTTTTTCTGTAAATCTTTACGTAATCCCAAATCACCATGATTTTTTTCATATTTTTCGGGTCATTAGTTTTGGACACACACATTTTTTTGTGGTTTTTTAAACATTTCTCGAAATAGATGCAAGTAAATATAGTCAAATTATATAGTTTTACAATCAGCTCTTTAATACCTTGAATTTGATACCCATATTGTATTTTTATAAAATATATATTCATATTTTTTTTCATTTCTCCTTTATTTTCAACTTTTTTTTAATCGCCATAGTTTTCCTGTAAATGACTAGGTTATGGCCTATAATCGTAATTTTTTTCGGTCTACCAGTTTCGGAAATAAGGGGTACATGTATTTTTTTGTGGTTCGGTGCCAGTAAATACTATTGAAAGTGTATATTTTTATAACCAGCTCTTTAATATCTACAATTTGATACCTAGATTGTATTTTTAGGATATTTTTTTTCTCTTTCTCTCTTTTGTATTGGAAATATTTTGAATAATTTTCAATTTTTGACACCATATTGTGTAGGCAAATGAATGCTATTTTTGTAGCAAATTTCAAGTCTTTATCTTTAACGGTGCTAAAGTTATGAGGCTGTGACATACGGATGGACAACGAAGTCTCACCATAAAGGTTCCTTTTGTACCTTTTAGGTACTACGGAACCCAAAAAATGCAAAAATGTGAAGGAGTCCGACTCGCGCTTGGCCAAATTATTGTATCTAAGTTGAGACGGGCGGGCGGTAGCGACAAGGTCATTGGGTACTACTCGCGCCTTAATTTGCGAAACGATCACTTCAATAAACAATAATTACGATGAAACTGCTACCATTTATCGAGTAAACCCGGTGTAGCGTGCTACCATACTGTTAGTTGTTTATTTACCATAATTATGTTTACTATTACTCTGTAATTAATTGTAAATTTGTTGTGTAGCAGGTAGAGATCCTCTAGTTTTGATTAATTATGCTGACCGTTTCTGTGTAGTTTCATTGTGATGTGTATTGGTAATTACAAGCTTTGTTGTATGAGTGTAAAGTTGCCTGAAATTTTTCATTTACAGTGTGTTGTATATATTTCTTTTAACATGCAATGTTTTTAATTTACACAACAAAATGACATCATTTAGTGTTTTAGGATAAAATTATGGAATTATACCGGTTGAAAATGAACCCTCTAGCTACTCGTATAACAAAGGAAACTGCTCAAAATAAAAAATACATGTTTTGTTACTTTTGTCATGATTCATAATCATAATATATAAAAAAGATATCGACCGTCAAAGGAAGCACTAATACTCCGGCCGGTGACAGAGACGACGCTCTACAAAACCTATGTGTACGTACATAACCTATCTATGTGCATTATTTACCACCGGGAATATGTACGGTCACAGGAGGGCAATTTTTTCAAAATTTAAAAACCAAAAAACATGATGTTTTTTTATTTTTATTTTCGATTTTGTTTTCTATTAGTGATTCTGATTCAATAAAGATAAAGGAGTTCATTTTCAGCCTGTATAAGGCGACTTTCATAAAAAAAATGTTTTTGTGAGTCCATCCATCCATCAGCCTGTTTCGTCCACTGCTGGACATAGGCCTTTCCAGGATTTCGCCACTCTTGGCGGTCCTCCTGGAAGAAATGCCCATACTCACACACGCTGGGCAGGTGGGTTGGTGAGCGCGGTGCCGAAACCCTTGCACCAGTGACGCCGCTGCCCGTCACCAGTCTGATTTATATAAGGCCTGGCAATTGGGGATGGATATACCGCCATCCATCGGTCCCAGGCAATGGTGGGCCGCCTGGTTTTGCCTAAGAGCTGTTCTCTTACTCTCCCCCGAAAAACTTCGGGAGGATTTGCGAGTAAGATGGTGGTACCTCCACAGTCGAGCCCGGCATTAGCTCTACCACCTAACAACAAAAAGTTTTTGTGAGTATTTACATTAAAATGTCGGAAGTATGCGCGACAAACAAATTGCATTTTTACCCAGTACTTCAAGTTTTGTGTGCATAATGTTTTTGCATTATTTTGTAGACGGTGCCGAATAAATAAAGATTATATCTGTCTAAAAAAGTGCGCGACTACGTATTTGGATAAATCAGCCACTCGGCTCCTTTCATTTTCACTTTTCTTCTCGTCTAGATAAATATAAGTTAACCTAAATAAATACGTAATCTCTAGACTTCTTATCGTGTACGTGAGAGAAACACTGTCATTGCCAAGGTTGTTATGTAGCAACTTAGAATCTAGAGTTGATAAACAATGATTCACACGAGCGCCATGTTTAATGTTACGTGTTTATGTTGTAATAGTTTGTTGTAATAAAATACCACGTATGGACCAATGCCAAGGTTATGTTTACGTTTCGACAGGAAGTACTTTGGATATAAAGCTATTTGTGTAGGGGAGTAATTATTTAGTGTGTAGAGGTAATTTCAGAATTTCTTGGTTTGGTCATTATTTGATTACAAGTAACCAAAAGCTACATTCATTCATGGACTGAAGAAAGTTTCATTTAAATCAAGAAAAAAACTGTATACTTTGGATCTCAAATTGGTGCCTCTACAAATATGGTAATGTGGTAACCAGATCCAGTAGCGCAAGTTCCTGACAAAATCCCTGATGAATCAATAAATTTCCTGATATTTTCGTTTAGGTTTTTTGCTAACATGATTTTCAACAGTTTTTGTAACAAACACAATGTAAACTCAATAAATGTAATAATCCTAACCATTTATTCATTCGCTTTTTAAATTGCTAACAAATGCCATTTTTTCCTGATTTCCTGACAGAGGTACAAAATTCCTGACATGTCAGGAAAATTCCTGTCGTCTGGTAACCCTAGGTAAAATGTTGGGGTAATACTAATTGTTTTTTTTTTATTGTCAACAGGTAACTGCAGAAGATTGAAGGATTAATTACGGAGCTTTGAAAGACCTCTTCATTTCGGTAGGATTGATTTATTTATTGTATTATGCTGAAGAAAGAACAGGTCCATTACCACAGTTTAAAAATCCATACAGTTGTCCAACGAAGCCGTTCGGTCGGAACGGTTGTGCGGGACGAGACTGCGAACCTCCCGCGTTTCGCCCCGCAGGCCCCGCACAATTGCTCTGTCTGAGCGCTTTTGTTGGACAACTGTGCATTTTAAACTGGGTCTATTACTATCTTTCGTGATGTAGATTTTTATTTCACACGCGACGTACATTTTCAGAAAATAACGTCATTCGTAAGTACTGGTAATTTTTCGAAACTTTTCAACTCATGAAAAATGTTTCGGGAAAATATAGAAATGGACGTATAATGGAAAAATATTGTTTACTGTAAAATTTTGACAAGAATCATAATCACACCTTACTTAAAACTGCTAGTTAGGGAGGATTACAATATGTACCACCGTGCACGAGAATTTGATTTATCGTCATATTTTTAAACTTGTAGGTGGTTTCAAAGGAAAACATGTTAAGGACGAAATGAGGACGAAATGACGGTGTTGTATCCTCAACCTCAGCCTAAACAAAAGTAAATACCTAGACTGGCGTGTGTGTCTCCTTCAAATTTCATCATTTCCAATTGCACAAGTATTTCTAATCGTTAAAAGAATAAATGTTGATTATATTTCAATCTAATCTTTTTTTTCTTGGCATAGTGAATTTTCAACATTAGAAAAAATATCAGAAAAATATTCGAAAAATTTTAAAACTAATGGAAAAATATATTTTTTTCTTTTCTTTTCCGAACGGAATTTTCCATTACCCATCACTATTCGTAAGTACATTTGTAGCACAGGCGCTCATGTAGACGTACAGTGAGTGAGGAATAGATAGGCAGATTAGGCAGACAAATTGACAAAGGAATAAAACAAAAGTGACGATGTTATCCCTGCCATCATTGGCACCAATCGTAGAGTATTTGAATGTCTAGTTAGATCATACGAGTAGGACAATTCTTCGCCTCTTTCGTCCTTGGTTTCGTTATAGTAGAACAAAAGGCCTGTTTTTGGTTTCCCGAAAAGTTTTATTTTTCTTTGCGGTCATATTGCAGAGTCAACCCTGAAGCGTAATTTTTTTCAAAGCCACGTCTGTATGTTAAGATTGCAACTGAATGTAAATAAATATTGAACAGATTAATCTGTTCTGTGGGTTACACAGATCTCCATCTTCAATCCAATGAGCTCTTCCAACTGCATTGTTCAAAATGTAAAAATAATACCGTCGCTTATGATTATGGGAGAACAGGCTGCCCCCAATAGCGATGGAGGGAGAAATGGACATCATGATTGCTAGGCTTCCTCGATAATAATCCAATCACGATCGTGGGTCTGATTCTCGACAAGTTTCATTATTTATCGTACGATTGTGCTATGAGGACTCCGCAGGGCAAACCGGGTTCTGTACTTTTTTACCACCATCCAGCTAGTCTAGCATTAGCAAACCATATCGAGCTCGATAGCACTTGATACAGTGCTCTGTCTCACTCTGTTGATGTACCTAAAGAGAGACAGACAGTGTATCGAGCTTGACAGCTCGATATGGTCTACTATGCTAGGTACCCTGGGGATTTGATTATCGACAATTTCAGTATATTAACATTAGTTCTAAAATATCAATATTTTTTACATTCTGTTGCAGTTTTAACTGATAGAGATGGCTTTAAAAAAAATACGCTTTAGGGTTGACTCTGCAAAATGACCGCAAAGAAAAGTAATACTTTTCGGTAAACCAAAAACAGGCCTTTTGTTCTACTTGGTGGTAATGATAGCAGGGATGACATCGCCACTTCCGTACTTCCGGTTTGGAATTTGGTTCCCTTAAAAAATATACCCGCTGACAAAGTATTCTTTTTCGAAAATATGACATCCCAAGTTTTCTCTATTCAATTTCACGAATTCAGTGTGGTTTTAGATTTTTTTATGTATTAGTTAAGGTAGGTATTTATAATATGGGTCTAGGGCCTGTATTATTATTACTAATATGTATTATTATTAGCTTGAGAATAGGCCCCTTCACTGAGAGTACCCATTAGGTTAAAGGTCAGATCAATCTAATGCTACTACTGTCTCGCCAATTTCTATACTAGCTGCGATTTGTATCACATTAAAACTTCATCTCGTTGTATAAACGCTTTTTAGTAATAAAGAGCTCTACAATACAGCTTTTGCGTGACTCGAGTGTTACTTGGCTTGGTTATTATTATCTTGAAAACAGAAAATTAAAAGTTAAATGATATTTTATTATAATCAAGATTTAGATGTTAATTATCTTTTATTTAATCAATATACCAGTATTATAATTATGTAAATAAAGATATATTTTGCTACTTTTAAGTCTTATTTATTTATTTAGGATCCATCCATCCATCAGCCTGTTTCGTCCACTGCTGGACATAGGCCTTCCCAGGATTTCGCCACTCTTGACGGTCCTCCTGAAAGAAATACCCATACTCACACACGCTGGGCAGGCGGGTTGGTGAGCGAGGTGCCGAAACCCTTGCACCAGTGACGCTGCTGCCCGTCACCAGTTTGTTTTATATAAGGCCCGGCAATTGGGGATGGATATACCGCCATCCATCGGTTCCAGGCAATGGTGGGCCGCCTGGTTTTGCCTGAGAGCTGTTCTCTTACTCTCCCCCGAATAACTTCGGGAGGATTTGCGAGTAAGATGGTGGTACCTCCACAGTCGAGCCCGGCATCAGCTCTACCACCTAATTTAGGATAGTGACTGTAATACAGTTTCACACTAAAACAGTTGCCAACGCGACATTTTTATTAATAAATTATAAGACAATTTACAAATAAGCCTGTATATAATTAACAAGCTAATTGTAAATAGCACCTATAATTTATGAAATGTATATGTATACTGATTTTTGTAAATTTATGGCCAGTAAATACATTTTTATTTATTATATTTATAGTTTATAGTGTTAAAATTATAAACATATTTACACTCGATATATATCCGCCTACGGTATGGGGCCGTCATCAGTCGGAGAGTAGGGAGATAGTGTTTATTATAATTTATAATAAGTCCTAAATATTTAAACAGCTGAGCGTTAGAATCCAAACCACGATCTAGTCTGTGGTTTGTCGTTTTAACACTAAAGTACTAAGTAGTAACAGATTTGTTAACCTTGGCTGCATACATTTGGGAAGACGTGTTTTGTTTTAAATTATTAATCAATTTAATGTAATTAAATATAAAAATTTGCAAAATTGTGCTATTTTTAACTCATATTGAACAGTTTTAAAAACAAACTACTTCTTACTTCCAAATAATATTATAATAAATTACATACTTGCTCTATTTCGTTAGGGATGAAAAGTTAATTAGAATTTTCGTCCTCGTGAAAATAAAAGGTTCGTTCGGTCAGTTTAAAATCTTTAAATTTTCTTTTTATATATTCTCACTGTAAGAGGCATAAGTTAATCGTTTCTCTACCATCATACTTATTAGTGAAACTAATTAACAGTAACAAGTCATACTATTACGGAAAAACCTCGTCTACTTTTGTATTCTAGTGCGTGGAGATAAGGGTGACAAGGCTGTGAGCAGAACTTTCCCCGATGGTGCGTCTAAGCTTGCATTGTATTCATAATGAGGATTTATTCCGGTCGTTTCATAGCCCTATTGATTGCATGCACCACGTCCGTTATGAATCGCACTCGGGAACCCTATTTTTGGCGCCTCTAAACCAGTGTTGCCAACCCTGTCGTTTGAATCGTATTTAAACGCCTGTTTTGAAATAGAAACGTTCAAAACAATTTTTAGGTTTTCTTTTTTCGTGCCTTTGTCGTTCGGATCTTTCATTGTATGTTTTTTTGCGTCAATTTTTTTCATAATTCAGTAATATATTCTTCGATATTACGGTTTCCCACTGCCGCGCTATACGGACAGCGTCAATATGACCAAGGATGAAGCGCAGAGCGGAGAAGTGAAAACAAGCGAGGCGTTTATCAGTCTGTCCAGGGATTTCGCCAAAATCTACGTAAGTCGGACGAATTACTGAATTGGGCAATTCCATTGAAATAATGAGCTAAAAATGAAATTATCTACATGGGCACGATTCGGTCTGCAAACATAGTTCTTTAAATATAAGTGTGGCAAAAAACGTTTCTTTTTTGACTATTTAATTGCAATAAAAGTCGTGAAAGTAAAATGAGTTCCAAGATATATGTAACGTGAGTGACCAGAAATTAATTATGCAAAAAAATAAAAACTGCATGGAGGGCAAGAAATTGATAATGAATAAACTTGTTAGGCATTAATAAAACCGTATTTAATTAAGGCATTTTTTTACTCAAACCGAACAGAGTTTTGCATCAATTCAGTCTAGTCTCAAAAGCTATGTCGCCGAATGTAACGTGAGTTACCAAAAGTTTTATCAATATAGAACCCAAGAAAATGTGTCAAGTTTAAAGAAAATTGCTCTAACACATTTTTTGTTTATCAAGAGTTAATATTTACATTCGGAGGATAAGTTATATAATCAAATTATTGACATATTATTAATCGTAAACTGGAGTAAAAGGTAACATGAGTTACCGTGGAATTGCCCAACTGCCTGTAACCACTCCCCGGTATGGCTACTCTATGACGTCATGCCGGAACACGGCGAGTCGCTTGGCGGCATGGTGACGTCATGAGTGTGGTGACAGACAAGCCACGGCCGAAGCCTACCAGTTTAAACGATCTCTCCAAATAATAGTTGGCAACACTGGTCTAAATCGAGCAGCGCGGGATTATGATTATGAATTAAATGCGGTTCGTGTGGAACGTGGCACTTGAACCCTTTCAGTTCACTCATAAATTGCTATTTCGGGGCTGGGCTTCGTGAATGTTGCCTTGAAAAATGTTAATAACACATCATGTTTGGATATTTACTATTTACTAGTTGGAGCTATGCGTAGATTTGACACCATATTACCAGAATTATCACCGAAATAACAATTTTCAGCTGAATCGACTTAGTTGTTCTTGAATTCTGCTGCGGACAGATAGCTGCAGAATCACGCTTTAAGGATTATCGATTTTTGCCATTATTTTTGTATATTACGGGACTAACAGACTCTAGGCTTCAGGTTGTAGGGTTCCGGCAAAAATCGATAATACGTACATAACGTTATATCAGTCACTTATACGTTCACAACTCGACTTTGCCTCAGTAGTATGGAACCCATTTTACACAGTGTATTCTAATAAACTAGAAATCATTCAGAAACGATTTGTGAAAGCACTTCACTTTAGACTGACGCGATCTCGAGGTCACTATTCTGACCTCCTTCAACTCTATAAGTTGCAACGCCTAAGTGATAGACGAACCTTACTGGACGCGATGACTCTCTATAATATCTGTAATAACCTTTACGACTGTCCTTCTCTTCTGAAACAGATAAAGTTTAGAGCACCTGGGCGGTCTTCACGATCTCGGGCTCTATTCTCATTGGCTATGACGCGGAAAAACGCCGGTCTTCGAGCCCCTCTTAGAAGAATCTGTGAGTCATACAACAAAACATTCCTGTCAGCTGACCTATTCAATTTAAAAAGGTTTACTTTTAAAAGAAAAATAAGAAAAATCCTTGACGACTCAGAAAAAAAATCAAGTAATATAATCTAATTAATTAAAATATATCAAACATTGGGTACGTATAGTATTAATATGAATATGTTTATGAATGTAATATTTTAAGTACAGTAGGTATATATTGTATACGTGTGTATGTATATTTTCCGACATATCTATTTATGTATTTACTATTTCGGAAGACAGAATTTGTAATGAAGTGTAGTTGTAGATTTAGTTAAGTTAGGTTTATGTTTATATTCTTTCATCAGTAATGTTCACCAAAAGTTAATTACAAGTCTATCTCTTTGTGAAAAATGTTAAAGGGAGTAGATTTATGTACATGTCAACATTTCTATAATACTATTGCTTTCTGTAGTTTGCTCCTGTTGTTTTTCCATAAATAAATAAAATAAAATAAAAAATAAAAAATAAAATAAAATATAAAACTACTGTGGGTCGACTGCGCTATTAAAGTAGGTCCAGGGTCTAACTTCGACATCCATCGCAGTCGCCTTCAAACGCGCCGTGATTGGCTAGAAATTACATCACACGTAATTTTTGTATGTATTATGGCAATAAGAGGGCAGATTTCCAGAAGCAGCGTAAACTCGTGTGCGCCTATTTTACAAACTACGGTAATCACTATTGGTTTCTAGGGCATAATTATTGATTCTATTGAATTATTCTAAGCATATAAAAAAAAACGGACAAGTGCGAGTCGGACTCGCCCACCGAGGGTTCCGTACAAATTATTAAAAGTAAAAAAAAATCTACAATAAGATTTGGTCACCCCTACAATTATGACCGCGCATACCGTTGCTCAACCTCGGTGATTTTTTATGATTTAATTACAAATGTATAGTTTTAAGATTTTTTCCTATACTTGTAGTATTGGACGGTATTACTAGCCAAATTTCATAGTAACGGGAAACACCCTATGAATTTTGATTCCCTAGAGATTGTCGAAATACGCGTTTTTTGCGGCATAAACGGCCGTATCTTTCTTTTACGTTAACTTAGAAGATTGATTTTTTCACAGCTTCAAGAGACCGTAGACTTGAGTATATGGTTTTAATTTCAACTCGATACCTCCCTCCACGCATTCCTGAGATAAAGGGTCTTGACAGACGGACAGACGGACAACAAAGTGATCCTATAAAGGTTCCGTTTCTTTCCTTTTGAGGTAAGCACAGGAATTCGAAATATCTTGAGTGTTCCGCATGGGAAAATTTAAACAAGCTTTAAACATGTAACATTATATTGTACTGAAATAAAGTCTACCTCAAGTTCTCAAACGTTTGGTAACTGTTACCGACCGCGCCTGTAACGTTCAGAAACGGTCTGACTAAGATACATTTTTTCTCGTGACATAATTTCTGCAGTCTTATATTTTTGAACCCTACAAAATGATAAATCAGACGGTCAATAAAGCAAACCTAATGGAAGAGTGCAGTATCTGTTAATGAGATCACAAGACACGATCCTCGGTGAAACTGTGTAATCAGGTCAGGGAGGTCGCAGACCGGGAGCCGACGGTGAATTGATTACCTCATTTCGTGGCGCCAGTCGTTATGTACATTGAACATACGCCTTTCTCCTAGATGGTAGCGATAGATATCTGATCTCCATTTTTACCATTTATACTTCTTTTATAGTCGATCAATCGAGTCGAATACGAAATCGTATATCCTGGATGCTTTTGTTCAGTGGTGGCGTGAGAATAAATGCGAATACAGTTTAAGGTGTGTGTTTGTATAATAGGGTGTAGCTGTGTATGGTTTTTTCTTTTCACCTACAAACTACAAATATTCTAGTGTGTTACTTACTGTATCAATAAAATTATACACGACTACTACTGTGTATTTACTTAAGGTTGATACATTATTGTACTACTCCCGACCTATCGATCCCTTATGGTAGAGTGAGTGGTAGACCAACGAGCTATAGATAAGTGTAGACCTATACGAAATGCAAAACTATTTATTTTGGCTTGTAAGAAGTAGTTCAAATTGCCAAGTGCGAGTCGCACTCAAGCACAAAGGGTTCCGTACCACTTCACAATACGGATGCGGAATCCTAGAAACATTAACGTAAAATAACAACAATATACATAGATATGTACATACCAAAGCAACATACAGGCTACAAAAAACTAGCGCCTGACAAAAACTTGGGATACATTCAGCTGTATTCCATATACACACCTACTTACATTAGGTAAATAATTGCTAGAACAAAAAACTTTTATCAGTATGTAACTTTGGGGTCCAAGTCAACTCCGAAACAAAACTTTATAGTAAGCAAGTTATGGTATCTAACCTAAAAGTGTCTAACCACTTGTCAACTTGGAAAATACCGAATGTAAATAAATTATCAAAATAGTAGTTCAATTGAGGAAAACCGTTTTTTTTATATTACATAAATCCACGTTTATGTCGTTGTAGGGTGGCTTTTTAAACGAATTATGGCGTAAAAAACAGACCCGCTTCGCTTCGCTCGTCATCGATTCGTCTCGCCTATTTTTTTTTTGCTGAAAGTTTTTCGTTTTTGTGTTTTAATCTCACTTATCCGTCAAATATTTGCTTTTTCAACCAATAATAATTATACCCCTGAAAATAAGCCTTTGTTACTGATCTCTGAATTTTGAGCTCTACTGTAAACTGTTGTATTGAAAAACCGAGCACTCTCTTTATTTAAGTCTCTGCATAAAACAAAAGATTACCTGCAAAACAAGTCAAAATAAAAGAACCTAGCTAAAACAAAATATAGCTATAGTAATCAAACAGCTATTTGTGACCAGTATCCCTAAGCCTGAAAGCATCGTCACAGCGCCGCCAATACAGCCTTAATAAAAGTTTCACAGTTCGATCGATCGGGGTCCAATGCACTTGCGGCCTTCCCATATTATATTGTAGGCTGACTGAAGTAGTCTATAGTGCACTCGTTTATATGTAGTGTGCTAACTCGTTTCTCTTTGTTTTTCGTTATAAAGTTTGAAAACTCTATAGTTGAATACAGGCATTTACAAAGTCACTATCTGGCTGAAATGTAAAATTTTGGTATAGGTACAATTTAAGGCAAGAAAACAACTTTGTATGTAAATAGGAATATTGTTTAAGATTCAAAAGCGCCTGTGTATATTATCAAAGCAACAAGTTTACAAGCTGTGAATAATAAATGGCATTACTATAATAGGCACTAAAGGGGCGTGTAAAAACCAAATACAATAAGTACTAATACCCCTTTGTTCTATTCCTACGAAATATACTGGATGTACGTATAACGCTAGAAAGTGTTTTAAGTGTTAGAGATGGTTGGTTGGTAGTTTAGAAGCGATCGAGTGAGCAATTAAATAATTGAAGGCACTAAAGATTGCTCGAGCCTGAAGCTTGTGGTTATCTGTAACGGTTATTTGAATGGTGGTCCACTTTTCAAGTGCATTCCATAATTAAAATTAACTATAAAGTGAAACGCGTTCAGGAAATGGGCTGTTTTATGAACGACCACGTGCTACTGTTGAATTCTGAACGTACTTATTAAGGCCTAGCCAATCGACACGACAATCTTCTTGAGTGATTTTTAACTTAAGCATATTGTCAGAAAGTCTAGATTAGAATGCTTGTTTCGCGCGCTGCAGGTACGCATAATCAGTGAATTTTCGAGGTTTTTCTGGGTTTTACGTAATTAAATATACCTAATTTTTTTTAATGTCTATTATTTCAGCTCTATCTTAAAGATGGTAATCAAATCAAATGAAATCAAATAATTTTACAAACCAAACCAAGACCTTACAAACTAACATATATCGGTACATAATAATATTGGTACAAAATTGAGTTAGTAAATAAAGTTTATACTATGTTAGTATCACTTCACTTTGCACTATGTCATTGTACTGTCCTGTGGCACTTGTCCGCGGAAGCTGCGGCCAAAAGCTTTCCTCCATGACGAGGTGCAGAAAGCAGTCCGGTACTCGCACCACGAACGCCGAAAAATTGACGTTGCGGCGCGACTCCAGCAACTGCACCCTATACCCCGTCCTTTGGCGGTTAACTAATGCTTTTGTAATATATACAAGTTTCAAATGTAGTCAAACTGTTGTACATATTATACTCTAAAGTCTAAAGTAAAACAAAAAATTACAAAAATGTGGGTTCCGTACTCAAAGGGTGCCGAATGGTTTGTCAGGCGCTACCATTTTAGCGCCTTATTTTTTTTGTCGCCTTTGGCATCTGTGTTGTTGTATGTTTTAGGGTTCCATACCTGTATTGTGTGGTTGTACGGAACCCTTTGTACACGAGTCCGACTCGCACTTGGCCAGATTTATTCCTCTTGCGGCTCTAACTCTATCCTCCGTCATTGTTTCTAAGGCTGAGATTCAGAGTGCAATTTGAGTCCAAACTCAATCTTACAAACGTCAAAAAGTGACGTGATCTCATACTAGAGTGACGTTTGTAAGATTGAGTTCCTCTTGAGTTCGAACTCAAAATGCACTCTGAATCTCAGCCTAAGAGTTCTTTCACTAAAATGGTGACCGTCGATCGCACTTTAATTATAGGCGGTAATCATTCACTATAAGGGCACAGAGAAAACGACATCAAAATTTATTCAGTAGTTGTGACACACAACCGTATTAACGTTGCCTTTATACCTACATAAACACTGAAAATATTGCGTATCCAAGCGCCTTGCGTTTAGTTTGCGGCAAACTACCGCAACATCCAAACTAATATTACAACATTGTAGGTCTGCAGTATTCCAGGCGCTCGACAAAAGTAAAGCCTCCAGAGGTGTTCTACTTTCAGTTGGCTGGTCATTTGAAATATTTTAATACTCCAAAGAAAACTAAGCAAGCAAATATGCTACTTCAAATGGAATTTTATTCTGGAAGAAATTTTGAAATTCTAAAACTGCGGGCCAAATTGATTTTAGGGACTTTAAGTTCGTGTACCACACGGCTTGCACAAGTATTGGTATACAAATACCAATTTGCGGTTTTTCTGCAAATATACCTTTGTACACCGTCTGCTAATGACCCCTTTTTACGAGATGCGAACAAAGAAATATTCACCTAAAAAAAAACAATTTGTTCAATTTGAAATTGAATATTGAATTTTAGCTTTTGCCTTCTCGTCAGTTGATCTGTTTTAGTTAGTTTTGCTCGGAAGACATACACAATTATACGTGATTCGACCTACAAGTTCATTTAGCTGGCCGTGTTTATTTCATTTGGACGTTATGAAAAAAGTCGTTACGAGCAACGAACGGATAGAAAAATGGAAAAAAGTGAAGAGAGAGTACAAATACGCGTCACGTAGTTGGGAAACATAGTCTCTATTAGGCTTGGCGAACCAAAGGACGAAATTCGTGCGACAACTTTCAGCCACAACGTCGCTTTTGTTTTCAAGACTCGTGCCGGTAATTATAACAATATTTAAATTGTATAATTCAATGGTCCGATATGATCGCGTGCCCCCCTGGACGAATGGATTATAAGTTCCGTAAAGGGCACCAATAATCGGCTCACTTCAGACTAAAAAGTTTGAGATCATGGGCGTCGGAAGGGGGGGCAGCTGCCCCCACCCCCTGGAAACGGAATGGGACAATAAAAAAGATTTCGTAGCACGACTAAAGTACACATACAGCTGAAATAGACCGATCGGTAGTTTTTGTTTGCACAAAAGTACGTTTTTTTTATTTTTCAACTATAAATTCCGTTGATATTTGAAAGGTTGCCCCACCCTAGACTTTCGTCTTCCGACGCCCATGCTTGAGATGCTTGCACCATCTACTCATAATCATGGTCATAGTCCCTCAGCGCAATCGAAAGATGGAAGCGGCGCTACCATCACAGTCACTATAACAAATTAAAGCTTTTAGTCCATTACTTTCGGTTCGAGGTCTTCCTGCCCTCTAGGAGATAGACGTGAGTGTATGGTGGTCATACCCACAGAAATACAAGAGTTGTATTTTTGTCCTTGGAAAGTATTGTTTGTGAATACCTATATGTACCTCTGTCTTTTGTTTTCTGTTAGTTGGATTAAGTAACTTTCTCCCTACGTTATAACGAAACTGCTAATTCCTGATTTCCTTCAAAGAAACAGCCATAACTTTCTCCCTCACTCGGAAAACTAGCAATATCAAAGCAACTTCCAGAAACTTACCTCGAAGTCACCGGATACGGTCAGGTGACAATCGATACCCATGGGAGACCACTTGACGCTGCACCAGCCAAGGAAACCAGCGGCCCATGACCTGAACGTGATCTGGATAATGAACACCTGCGAAAATAAACCCTCTTTGCAACAGAATAGGACTCAATCTTTAATGGGATTGGTAAGGACACCTGGATGATTCTGAAATAAACCTTAATATGAAGCAATATGATTGGGTATTCATCACTGAGATAAAACGGTAGTAGGTTATCCTTTCCGGTATTGTTTTAATGCTCGTGTCAGTTTCTTGATATTAAATTAAAGGAAATCAGGATTTTGTTTTGTGAGATTGAATTGGTCTTTTGGCTGCTGATCCTAATATTGAGATAACTGAATAATGGAAATTTGTAAATATCAGTAGCCCGTCCGACAGATTTGAACGATTTCTCACATGTAGGAAGAACTTCCCCTTAGAAGTTTGGGGCTATAATTTAATGATCTTGTGAAAATGGTTTCACAACTATGGCAAATCTAATTGTTTATAGGTACATTATTGCAGATGTTGTATTTCGCGGAGTTCTGTTTTTGTTTCTCGGTTCTTTTATAATTATACCTCATTACTTCGTTATAAAAATTAAAATCAAACTAAAGTGGCATTGACATTGTCCAATTCTCAGTTCTCACGTCTTACTGGTTTCCTCATCTTCAAATCGGTGGTATCATGAGTCAATCACCTGCATTGTTTGACCAATTTGATTTATACCTTTAACAAACAAATGTATGCCTTATTACCAAGCAATGAAGACCAAACAAAAAGCTACGAACACGATGTCGAACTTGTGATTAAAAACCACTGGAGTGTGACAAAACCTGAACCTTTTGTCTAATGATGAAATCTCGGTACAATATTATTGCTGTTAAATAACAACATTATCCGAATCCCTGCGGTATCTATTTTGTTAGTATATTGTATTGAGTGGCATTATATAGCTTGTCAAAATTATCAAAGGAATCTTTTTAGCGAAACCTCAAAATTAAATCAAAACACGGAACCCTTCTAAGATCACTTTGTTTTTCGTCTGTCTGTCTGTTTGTCCGTCTGTCAAGGTTCTTTTCTCGGGCCTCGTTAGAGACATCAGGTTGAAACTAAGACATCCCCAGAAGTCAACAATCCCACAGTGCTGTTGAAAAATCAGACTTCTAACTCATCGCGGAAAAAAGTTACTTAATCAATTTCATACAAATTGGCTCACAATGAAAACCTTTTTGGTACTTCCAGTTGAGTGAGGAACCTTGAAAAATACTTAGTATTCATTCGCTCGCGTTTGTCAGTAAAATAGAAATCTCTGTTTTAAAAGAGGTTTTTTAAATATTTTTTTCTCTGCTACGAAAATTAATCAATCAACTAAATTCTCGGGCAAAATGATCGCAATGAAATGCTTAATCTAGTATATAAATTGGTAATTACATATGTTTTTTATTGCTGAGAAAAATGGAGATCCATGTCGCCAAAATTTCCAATGCGTCGCCTTAAACGGTGTGTACAAAACCCTCAGGACACGAGTCTTTCTCGTACTTGACCAGAGCCCTACAGTACTTGACATGTTAAAGAAAAGGAGTATTGTGTCCCCATTCTTTTCAGCATTCTCCTCCTTTGTAGGATTTCTCCTTCAACTTTTGGTATGTCCAATCAACGATATTAAATGTCGTTGTGTCCAATATATAAATGTATGCCCTTGGGAACTATTATTATTAAGGGCTTGTATTGGGTCATTCAACGGTTTTTGTTTTAATATGCTGAGTCAACTACTTATCTGATCAATGTAAAACTTGGACACGTGTTTTTTCAGACCTTTGTCTTTCCGTTGTCAGGTCGGTTACCTAATTGGACACATTTCGATAGATTTTATTTTTGAAAATGATGCCTTTTTCAGTTATTATTTCGTTTTATGTCTAAAAGGCTTGAGTTTTATGTCTGAAATTACTGCAGAAAACATGGTTTATTTTCCGATGTCAGGTGGAAAAACTCCTACATCAAATACTTTTTTGTAAAATCCAGAAAAACCTCTAAAATTCACTGATTTTGTGTGCCGCCAGCGAGCGCGTGAAGAGATCGTTCTAATGTATACTTTCTGACAACATATTGAAGTTCAAAATCGCTCTGTAAGATTATCGTGCACCAGGGGCCAGGGGTAAGGCCTTAATATGGATTAACTACTCATTTCTAGATCGTTCTATATGTCATAGTCTAATCCACAGACATATAATTATTACTAAGTAGCAGACCAAACATAAGGATTAAATAGCGTGGCAAGTTTCCATACAAAAAATAAGCTACATTTAGTCTTAATGGTACGAAGAAACGTATAAAAATGGGTTGTTTTGGCTGGCTTATACTTGGAACTTATTTGTTAATTCCTAAACTAATCTCTATTATATAGGGTGAAATTTAATCAACCGACCAAATTCATACTAGAGACTCAGTTGGTGATCAAGAACTAGGTTTAGTAATCCTTTTGGCCAATTTCGAAAAATATTTTTTTTTGCTCCCGTACTTGTTGGACTAGTTAAGTACAATTCCTAGTGCAGGTTCTACGGGAAAAAAATTTTTTTTTTTCGAATTTCACCTGGAGGGTCATTAAAACTTGTTCCTGATGACTAACCGAGTCTCCAGTATGCATTTGGTCGGTTTAATTTCACCTAGTATATTTTGTTTGGACACAAGCAATAAATATATTTAAAAGATATCCGAATTAAAAGAGTCCGAAGTTCACGGAGCTAAAATTGCCACGCGTCGACTCGACTAGGTCTTACTATATTATACGTCTGTGGTCTAATCAGTTTTCTCTTTACGCACTTTTAGATAAAGAAGCATTGTGGAAGTACGCTTAGTTCTGTATAACACTTTGACCCTAATTGTGGTAAACATATCACGCTATTTTGTTTTCCCCGGGGACACTCGTTCGTGGTAGAACATTGCGGCTAGAACCATTAAACGTTACATCCAAGTTGCGGTGAAGGGGTTGTGTTACTTTCTTCGGTTTTATCGTTTCTGTGTTATCTATTATTATTTGTATTCTGTAACATGGCGAAGCATCCGTCCTTTCGTCTGCACCATAACTCAAAAACTTTGTATTACCGCGTGTCTCAGTTTTGATAATTCTCTAATCCCTCACTTCAAAATTCTGAATAAAATTGAAAACGTTCAATAATTTGACTCACGTGGTGTTGGAGATCTAGGACAACAGATTAACGATCTACACCGCGTAAATAAAAATATTTTGTGTTTTCCATTTTATTCAGAATTTTAAAGTGAGGGATTAGAAAATTATCAAAACTGAGATACGCGGTAATACATAGTTTTTGAGTAGTAGGGTAGAGAATGATCAAAACTGAGATACGCGGTTATAGAACGTAAGCGACGATTTCTGAAAACGAGACTTTTGTAAATCTTTGATTTGAAAATTATACAGGTTGTAAATGCAAAGTCAAGAATCCTTTTGGGGTATGAAAGTATACACGATTCTGATGTCATTACGAGAAAAAAATATATACCTTGAATTTTCAGCAAAAATTCCATCATTTTTCTAAGCTATGGCTACGGCTACGCAGCTCACCGGCCTCCCCACACACCTAATTGCACCCCGCAACCCGCACCCCTCATCCGAGTGGCCAGCGACCGTGAGGGAGTCCACGCGATTAGTGAATTTTGAGTAAAGAAAATCGTCTTATTATGAGGTACTGGTACTTTATTTAGAGCTCCCAGTACTCCTCTTTACCGATCATTCTAACACACCCTTAAAGGATTCTTGCCTTTGCTTTTACACCCGGTATACACCGTGAAGGTTATTCTCAACATGTCTACATTGAAAGAAGCTGTCAATTTTGTACGAAGTACAACTCACTGACATTTTGAATTCCCATTTGGTACTTCCATCTTTGGATTGACACCATTCTACAGCTGTTACTAATGACCCTTATTATATCTTTCTTTCCAAGCATTTGAAAAAATATATATCCAATTACGAGTGTACTTTGAAACGCGTGACTATTACTTTCCTTTTCAAATTGCAGTTAGAATTACAATAGCGCTTCTCATTCCACGAATATACGGTTCTGATTCCAAACTATTCGTTCCGAATACCTTGATGCTGATTAATTAATGCTATTTTGAACTTTATTGCTCATGTGATAAAAGTCATTCGATCCCAAAGGGCTCACGGTATGGCCTTAATCTGAATTCTGTGGCGAATGTAAAAAAAACAAGTTCTCCAAGATAAAAAGAGTATAATGAAAAGGAGACCGAAGTTTGAAGGGATCATTTTTTACTTTCTAAATCACAGTCTGTCTTGTTACGAGTTTCAAGTGAAACTCCTATGCTCCCACTTTTCTCGCAAGATTATTTCGTCCCAAGGTGATAGAAGGTGAGCCTTCCACTGTACTTCGTCCACAAATACACTCGTACGTGTTTTCTAGGATTAAAACTTACTTGATTCGAATAAACAAAATGATTTAACTTCGATGGAGCAATCAACCATTCATTGCAAACAGTGTAATGCACATACATATATGCACCAATTGATGCATGTATCTGTTGTGATCTAATAAAGGCGACAACGCCTACACAGCTCCCAATGAAGAATTACCATGATAGAAACGCAAGTTCAAGGTGACATCAGCAAACGTATTCAGTCAATAGGATGTGCAAGTAAATCGAAGCTTGCGACGGGTCTCGTTTCCGAGCGAACAACATATAATTTATGGCATTACGAGACAATAGTTTAATGGCAATTAGGCTTCTCTACCAAACTTCTGTTATTTAATATATTGCTATGTTATATATAGTTAAAGCGTTTTTGTAGTTGTTGTTTAGGATTATTTACTAATTAATGCATAAAATAACACTACTTTGCTAGATGCCATAAACCACATTTATTTAAAAATAAGAAAAGCAACTATAACTTGTGCGTTTGGGAAACGGTGCAACCACATTATGACTGTCGTACGGCTTGTGGCAGTTACGAATTGGACACGGTTTTGCAACTAAGCTACGCTTGGAATTTTCAGTTCGATTTTAATGAGCACTACATCTTTCTCACCAAGTGCCTTGTACTCTTTAGTCTTGGATATAGTCCAGTCTCTAAAAATGGCTTTATTGAAAAAAAAACCTTTTTATTACCTAGTTCCACGCATATAGGTACTTTGCCCAAGCCTGATGATAATATGTAAGCTTTCGCATATTTTGACTGATTTCCCGGAATTATCACACGATTATTGAAAGTATTGGTCCTAATACGCTAAGAAAAGCATCGAAGATGAAAAAGAAACGTCACAAAACAAAGTCACAAGAACAGTTCTTACGTTCAGAATAGCGATCCGGAATCCCGTTACCGCATCCCGAGGAAGCGCGTTCCGTTCCCCGCTCTGATGCAGCACTGACATTGCAAACTGGATGACATCCGTCAGGTACTGATGATGCCATTAATCATTATGACGTATTGCTTACGACTACAGACCATTCACTATAATGATCATGCAAATACATGAATGACCGACAGCATGTGCTAGCTGTATTTATTGATTTTAGTAAAGCTTTTGATACCCTTAATTATGACACACTTTATTCCAAGTTGACACAAAATGGTATACAGGGCCCCTTCCAAAATTTACTGAAAAACTATCACACAAACAGATTTACATCAGTCAATATAGGTGGAGTGCATAGCAACCGGTTTCCAACTGAAGAAGGCACCGCTCAAGGTTCAATTTTTGGCCCTACCGAATACCTGTTGTATGTAAATGACATGTGTAACATATTTTCCGAAGGGTCTGTTTACCAGTTTGCAGATGACACATGTTTGTTAGTGTCTCATCGGAATGTTGAAGAAGCTCAAAAAATAATGCAACGTAACTTTGATCTTCTATGTAAATGGGCTCACGATGTCGGACTTGTCATTAATTCACAAAAAACGAAAATTTTACACATTCACTCCCCATACTTACAAACCTTAATCATTCCAAACATCGTTGCCCATGAACATCAATGTTTGCATAAAAACCACTATGCATGTAACTGTGAGCATTTAGAACTTGTCAAACAGCATAAGTACCTAGGTCTCATTATAGATAACCATTTAAACTGGGGTCCACATATGTCTATGTAACAAGCTCCGAGGCATATTATCAAAATTTTGTATAATTAAATTCAAATTACCTTATAACATATTAAGACTGATGTATCTATCACTTGCTGACTCAATAATGAGCTACAGTATTAGTAGTTACGGTCGCACTTATAAAAGCTATATAGATAGTATCTATAGACTGCAATTAAGAATATTAAAAGTCATTGTGCCAAACCACATTAAAAACAAATATAATGATGACGAAAAAGGCTTATTTGACTATTGTAAAATCATAAATATATACAGTAAAATAAAAATGGCTATTATCTGTGAAGAATACGGTAACGAGGTTAAACTAATTAAGAAAATAAGGCCAAAAAGCTTAAGAAACCTAACTTACCTACCCACTTATGAACTACCTACCTATAATAATTTATATGGAACGCGAACTTGGGAATACATGCTTCCTTTATTTCTAAACGAATTATCTATTAATACTCTAAATAGCATAAAAAATTGTAGCAGCAACAAAAAGCGAAGGAGTGCCATAAAGCTTTATTTTCTCGAACATCAGCAGCCTGTGGCTGCGGGTTGTTAAACTTGTATATAAGTCTATGTCTAGTTAGCATAAGTTAGCGATCTCGCCATACCGCGTATAAACCATGTGGTTTTAGTCGGATGGCTTTTATTTTAATCAAAATGTATATATATTTGTCTTTGTAAAATAAACAATAAAAAAAAAAAAAATAAGAAGTCCCCTGGCTTAGGAAATGGTAGCACTGCATATAATGTTGCCAATGGCTCACGTAGCATTCACCCTACTACACATTCCTAATATTTACTTAACTGCGTTTTGTTATACATTAATTAGACTACTCTTCAATGGAAATAAAATCTACAGAATGAAAAAATCAAAATTATCAATTATTTATTGATTTGTATTTCGCAAACAATACGTATGATCTAATGGTATGAATATCTATACATGTATCTCTGTACTAAAATGGTATTTTTTATTTCTTGTTCTAGCTCGACGACTTTTGTTCTAAATCGTCGAGTTCGCGTTTTTGACGATTTTTTCCAGACTTAATGTGAACGTTTTTTTCCGATATGCCTGCAAAAGTGAATAGCTAATTATTATTTGCCCATGAAATTGGCTTTATTTTTAAAGCTGGTAACCCTATTTTACTAACCCGTCATGGCACTGACACGAGATCGAACCTGAATCACGGTGCATTGTTTGCATTTTTGTCTTTCACAAAAAGCGTACCTTCAACACAATCTCTTTTGCACTATTGTTCAACGGCTTTGGCAATAATAATACATAATTTTATACAATAATTTTGGAAAATCTGTTTGACACTATAATGACAGCAAATCTTGACAAGCGGTGATGCCAACATGACGGCAAGGGAGAAGTTATGATGAATTATTTGTACAGCCGGATTTGCGGCAGATTGACGCGGTATATCTTGCTACCTAAGAAGTTGTTTTTGAACTGTCTACCAAACTCAACCGTCAGATGTCACCTGCCAGGTGTTTTTTTTTGCCTTTTTATCTGGCTTCTTATAATGTGATTCCACACATTATAGTATGTCCGAGTTATCATGATATGGGTGGCAGTTCAAAATTGACAGTTATAGTTATGTGCCCTAACGAAATAGAATCTATTTTTTTTAGTATCGAGAAAGTTAATAAAGGCTATCAAATCGATTTTTTATTTGATTTTATCCAAACTGCTTTTTGTTAATTTCTAAATTAATTAAATTAACGAACCAATTACGCCCGAGCTTGAGAGTTTAAAGTTTTTTTTTTGTTTTTCTCGGCGTTTTATCAAAAACAAACCTCAATAACAAAACAAAAATCAACAATAACTGTAACAAACGTCAAAACAAATAGCACGTAAACCAACCGCCACGAAAACACAAACCGCATACAAGATGAACTCATACTGACGCGATCCTATAAGATGGCTGCACCGATTCATCGATGTATTTTCGATTATGTAGTGTCAGTACCTATGGGTTAACGTTCCGATCCACGCATCAAGTAGCAAAAATACATTTTTCTTTCCTGAATCTTTTTTCCTTAAATTTAACGAATACACTGTAATTACTGTTTCGATTTATAGGTAAATATTTTATTGTATTTTTGCAATAATAATATACATTCTTTCTAAAACCTAATATTTTCTTTTGTACCTGGGTGTATGTAGTATGGTGTGAGTAGTATAGGTGAAACGGAAAATTACGAACTGTCACCCATATCATGCTAACTCGAACATACTATAGTTCCGCCAAAGTCGAGTTTTGTGCGAAAAGACTCATTGGAGGTTGTTCAGTTGGTGTTTGTCGTGCAATTCCCATTTCATTTGACATCCCGCATTAATGAATAAAATTAATTTTCGAAATTTTAATGCTGTCGAAAGTTTTCCGTATTTTTATCGCGGCTCTAATACGATTCTACGCCTACATGCAAAGTTTCAGCTGAATCATCCATCATAGTCCTTCGTGAGTTTTGCCGCTGACGGTCAGATGTAAAGATTGAAAGATCTATGTCTCTACGAGCAGCTCTCCAACAGCTCTCCAAAGTTACTCCCGGAAAGAAAAATCGATTGCTTAGTCGTTTGGTCGTGCCTCTGAAATAGATCAAGTCCTCGTGACCTGGAAGCCAGTCTAATCCTCGTCCACGATCGTTATTGTTCTTCGAGCCAGGGAACCTAGTGCAGGCGTTTCAACCTTGGTCCTCTGCTTTGGTTCCATTTTCTGTTATCATTTACGGCGCCTCACGTGAGCTTTGTACACAATCTCAGATTTTGTTACGGAGTGTTTGAAGGTAAAGGATGAAATTATCAGTGCCTAGGTATAGTCTTCTTGCCCAAAAGACTGAAAAATGACTAGGTACATTCTGTTCATTATCCCGGTTGCTATCTTTAGAATTCTCTTGTGATCACACTGTGCATGTGATTTCGAAAACTGAGAGATCTGGATGAGATTAGTCCAGGTTAGGGAACGGTATAGAAAGGATAGGAATCCAGCAGTATGTGAAATGAGCTGCCAATGATAACAGGCGTTAGGAATGTGATCATATGCAGGGTATCTTTCGTTTTGCTGCTGCATAATTCTGGTGAACTGTTTTTCCCTAATAAGCTCGACTGCTTTGGTAAATGATCTAGATTCAAAGACCGGATCATAAAAGAATAAGCCATGGCTGATCAGCTCTCGGATCAGGCAGCAGCAGTGAAGCGCGACGTCGAGTAGCCGGATCGTGCGCAGTGCCGCCATGGCGGTGTGGTGCGGCGCGCGCATACTGCCCCTGCGCAGGCGCGTTTACTCCGTCACTCTTGTGGTCAGTTCCATTTTTCAATTTTCGAAGTTGTGATGTGATGGCATCGTATGATGATTTTTGTTGTGATATTTAAGGAATAAGGAATCATTGCTTTTTGTAAGGTTTCCTGCAAGTAATGGATAAGGTTTATTGATGTTTTGATTTATTGTTTAACTTCTGTACCCAATCTTTAGTTAGATGAAATATCTGATTTTAAAACATCCTAATTTCGCTTCGGTAACTTCAAACAGCTACAAACATTAAGGAAATTGTTGACCCCTAAAAAGTTATTTCCGTGTTGTAAGCTGTGACAAAAAAGTGTGACCACAAGAATTCAATTAACGTTAAAAAATGAGTATTAAATTGAAGTCTAGCAGGATGCGAATTTGTGCGAATAGAACTGTTTTTAGTGTACGCAAAAATGCTTCAAATTTACGTTGTCTAGAATGAACGAGATCCGTCAAATCAGACGTAATGTGCCTGTTATTAAGTTCTGTAAAATGCAAATCTTTTATGTATGTTGTCTTTTATGTTAATAGTTCTTCATCTCTAAATTGTATTTAAACTAATAAAATACTAAATATATGAAATGACATGAAAATTTACAATACAAGTATAAGTATAATCCATAGGTATGTAGATTAAAATCAATAAAAATAAATATAATAAAAACACATAAAATTAAACAAAATTCGGAAAAGTCAAAAATCAAAAATATATAAGGTGGACTTCGTTTATATAGCCAAATTCATACTGAAGACTCGTAGTACGGACTGAGGTTCAATCACCCTTTCTGTGAAATACGCCAAATGAAATTTAGACTTCCTATACTAATTGAGTCGAGGTTGTTCTTCAACAAGTATAAGAGACGCAAAAAGTATTTTTCGTATTTCGCAAACAGGGTCATTGAATCTTGGTCCTGGCCACTTACCGAGTCTCCAGTATGAATTTGGCTTTATAAACGAATGTGACCTTACATGTAGAATCAAAAACTTGCTATATTTTCAACTTTTGTATCAAATCAATGGAATTGTACATTTGTAATTGTTCTTGGAATTTGCGCGCAGCAAATTTAACACAAATACTTATTGCATGCATTTTCAAGAATAACCGCTAATGTAGAGTTTACCATTAACATTCTGAGAAAGAGCTTAAGCTGGATGTTGAATTGAAGTTTTTGATTTTCTACAGAGTAAGAGTGAAAAAAATATGAAATAAATTAGTTCGTATTTAACCTTACGTTATTTATCTTATTCTACTTATCTATCAAGTATGGTGTTTAAGAAAATAAATAATACACAATACCAATAGAGATCGAGATATATTTTTAACCGCTATTTGATTTGATATTGACTGATTCCAGTCCCATAGAGCGGGCCGACATATATCACAAACTTTGTATCGTGTGGCCTTCCATTATCAACTCCCTTCTTTGCATTAGTCCATAGCTAGACTTAGCCCTGTGTTCATTATTGTCTTATAAACTAAATGAAAGTCTCAATATTATATATTCATTTATAGTCTACTAGCCTTTGCCCGCGACTCCGCCCGCGTTTATTCAATTTTTGCGCAGTTTTCGTTTTGACCAGGGTAACGACAATTATGATGAAAAAACCGCATCCCAATCCGTCGATTGGTTCTCGAGTTAAAATGGAATATACCTACAGACAGACAGACGAAAATTAAAAAAAATTTGGTTTTGCCATCAATACAATACTAATAAGCCATTTCGTTTGAAATTTCGCAAAAATGTACAGACAAGACTTTTTTACTACATACTTTAGTATTGGTAGGTATATAGATTTATAGTCTGTAAGGTGTAATACCACGGAAGGTATCCACATCTAAAGGCTCGTAGTTACACTTGTTACAAACAAAATGAGAATTCACAAGATTCTGTTCATTGTTATTTGGTACTGGATTAATTTGGAAATTAAATCAAATAAGTCAGAAAACAGGAAATAATAAAACCTGATTAAAAATTCACAGGTACAACCTATTGTTAGCACAATTGTTAAAAACTACTTACATTAAATTTAAAGCATTCAAAATCCGCTTCAGTAAGTAACTGTTATTATATGGCATAAATAATGTACGTCACGTAAGGAAAAAATGACTTTTTCAGTTTTTTTTTGTCTTGGTCAGGACTCATGGGCGTCGGAAGACGAAAGTCTACGGTGGGGCAACCTTTCAAATATCAACAGGATTTATAGTTGAAAAATAAAAAAACGTACTTTTGTATGTGTACTTAAGTCGTGCTACGAAATCCTATTTTTTACTGTCCAATTCCGTTTCCAGGGGTGGGGGCAGCTGCCACCCTCTTCCCTCCCCTTCCGACGCCCATAGAACCTATCCCTAAATACTTCCTCTTTCAGCCACTGGGTACGAAAATCTTGAAAAAAATCCCTAGTTTAACATTTAACACCCTCAAAGTAACTACCAAAGTTAAGGGTAAGTATGGCATAGGCTAGGAAAAAATGTCCAACACAACACAATTATTTAGCCATTGATAGAGGCGATTATTGATTGGCTCACTGGCCTATTTGTCTTGGACGGGTAATGCGCACGAAACAACAGGTTGGAGTTTTTGCTACAACTGAAATATTTTATATGCAAAAATAAATAGGATTGTAGTAGATTCACTTCGTGTTTGTAATTAACTAATTAATTTAAAAAATTAAGTCAACCCGTAGTTTTTGACCAAAGTGTACATAAATCTTTATACATATTTTAATTGTACGTTCACGTACTAAAAGACGAAAGTATATCATATTTTTCAATTTAAGGAGAGTTATATTTTTAAACGAATCCTCAAAAGTCTGGCGTTGTTGATGTTCTAGGCTCAGTTCCAGCCTTAAGGCGGTATTTCACTAAAATCAGCACTTTTTGAAGTTGTTTACCTGCTTTTCAGAAGAAGCCACTAATTTGATAAATTAGTATATAAATATAGGTACCTTTTCTACTTTTCTTAAGTATAGAAACGCGATTGCAGAACTTTCGCTCGTTAGAAATAATTATTGAAATGAGATCTTCTTCTTTATATTTTTTCATAGTATGCGAAATAGGAATGACATACAGACCTGAACGATACTTTATCAGATAGATTTCAACAATATCAAAATTTTGTTAGTTAGAAATGTTGACAACTATTTTAGTTAATTTTATATTCATTTAAAACCGACATTTTGCATTTTTTTTCCGGAATCCGTCCCTCTCGCACTGCGGGTCGTACCGCATGGAGTAACAGTGACCGTTGAAAAATTCACATATCACCTTAAATTTAGCTCTGTATGTGTAGCTGAATTATCAATATTAGGTGCATATTTATTTTTTTGTTCCATATTCAATACAATAAAAGTCATCGACCATAAGAAATACATATACAATAACATTAGTTCTGGTGAAGATAACCGGCCCGTACCATAAAATCTTGAAGCACGACCGATGACCAAAGTCTATGTTCATTACAAGGTCCGAGTACTTGGTACTCAATCACTTGTATTTTCTTCTTTTTATTTTGTTGTGCTCTTTTAAAATACAACCACGCGTTCATTGTGCTTGATTATTGAATTAGAAGATACCTGTCCAGAAAGAGACTACAGATACTATCCTGCCTGACAAGACTATGAAATAGCATTTTTTATTACATTATTGATTAACGTCTATACCTAGTCGGTGCTTAAATTCTGTCACAAACAAAATTGGCTATAAAATGAAAACTAGTCATGATATTCAAAAAAAGTTTTTTTTTTAAAAAAGGTAATTTAATTAGCTTACTTTAAATACAAAATTTATTCAAAATGATTGCCACCATTTTTCACACAAGCCTTCAATCTTCAATCTTTACTAGGTGTTCTATTTTTAAAATAAATGGCCAGTGACAGTATTTAAGAACCGACTAGGTAAACATAAATAAGTTTATTTTGCAATATAGGTATAATATCTGTAAACAATGACACCTATTCTCGTGTAGCAAATATTAGATTTAGAGCTGCCATAACCTAAAACTTTTCATTGCAAAATAGGCTTTAACGCAGATGGATAAAAGTTAAATGAGTTTGTATTATTTTAGGTTTTTCAACTCTAAATTTAGGGTTTGCTGCACGAGAATAAAAAAACGGCCATGTGCGCGTCGGATTAGTACCCTGAGGGTATCGTACATACTGTTCAAAACACACACTTATTCCCCGTGCAGTTCTAAATTACCAACTTAAACTGACACCTACGATCCATTAAACTCTATGTATCCAAGAGCTCTAATTAAGTCCTTAAAATCTCCTTGAAAAATAAGATATTGGTAAATTTTCTAAGTTAACTGGAAGTGCCCTCTATGTTTTCATGGTGAGCCAATTTGTATGAAATTGATTACGTACAGGGTAATTTTTTTTTTTGCGAAGCCTGATTTTTTAGCATCACAGTTTCAACTTTATCTCTATCAGAGCCCGAAAAGGGCCGACTGACGGACAGACAGTCGGACAACATGAGGTACGGAAACCTCAGAATAAAAAATGAAAATTAACAGAAAATACAATGAGAAGAACGCAAAGCCTTACTTAAATAATATATACTGAAATGAAAAACTAAAAATAAGAGAACATATTATTAATGTGCAATGTAATATATATATTATGATAAATATATGTAGTGAGCACACCATTCGAATAGTCTTGCTAAGAAGAAGGGCAAGAAACTTAGCAAAACATGTTAACTTTATATAATAGTCGCAGTTGCTCATTTCCAGAGCCCCAAAGGGGAAAAGGGGTAACTGGGAGAGATTATTCACACCCGCAAAGTTAGCTAGCGACTATTGTGCATTGTGAACGACGTATACTTAAAAAAGTTTTTCCTAATTCCAGATCGACCCAAACACAGCATTCTTGCGGGCGGCGCGCGCCGGTCAACTCGACACCGTCGTCGACCTGCTCGACTCCGGCGCAGTCAGAGACATCAACACATGCAACTCGGTAACTGTTCTCTCTCTCTCTCTCTTTTTCTATATATATACACTCATCCACACACACATAGAGCCGAATTCGAACTGAGCAGAACCTTTTAAGATGGTCGTTACGATCCCAGCAATTCAGTTGTGGGCGGACCAAATGTGATGCTGTTTCATTTCGCTTTTACGTGCACGCTCGATGAAACCTGCGAAGGCGATACAATCGCACCGATTAGCCGCAGGCAATACTGTGAAGGTTTTCAAACACATTATTGGTTAAAATTAATCTAGATTACGTTTTCGATGCGAAATAAGCATATATTTTTAGGGGTTGTTGTTAAGATAAATATGATTAAAATTACCATATTTTTAGTTCTAATTTGGCGTCGATCTAGATCAGGGTTTCCCTAACTTATTTGGGACGCGCCCCTCTTACTATTAAAAAAAATTTGCGTCCTCTGCCCAGATAATTTTAGGTCAATATTAGATTAGAAAAAATACTGTTAAATAACAAAATAAGTATTTTTAATGCTTATTAAAGTTACACAAAAATCATAGAAAACTAATTTGGTAATACTTATTGGAATGTGATGGATGAGCTTGCATCGATTTTACACTGTACCTGCCTACAAACCTGCAACAGGTGCCCCCCCCCCCTTAGAAGGTCTCTGCGCCCCCCCTGGGAGGCGCGACCCCCACTTTGAAAACCCCTGATCTAGACAATTTTAATGAACTCTGCATAAAATATTATTTATAATACATTCCATAGACACCTCCAATTTTGTTGTTGCGTTTGCATGGAGGTTTGCACGTGATGGCTGTCCTTAAAAATCAGTCCCAGCCATAGAAAAAAACTGTAGACAGAGATTACTTCGTTTTTGTATGCAAAATAATAACTAACATCGATGAAACCTAGAAAGAAGAGCGCTTTCCTTGAGAAAGAGAGTTACAGCAAGTCTCTACAGGGACTTGTGTATTTTTTTATTCAAGCTGGAAGCCGAGAAGTCATATTGAATACGTAAACGTTTCATTTTAGTTTTAAGTAGTTTAATCTTTGCGTGGCAATGTTTTGGTAAAATATGAATCTGTTCTTTTTATTTTATACTAACACTCTTTATGTAGGTGGTAGAGCTGATGCCGAGCTCGACTGTGGAGGTACCACCATCTTACTCGCAAATCCTCCCGAAGTTATTCGGGGGAGAGTAAACCATTGCCTGGGCCCGATGGATGGCGGTATATCCATCCCCAATTGCCGAGCCTTATATAAAACAGACCGGTGACGGGCAGCGGCGTCACTGGTGCAAGGGTTTCGGCACCGCGCTCACCAACCCGCCTGCGCAGCGTGTGTGAGTATGGGCATTTCTTCCAGGAGGACCGCCAAGAGTGGTGAAATCCTGGAAAGGCCTATGTCCTGCAGTGGACGAAACAGGCTGATGGAAATGCAAATAAACAAATCTGAATACATAAACAATTATATTCTGCAACGCCATTGCAACGCGAACAATGACGAGTCTGAAATAATACCATAAAATTCAGCCTTCAGGTTCTATGTGACATAAAATCTGCAAATGATAAGCGCGACCTTGTGCGCTCATGGATTATCAGGCATTTACAATACGTAGATACTTTTACAGCGGTGGATAACCATGAAACACAAATGTTCTTATTACTGCTAAGACCAGGAATTGAGCAATCCTGGACGAGTAAGTTAAAAGTCCGAGCCCGTAGTGTGAGGATTGCTAATTCACGGTCGAAGCAAGTATAGTGCTTTTCTCGAAAATAAAATGAGACATTTTCATGTTTTCATAATAATTACTTATATCAAATATAATAAACTGACTAGGAAATATTAAAAGTTACTTACTTGCTCATATTTGGGCAATTAGTCATGTTTATTGTTATTGATTTCTTCAGCAAAGCATTAGTGGAGTACAATCTATATCAGAGCCCGCTTCGGAACTCATTTTGTAATTTATTTGCACAAAACAATTTCAACTAAAATATAAAGCAACATAATTCCCGCTTTTACGCAACTTTTTTTTTATTATTGCCAGTTGGGCAAAGGTATTTACCGCCATGCAGCCTTTTAGCCTTCATGGATAACGCCATCTAGAGGAACGCTAAGTACTAAGAAAAATAAACAACGAGAAAAACCTCCTTAGTCTCTTATAAACATAGACACGGATAGTTTTAAAAAGAAAACATATGAAATATACTCTGTGAAATTATGGTATTTTCATACGAATTTCTTGGACAATTATTCAGATTTCCTGGACACTTTTAATAGCTCGCCATGTAAAGTATTTTCTGGTAGGTCTTTACAGTATGTAATGGTAATACTACAATGTATTTTCGAGAAAACCAGTTGACATGATAAATAGTTAACATTTGAACTGTGACAATTGGAGTTACTAGGAGGGGGGCGGCCCCCGGCTCCAACATATAAAGCCATCAACAAGTATCTGTTCGCGATTATGTGATCATAATAAGTTAAATAGAGATAACCCTCCATACAAACAATTGCATACAAACAAAAAAACCTAACAAATAACGCCTTAAATTGGATAAAGTATCTTTTTACATCAATGGAACCCGAATTCCTGGGGGGGAGGGGGGGGGCAGGCGTTACTGCCTGTCCCCCGGCCCCTAACTACTTAAGGTAGTAAAACCGAATCTCGGTGCAAAATGCACATGAATGAATGACACTTTATTGTACAAAGAAAAGGCATAAAAAAGAAAACAGAGTTTTGGTAACAAAATTTTGCACAAAGGCGGACTTATCATTTAAAGCGATTTCTTCCAGCCAACCTTTGGGTCGTGAAGAAATTATAATAACTAAAGTAAATGGGAACAGACAACAATGAAATTAAAAAAAAACTTAATAAGTAAAGTCAAAGTTCAATAATGATTCAATAATGTCAATGTATAAATACTTGTATATTCTGGTACTTGCTTTATGTGTATATTATAAGAATATTGAATATTAGTGTACTTGTATATTATAATATCATAATATTGTTTTCCTTACCTTTGAATAAAAACTATGCAAAATTGCGTTTTAAAGCAATTAGCGGAAATTGATTACTAATAATAATCTCGCATTAAATGATGTTATTTTATATCCTAAATTTTGATTACATTCGATTACAACAACAAATACGCTTTTAAGTTTGTTAATCGAATGCAATCAAAATATAAATCATAAAATGATATAATTTGAATGTGAAAACTTAATTATTACCAATAAATTTCCGTTAAGCGCAATTTTTGCACACTTTTTATTTAAAAGTAAGGAAAACAATATTATGATGTGCATTTTGCACCGAGATTCGGTTTCACCACCTTAAGCCTATGATCGTGACCGTGAAATCATTCACTGTTTAAAATCGAGGCTTTTACGTACGCTGTCATAAGAGCGATAACGTTTATAATAAAATTGTATGCATGTAATGTAAGTATGAATTTATTATCAAAAGGACAATCGTTTTTTTGATGTAATGTTGATTGAAAAATCTCGGTTACGGTTTTTGCTGTGAATGGAGGCTCACAATAGGCAATACAACAAACATATCTGTGTGCTACATCTTACATGTATAGTTTTCATGTCATAAAACTAGTGTAGGTACGGTGTAGTATATTTGTGAACGCTTTTCATTCGATATGGTTGCCCTTTTTAAAGAAAAATAAACCTTACTGAAATGCATTAAAATCAGTAAGCAACAGCATATCACTTGCTTGATTACAGTATGGTTCACATTTTAAATATCTGGGTATGTAGCTTATATACTTATATAAACTGTATACGTACATATAAAGTGACTTACGTTTATACAGCCTAATTCGCAATGAAGACTCTGTAAGACCAAGACCAAGGTTCATCGATGAACAGTTTGCGAACAAAGAAAATTATTTTTTTATGCCTCTTTACTTGTTCAAGTACAACCTCCAATTAGTATGGTAAGTCTAAATTTATTATTGCATATTTCACAGAAAGGGTAATTGAACCTTGATCCTGGCCACTTGCCGACTCTCCAGTAAGAATTTGGCCGTTTTATTTTATTTTAGTAACCGAAAGTCACCGTAATCGTAAAATTTAATAACTGAATCTTTTTAACCTTACTGTGTAAAACCGGAAATGTTCACTAAGGTACTCAACATTATTCATGCCATGAGCGGTATAGACTTACTAAATGGTAAGTGACAGGACCTAGTAGACCTGCCCTGTACCCTTACTAGGAATTATTAGACCAGGCCACTAGACACTGCAGAAAGGAGGTTACATTCATAAACACCCACGATTATGGAACTAACACATACGGTTTCACTTAAACATTAGAAGCATTTAGCTTTTTCAGCATTTCAAACACAATGCCCAACTGACAACGTTTTAATTATTTGTGCCATAGCTGTTTTTTAGGGTCCGCCAAGGAACCCTTTTAGTTTCTCCATGTCCGTCTGTCCGTCTGTCCGCGGCTTAGCTCAGAAACTATTATTACTAGAAAGCTGTATTTTGACATGGATATAAATATTAATCACGCCAACAAAATGGTAAAATAAAATCTCGAAAAATATAGTTTTTTAAGTGTAGGTACCTCTCTTACACGTAAACTGGGGATGATTTTTTTTCTCGTCTATCCCATAATGTGGGGCATCGTTGTTAGAGTGGAGTGTCCCCCCCCCCTCCCCCTTTTCCGGCTAAACGGTTGTTTATAGAAATGTGAAAAAATTAGAAGTAGTATATATAATGAATTTTAAAAGAAAACTATCACAGCTAAGTAGGCTTTACAGGTTTACGAGTGCAGGTCGCGCCAAACTTTTGGTCCCCTCTAATGTATGGGACTAGAAGTTTGGCGCGGTCTGTATTAGTAGACCAACTTATAAAATATACCGGGCAACTGAAAATAAATTGTAGGGTAGATTATATATCGGCAACTGATTACATTCAAGAAGAAAAAAAAAATTCATTGGAATGTGGTCGATTAGCGATACTCTGTCATCTCTTGAATTTTTTTCACTTTGAACTGAAGGACCTTATATAATATTAGATAAAACTAGTGTTCCTAAAACTGATGATGATGACCTTAAATATTTGAAAACGAACACATTTTTCAGCAGGTTTCCATAACATTGACTAACGTACAGTGTTCTGTCTCGTTTTCAGAATGGATTGAACGCGTTGCACCTCGCCGCTAAGGACGGCCACATCTCAGTGGTCGAAGAACTGCTCAAGCGCGGCGCCACCGTCGACGCCGCCACTAAGAAAGGTAATCTACGTGACATTTCAAGGGTACGAGCCTGGAACTATGAACGTACAATATTTTTTTGTCTTTGGTTGGCTGTCAGACAGCAGATATACAGGCTGTAAAAATGATAACCATTTTCCTTAAAACGGGGGGTTCTACCCATTAATATGAACAACTTTTACAATGAGGCCAACCCTGAAATCGCGGAAACCAAATCAGCTGTTCCATAGAAAAGGAACTAAAATCAAACAGCAAAAGTGAGTCCTCCTATCCGTTTTTAAATATTTATAAAACAGCTGTTCTTTTTTTTTGCTATTTCAGGGTTGGCCCCATTGTAAAAGTTGTTCAGATTTATGGGTAGAACACACCGTTTCAAGGAAAAAGGTTATCATCTTAACACCCTATATAAGGTGACTTTCGTTTATATAACCATACTGGAGACTTGGAAATGGTCAAAACTTTAATGACCCTCCCTGTGAAAAACGCAAAATAAAATTTTGACTTCCTATACCAATTGGGTCGAGGTTATTCTTGACAAGTATAGAGGCATAAACAGTATTTTTCGTATTTCGCAAACAGGTGATCTTGGTACTAACCACTTACCCAATCTTTAATATGAATAAGGCTATATAAACGAAAGAATTGCTCAGCGCACAAATGAGCTGAATTATCTGTTTGTACGTGCATTATGATTTATTCGCCCTCCAAGGAACTCAAGTTAGCGAGCTAACATAGATATAATTATATTGTCAGGAAACACAGCACTGCACATAGCATGCCTCGCGGGCCAGGAGGCGGTGGCGCGGGCGCTGCTAGCGGCGGGGGCGAAGGCGGACGCGCAGTCCGCGGCGGGGTTCACTCCGCTGTACATGGCGGCGCAGGAGAACCACGCCGGCTGCGTCAAGATGCTGCTGGCTGCCGGCGCCAGCCAGACCCTCGCCACAGAGGTAACATACCGGCTACCTTGTCGTTGCTACTGGTCACAGCACTGCTGGCGATGCTACCGTCGTCTGTGCATGACAGTGGGTCTCGGTCCAACGTTTACACTGAGTAAAGAGACAGAGGCGTTTTTTGACTCCCTTAAACATGTTCATGGTTTTGACATTTGTTTCAATACGTATCGTCATAAACACAAGCACGAGCAAAAACGTGTTTTTTGGACTGTTTCTGTTTACCTACTCAAATACTTAATAAATGGTTTTGAAAATATTGGGTTTAAAATGGATAAAGCAGAAATTACGACTAGCAATCATAGAAAATTATAAAGACGAGGATTTTACCGAAGATTCTTCTTCAATTATGTGTTTTTTGTCTATGGTTATATATAGAGCCTAACTAAAATGCGCGTCGATATTTTAATTTGACAATTATGCATTTGCTGTTATTGTCCACTGGCTGACTTGAGAAATCTTGTAGGTTTCTATATATTCTATATCTGTGTGAAATTTTATAACTGTGAATTTTCAAGATGCTAACACGGTCATAGAAGAAATAGTAGTACTACGTACAGAAGATCTTCTGCAACGACACCTAAACAAAAAGCTTTTCTCGCAACGTGGAAATAAAGTGCAATTCAGCTCGTACTTGGCAATTTCTCCATGTTCAGTAGCAAGGACCGTAACAAAATTTCTTGTAAAACTAGTGAAGAACGTTGTATATTATTGCAGTTATGATTGAAGGAATCTCAAGAAGCCTCGGCACCCAATTTGATCTCAATTCTTTTTTGACGAAGCCGATAATCCTGCACTGACTTTGTACTGAACTCGGCCCCTTTTTCACATTTATGTTTTTGGTGGAATTCCACTGACTCGCGTATGTTTGTCTTTTTCATCGGAACTGGAGCTAAGCTCTTGTCATACGCCAAACCAATACTCGGAGAATACAAGATTGACTGTTTATGTGACTCGCTTTCTTCCAGGATGGCTTCACACCGCTGGCTGTAGCGATGCAACAAGGTCACGACAGAGTGGTAGCTGAACTGCTGGAGTCTGACACCAGAGGGAAAGTCAGGTTACCGGCGCTTCACATCGCTGCGAAGAAGAATGATGTGAAAGCTGCTACTCTGCTTCTCGAAGTTAGTGTTTACACTATAGTTACAAAATAAAGGGTTTGTCGATAAAGACTGAGGTTAGGATTAGGCCCAGTCCCGAAATGTAGCCGACGCTGAAAGATGTTTTGTATGAAAGTATTTCGATCTCTGCTCGCACCTAATTGTCTGGATTACGAGTTTTACTGGACGTTTAGGATGCCTTTGTTTTCGTTTGTCAAGCCGTCACAAACTTCTTAAAACGTCCTTATACCTAGAATGCTAGTATACCATACCATAAACCAGGCATTGGCAATCTTTGGGAAGTTTCGGGCCAAACAGTAATACACTCATGAATTACCTAAATGAAAATAACGATGCAAGCGGTGCGTGAACTTTTATTTATTCAAGTTTCATCAGACTACAAAAGTCACGCTTTGTTCAGATAGGCCAAGATGTTTAGCGAGGTCTACTTTAAGTACAGTTGCGCGACTTTCCGGTAAAAAAAGTTAAGTCCGATTTTCGATTGTTCACGGGCCGCAGTCAAAATCGGAGGTTGCCCTACTATACCATTAACACTGCAGATCTAAAAGTGTATTTACCCTGGTTTCCAGAACGAACACAACCCCGACGCGTGCTCAAAGTCCGGATTCACCCCCCTCCACATCGCCGCGCACTACGGCAATGTGGGCGTGGCTAAAGCGCTGCTTGCGGCCGGCGCAGACGCAGGCCGTGCGGCCAAACACAACATCACCCCGCTACATGTGGCTAGCAAGTGGGGGCAACTGGCCATGGCTGATCTACTGTTGGAACATGGTAAATTTATTGTCTATTCTCTAATGAAGTAGCACAAGCGTACAACAAAGATGTGGGCGTGATTAAACTGTTGTTGGCAATACAGATGATGGCTGATCTACATTTAGAATCTCTTTAACTCTCTTATTTCTCAGTATCACAAAAAAAATAGTAAAAAATAGATGATTCAGGTCATAGTTTGGACCCACCTTAAGATTAAGAGCTGGCTTACATTTTCATGCGAAAATTTAAAATTTTCAGCACCTAATTTATCGTCTTAGGAAAGACTTTAAAACTGTTGAATACATGTTAAACATAGACCAATATTTTGAATTGATCAAATACATTAGTACGTGGGACGCACTATAAGTTTCCGGAATGAATATGAAAAAATACTATTAAAGGTACAAAATTAATTTATTGTTTTTCAAAATAATCTCCCTTGGCGTCTATGCACTTTTTCATTCGATCAAACCAGTTTTGAAAACTTTTGTGCCACTCCCCTGTGGTGACCTCTGAAACGTGTTTTTCATACTCCTCGACAGCCTCTTCTGGTGATGAAAATCGTTGACCGCGTAATTGGTTCTTAATTTTTGGGAACAGAAAAAAGTCACAAGGTGCCAGGTCGGGACTGTATGCAGGATGACTCATGAGCTCTACATTTTTCGTCTTCAAAAAGTCGTTTGTCTGTCTGGCCGTGTGAGAACTAGCATTGTCGTGGTGCAGGATGATACGGCGTTTACGGTTATTTTTACGGAGTTCGTCAATAACTTCCGGCAAACAAATGGTCGTGTACCAGTCACTATTCACGGTACGACGATTCTCTAAAGCAACAGTAGCCACGTGTCCAGTTTTATTAAAAAAAGAAGCAATCATCCGCTTAGATGCACTTTTCACGCGCGCCACTTTGGTTGGTTTCGGCTCATCTTGAAAGACCCATACGCTCGATTGCTGCTTTGTTTTGGGATCGTAGCAATAAATCCATGTTTCGTCACCTGTTACTATGTCCCACACCAAATTTGACGCACCTTCGTTGAATCTGGTAAGCATGGCACTGCACCAAGTGACGCGGTCCGTTTTTTGAGACTCGGTCAAGTTGTGTGGGATTCACCGCGAGCACAGCTTTCTCACACCCAAATGTTTGTGTAGGATTGATTGTATTTGACTCATGCCTATTTCTAAGGATGCGCGAATTTCATGGTAGGTCACATGCCTGTCTGTTTCAATCATACGGCGCACAGCATCGATGTTTTTGTTGGTCACAGCGGTGGACGGCCGACCATCGCGAGATTCGTCACTGAGATTGATACGACCACGCTTGAATTCTGCAAACCAGCTATAAACAGTCGTCTTGCATGGTGCTTCATTGCCAAAAGCTGTTTCAAGCCGAGCGATGCTCTGTTGAGCTGTCTAATTACACTTAAAATCGTAGAAAATCATACTACGAAAATTTTCCCGAGTTAAATCCATGTTGATGCAGACACACAATTTTTTAAATGGCGCCACAAGGTAAAAACAAGAGACAGTCAGATGAAACAAACTGCATTCTACAGCCAAAGAGTTCTATTTTCAAATGTTGCAATAAATTTTTAAATATTGTTTATGTAAGTGGCCAGTTCCGGAAACTTTTAGTGTTACGTGTTACCTATGTATCACATTTGCAAATACAACTTTGTACGTTTTGGAGTAACCAATCTCCTACACTTCGTTTACAGAAAAATAATCACATTGTTAACTTCATCTTTCATTTAAGTTCAATAACTTTGCTAAAAAAAATTGCCAAAACATCTAACACATAAATTAGTTGGATTTTTTTTTATGATGTACCTATATTGCATAAATAAATATTTTTGACAATTTAAACAATCAACTACCATTGTTATCGTTTCAGGGGCCAACATTGCGGCAGTGACGCGAGACGGTTTGACACCCCTGCACTGCGCAGCTCGCTCCGGGCACAGCAACGTGGTGTCGAGATTGTTGCAACACACCGCGCCGATTACTAGCAAGACTAAGGTACACCTCATGGGAACTAGGCCTTGGTTACACGGCTTTTATCTTAGGTACAGGATTACATTTAAATGTTCTAAGAGTGCGTTACAAGATAGAAAAACTGGTCAAGTGCGAGTAAGACTCACGCCTTGAGGGTTCCGTACTATCAAAATAAGAAAATAGACTCAAATGGTTTGAATAAAATTACAAACTTATCAGTACCTACAAAATGTATGACACAAAACCGTAGTATTAAGCTTAGTATTCGAGTATGTAACCCTAAACCTATATTAAAAATCGGCGTTTTCAGTATTTCTTGTTCAAAGATGTAGAGTATGTGACACATAATGTATAAAAAAATTCAAATTCCTAACTACAGGTCTAGCGCATAACTGAGGTATGGGAGCGGCACGGGAGGGGTGACAAGTGAAGCAAGGCTGACGCCCGACTGAAGTTACGCGTCGTTTGCCGTTCCGTAAACACACACCTCCCGTACCGCTTCCATACCTCAGGAACAGACTCAGTTATGCGCTAGACCTGTACATTCGTTTTTGAGATAGACCCGTAACAAACATCGTCTATAATCATTGATATAACAAAAGGTAGATACGGTCCGTTCTTATATCGTCAACTGAAAAGTGGACCTCTTTTTTAAACAAGCGCCACCGAATAACAGAGATAGAGCGACGAGCTTCGATAGTGGCGCGAACGAGACACACAAAACAGTACCGCATCTACACTTTTGTTTTATCTAAGTGTAAAATAGACAATCTTGATGAAAAAAAAATCTGCTCCTTTTTATGTATGGGACCCTGAAAATGTATTTAATTTAATTTTTAGTTACAAAGTTATTACCGAACATACTCGTACTTACAGATAGGACGACAACAAACATAATGCTTTTTTTTTCTTTTAGAACGGTCTAACGCCTCTCCACATGTCCGTTCAAGGCGAACACGTAGAGACGGCCAAAGTTCTACTCACAGAGGGCGCCCCAATCGATGACGTCACAGTAGATTATCTCACAGCTTTGCATGTAGCGGCGCATTGTGGACACGTCAAGGTAATTTAGACTTTAAAACTAAAAGGGCAAAGTCTTTATTGCACTGCAAAAGGTTAAACTCACAGAGGGCGCCCCAGTCGAAGTCACAGTTTTGCATGTAGCAGCGCATTGTGAACACGTCAAGGTAATTTAGTCTTTAAACCTATCGTGGCAAGGTCTGCATTGCACTGCAAAAAGTTATACTCACAGAGGCGCCTCCGCCGAAGTCACAGTTCATTACCTCATAGTTTTTGACGTAGCGACGTATTGTGATCACGGCAAGGTAATTTAGACTTTAATCCTAAATGGCAAGGTTTTTAATAGTTTTTATTGCATGCAAAACGTTTTTCTCACAGAGGGCGCCCTAGTCGAAGTCATAGTTCATAACCCCACAGTTTATCACGTAGCGGCGTATATAGTCACGTCAAGGTAATTTAAACTCCAAACTTAATAGAACAAACTATAGTTTTACTTACGGATGGCGTCTCAATCGATTACGTGACAGTTAATTAAATAATTACCTCAGCTTTGCACTTAGCACAGTATATTGAACACGTTACGTCTTTATTCCATTATTATTTTCGAGGACACCTCAATCGACGTCGATTTTACATCAAAAAGCCACGTGCCAAAGTCATTAAGACTCATGTCTTCTAATTTCCAGGTAGCGAAACTTCTGCTGGACAGAAACGCGGACGCTAACGCGCGGGCACTCAACGGTTTCACGCCACTACACATCGCGTGCAAGAAGAATAGGCTCAAAGTTGTCGAATTGCTGTTGAAGTATGGCGCTAGTGAGTGATTTCTTTAGACTTGAAAATTAATTTACTAAAATCTCTTTTGGAAAGATATTTTTTTTGCCATTATCGTCGTCTATTTTCAACATAATTATGGGGATTTAACTGTAAATACTGTATTTATTAACTGATTTATGGTCTGCAAGAATCCCCAAAAAATACTTAAAATAAACCAGAATGCAAAAACGACCCTAATACACTTAGAGCTCTTAATTAATTAGAAGTCATAACATTCATCAGACTTTGTGAACTCGAGGAACATTGTTTTGTTTACAAAAATTCAAACTACTGACAGCGGGATATCATGTACATTAATTTTTTTAGGTAAAAAAGGTGGCGTTCAAAGCTGTGTCCCAACAATGACTTTATGAACGTAGCCCTAGCTTTGTATAAGTGATATTCTAATGCATTGTTTATTTTTTCAATTCCCCAGGTAAATCAGCGACAACAGAATCAGGTCTGACCCCGCTCCACGTGGCTGCGTTCATGGGCTGCATGAACATAGCTCTCGTGTTACTCGGCGCGGGTGCAGCGTGCGACGCGTGCACCGCGCGCGGGGAGACCCCCCTCCACTTGGCGGCGCGCGCGCACCAAACTGACCTAGCGCGCGTGCTACTACGTCACTGCGCACAAGTTGAAGCACGGGCCCGCGAGGAACAGACGCCGCTGCACGTCGCGGCGCGGCTTGGCCACGCGGATATCGCCCTTCTGCTGTTGCAACACGGCGCAGACGTCAGCGCCGCCACTAAAGACTGCTATACGCCCCTGCATATCGCCGCTAAGGAAGGTGCGTCACATTGTTGGGCCCAGTAGTTTAGTTTCAAAGTCGGTGTTGGGCATAACTCAAGAATTGTTTGCCCGATTGAACGGAAACTTGAAATGTAGGTGTAGAAATACAAAAGGACTCCCGTAAATATAAGAAAAACTTTCGATGAAGTCAGATTGTTAAAATATTTCATTAATTTATTTAGGCGTTTTTTAAGGCAGATAAATCTTTATCGATGGAACTCGTACATGTTACTAATTTTACCAGGTCATACGCGAATAAAACATTATTTACCTTTGTAAGCTGATCTGTCAATCATAATAAGACTAATAAAATAAAATAATTTGATCACATCTCTCATTTTCGTAAGGAGTTAAAATGGTTGCCAATCCGTCTTCGCCGAAATTTTCATATTTTATTATTGTTCTCTTTAACATAGTCAAGAATCCACATTCCCCCGCTTACCTTCGTGAGCGTTTTGAATTTTTGATCCCTAGAGACAGACCCCTACGTACTGGAACTACGTCTGTCCTTAAAACTCCAACAAACAATACTGGTGTTTATGGTAATTCTTTTAATGTCCATGCAGTCAGACTTTGGAATGCTCTTCCTCATTTTATTCGCGACTGTCGTACTATCAGTTCTTTTAACAAAATGCTGAAAGATCACTACCTCTCGCTTTCAGATTAAAAATCATTATATATATGTATATTTATGTGCTTTATTATATAGTATGTATATTAATGGTATTATATAGATGTAGTAGTAAGTATTGATATTTTATTATTTTATGTTTAGTTTAACCTTTTTGTATGTTAGGCAATTTTTATTAATAACTGATTTTTTTTTGTACACGTGTATGATTACTCTTTTGTTATATATTTTTTTACTCATTCCTTAATAGTTTGCTGTAAGAAATCTCTTATTAGAGATAAGCTTACCCATATGTACATACCTTTTTATTGTTACTTTTTGTATTAATGTTTTGTGTACAATAAAGAATAAGACTAAAAGAGCAAGTTGATGACATTTTTCGCACCCTAAGGATAGGTAGTGATAAATTAAACCGATTCTGGAGGCTTTAATTTTAGTCTGTCTAAACTAAATTTTATTTATTCCAAAATACATAGTTATTTAGTGTTCACAACATAATCTATATTACTTTGAAAAAATGACAGTTTTGACAGCACTAAAACTAAAATTGAAGTCAGAATCGACTTTAGTGACTACCTAGACACCTCCAGTGTACCAAACCTGCAGGTTTAAACGTAAATAGTGACAGACAAGACTCATTACATACTTTTTATTGTGTATTATATGTATTTTGTGTCCTGGTAATTCTTACCAAGTTTATCTTTTATTAATTTACCAGGCAAAGAAGAAGTGGCTTCGATCCTACTCGACCACGGGGCACCAATCGAGGCGGAAACCAGAAAAGGCTTCACCCCACTCCATCTGGCGGCCAAGTATGGCGACATCAACGTAGCCAGATTGCTCCTAGCCAGAGGCGCGCAGCCAGACGCTCCCGGAAAAAGCCATATAACGCCACTGCATATGGCCACATATTATGGCCATCCTGATATAGCGCTGCTGTTATTAGATAAAGGTTTGTAAAAATTATCATGAATCACTTTGAACTGGGCCCATAACCTACCCGGGCATATTTATTTACATTACGCATCAGCTTAGAAGGCGGGTGTGAGTGAAGAGATGGATATGGCAAAAGAACCTCTGAATTTATGCTGCCTAAATTAATTAACAGTCTACCAAACACCCTCAGAGATTCGATTAACGCACGAAACGTTAAACATAAATTAAAGAGGTATTTTTTAACTGTTATCTAAACAACAATTCTTTATTATAATTGCTATTATTTATCAATCTGTTACGTTTTAGATTGAAGTGTCATTGTTTTATTAGGTTAGAAAGTACATTCTTGTAAACTTCTAACAATAAATCTGTTATTATTTATTTTTCATATGTAAAAGTGATTTTATCAAAACAAGAATGATATCATTATAATATATCCTCCTGTATAGCAGCTAACAGTGTAAATCCTTATATTCCATCTAACAATTCAAACTGATTGTAATACGCTGTTAGTAAGCTCAAATAGTCCTTATGATAATAGTATTAAGAATGTATCCAATTAATATCTACACACGTAATTTTATTTGTTATTCTGCATTCTTAACAGGCACGATGTGCGACTGTGTTCTTTAATGTGTGTAGTTCTACCCTCAGACATAATCTGTTTTTTATAAAATAACTACCTACTTCTACTATGTTACTCGAAAAGCTAGGAGAATAGTTGAATAATGTTTTCAGACGAGACTTGGAACTGGGTGTACATAAAAACCCCAAAAGGTTTCTGATACACCTTCGTGTAAAATTGCATGTCATGTTATGTTTGATTAAAAATAAATAAATAAATAAAATAAATAACATAGCATTTTCGGAGCGTCGACAAGGAAGGGGATGCGCTGACATCTTCAAACCCGCTTTCTTAAGTTATTCGAAAAGAACAGTTTTTTTCGTCACAAAAGCACATTGTGAATGTTTTTAGTTTTTTTTCTTAAGCTACAACTAGGCTGTATACGCTATAATTTTTTTGCGTTCACAGCGTATGTTCATTTATAATAACCATCGATATTATTACAGCATAGATAGGCATCCTTGTCATTGGCTAAGCTGGGACAAAAACCTGTTCGATATGTTGCTTGGGTCTTCTGAAAGATTACAGAGTAACTTCAATTTATGTTGCAACATACTTAGTTCACACTGTATACATTGTGGCATTTTGGTGGTCATGGAAACGAAAACTGGCGATTGTACTGAACTCGTCCAACCAACAACTTTTGAACTATGAAGCCAAACGTGAAATCGCGTTAAAAATCTTCTCTATACGTCTATATTTTTGGCGATGTCATGTTTGGCTCGGCAGCAAAACTAAAAAAGTTCTCGGTATGGACGAGTACTCTCGCCACTTTTATTTCCGAAAACTGTATATTTAATGGTGTATACTTTAGACATTATGACATTCATAATACGGCTCTAAATGAAAGCTAAGAGTCCGTCGTTCGCTTCAAAGCTAGACAGTACAAGCTAGAATGTTGTCCCTAGGTGCGTCCCCACATTCGTTGGCGAAAAATGGACATTCAGCGCTTCACATCGCATGTCGAAACAACCATCCTGACATTGCGTTCGCACTTTTGGAACATGGTAAGTTTTATAAGCACCTTTTAATTTATTCTACTGATTCTCTAGTACTTAGAGTAGCGTCAGCAAAAGATGTCAAGCGGCAGCCAAACAATATTTCATTCATTAATAACGTTTCGAGCTCAGTGCAAAGTGCATAACATAAGTTTCTTTACCTTATTTTAAAATAAAATGTATGAAATAAAATAGTTTCATCTTATTTTGCGACTATTGTTGAATAGTTATCAGGGGTTTTTAGCAGAATTACGTCATTTTATGCATTGCGTTGTAAATGAATGGGTATACAAACTTAAAAGCGTGTTTTAAGTTTGTGTGCCCATTCATTTACAACGTAATACATAAAATTACAAAATTTTTGTAGAAAACCTAATTGACACTAAATAATGTTCGCGAAATGCCATATATCACATTTATTTAGTACTTTTTATGCAATAGTAAGAAAAACAATCATAAGTTGTGCATTTTGCACCGAGCTCGAAACGTTCCCCCTTAATTGTGATATATTTTAGGAAGTATATAGAGTGCTGCTAGCAACTGTTTATTTTATTAAATAAACTTTTAAATAGTTAACATTATCCCGAGAACATTTATTTATTTTACTTTATTCTGTACTTGTTTTTCTGTATGCAATAAAGAATTTAAAACATATCTCGGCGTTTTGTCTTCAGACAAAGACAGTAAGAATGTTAATCCAAACTATTTTTTTTGTACGTAGTACCATGCTGTGCGAGTATAGACAGAGCGACGATGTGAGCATGAGACCGTCTGCCATTTATAGATTGTTTCTTTATCTGCGCGGGCTATATGAATATTCTTTCTTAAGGACGGTCGTCATGAGCGCAGTAAATCGGTTGTGGGCGTGACCAAATGTAATACTACTTCATTTCGCTATTACTTGCACGCTTGATAAAACTTCTGAAGGTAATATAATCGCACCCATTTCCAGTACAAAATTTAAAAAGCGGGTGTCAAGAGAAAGAAAATTTTGGCAATACTGTGAAAGTTTACAAACATATTTTTGGTTAAAGTTAATCTTTATTACATTTTCGATGCGAAGTTAGTGTTATTTTTTCATTTTATCTAAAACAATTAAAACACATTCGGTTACGCTTTTGGTACAAATCCGTATATGTTTCTTAAGGGATTGTTGGTAAAATATGATTGAAATTTTGTTCGTGTAATATACGCACGGCTAGTGCGCCTGCTTTTGCTTTTTATGACTTGGCTCTGGATACGCTGTGTCTATATATTGACTGATTTATTTTCGACACATATTTTTTACTGTTTCATGGAACTACAATTTTAGTGTGATGGCCATCCATTTTTGGGCGAGAAAATGTGGTTCCTGTATAGCGATTAGAAATCGTCGTGTATTCAAGCAGAAGACTATAGCGTGTGACGTAAGATTCACATATTTGTTCCTTCCCAGACGCAGACCCCGGAGTGAAGTCTAAAGCCGGGTTTACACCGCTGCACATGGCGGCGCAGGAGGGACACGAGGATTGTGTCGAGATGCTGATCGAGCGAGGGGCTGACGTCAACATGACCGCTAATAACGGTGAGCTTCCGTACTATAGGTGCTCTGCATCCAGACGTTGCAATGTCGTCCAAATAAGGGTATTCATCAGAACGTTATAACGAAGAGTTAATCAAAAAGTCATGATGACACCAGAGTTAAAACATCCTTACAGTTGTCCCACGAAAGTGCTCAGACAGAGCAATAAAGAATATGCATGTAAATTTTTTAATGCACTAATCGTTAATATATGATCAAATTAGGGCCATGAATAAAATTTACAGCTAAAGTGTCCATATTTCATAGTTATAAAATCAAAATAAGTTTCATAATAATCTTCCACAATTCAAACGGCTGCCATTTTAGCGCGCATCCAGTGACGTCACATGATACTGCTCTTGCTTGCGGTGTATGGCGAGTGGCCGGTTTTTTTCATTATTTTTGATTAAAACAACCTATTACAAAATATTTGAGAATTTTATTTTACATTTATTAATTTTGAACTTAATATTTTATTATGAAATGTACTCACTTTGTCACAAATGGCAGTTAGCCAATAGTGAGGGGTTTTGCATTTGCGTTTCATTTCATCAAAATGTTGTATTTTATAATGGAAATAATTATTTAGGTGGTAGAGCTGATGCCGAGCTCGATTGTGGAGGTACCACCATCTTACTTGCAAATCCTCCCGAATTTATTCGGGGGAGGGTAAGAGAACAGCTCTCAGGCAAAACCAGGCGGCCCACCAATGCGTGGGACCGATGGATGGCGGTATATCCATCCCCAATTGCCGGGCCTTATATAAAACTGACTGGTGACGGGCAGCGGCGTCACTGGTACAAGGGTTTCGTCACGGCGCCAGCCAGCGTGTGTGAGTATGGGCATTTCTTCCAGGAGAACCGCCAAGAATGGCGAAATCCTGGAAAGGCCTATGTCCAGCAGTGGACGAAAACAGGCTGATGGATGGATAGGATGGAATTATAAAACTATAAAATAAAATAACTATTTTGGTCATCATTAAATTCTACTAAGTAAACAGAATACAAAAAACGCAATATATTACTTATTTAAACGACATGCATGTTCTCTATTGGGCGGGGCCTGCAGGGCGAGAGAACTACGTACAGTTTTCGAACAAGAAGTTCGGAGTCTCGCCCCTCAAGCCCCTCACAACCGCTCCGTCCGACAACTGTGTGCCTTCGTTGGACAACTGTGTGGATTTTTATCTACAACAGATAAATTTCATTTATTTATTACACTTCATGTACACGAAAACAGGACATTTTAATCACGCTGTACAAAGGCGACATTTATTGCTAATTTCGTGGCTACAGTTTTAACTACCGAGAACAACACTTGCCAAATTACATAAACAGGAAGTAGTTTGAGATGACACATCAACTTTTTAACGCGAGTCTAAAATGCAATCTTAGATCTACGACGATTTTACCCATAATACTTCAATTCGCAGTCCTGCTCTAACACTTTACTTTTAACTGTCTATCCTACCCTAGTCAAATGCCGCGCACGCAAAACATCAGTTATTTTGAAATCCCGGCTACACTGATGGTTTTTTCATTTTTATGGAACAGTCTGCAGCTGCTTTATACTAATATCAGTTATATTATGCAAAGTTTCAGATCTGATTTCAAGTATTCATTGAATGCTATCGGTTTATTGTACGGTTTGGAGGTAACTTTGTATTTTTTTTCTATCGAGAAAATTTAATGGAATCAAGTTTTCACCATAGCGTTGACATAGCATTAGTTCTCAACTTTACCATATACACTAATAAATTTTATTTCTACAGCAACAAGTGTGTGCAATTTTTTTGCTGTATTAAGTTATTGTAAAACAGTCTACTGTATTCATGAATAGATAGAACACTCCACCTATTATTTGAAAAAAAAAAACGAAACAAATATTAAAAAAATAAAAAAATTAAATTGCTGTTAATAGCTAATGTTTATTAATAGATTATTATTATTTAAAAATGTATATATAAAGTAGTAAAAAAGTCGTGTCTGTACATTTAATTGAAATGGGTTATTAGTAATGTACCAAAGCCAAAACACAATTTAAAAAAAATTACTGTCTCACTGTCTGTCTGTCTATACTGGAGAACCACTTAACGAATTTGGATGCAGGTTTTTTTAACTATCACCGTAGTGACCCTGGTCAACATTAGTCTATAAAAAGTTCATAAAATAACGCCCAAGCCAAAAACGGGGCAGAGATTGAACGAACGCGGGCGGAGCCGCGGGCAAAGGCTAGTACCAATAATGAAGTAGTAAAAAAGTCGTGTTACAGACGTACAGTACAGTATTTTCTAAATTTTATATGAAATGGTTTATTACTTGAAGACGACGTAATACGAGTACATAGGTAACACTAAAAGTTTCCGGAACTGGCCACTTACATAAACAATATTTAAAAATTTATTGCAACATTTGAAAATAGAACTCTTTGGCTGTAGAATGCAGTTTGTTTCATCTGACTGTCTTTTGTTTTTACCTTGTGGCGCCAGTTAAAAAAATTGTGTGTCTGCATCAACATGGATTTAACTCGGGAAAATTTTCGTAGTATGATTCTCTACGATTTTAAGTGTAATTTGACAGCTCAACAGAGCATCGCTCGGCTTGAAACAGCTTTTGGCAATGATGCACCATGCAAGACGACTGTTTATAGCTGGTTTGCAGAATTCAAGCGTGGTCGTATCAATCTCAGTGACGAATCTCGCGATGGTCGGCCGTCCACCGCTGTGACCAACAAAAACATCGATGCTGTGCGCCGTATGATTGAAACAGACAGGCATGTGACCTACCATGAAATTCGCGCATCCTTATAAATAGGCATGAGTCAAATACAATCAATCCTACACAAACATTTGGGTGTGAGAAAGCTGTGCTCGCGGTGGATCCCACACAACTTGACCGAGGCTCAAAAAACGGACCGCGTCACTTGGTGCAGTGCCATGCTTACCAGATTTAACGAAGGTGCGTCAAATTTGGTGTGGGACATAGTAACAGGTGACGAAACATGGATTTATTGCTACGATCCCAAAACAAAGCAGCAATCGAGCGTATGGGTCTTTCAAGATGAGCCGAAACCAACCAAATTGGCGCGCGTGAAAAGTGCATCTAAGCGGATGATTGCTTCTTTTTTTAATAAAACTGGACACGTGGCTACTGTTGCTTTAGAGAATCGTCGTACCGTGAATAGTGACTGGTACACGACCATTTGTTTGCCGGAAGTTATTGACGAACTCCGTAAAAATAACCGTAAACGCCGTATCATCCTGCACCACGACAATGCTAGTTCTCACACGGCCAGACAGACAAACGACTTTTTGAAGACGAAAAATGTAGAACTCATGAGTCATCCTGCATACAGTCCCGACCTGGCACCTTGTGACTTTTTTCTGTTCCCAAAAATTAAGAACCAATTACGCGGTCAACGATTTTCATCACCAGAAGAGGCTGTCGAGGAGTATGAAAAACACGTTTCAGAGGTCACCACAGGGGAGTGGCACAAAAGTTTTCAAAACTGGTTTGATCGAATGAAAAAGTGCATAGACGCCAAGGGAGATTATTTTGAAAAACAATAAATTAATTTTGTACCTTTAATAGTATTTTTTCATATTCATTCCGGAAACTTATAGTGCGTCCCACGTATGTATGTTCCGTTTTATTTCGAGAACCACTTAACGGATTTGGATGCAGTTTTTTATTATCATCATCGTAGTAACTCTGGTCAACATATAGGCTATAAGGGATGTTCATAAATAACGTCCAAGTCAAAAACGGGGCAGAATTGAATATACGCGGATGGAACCGTGGGCAAAGGTTAGTTTTTAGTCAAAGAGGTCACGAAATAATAATAAATTTAATAAATTAATTGTCAAACATCAAAAATAATTTTAATCACTGTTTAATACGTTATTCTCACTGCAACAATTCATCGAATTACAATACTCACACGCAATTGGGCGCTCGTGTTGCCGACCTTTGCCGCTTTTTCAATAAAATCGCGTTAATTTTCAATTGTTAGCTAACCATATTTTTAAAATGCAGACTCTAGAGATTATATAATGCTCATAAATATTATTTTGCTGCTAATCGATTGTATAATCCTGCTGACCAAATAATAATTTTGTATTAGGAAAATTTATTTTGCAAACATATACATTAACAAGCTGTCCTAATATCTACTTATTTTCTGATAATTCTTGTTTTAGTCGCTGATCAGTTATTGCTGGTGTTTTTTTGTTTACAGCCGACAAAAACATATTGTGCTGTCAAAATAACTTTCTGGCTGATTTTTCTTGTTAGCCGAATATAAAAAAAAACTAATTACTTGCCATTTCAAATCCAGGCCTCACCCCCCTCCACCTGGCGGCGTCAGAGGGGCGCACAGCGGTAGTCCAATCGCTGATCGGCGCGGGCGCAACGGTGCAGGCGCGCACTCGTGACGGGTACACGCCGCTGCACGCGTCCGCGCACCATGGACACCACGCGTCTGCGCGGGCGCTGATCGAGGCCGGGGCCGATGTGAGGGCCACGCAGCAACACGGGTTTGTCATTTTTAGATTCAAACTCTGTACTAAACTTGAACTTATGGCTTACGTCTTTATAACATAGTTTCGGTTTAATAAACAAAATTCTAGAGGTCTTACGATTTGACAAAGTCTATTCATTAAGTAGTTAAACGGCCGGTGCCGCTCAATCTAGTATAGTGTGAATGCCAGTTGTAAAATTTACCTCTCCCGCACCTCGTCGCATCGCTTCCTTGGAAACAGACTGCCTAAAGCTGTGGTTTCGTAAAAGAGCGGCGCTGCACACTGGTTCCATTCTGAAAAATGTGGGACTTAGGGTCCAAGGTTAGTAAACCGGCTTGATTTTTTTTAACATGGCAGGCCTTTTGATTCTGAACAACTTTTACATATACATTTTTTTTTCATATTATCGCTCTAACATGCTAAAAAAAATATTGTATTTTTTTTTTGTATGGAGCAAAATGATTTTTTGGCTATTTTTTCCATAATCGCAGCTCGGTTAAAATGAAGCCTGGAAATAATTATAGAGAGCATAATCCCCAGGTACCATCTCAATATCTTTGCGACTTTTGGAGCTAGAGGCACTTCAAGGTTATTAGTTGAAATATTGGTCTCTAGTCGAAAATTCAACCATATTCGAAATGAAACCTAGCTTTTATCATTTTTGTCTATGCTTTTATTGTAGAAATAATGGTCCTTATTAGTTTATCCTGAGATACCGACTGCATATCTTTGCCGCTTTATGAGCTTTGGACACACAAGGTCAAAAAGTTTATTATTGTTCAAAATTCTACTGTCCTTGGAAATAAACCATGGTAGGTACTGTTATAGCAATTGATTCTTTTTTCGTACATTTAGGGTTGATCCCGTAGTAAAAGTCTGGAAATCGAATTTGATTTGAAGTGGCTGTACTTTGAAAAGTGGCAAGGGCTTAAACCGGTCAAGATATGCAGTTAGTGTCTAGGTATGAATTACTACGGACTATTCCTGTTATAACAATACCTACCATGGTTTATTTCCAAGTACAGTAGAATTTTGACCAATAATCAACTTTTTGACCTTGTGTGTCCAAAGCTCATAAAGCGTCAAAGATATGCAGTCGGTATCTGAGTATAAACTATTAAGGACCATTATTTCTACAATAAAAGCTAGGTTTAATTTCGAATATGGTTGAATTTTCGACTAGAGACCAATATTTCAACTAATAACCTTGAAGTGCCTCTAGCTCCAAAAGTCGCAAAGATAATGAAATGGTACCTGGGGATTGAGTATCGAGGATAATGCTTTCTATAATTATTTGCAGGTTTCATTTTAACCGAGTTGCGATTATGTAAAAAATCGCAAAAAATAATTTTGCTCCATACAAAAAAATATACAATATATTTTTTTAGCGTGTTAGAGCGATAATATGAAAAAAAAAAATCTGTAAAAGTTGTTCAGAATCAAAAGGCCTGTCATGTTAAAAAAAATCATGCCGATTTACTAACCTTGGACCCTAAGTCCCACATTTTTCAGAATGGAACCAGTTTGCGCCGTAATCTATATTAATAAATTATATTATCTCTTAATCTTACAATGAGAGCGACAGAGATAGCTATACAAAACGGCTTCTTTAATACGACACCGCTCTTAGAAAGCCAGAGCTTAGCGCTAGACCTATTTTATCAAATATGACGACCGTGTTTACCGAAGCTGTACTTTAGGTTCACCCCGCTGCATCAGGCCGCTCAACAGGGTCACACGCTCATCATTCAGCTGCTGTTGAAGAACCAGGCTGATCCCAATGCACTCTCATCTGTAAGTATACATAGAATACCTTGACCGATTGATCTATCAACACCTAAATCTACCGCCTAGACCTACTAACGTGAAATTTGGACTGTAGGTTCCTTGTATGATGCAGGCATCCGCGCTTAGAAGAGATTTCAGGAAATTCCTACGGGATCAGGAGTAATGGGATCTAAACTTTACATAATGGCTGCAAAGGTTACTTGCAGACAACTGGCGACTTTTTTACAGAAATAGGCATGATGACAATTTTTTTTTATTAGTCCGTCAGATTATCAGAAAATATTGGATACATATTTTTTCTTTTTTCAAATAAACAAAAAATTATGAAGATATTTAAAATTTACTTAGAAGTGACGTCATTTTTCCCCACTCCCAAACTTTGTCGCGCTTTATCTCTGTCATTTTTTGTTTGATTGACAAAAGAAAAAATACGTGTCCAATATTTTTTGATGATCTAAATGACGGACTAAATAGAATAATAGTTTGCTTACCCTGTCTACAACCCTATTGTAAATATTTAAATAGATTATGCATTTTCCAAATAAAAACAATATCTTGCGGTTTACGAATTGATGTAAGTCAATAACTATTCTTTCCGTAGAACGGGCAAACAGCATGTGCCATAGCGGATCGTCTCGGCTACATTAGCGCAGTGGAAGCTTTGCGGCCCGTCACTGAAAACACGCTCAGCCAAGCTGTGGGTGATACAGGTGAGTGTCTTTTTCTGTTTTACGGCGCGATTTTCAGTCATCACATTGATTTTACAACAGCACGGTCAAATTGCCTGCGTATGTAATTGACTTATTTTATCTACATACAGGATGTAAATGCAAAGTCAAGAATCCCTTTAGGGTATGAAAGTATACACGATTCTGATGTCATTACGAGAAAAAAAAATTTAAGTATCTTGAATTTTCACCAAAAATTCCATCATTTTTCTAAGCTATGGCTACGCAGCTCATCGGCCTCCTCACGCACCTGAATTGCACCCCGCAACCCGCACCCCTCATACGATTGGCCAGCGACCGTGAGGGTGTCTACGCGATTAGTGTATTTTGAGTAAAGAAAATCGTCTTATTATGAGGTACTGGTACTTTATTTAGAGATCCCAGTATTTAAAATAATATCTAACAATCATACTAACACACCGTTAAAGGATTCTTGCCATTGCTTTTACACCCGGTATTTCTGGTTGTCTCTATGTCCTGCCTCAGTTTAAGTCAGCGCTGATTTTCAGTCAGCAACTACACTAGGGACTTAATAACAGAACGCTCAAATAGTGTGTAATAGCGAATGCGCTACGTAAGTGCGTTAAATGTTTAGTGACCTGTCGATGTCACTTGACGTATCTATCTAGTAAGCATTCTTTCTTGCACTTTGATAGTTTTCGGATACAACTATTGACAATAAAAAGCAATGCTTCCAATGAAGTCCAAGCAGCTGAGAACACGGGTTTTAACCAGTACCTCCAAAATTGTCGTTGGAAACGAATATTATTATAGGTACAACGAGATTTTTTCGTATTTTTGGAGATTTGTTTACCTTACAAACATCTTAAAAGTAAACAGACATAAACATGCGTCAAGCTTTTAATTTTACCACAATCGTTTGTGCTAATCAAAAATAGACTTCATTGTTTTTGGATTAGAGATAAGCCACTTACGATAGGCACGTCACCGTTTTAGTACAAAATTTAATAATCCGATTCTCTGTTGTTTTTCGTTATAGACTAAACTATCATCTGGTACTGATAATTCAAAAGGCACCATTTCGCCAACATTTTTAATATTGATTTTGTTTTAAAGATATCAATCTGGACAGATTTACACACAAAGTTGTTTTCTTGCCTTAAATGGTAGGTACCTATACCAAATTTTACATTTCAGCCAAATAGTGACTTTGTAAATGCCTGTATTAAACTATAGAGGTCCCAAACTTTAGTCTATAACCAAAAACAACAGAGAAACGGGTTATCAAACTTTGTATTAAAACGGTGGCGCGACTATGCGCCTTAATATACCCTTTGATCAATTTAAGTCCTATTCTAGTAACAATTAGAAATTGTTTGCTTTATTGGAATATTTTACGATTTATATAACGTACACCGTCTCAAGTATTTCACAGAACAATGTTTTATTTGTAACCGGTCCCGCTGGCGGTCGGCCAGCATTACGCTTTACCGGATATCATTAAAATTAATGCGCGTGAGCTTTGCAGCATATTTAGATCAAACGCCATAACAAACTAGACAAGTACTGTAGGCTTACCATGAGTTTACGCCTCGATACTCGCCGGCGACTGCGTAAAATAATTATATGAGAAATTGTACAGCGCCCCTAGCGGCTTACCAAAGGAACCAGAATTTCTAATACAAAATGTTTTACACAGTCGCTAACGGGTATCGAGAGCTTATGGTAGCCGGGCGTCCCTAGATTATTTACCTTTGAGTCGGTTGCCAACTGGTTACCATTCATCAAAACATAGATATACCATAGAATTATAGTGACATCACAGTTCGTGAACAGTTGAATACATTATATTGAAAGCAATTTTGAAACATCAGTTTTTATCGATGTTTATAGTGTTAGGCAACCAGTTGGCAACCGATACAACGTTACATAATAGGCCCACTGGCCTAGTGGGCTATTTCGATAGCACGGACTATATTTTTTTAAGAAGTTGACTATTGGGTCCACTTCTAATACAACTAGAATCTTAACTGCAAAACACATAGTAAGGGACACTAAGTGTACATAGTTGTTTTAGCTTAATCCTAGTTTTTACCCGCGATTTCGTCTGCACTGATCTCCTAATACGTGACTCAGTGTATAGCCCAATCTTGTTGTTCATCCAATTAACTAATTAAAATATTAAAAAGGTTGAAAACGCTATCTAAATCTGTAAATCTGTCTAAATCCGAAAATGTTTGATTTTTAAAAGGAATCCGCTTTTAACATTTTTTTCCCTTGTACGGACAAAACTTTACAACTCGTACGATCGTATTGTAAGTATATATTTCAAAGCCTTAAGGGCTTGTATTGGACCTTTAAACGGTTTTTGTTTTAATATGCTGAGTCAACTAATCTAATCAATGTAAAACTTGAACACGTATTTTTTCAGACCTTTGTCTTTCCGTTGTCAGGTCGGTTACCTAATTGGACACATTTCACTCGATAGATTTTATTTTTAAAATGATGCCTTTTTAAGTTATTATTTCGTTTTGTGTCTAAACGGCTTGAGTTTTATTTCTGAAATTACTGCTATAACAAGAAAACCTAGTTTATTTTCCGATGCCAGGTGGATAAACTCCTACATCAAATACTTCTTCGTAAAATCCAGAAAAACCTCGAAAATTCACTGATTTTGCGTGCCGGCACCGCGCGAAGCGAGCGTTCTAATGTAGACTTTCTGACAACATACTGAAGTTCAAAATCGCTCAGTAAGATTATCGTGCCCCAAGGGGTAAGGCCTTAATCATATTACTTCTATAGTGAAACTGGCGAGACATCCTGTATCTCCGCCACACCAACAGTGGTTCTCAAGTAGCGTTCATACAGACAGAAAGTCGTCGCATTTACTTACATAAACGTGCTGCAACATGAACATTATGATTCCATGAAAATAATTAAAACTTACCCATTACCTGTTGAATGCATATTACCTACTATACTATATTACGCTGCTATAAAGGTGAATATCGTATAAAAATAGGTAGCTTGCATTGCAGGCTGACTATACCTATATTTTTTGCAAGCTGCGTTATCAGCTATTCAAATAAGACACCGAACAGGTGTTACTAACACTTGAATACATTTACTTAAGTTGTTGCAACCTGTACCTATCTAAAGCAAATTTTCGCGTTCAACGTACTTAGCACTTCGAGCGCTCGAGGTTTCAGCGGCTGTGATTGGTCAGCGAGCTGTCAAAACTCGCAGCGCTCGATGTTCTTCATTTGCTTTGAATTCGTAAACGTATGACTCATTATTTGAAATGGGTTACGTAGCCTTTTCTGTCTCAAAACAAGTGCCAAAAAAAAATTTTTTTTGCTTGTTATTTCCTTTTAAGCTCGAGAATTAGTCAACGGGTTTGGATGCGGTTTTTTTATTATCATCGTAGTGACCCTGCTCAACATACCAGGTGTAAATAGACTGCTACCATTATATGAAACCACATATTCTACCGACCCTACTGAACCACTTTTCCCAAGAATCATACCCGCGGACACACTTAGTTTAGGAAATAATTGAGTTCCAAACAAAAATGCGTGAACCCCAACGCACCGACATACGGGTGAGTTTCGGGAGAGCGTCGTTCGTGAAACCTTTAATGGTAGCAGTCTATTTACACCCGGTATATTATAAGCTATAAGGGGTGTTCATAAAATAACGCCCAAGCCGAAAACGGGGCAGAGATTCAATAAACGCGGGCGGAGCCGCGGGCAAGGGCTGGTTATAAATAAGTGAATATTTTGTTTTTCTATAGGTCACGTCCAGTGAGACGTCTATCTGTCTACCATTCAAAATATGTTGAAATTTGATCGTTATGTTTCATTCAACTTGTTGTGCAGCTAATAGAGATACCAACATACATACTGCTGTTTCTTGTGTCACTTTTCGCTGAACTTCTCATGCAGTGAAACGATTCATAACGTGTCGCGTTTTTTATCTGGCATTGAAAGCCTTTCCGAGAAATTGAGAAACAATTTGTTCACATTTCTGCTACTAATGAACTTGAGGCTTCTAATCAACGGATTGTGAAGCTAGGGTATAGCTAGTTTTCATCCCGAGTTTACCTGTTCCTGAGGGTCTACTAAAACCCCAACGCATACCTACGGGAAAAGGCGCAGTTAAAAGTATAGCATTATTGTAAAGATATCTATCTACATAATGGATCAAAGCTATACTGTTTATTTTGTTGTAACAAAATTCGTTGTCAACCATGTAGCATAACAAATCAGGTATTTAATTTGATGCGGATGCCTATTTTTCTACGGTTTAAGATGTACAATCAGGTAAAGTTCTACTGGCATACTTTACGCTCACATGGCAAAATTGACACGTATTAATGGGTTATATAAGGTTCTACAATAATAATAAGCGAAAATATACCTATGGTAGCTGATTGTCTTACCTTCGTATTGAACTATTTACGAATTGTGACGTCATTTCAAGTGCGAACGTATCCTTAGATAAGCGGATAGGTATGTATGTTTTCGACGATAGGCACTCGTGTTTGGCAACTGATTTTATGATACAGAATCAGGGGGCAGGATCATGCACTCCTCTATGGGCAGCCAAAGTGTGATTGCAAAGGCCCGATTGGCGGTTCTTAATGGAGTGTTGGCTTCTACGCTTGTGTATGGAAGTGAATGTTGGGTCTGGCAAGATGAGCATCGCAGTAGAGTGAATGCAGTGGAAATGCGTTCCTTACGGAGTATGTGTGGTTTAACATTGAATGATAGAGTGAAAAATATCGACATAAGCGATCGTTGTGGCCTGAAAGAAGGTATAGTGACTAGAATAGAAAAAGGAATGCTTCGGTGGTTTGGGCATATAGAGAGGATGAATGAAAGTATACTGGGACTCCCAGTATAAGAAACCTCGAAAAAGTTGCATTAAATATATAAACGTTATTGGTTTTGACTCTCACTTATAGAGTTAAATTTAGTCGAATTGTAGGGCATACTCTAAAGTAAAACAAAAAATATTAAAAAGTACGGCTCCGTTTTTTTTTGTCAGGCGCTACCATTTTAGCGCCTTGTTTTTTGTCGCCTTGCATGATTATGGTTGTTATTTACCATAATGTATGTAGGTTCTGCACCCGTATTGTGGTGTGATACGGAACCCTTCGTGCGCGTGTCCAATTCGCACTTGGCCAAATTATTAATTATTCATTTGCGCGTGTATGTTTCTTTGGAGAGTTGTTCAAAATAAATGTTAGGAATCTGATTAATTTATTTGCTCAGCGTTATAAATAAAGAGATCGTCATGTCATCATCACAATGTACTGACCCAATGACCGTCTAAAAAACTCGGAAAGACAATGGCTTCGTCAAACATTACGTCATAGAACTAAATGTGGAAAATGCGTCATACCTTAGTGTAGTTTGTTAAAAGTTGTGAATTGATACACCCACATCAATATGGATCCCTACTTAAGGGGGAACGTTTCGAGCTCAGTGCAAAATGCATAACTTGTGATTGTTATGATTGGAATTAATCAATATCGTGGAACAATAATAACCTCCAAAAATGCCATAAATAAAATCTGTTTTTGCGTTTTTTTTAACTGGAAGGTGTTTTTTTGGGCAGTGTAATTATTTTTAGCGATTTCGTTACAGATATGCTAAATGGTTTGGGCAAATTTAAAGAATCTAATCTAAATAAGTGTTAATTTCATTTCATATCCGTATGCCGACGAAAAGGGCTTGTCTATAATCATAAGCACAAAGGAAAACAAGAGCTTGTATGACTATGTATGTAAAATATGTGTCAGGATCATAGCAGAAAATGAGTGACTGAGAATTTATTTCATGAAAAGTACATGATAAATGTATCAAATATTACTAAGTAAAAGTATTGATGGCTAAGGTTTTTATGCGTACATATATGACTCGGATTTAAAAAAAAAGGGAAAAGTCTATTCGCCGTGCTAGTTAAGTAAACAAAACGGAGCAAAAGGAAATGTAGATATGTAATTTTTGCCAACTCCACTTGAGCGACATGCATACTATGTTTGTAGCGTTTTGTTCGCTGCAATACCAACGCAAAATTGTTAGTGTTCAGCTCCCTTTAGGCATAGTGCACGATATTATATAAACAGACTAAAACACTAAAATATTAGTATGTACCAATCTCCTTTTATCTTCTTAAAATACCTCTTAGCCAATCGAACATGCAGACATATATTGCATTTAAATGTAAAGAGAAAATGTAATTTTAAAGTCCCGCCTCGTGACATGAATACAGTTTGCCTACTTACTAATCTACAAGCATATCTATATAATATTTTATTATACATGTATAATAAATGAGTAAATAGTCGTGTCTTTACATTGAATATTTTTCAAACATTTTAAATCAAATGGGTTATTATTAGCATTGTAGTGAAGCCTAAAATACAATTTTTAGAATTTTGTCTGCCTGTTTGTCTTTCTGTCTGTCGTCTGTTTGAATGTTCCGTTTTAACTCGAGAACCACTCAACGGATTTGAATGCGGTTTTTATTATTATTATTATAGTGACCGTGCCCCTAGTTGAGTCGGTTGCCAACTGGTTGCCAAACTTCGAAAACATAGATATATTATCGAATTCCGATTATCTAAGGATACGTTCGTGCCTAAAGTGACGTCACAGTTCTTGAACAGTTCAATATGCATTGAAGGAAATTTCAAAGGTTTTTTTTTTCTATGTTTTTAATGTTTGGCAACGAGATGGCAACCGATACAAAGTTACATAATAATGTTCATAAAATAACAAGAGATTGAATAAACGTGGGCGTAGCCGCGGGCAAACGGTAGTCTTATTAACATCGTAGATATACAACTTCAGAATCACATTAATGGCGGCGGTGATTCTAAAACTGTAGTATTGTAAGCAAATCGATAAATATTAGCTGACAATAATGATGAGATCACAATGCACATGCGTTATTCATTAAACAATGATAATGTTGAACTGACTGATGTGATGTTACTGTTTATGTAGCATCGTTTGGTTATGTTTTAACTTTTTTTTTCTTTGCCAGTTAATAGTAGATTGTTTTACAAGGGAGGTAAGTGATCAGAAACACAGGTATTTAGGCGCACGAGCGACCGAAGTGAATCAATTTGTTCTATATTAAGTACTAGCCTTTGCCCGCTACGCCTGCGTTTTTTTTTTCAATTTCTACCCCATTTTCGGCTTGGCGGTTATTTTATGAACCTTAGAAAAATAGCTTATATCTTGACCAAGGTCACTACGATGTTAATAAAGAAAATTGCATCCAAATGCGTTGAGTGGTTCTCTAGTTAAAACTGAACACACTTACAGACAGACATCAAAAAATTAAAAAATTGTTTTGGCCTCAGTGCAATACTAAAAACCCATTTCAATTCAAATTTCGCAAAAGTATTCAATGTACAGACACGACTTTTTTACTACTTTATCACGAGTATTAGTAATAGATAAAGATAAAATCAATTATGTAACTATTAAGCGTCCCTTAAACATTTCAAACAGCATATGTACTTATTATATAAGATCCTTAAAAAATAAGTGGAAATAATTCTGGGGTAGATTATGTATCATTCCAGAAGAAAAAACAAATTTTTTTGTCTTTTATTTTTTCACTTCCCAGTACAAAGTGACTATCAGCTGACTAAACTATGGCGCAAAAAATTTTTTTTTTCCTTGAGAAGGTTACTCTATCATCTCTTGAAATTTTTTCACCTTGTCACTTTGAATAAAGTAAACATTTTCCATATTGTTAATAGAAATAAAATTCAAAATAACAAAATAAAAGAGATTAGGCAGACGGAATAGATATTTTCCATTGCCATTGAATGACTTAAATACCAGTTAGTGAATGAAACGAAGCATCGTTCGATTTTTAAATTTTCTGACCTCCCTGGAGCTGTAAATCAAATTTACATCCCGCATTTCCAGTTGCATACGACTTACTTTCAGAGCATTCGTGATGAAAAGATCATATCCTGAAAGAAATAGTCTGGTCTAATCTGTTTCACAGGACTTGGAACTTTTTTCAAAGGCTACGGCTAGACTGAGAAACAATATAGCGGTGGCGAAGGGTGATCATTTTAAAAACGGAAGCCGGGCAAAAATATTGCCTTATTCAGAAAAGCAACCAAGGAAAACATTTCTTTTACTTGCAACACCAGCCAAGTGTATTTGTCGTATTGAGATTTATGGCAATGTTTGACAAAGCGAAGAGCACAGATTAAAGAAATGTAGTATGGATGCCACTTCCTAAGCAAGCCGATGAGAATCGTGTTATATGGACCCTTCTCCGTACTGGTATAGATTCATTACGGTACAGTTCGCGTCAGTTAAAAAGGTGTGTGTCGTAGTACGACCCAACTGCAACCTGTCACCTGTGACTAAAATACTCGCACCCGCCATTTTAGTAGACGCGTATAGATCCCGGCGGTAAATAATGCACATCGGCTGGCTTCGGCTTCGTAGAGCGTCGTCTCTGTCACCGGAGTGTTAGTGCTTTGTAGGACAGAGATAGCACTTCAATAAGATGTGCAATATTTACTGCCGTATTGTGTAGTATGAACACATTATAGTACCAGTACTCTCTACCCATGATAGAAGTACTTCTTCAATTCGAGCCTCGTTATCTAATGTCAGAGAAGTCAGTGTGTCACGTTGTGTGCAACATGCTGATGGTAAAGTCCCTAATCCCCGACTGAGTTTTAGTACATATTTAAATTTTCAAATTATCCGTCCTCTCTACCAAATAAATAAATTAAATTACTGTTTTAGTAGGCACAAGGACAAATAGAATTCCGTATAACAAAAAAATTTCCTACATAAACTAGTAAGGTAAAAAAAAGAACAAAAACTGAAGTTATACAGGCTAAAATTAGAGGACCAAACCTCGGGGGAATTCCTTTTTCATTATATAGTTATACAATTTTTTACTTGCAAAAAGTGCTCTGCAATTGTAAAACTCAGATTTTCCAATAACTTTTTTTTTGGTTGCACAATAACATGAGACGTACTCTCTTAGTAACTTTTTCAACACAATTTTCTTTAAATATTATTGCAAAAAGCTGTACAATATGAATCTCAATTAGTTAGATACCAATTTCCGTTTTTGATCGACGCCCCAGTAATGTTTGATAGTTCATACATCATCATAGTATATGGATGCACTAGAATCGATCCTACTACAACTTCAGATGCATCGGTTCATCAACTAAATTCTCTTTTGCCAGTCAGTAAGAGTTATTCATAAGTCTCGAAATTCATTGTTGGACAGTACCTATTGTTTTCTATTTTAGTAACAGACAACTGTTTATCGTGAACACTAGATTTGTTTGTTTACGTTTTGTTCAATGCAGTTTGCTGTTTCGTGATACTTGACTCTGAGCTTTTTTTCAGTAGGAATAAAGTCTAATATATTTAATACATGAAATCTAAACATAAGTTACCAGACAATAATTAAAAAGTTTTAAATTTAAGGCGTAGTAGGTCGATCGCACAACGAAAGAGATAAGCATATATGAAAAAGCGTGCGTCTGAGCAAAGCGGTAAATCAAAAAGAGGGTGGATAATGCTGTTTTTAAAGAAATAAAATTTAAAATAAATTCATACAAGTGCGTTAAAAAAAAAATCGCTGTGCTATCGTTCAGTTAGATAATAGGTTTACATGTTTAAAACAGTAATCATTGTTATTTTTTCTTTATTAGTTTCGATAGACTGCTTGTTTTAAATGAAAAAATAGCCTTCACTTTGCATTTTTTTCGATCGAGACAATTTTTCTCTGTCGCGTTTTGGGCTGATACATCGCCTTGGAAAAGGCTTTGTTTATAACATGTATTTATTTCAGAACCATATCTATTGTAGTTTGGGAGTAGGTACTACTTGTTTAAAAATTCCGTTTTTACTACCTACGGCGTCTTAAAGCGGGTTTCTTGTTATAAGGCTTTTATTTACTTATTAAAGAGGTAATATCTACTACTCGTACAAAAATACATAACATTGTAGGTCTGCAGATCCAGCTACCTGTTTTGTTTAAAAAGAACTGATATGTAGTAAGTTGGCGTGTAGGCGACAGTACGTATCTACATCTAGATGTGATGACATCATTTAATATTATCTGCGCATTGGCATGTTTCCATTAGTTTCTCATTGAATTGAAACAATGTTCCGAACTTGACTATTATAGACTTCGAAATTACAAACACGCCATATTAAATATCGAATAATATCTTCATTAAAATGCGAAATACATATACATATACCATCTATGTATGTCCAAACTACTTGTTAGACAATATTATTACCAAATTATGCATGATAATGATAATGAATCGTTTTAGTTCATAAAAACTCACATATGTTTATTATTACACATAATAGCTTACAAGTTGTATGGAGTAGTCTGTACAATGTATGACCTCATCCCAGCATAATTGGAGCTAATGTTTCGATCGTATAATATTTTGTTGTTTATATTTTTTCTATAATTACCACAGATCTTCGAACTGAATAGAGATGACTTTTATTTTGGGCTCTACATTATCCATATTCAGTCCCAGAGACGCGTATGGTGAATACAAACCAGTTTACGTCTTTTTATATTCCTAACAAGAGATATCTCTTTTCCAGTATGACCTTCACTTTAAAGTTGACAAATATTTAATGCAAACAACACGTGGGCACATTAACCTGCGTCAATACGACGTCAGATATGAGTAATACCGATTACTGGATTAGTATTCTATGAGAATCCAAACTCTATGTAAAAGTTTTTTGCAAGCGAACGCATGGCCGCGTCACCGATACTCCAAGCCAGTCGCCCCGCGACCTCTCTGCGTTTATCACGACACTCCATACTATGCAATTAAAAATTTCAAATTAGGAACCTCACTATTCGAAATTCGGAAACCGATTGGACGTTCCGAAAGCGCTGGGAGCGGCAGTTGATAATTGCCAGCCAGTACGTTTTCGGCGCCCATGCTATGCTAATTCGAGGTGTGCTAAAGTTTGTTGTGTGATTTCCGCGATTTTTCGGTGATGTAACTGTGTTTTCAATGGTGCTGTGTTCTTGAACGAGTGTTTTGTTAGAAACTGAGAGTGTTTTAGTGACACGCTAAGTACAGGATTGCGTATTGTTTACTTCTCGGTAAGTTGGTGTGTTAAGTTGCTGTTTTCTTCTTCACTTAGATACCTAGTAAAGTTTGACTTTTTGCCTAGTTTAGCGTCTAAATCGCTGTAGTGGTCAAATAAATTTTCACCTGCATTCTGTAGCCAAAATATCGAAATTAAGTTGCTTTTGAAGCGTTCAAAATTACATTATTTTAATGTTTTTCCTGCGAATGGAGCTAGCTGGAGGTGGGCGATTCGCCAGATTTTAATAATAAACCTGGTTGCAGGAATTCTCGTTCATGCTGCGTTTATTTTTGTGAAAACGCCGAATATTACACCTACATCCATCCATTACAAATTCACGAGCAATAAGTAAAACAATATATTTAAAAACAATTATAATTGAATGTTGAGTTTTAGATTGTATAAGTTACTTCGCACTATTTTACTTATGAAGAGTCTTTAGGTGATACTTCTCTTCTTAATAGTGTCTAATCACGTTATGTATTAACATCGATTGTCGTTTTTTAGATAACGAATGATTTGTGTCTACGAAATAGACACATTTCAGCCTCAACTAAGATAATTATCTGACTTCCATCCATCCATCCATCAGCCTGGTTCATCCACTGCTGGACATAGGCCTTTCCAGGATTTCGCCACTATTGGCGGTCCTCCTGGAAGAAATGCCCATACTCACACACGCTGGGCAGGCGGGTTGGTGAGCGCGGTGCCGAAGCCCTTGCACCAGTGACGCCGCTGCCCGTCACTAGTCTGTTTTATATAAGGTCCGGCAATTGGGGATGGATATACCGCCATCCATCGGTCCCAGGCAATGGTGTGCCGCCTGGTTTTGCCTGAGAGCTGTCCTCTTACTCTCCCCCGAATAACTTCGGGAGGATTTGCGAGTAAGACTTGTTTATATAAAATAGTTACTTACCATCGAACCTCTCTCCAAATCTTCCCCTAGGTACCAACCAACGTCCTAAGCGAATTTGGGACAAACAAAAATGGTCACATCTCAGGTCCCTTTCGTCACAGCGTTATGATCGCCTTTAATAAAAGGCCTCTTTAAAACCCTTAGGTTCGTAATACTAAATACGGATGTATGAAAATTCGTTCAGCTTCAGCCAACAATGCACTTTATACATATAGAAAAGAGATAACTCACCATGGAGCGAGTTATGCTGAAATAGTTTTATGGTTTTCCTACTTCGTGATGTACATATTTTCCTTATGATTTTGTGAAACGTTCAACATGATGAATATAATATACATTATGAGTATCATGCGGCTATATGCCAATGCTCAATCTATTTATAGTCTCTAGAATACCTGTCCCCTATCCCTTGATCTTGATTTCTGCTAGATAGAGCATAAGATTCATAGCATAAACTAGGAGATAAAAAGATATCTATACTAATAATAAAATCTTTAAAAAGTCTTCTGTAACATATTTTTATTTAAAATGAAATTGGTATTGTACTGAAGACAAAACTACAATTTTTAGAATTTTCGTCTGTCTGTATGTACGTTCCGTTTTAACTCCAGAACCACGCAACGGATTTGGATGTGGTTTTCTTTGTTATTCTCGTAGTGATCCTGGTCAACAAGTAGGCTATAAGAGGTGTAGATAAAATGATGTTCAAGACGAAAACGAAGCAGAGATGGAGTAAACGCTGGCAGAAAGACTAAATATATAAAATAAATTAATAAAATAATATAACGCTGTCAGTAACAATACTTTTATTACACTGACATTCAGCCAAAACTTGTATACTGACCTCAAAATTAATCGTACTGTTGGAAGGAAACTAATAAACAAAGACATGAATAATAAACTCGAAAATATTTATGGAGTTGGCCTTAACTTAGTAGCATTTTCCTGCGTTCTGAGTCATCCGAAAACAAATTATAAATTTTTTGTATTTGCAACATTTACTCTGTTTAAACTGTAAGCCCTACTTTAGTTAATACTTTTTAAGTCAGGTTCCTACCCCAAAAACATTTCTACTATAATTCTATCTATGATGATAACTGGCATGACACACAATTAGCCAACTTAGCGTAGTAATCTAAATTTTTAAGGGTTCCGTACTCAAAAATTAGAAAAAGATACTCGTATAGTATGATTCGTGTGTTCCTCTGTTTGTCTGTCTGTCACTGCCACTTTTCTCCGAGACGGATAAATAGCTATCAACTTAAATTTGCAAGATTTATAAAGCTTAGTTGTCTTCACCTAGTTAAGGGGTAACAGTCTTAAATATTGTTTTTACTGGTAGTCAAAATGAAAGCGTGCAAAAAAGTTTTTTCTACACCAGCAGTTGTGGTATATCATTTGAAAGGGCGATGCTTATTATATTCTTAAACATTTTTTATTTCAATTGTTTTTCAATTTACTTAAGACCGAATAATCTGAAAACACTTTATATTAAATTTCCAACATTAATGGAATTTACAGTCACTCTGTATAGTAAGGAACCCTAGTTGCGTCTTCGCATTTATCCGTTTTTTTCTTCTTTCAAAAATTGCTCTATCCATGGACCTCAGGCCCAGACATACCATAGCCAAAACTTGTCGAGTTTTTTTACCGTCACTGATGATGATTATATGGCGATCTCTCGGTGATGTAATCCCGTCGGTTTGACCTCAGGCTGTTACAACTTATCTCTAATATTATATGGTTTTTCGATAGAGTTGGCAAGTATGTGGAATTCGGATATTCGGTGTGTAGGCTCGGATAAATGTAGATAATGGTGTCGATTCGGTGTAACCTTGATGGGACTAACCTTATTTTAGGCGTCCTGTCCTTGTCTTTTCGAAACAGAAAGAAAAAGCCAGACAAGCAGTCGTTAAGTTTAATTCTGTCAAATAAGTTAAATCGACACCAATATATCAAATACAATATCAGGGCATTGAATCGTATAATTTTCCCGATCTTCAGCTTAGTTTTCTTGGCCATAGTCTCGGTACGACTGCGTAGTTCGAGAAATGTCCACCGATCAAACAGTGCTGAAATAACTGTAACTGGTATACTGGTTTTGTTGCACAGCGTATTAATCGTTCCGCAAGGATGTAAGTTGATTAAGTGTGGCATGCAATATCAAGACATTGGTTTTCTAATTATGAGTAACTTAATGCCTTGCCCAGTGCAAAGTTGCTGCATTTGCTATTTTAAAAAAAACTTACTGGTATTTATTAATTGCTAATTTATCATAGATTATTTTACTTAATTAAGATTTAATATAATTAAACACCAGATTCTTATTTATCATTTTATTGTTTTATGTAAGTAAAAATTTGCGTGGCAATTTTTTTCGGCATGGTCATAGTATTTAAATTATATCTACTTTTATCAATAACATAAGATAATAATTTCTGGAAAAAAAACCTGTAATCAGCCGAAGGTTATTTTTCCTGCGCCTAATTCAATATCCGTTCGAATATTCGTAATTTTTTCTTCACTACGCATTTCTGATACACAGGAACCAGTTTTGTAACTCGGCTCTATCAGCATGTTTGTCGGTGCTATCATACAACGCTCTTATTTACTTGCAATAAGTGCTACTATTGAGTAAGGACATGCGTCAATGTTGCGGTGGGATAATGGAACTGATATATCAGTCTCGTTCAAGGTTTTTGGCTGAAGGTGGACCATGAGCTACTCAGGTAGCACCTTACATCTGAGTAATGGGGCTTGTTGAGATCGATGCGTGATAAATTGAGCACGTTTCATTGTTTTAGTTGTTTGATAAATATTATGTTTGTATGTTTTGCCGCTCCTTTTTCTCCAGGCGTCGTATACGAAGTCGGTAGAGTTGAAGAGAATGTTTTTTTACACTGTTTCATTCACTAGAAATAGCATTTTTTAATATTGTGATAATATAACATATATTGAAGCATGATATCTATCTAGAGATGTAAGTAATTTTTGGATACTGTCCGATATTAAATTAATTACTACATTAAAGTGTATGTCGTAAAATAGCTGATAACCAGATGATATCACGTGACCTTTAGTATTAACCGAAAACACGATAGTCTACTGTTGTCATCACATCTATATCTATACTAATAATAAAGTAGTACAAAAGTCATGTCTGTCGTGTTCGATTCAGGGATTCGTTATTTTTTTTTACAATCAAGTGTCCTTTCTTCCCCCCTGCCAGATAAACGGTTGTTTTTCGATATGTGAAAAAATTCACTGTCGTAGTATTTAAAAGGAAGTTAAAAGGAAAGCGACATTAATAGGGCTCCGTTTAGCCTTTTGGGCGCGGAACCCTAAAAAGCGAGTACCTATTTGTGCCCGAAGGCTCACCACCTATCACGTTGGGGCGATATGCATCAGAGAAAAGAGGGTGTACACGTGTTGACCGTTCCAGTGACCACTCGGAAACACCTCTGACACCCCCTCGGAGATGGTTGTCGTAACGATATTTTAACACAGTGTTAAAAGTTAAGGCGAGGTTATCCAGAGGAATCTGTCCTGGTCCAACGCTTTCATTTTACACATGTTTATCCTGCTCAGCGGAAGCGGGCCGCTCAGAAAACTCGCGGTTTTGACGTGTTTTTATTTTGGAATTAGAAGGATCGGTTTTTAATATGACGGCCGTTTTATATCACATTTTTCACGAAGTTTATTCTAGTATAAGGTTTATTGTCCAAAATTTAATATAGCTGAAATGAAATTATATTTAGATCATAGTTTAGACCCATCTTTGCGATTTAATCGGATCGAGGAAAATGTAAGTAATCGTGTATCGGACAGCCGAAATATTAAGCTCAAAGAGTGAAATGTTACATATATTTTTTACAAAATTTAATCATCGCTATTTTTTTTTATCTATTATAAAAGAGACAACATCGGGATAACCCCCCCCTTAATATTAAAGTTTTCGTTCGCGGCTTCGTTATGCTAGTTCCTTAAACTGGCTCTAACTACTTCAACGTTGGTCCGGGACAAAATCCGATCGATTCTGATACACCTCTTTAGCCTCTTACACATCCATCAGTCTAGTCATATAAGCTCTTCTATTCCGGGCGCTTTTTACTTTGCCCTTCTTCAGTATGTCGCCTATTTGGTTGCCATACATCCTAGGGCGGCCCGGTCGAGCTTTACCTTCCTCCTTTGTGCAGCATAAATTTTAATATTATTATTTTTCAAAATATTTAAAACAATCATTACAATAACTTTGTTATTCTTCTCATATTACCACTGATGCTGAATAGCCTAAAAACACCCCTTCATTGACCATTCTCTTGTTCAAGCACGTATCCAGGGGGGGGTGGATAGGTGGGATTTATCCCCCCCCCCTAAATTTGGCGTGACATTTGATACTCAATAGTATTATAGTACAGTGATTACACAGGTTTCTTTCACAATTTACATTGTTGTTTCAATGAATGCCCCCTCCTGTCCCCTTCCCCCGCAGCAAAAGTCTGGATACGTGCCTGACCTGCGTTACACAATATAGGTATAGTCAGTTATTGTTGTTTGTAAAAGTTCAGTGTTCTGAGCATTTTTTGCACCTGTGAACTGTTTATTGTTTTTCCTTTCTTTCATATTTTTACGGTTAAAAAGGAATCAATATGTTGTTTGTTGTCCGCGCGTATGTAAATAAATCTCATAGAATTATTGAAAGACTTCACTTCATCAAAATGCAATGTAGCAAACATTGAAAATAGTTATTTTGTGCAACAAGAGAGCAAAGGTAGTTTTGTTGCGAGTGCCGAGTTTGAATCTCGAACAAGCGAAGGATTCAGATTCTAAGTTAGAATCCTGAGCATTGTGAGGGATTCAAAGGCACAAGAAACAAAATTACCTTGCTCTCGCGTGACACATACTACTATTCACCTCACTAGCGAAATAATACAAGATGTAAAAAAATACATGCATACTATATACTCACGCCTGTATCTGCGAAGAGGGGTAGTCAGACACTAGAGATTTCCATCTGTTACGATCCTGACACACCCTTTTCGCTTCTTCCACATCCTAATCATACAAGTTCGTCTATTCCGGGTACTTTTGACTTCGCCCATCTTCGTTTGGTCGGCAATAGTCGGCATGTGTCCTTCTAGGGCGGCCCGGTAGAGTCACTCTACTTTTATTCGTTATTTCATCACTCTTCTATAGATATAAAATTTCATTTTTTTTTTTTTGACTGACTTTCGTACGATAGTAGAGCGTGGTGAACGTGGTGGTGGTCATGACCATAGTCAATGAAAGAGTCAGCCTCAGGCCAAACAAATGGAAAAAAAAAACTATTTTGCTACCACAATTTCCTCTTGTGTTCGCGACATTCTTAATTCAAAACACTTTTTCTTACCGAGTGAGCAAAATTGACTTTTGCTCACTGATTTTAAGCAACAAAGGCGCGCTTTTTGGTGCTAGTGAGGTGAAAAATATATGTTACATCAAATTTTGTAATTATTCAGTATAACTGAGAAAAAAATATTCCATCCATCCATCCATCAGCCTGTTTCGTCCACTGCTGGACATAGGCCTTTCCAGGATTTCGCCACTCTTGGCGGTCCTCCTGGAAGAAATGCCCACACTCACACACGCTGGGCGGGCGGGTTGGTGAGCGCGGTGCCGAAACCCTTGCACCAGTGACGCCGCTGCCCGTCACCAGTCTGATTTATATAAGGCCCGGCAATTGGGGATGGATATACCGCCATGCATCGGTCCCAGGCAATGGTGGGCCGCCTGGTTTTTTTGCCTGAGAGCTGTCCTCTTACTCTCCCCCGAATAACTTCGGGAGGTTTTCCGAGTAAGATGGTGGTACCTCCACAGTCGAGCCCGGCATTAGCTCTACCACCTAAATCTATTATATATAAAAAATATTATTTTCCAAAAATACACCATTAGTATTTAATTATATTTGCTTGGTTATTTTCGAGAAACTAGTACGAAAAGACGTGGGTGTGATGGGTGGTGGTGGTGAGTGAGTCCTGTCGCCGTACTTCGGACACAGACGGACCAACAGCCTTCCGAAGTACGCAGACCGTACACAAATTAATGTGACATAAATTATTATAATAGATTAATGAATCTATAAATATTACAGGACAAAGAAGAGACGCGCAATTTCCTTAAACGTTTGTACGTGATTACGGTAAATATACGAAAATCACACTAAGGGAGCATTTCAAAACGTGCGATCATAGTGCGAAATTTCACTCGTTTATTAGAAAGAGATAGATATATATATAGGAAAAAGAGAAAGAAAAATCTGGTTGCACCAATCAGGTGGCTCAGTGTGATTTTCGCATTACTCTGAAGCGTCTCACAACACTTCGGAGCAACTGTCAGGTAACAGTTCGGTTACCCTCGGTTTAACTCGGGTCAATTTTTGAACGCTCTAGGGTGAAATTCGCGTCACTCCGAGTGAAATTCACTCGATTCAAAACGGAACCTAATATTATTCGAAAGTTTGTGTGTATGTGTGTGTATGTTTGTTACTCTTTCAGGCTGAAACGGCTCGACGGATTTTGATAAAATTTAGAATGGATATAGCTTATACCCTAACTTAACACATAGCATGTCGTTAAACCGAATTTCCGCGGGCAAAGGCTAGTAAAGTATTGTACGGTCCCCTCGGCGCCGTTGAGTCCATTTCGTACTTGACCGTTAACGTTTACCTCCACATTAACTAGCGACTCGAATCGGTTTCCTCCACATTGCATTCGAATTTGCAAAACGATTAATAAATAATTGCTTAGACCTTTTAGTTAAAATCAGTAACCTTTAATTTAAATCTAAGTAATCACGAACGAGGTTCAGGGTTCGATTACAGTCTAAACACAGTCATACCACAATTTAAAAATCCATACAGTTGTCCAACGAAGGCTTTCGGACGGGTTGTGCGGGGCGAGGCTCTGTTTGCTTGTTCGAGGTTTACCCTCCGCGTCTCGCCCCGCAGACCCCGCATAATTGCTCTGTCTGAATGCTTTCGTTAGACAAATGTATGGTCTTTTAAACTGTGGTCATTCATACTACTATTTGTTCCGTTTCATAGTTGAATCCTCCCAGGTACATCCATGTCCCCTGAAACCCTGGCTGCCATTCCCTGAACCTACTATGGGATATCCTGTACCTCCAAGTTGATCTGATAAGATTAATACTTGCGATTGTCGGCACTTGGTGGAAAATCATCAACTTCTTAATACTTGTACTGTTTCACTGATATTATTTTTATTAAAGTTTCAACCGGTTTCATCTTACGACGTAATGGAGGAATAATAATTAATAAGTAATAAATAGCTATGGATATTGTAAATGTGAATCTCTTTCACATGTGGTCCTTCATAATTTATTATTTACTGAAGTTTAAAACCTACCACCAATAAATAGGTGCCTACATCGTCCCTGCAGACGGGGCCAGGATCCGATGACCTATAAGAACCTCAGAACTACAGAGCCAGAGATTTCTGCATACCTGTAATAACACTTTTTGCACATTTACAAAAATTATATGAGAGACAGATAAAAGAAAGGATCATTATTCGTTTCTTTTATCTGTCTCTCATATAGTTTTGATTTTAATTTGGATCAATTAACGATTATTGTATTGTTAACTGATCAATCACATTCGAGAAAGAAACATTTTTCAAGAATAATTTTTTTCCTTACCAGTACAAAGTGGTTCAATCAGTTGACTATATTTCAATGAGTCTTTATATTAAATATAGTTTTTTTATATATTTCCCGTATCATATTTGTTTCATCATAAAATATTATTTTTATACAGATTAGATTTGACATGTAAAACGTATACTTTATGTATCTATTTTACAAATAAACAATTTGAATCTTTGAAAAGGTGTAAAAAAAGAACGCGCAACAGAAATGTTTTTTGTTGCAAAGTGTTTTTGTTTTTTTTTACTTTGGACGTAGGATCTCAGTCCCCTTTGTCGCCTTTTAGGAAATCCGCGTTAAAACATGCAGTGACAATATTCTTTTTCGATGGTGTTGCCACACCCCACAATAATAAATAGACGATAGTGAGGCCACATGGCTAGCTACTCGTAGCTTCAATAGAAGATTCCTTTACATAAATAGACTACCCGCTTTTTAATTGCAGAGCTAATAAAATAGCTAAAAATAGATACGAGAATTCGTAAACAACGTAAGTACACACTTCGACTTCCTCTTACCCTGTACCTTCTATCTCTTTACTAAAACATTGTTTAAATTAAAATATTGATGATGAAAAAAAGACATAGTCTGGCTAAGTTTCTTGCCCTTCTTCTTAACATGACAAATCGAATGGGCGGAGCTAGGCATGTATTTATATATGTAACGTATTAGTATTTAATATATTGGTAGCTATGAGACCTAATTTAAAATGTACCACTTGCTGAACGGTGAAGGAAAACATCGTGAGGAAACCTGCATGCCCTAAACAAAAGCCTTAAAGCGTGTATTTGTGCTCGATGAACGGCGATAGGGCTCACATCACATCACGTTGGGACGTCATAATCGTCAGTGAAACGCGGGTGTGCCGAGTGTGAACTGTGACTTGTATTTCACCTGTTCATTCTCATAAATTATCTCTTCAAAAGCCAGAGATATGACTTTGTTTCATTGAGACAAATTTATACTGGAGATACGATAAGTGATCAATACTTATAAAATTAAATTATGTAAAACCAATAAACACTTGTAAAATTTCGCAAAAATGTTAATTGAACCTACGTTCCTATCACTCAACGAGTCTTCAGTATAAAGTCTATGCATAGGCCTTTGAAGAAGACGATAATATAATTATGTGTTTACTGACTTGGCAATTGATACGAGTATGTCGTCGTATGACACGCTCTTTCGCGAAAACCGATTATGGCCTAAACACAGTCCCAATACACGATCATAGGTTCAAGCCACACAGAAGCGGCGCAACGCGCATCGAGCGCACGGGCGTTATTCAAATTTCGTACAAAACGCATGGAAATAAAGTCGCAATATGAACACACCGAATGGTATGTTTCGGGTGGTGTCGGGCGTGGAACGGGCGTCCGTACCATACCTCAGATTGCGACTTTATTTTTATGCGTTTTGTACGAAATTTGAATGACGCCCGCGCGCTCGATGCGCGCCGCGCCATTTCTGTGTGGCTTGCACCATAGGAAATTATTTTCTATTACAACTGGTGGGGGAAGAGGAGGACCGCCTCGCTCCGTTCCGGTTCGCTCGGGCCCCAAATTTATTTACATCGCTCCACTTCGCTTCGCCCGACCTTCGTCGTACCTGTTTTTGACTTTTTGCTGAAAGACTTTCGTACCTAATTGTTTTAATTTCGCGAAATATTTGCTTTTTCGCATAAAAGCGGAAGCGGGTCTTCCTTTACTCCGTAATTCAGTTTTACATGAAAAAGCAGTTTACGCCATTGCGCGACGACATATAAGTATAAAGCAACGTATATTTTTAACAATAGTTACAGATCAGAAGTTTAGATCCTCTATTTTGTAATACTTGAAAGACTTTTCTTCAAAGAGCCAGAGTAATGAGAATGACGTATCAGCTACTAACCCGTCGCAGGGCCGTATTACAGGTTGTGAAGGCCCCGGGCGACAACGAAATCTTAAGCACTTCTAATTCTCACTATCCTTAAAACAATAAATCGCAGTCCAGATCGTGGCTCGAATCCATGTAATAAATTGAGTTCTGAAATTGCTATAAAAAAAAGTGACGAGGCTTTTGCTTGACATTTATAAAATGTTGAATTAGTTTTCGGTACATTTTCTGACAAATACATCAAATTTTGACAAATATTTTGTGTACCTTTAACTTTAAGGCTAGAGTTTCTTTTTCCGAAAAACACTGTTTTTACACAGTAAAATCAAATTTCCCAACTCTACTCCCGTAAAAACAGAGTGAGTATCGGTACAAATATTTCAATAACATGAGGACTTAGATTAAAAACAAAAATCATCTGTAATAGTAAAAAATACAAAGGGATAAAAGAAACTCGATTAATTTCATTGCTGTATCACGAGAATCTTTTCATGTGTGAAATAAGATTTAGTTCATTCACTTAGTAATTTTCTCAGATTAGTTGTCAACTTTCGATAGTTGACCACTTATCGCGGTCATTTAGTCACTTTGTAAAGCGTCTGTAAAGTGACAAAGCCTACAAAAATACATACAATTTGCGAGGCTAAGAGCGACAAAATATTTTGTTTTTAAACTGTGCTTTACCCAAATTTTGCTCTCTAAAATTCCACCTAGGAATTATAAATCACTCAATAACTCAGACTAAATACGTTTTATTTTTAAACTTGTGTTCTGGATAGCGTGTCACAAAATTCTAAATGCAATAGTTTTTATGTTGATTAGAAGAAACGGTTTCTGTAAAATATGTAACTTGTCGAGGCCCCTGAGCTTGCAGCCTTCATTATCCGGCCCTGTCCTGTCCCGTGGTAATAAACCAACACGTCAGCAGTTGGCGTGTAGCCAACTCGTGCGATCATCAATATATTTGTTGATCTGCGGCCACTACTGCTCCAGCTGTTCAGCTCTGAAGCCGGACCGACCGAAATACCTTCGAGGAGTCAATGAAATACGCGACCCTGACTAGTAACAGCTACAGATATTGTGATATCATATGATTTACAGCGAAATCCATCGCTTTGGATACACTCAAAACATTCCTTAGAGTGCATTACAAACTGGAACAGAATGCGTTTGAAATGTGTTGCTAGAGACGCATGTTAAGAATTCCATGGAAACAAATGTGTCCATTCCAAAACAGCTAAGGGTGAAAGTGGCTCTCAACAATGCTGGAAGAAATCTCTTCTTTGACATAAGCTCGCCTATGTACATACATGATATCTCTAAGTGAAATGTATAAATACATTACCTATCATGGTAGACCATATCGAGCTTTGACAACGGGATATACCACTGTCTGTCCCTATTTAGGTAGATCAACAGAGTCCTATTGAGCTCGATGTGGTCCGTTAGAGGTGCTGGTCGGCAAAGTTGAAGGAAAGAGACCTAGGAGCAGATCACCTACCCACTCGGTAGATCAAGTTAAGGAATTGACAGATTTAAAAATATCAGATGCTCTAAGACATGCCGAAAATAGACATGAATGGGAAAAACTATTGAAGCTATGGCAAAAAACTTCATATCCGAACACGACCTTGAAGAATACGACCTTGAAGACAAACAGAAAAAGATCAATTGATCAATACGCGCATCGGTAGCGCACTTACCGTGAAAACAAGAGGTCACAGGTTCGGATCCTGGCCCGAGCCATTTTTTAAAATACTTTTCTCACTTTAAATTTGTCTCAATTGAGCTTTTTTAGCTTGTAATGCACTTTAAATAATGTTTATATATTACACAAACTTAGAACAAAAAATTCAAATTAGCGCCAAATTTTTTGTCAGGCGCTACCATTTTAGCGGCTTGTTTTTTGTAGCCTTGATGTTGATTTGGCATGTATATTGTTGTTATTTACCATACTGTCTTTAAGGGTTTCGCTCTCGTATTGTGGGGTGCTACGGAACTCTTTGTCTGAGTCCGACTCGCACTTGGCCAATTTTTTTTATTCTAACAGTTTTAAAAATGCTAAAACATATGAACGAATCCTTGACATAACTCGCGTATTGCCGCACGCATTACGCATGAACTTCGCGCCTAACAGGTTGTCCTGCAAATGAAACTATTATGAACCTTATTACAATGTGTTGAGAGATAAAACAGAAGCCAGGTACATATGACGCTGGCTCTACAATGAATACGGTCACGGAAGCCGGAGCATGCGCAGGGTTGCGAGATGATTCTCTAAAATGACACCTTTTGCATAATTAATCCCCAACTAATCTTTTTTGTTTAAATTGACTAGATACGAACTTATTATGACTAGCCTTTCCCTACGGCTCCACTCGCGTATTCAATCTCTGCTTCGTTTACGGCTTGCGCGCTATCAACACTAGCCTATATGTTGACCAGGGTTACTACGATAAAAATAAAGAAAACCGCATCCAAATCCGCTAAATGGTTCTCGAGTTACAATAGAACATACAGACTGACAGAAAGACATAAAAATTTTAGTTATGGGTTCAGGAGGTACAAAACTATCAACTCGTTTCATAAAAAAAAGTTAATTGTTCAGACACGATGTTGTACTACTTTATTATTAGTGTAGATAAACGATAGAAATGAGCGTAAATTATAATTTCTTATAGAGATCGCGTTCTATTCATTCTAAAAAAAAAAATATTACCCTCATTACTCTTTCACTAATGATTTCATAGCCCCAAAACACACCCAAGAACAAAATATTTCCCCAAAATTGTGAACCCTGACAACGCATGCGCGTAATAGTGATAAATCGAGCGTAGATAATGTGATTCAGCTGACATACCGACGGACACAAGATGCGACTGACAATTGTATAGGTATTGTTGTGTTGCTGAAAAATGTACTGGATTCGTAATACCGTGTGTAAATAGAGTACTTACTATTTAACTACATTCTTTATTGATCATACTGACCAAATTTCCTTAAGACAGTCTCGGTTCAGAGCGTCTCATATCCAGCTCGTAGATTATGTATCTTCGAGTCGGTTGCCAACTGCCAAACGTCAAAAACATAGATACACTATCGAATTCCGATTGTCTAATGATATTTTCGTCACAGTTCTTTGAGGAAGTATTTTTATCATCATTACGACAACGACGATTCGTTGAAGCCTAAACTTCATACCTTTCATGCGTCAGCAGTCATGACGTCTTAGGGGGGTAGACAGCGACTACATATTTCCTTCTGCTACAATCCTGACACACCTCTTTCGCCCCTTGCACGTCTATCAATCCATACTTTCATAAAAGGGTGTAAATGGTCAGAACAGGTGAGGTAACTTTTTCTGCTGATCATACTGAATGTTTTCCTAAAGAAATAAAAACGCGTATAAAAATCAATTGGAATGATAACATTTTTTTTATTTGGGTTGGTTTCTTTGAGCGACTTAATCAGTAAGATTTGTCAAGCAATAATAACATTTTGGGCATATCCGAGTAGAAGGATGAATGAAAACAGAGTAACAAAAATTTGTAGAAGAAAGTATTTACAGGAATTTCCAGGTTCTTACCAGGAATATGGGAAAAGAAATATTTAGTTTGAAGAATCTAAAAGATTTAGATTTATTAGCAATAAAAAAACCGGACAAGTGCGAGTAGGACTCGCCCACCGAGGGTTTCGTTAAAAAATATATTTTTATGATTTAATTACAAATGTAGTTTTCAGATTTTTCCCTATACCTACTTGTAGTATTAGACGGTATCACTTGCCAAATTTCGTAGTTCTAGGTCAACGGGAAATACCCTATAAATTTTGATTCCCTTGAGAGTGTCGAAATATACGTTTTTTGCGGCATAAAATTCATCAACATCAACCTAATTTTTTTCACGTTAACTTAGAAGTTTGATTTTTTCGCAGCTTCAAGAGACTGTAGACCTGAGTATTATGGTTTTAATTTCAACTCGATACCTCCACGCTTTCCCGAGATCTGATGTCAAGATCCACAGACAGACCGACGGACGGACAGACGGACAACAAAGTAATCCTATAAGGGCTCCGTTTTTTCCTCTTGAGGTACGGAACCCTAAAAAACGACCCAAAGAGTAAGGAGTGTATGAAAACATAACGTACATTAATTTTGATGGGCGTTTTGATCCTCTACTGTAGCTATTGTTTATAGATACTGTTTTTAAAGCTTTTGTGAAGTTCACGTAGTGTTTAAGAGCATTTTTTTTTTCTCATTTTAAATGTATTTTATGGTTATTTTTATCACAAACAAATGTCTTAATGTAAATACATACCCAATATCAGACCTGTCATTGTAACACTTGAAAAAATACATAGTCACAAATAAATTCCAAGTATAATTATATTTCTGTCTTTAATTTTGACAAAAACGAATCGAAAATTAACGAAAGTTTTCTATAATTTACGCGAGAATTGTCTTACCACCTCCGAATGCCCGAAGTTTATAAGAAGACAATTTATAAATCTATAAAATTATTGTTCAACATTTTTTTCGGTTCATCGCGTCCTTGTAGAAAGAATTAGTGGACAAATTGGTATACAACAAGCTTGGTACACGTGTACTTTTGGTCCTAAAGACCATTATAGCTCGCAGTTCTTTAAAAAAAAACATTTAAGAAATGATCTTCAGTACCTCAAGCATTCAAGTACAGCCGGCTCTCGCTAATTCAAACCAGCGATAATTCAAACCTCTCTAAGTTATCACGAGTTCCCTAGCCAAAACCACGCTTTATATTTCGAAAAAAATCAAAAATTGTTAACAGCTTGGTAATTCGAACAAAAATATCTTCGTTCACAGAACAAAATACATGTATCTACATCTAGCCTTTTGATTTTATTTAAAAATTAGGTAGCATTTAATCTATAATAATTGATTCCTCCATCCATCCATCCATCAGCCTGTTTCGTCCACTGCTGGACATAAGCCTTTCCAGGATTTCGCCACTCTTGTCGGTTCTCTTGTAAGAAATGCCCATGTTCACACACGCTGGGCAGGCGGGTTGGTAAGCGCGGTGTCGAAATCCTCGCACCCCATATTAACCCCATCATTGATTATTATTATTACCAAATAATTCGAACTGTCATATTTTTTCTATCGAAAATTTCTAACCATTTAACACTCGATAATTCGTAATATTTTAAAAGTTCTTCGAGTTTCGAATTAACGAGGGTCGACTTTATATGTGTATCAAACGGCTTGCTTATGTACCAATTTGCGTTTTTCTTTATTCGTAAACCATTATATATATTATTTTGCGCTATCCGGAGACGCAGCGATCGTCGTAACAGCCACTTTGCAATTCGCGCTGATATGAACGTTATTTAAATGTCGTTTATGTCGATATTTGCAGCGTCACTAGCGGGTGCTAACCCCCATACCAAGAATCCCGAAAGGGGTGTCAGCCGTACAAACTGTGAAGTGCAAGTAACATCAACAATTATTACTAATACCATATAATGTATATATAATGGATTTTTAATCGATTTTTCTTCGAAATTATTCAAACATTCAGGCAATGATTTAATAACTGGGAAATTTTTGTTATTTATAACCATTCATGTGAACACACGTTTGTTAATTGCATTTATTAACTCATTTATGTTCACACGCAATTTTCTAGTTTGTTTTGTTTTTTCCGCGTGATTTATTGTAGGATATGTCAAACATATTCCTACCATTTGAGTTTTATACAACTGCTTCTCTGAACCTTCTAAATTATTTAATGTGTCCCATGATCACTTCGCTTTCACTTACAAGTAAAATTATGTTCGAGTTAGCATGATATGGGTGACAGTTCGTAATTTTCCGTTTCACCTATACTACTCACACCATACTACATACACCCAGGTACAAAAGAAAATATTAGGTTTTAAAAATAATGTATATCATTATTGCAAAAACACAGTAAACTATTTATCTACCTAATAAATCGAAACAATAATTACAGTGTATTTGTTAAATTTAACGAAAAAAGATTCAGGAAAGAATAATGTATTTTTGCTACTTGATGCATGGATCGGAACGTGGACCCATAGGTTAGTGACACTACATTATCGAAAATACATCGATAATTCTTTGCGGCCCCCTTATAGGATCGCGTCAGTATGAGTTCATCTTGTATGCGGTTTGTGTTTTCGTTGCGGTTGCTTTACGTGCTATTTGTTTTGACGATTGTTACAGTTTTTGTTGATTTTTGTTTTGATATTGTTACTTGTTTTTGGTGAAATGCCGAAAAAAACAAAAAAAAATCTTTGAGCTCTCAAGCTCGGGCGTTATTGGTTCCTTTAATTTAATTAATTTAGAAATTAACAAAAAGCAGTTTGGATAATCAAAGATCAATCAAATAAAAAATCGATTTGTTAGTCCTTGTTAAGTTTCTCGATACTAAAAAAAAATCGATTCTATTTCGTTAGGGCACATAACTATAACTATCAATTTTGAACTGCTACCCATATCATGATAACTCGAACATACTATAACTGCATTGTTCGCTGAGTTATTTATTTTTATTTATTAAAAATTATTAATAACAACACGAGACACCTCTAAAATATACCTAGTAATTTCTTTGGTGCGTGGATGTAAACTATTTTATAAGATGAAGTTGTGAAATAAACGATCTGGATTGCATTAGTAAACATTTCAACACTGTATTAGTCCTTTATAATTTGGATTTCACAAAGTCCTTTCTTATCAGGTGCCTGTGTGGCAGAAAGAGTCTACCGGCCACATTTCAGGTTTAGAGGTTGTATTGTATATTGCGCAAAACGTGGGCAAATGAAACTTTATTAATCTGGTTGCCAAAAGAGCCTCGTCCCACTGTGAATAATCAAATAACTCTAATTTCAAAATGAGCTACGGATCAGCTGCCACGTAGAAAGTGCTACGAGAAATACTACGCTGCGATCAAATGAACCCTTGGCTGCGTTCAGTTTAATTTTCTGGCAACGGCCGTCTCTTTTGCACGCGTAGAATTTTCATATGCTATCCTGCTGTCAGTGTAGGGCGGGCATCGTCCAGCGATCAAACTGCACGAAGCCCTTGATCCTGTTTGCCACGCCTTACTCCAGGGGTATTCAATGGTTGTTTGTTATTTTTATTTATTAATTTATCCACAAATACCTATCATTACAGGCTTAACCTAATTCGATGGGTATGCTAGCTATTTACAAATTACAAAATAATCTAATACTTTACTACCTTAACAATAATATATATATATATATATATATATATATATATATATTATATATATACAATATATATACTATATATATACAATATATATATACAATAATTATATATTATATTATATATATGTGTATATATATATGTACATATACAATGCAATTTTTGTTGTCCGTCTGTCTGTTGTGTCCGTGTGTCAGGGCTCTTTTTCCCAAGAAGCAGTTCAAATTTGAATTGAAATTAATATCTACTAAGAAATGCCTCATACTGCTGTGAAAATTTAAGTTTATATTTTAAAGCAATTAAAATATACGGCCTTTAAAAATCCCATTGTAGTAATTGACCGTTTAAAAAAAATTCATAACAATTTTTCTCATCAAGGCCGCATTTCCATAATCTTTTCCTGGCTCTACAATCTCTATGTATATTACTCATAGTACGAGGTGTAAACAATAACCCATTCGTAACGCCTCAGTTCATACTTTGAAATGTTTTCACAAAACTACTGCTTTTAATTGAACCCTAAGACAAAGCATAACCAACTCTATTACACGGTAGCAAGAGTCACGCCACTGTTGAAGTAGCGCGGTGCTTGTACCAAGTCGCCCTTGAAGTCATGGCGGTATTTGGTACCCAATCGTGAACTAAAGTCACGTTGAAAAACTCTTAGACGTATGAAGGTACATAGGTAAATTTAAGGCGAGGTTATCCAAAGAAATCAGTCCTGCTCCAACGCTTTCATTTTACACTTTTCTATCCTGCTCAGATAGGAAGCAGGCCGCTCAGAAAACTCGCGATTTCGAGCTGTTTTTATTTATTATTTTCGAATTAAGATGATGAATTTTTAATATGACGGCCGTTTTATATCACATTTTTTATTGACTAAAACCCAATATAACTTGAATGAAATGATATTTATATCATAGTTCAGGCTATCTCTAGTATTCATGTTTCAAATGTAATAATTATTTTTTCGGGGTTCAAAATGTACTTGCAAAGAAACAATATCACTACAACCCCCCGTTAAGTCACTTTATTGAAAAATCTAGTAAAATTCCTTGAATTTACAACCTCCATGGTTGTGGTTAAATTTGTTTTGTGGGTTGTGTCCAGACATCAGAGTTCGATAATTGCACAGACGTAAAATGTTGCAAGATTGCTGAAAAGTTCGTTTATCCATCACGACTTTTCTCATTCAGCACATCTTTGCCCACCCTCCTCAAAGGTGTCGTCATGATATTTACTAGCCTCCGATACTTACTAAGTAGAACAGGCTTCTTAATAGGATTGACTGTGTTCCAGTGACATTTATCTATCTTGGGCGTGCCCTTAAGAGACACGTAACCTGTTTCTTCCCATAAATACGTACTAACCACCTAATGGATATCAACACTGAACTGTCTTTTTATTTATTAGTACCCCAAGTAAACATTGGAGTTATTTTTAGACTAAGAGTTATCGTAGTTATTACTTTTAGATGTTACATCACTCGCTACTGACCAAATCGATCGAAACCATAACCTTGGGTTGAACACGGAAGGCGCATTCAACCACTTGAGATATTTTAGGAACATCAACTTTCAAAGGCAAACAAAACTTTCAAAATGATATAATACCGCGTGCTGGAAACCTCACCAAAATATTAATCAAGTGAAATTAACATTATATTTTAGGTTCGAAAACCGCTAGCATATTAATAAAGCTATTGGCCTTGATTCCCAAACGGGCATCCCATTTCGGCTGCCGTGGGGAATCAGCACGCGCCCAACACTGTTCTTCATTAGTGAGGTTCATTGTCGATGCTGCCAGTGCTTCCTAGCTCATCGACTGCAGCTTGCGTTGCTAGTGCTCCGCTAGTTTCCGAACGCAGAGCTGCCTGGACGGCTGCACGGCGCGAGTCTTTGCCACGCGAAAAAAAATAAGTGAAAAAGCGCGCGGAAAATGGGTGTGGTGAAAAAGCAAACGAAAAAGGATGCCGTTGTGAAAAACGGAAAGCCGAAAAAAGATGAGAAAGTGAAAAAGAAAAAAAAAGTCTCGTGTTTACAGTGCATCAAGCCGGTCGACGATGGTCAGTTTTATTTCTGTTCATGTTTGTTAACACAAAAACTAATTTATTAGCGTTAATTTTGTTAGCAAAAGTTTGTTTGCTCGTGCCATCGTGTGCGAAGTTGTGGGCAATGTTGTTAATTGTGAACTTCCGTTTCCGTTTTTCTTTCACAAGAGTATTTAACTAATTTGGTGTAATTTAAATAGAGTCGGTTTGTTTGCCGTCATTATTTTCCGTTTGTTAGCCGTCAATGGATTCGTCAGTTTCTATCCCTTTTTTATATAAAAAAAATAATACTTAATTGTTCATTTGATCAAAATTACCCAATTAATTTTAATCTATAACTTTTGAATGGTTCTGTTTATATGAAGTATTAATTAAACGGTAGATCAGTCTTCAGTCCAAGAAACTGTTATTATTTTTAAATGTATACTAAAACTTGAAAAATAAAATTTAATAATTTGTTTTGTAAGTTTATTTTTAACTTGGATCTTAACCCTATTAGGGCAAAGTTTAAGGACATCAAAATACTTCAAAACTTTGCGTAATTTAATTATTATTACGTAAATAGACCACTGCTACTTCAACACTCCATACTTACTTGACTATGACCTGAAAGCGTTTTGGAAACTGGAAAAGAGCTTAATTTTTTTTTAAATAACTCATTCTTCTTCTCAAATATAAAATGCAAAGTCTATCCTTCTACTGTGTGTCTGAACTGAATGTCTATGAAAGTCGAGAATTACTTAACTTTTAATAAGCTTTTGTTTTGCTATCTGAAGAGATGTTTGAGGGAGGTTTTACGCTTTTGTTTTACTATCCGAGGTGATGTTTGAGGAAGGTTTTACGCTTTTGTTTTACTATCCGAGGAGATGTTTGAGGGAGGTTTTACGCTTTGTTTTACTATCTGAGGAGATGTTTGAGGGAGGTTTTACGCTTTGTTTTACTATCTGAAGAGATGTTTGAGGGAGGTTTTACGCTTTTGTTTTACTATCCGAGGAGATGTTTGAGGGAGGTTTTACGCTTTTGTTTTACTATCCGAGGTGATGTTTCAGGAAGGTTTTACGCTTTTGTTTTACTATCCGAGGAGATGTTTGAGGGAGGTTTTACGCTTTGTTTTACTATCTGAGGAGATGTTTGAGGGAGGTTTTACGCTTTGTTTTACTATCTGAAGAGATGTTTGAGGGAGGTTTTACGCTTTGTTTTACTATCTGAGGAGATGTTTGAGGGAGGTTTTACGCTTTGTTTTACTATCTGAGGAGATGTTTGAGGGAGGTTTTACGCTTTGTTTTACTATCTGAGGAGATGTTTGAGGGAGGTTTTACGCTTTGTTTTACTATCTGAAGAGATGTTTGAGGGAGGTTTTACGCTTTGTTTTACTATCTGAGGAGATGTTTGAGGGAGGTTTTACGCTTTTGTTTTACTATCCGAGGAGATGTTTGAGGGAGGTTTTACGCTTTGTTTTACTATCTGAGGAGATGTTTGAGGGAGGTTTTACGCTTTTGTTTTACTATCCGAGGAGATGTTTGATGGAGGTTTTACGCTTTTGTTTTACTATCCGAGGAGATGTTTGAGGGAGGTTTTACGCTTTGTTTTACTATCTGAGGAGATGTTTGAGGGAGGTTTTACGCTTTTGTTTTACTATCCGAGGAGATGTTTGAGGGAGGTTTTACGCTTTGTTTTACTATCTGAGGAGATGTTTGAGGGAGGTTTTACGCTTTTGTTTTACTATCCGAGGAGATGTTTGAGGGAGGTTTTACGCTTTGTTTTACTATCTGAGGAGATGTTTGAGGGAGGTTTTACGCTTTTGTTTTACTATCCGAGGAGATGTTTGATGGAGGTTTTACGCTTTGTTTTACTATCTGAGGAGATGTTTGAGGGAGGTTTTACGCTTTTGTTTTACTATCTGAGGAGATGTTTGAGGGAGGTTTTACGCTTTTGTTTTACTATCCGAGGAGATGTTTGAGGGAGGTTTTACGCTTTGTTTTACTATCTGAGGAGATGTTTGAGGGAGGTTTTACGCTTTTGTTTTACTATCCGAGGAGATGTTTGATGTAGGTTTTACGCTTTGTTTTACTATCTGAGGAGATGTTTGAGGGAGGTTTTACGCTTTTGTTTTACTATCTGAGGAGATGTTTGAGGGAGGTTTTACGCTACAACTGATCACACTGAAAAACTTTTCCAAAGAAACTTCACCGTGTTTAAAACTACGGTTTTCACTGCGTACTTTTGGTTTTCTTGAGACAACTAAAAGGTTGTGTATAATTTCGCTATTAAAGGAGCAGAGATCTTTTTTGAAAATGAGGCTTAGTCTCCAGCGTGGGCAAAAGGCTGCATCCACTAAATTAACTTTCAAAATAGGAAGGCCAATTCAAAATCTCAATACTATTTATCATTATGGTGCGGAGTTGTAAACCTTTTTTTATGCGTAATGCGTCATTATACGATTTCTCCACGCGAGTACTGAAGTGACCTATATCTGAATGTTTACGTCTCAATAAACCAGACGGCCATTTCGTAACCGCCGACCGCGATCTAGAGAAGCGATCGTGGATACGATTTTAAGAGTTTTTATGGTTCACGTTTTTAGATGACGTAAACAAACACGGTGATTGGAACGTACCAAGTGGGCTGTGGGGTGACTTGAAATTCCAAATTTTTTGTATTTCATATTATAGTAGCGGTACTACTCTGAAGCGATCTATAAGAAGATCAAACAGAATAATAATATTTGACTACATCTTTTGCAACCCCAAATATTATTCATCTTTTACTATTTTTTTTAATATTTGTCTCTCAACATGTCTAAAATTAAATTTAAATTAAAGCCGATTCTGAGGGCTTTAATTTCAGTTTTAGTGCTGTCGAAACAAAGTTTTCTTCATTCCAAAATAATTCTTTAGTGTTAACAACAAAAACTATATTACTTTGGAAAGATGTATGTTTTGACAGCTTTATAACTAAAATTAAAGCCTTCAGAATCGACTTTATTGTGTATGTAATATTCACTAAATTTCCTATTTTAGGCATTTTTACCAGATTTTGCTTTCGCACGACTTCGGTATGACTTAGTGAATTACTCACATAAACTTTTTTTGTTCATCACATTTTGAAAAATTTGATTCAAATGCGGGGGCAGAAGATGTCGTCCAGTATTTTTTATTTTATTTTATCAGAGCTTTTTTTATAGATCGTTTAAAAAAACCTTATTACGATTTGCAATTGGATAAAAATAGGATTTTAACATGGATAGTTAACATGGAAAATTGTTTCAGTTCAATTCTGTGAATTGTGTATGTTTCCAATTAAATATTAACATATTTTATATCAAGATTCGTGCTGACCATTTGTTTGCAATTAATAATATTTGTATATTTTGGACGTTAATTCATATAATTTTTATATTTTTTTCTGTATAATTATTCTATTTGTCACCAAAAAGTTAAAAAAGCGGAATGTAGCTCAAAAAAAATAATAAAGAATAAATCCTTGCTTAACCAGATGTCTTCTGATAGTTACAAAACCGTTTTATAGTACCAAATGAGAATCGTCTTTGACGCAATGAACAGTTCTCTAAAAGTTTCTTTCTCGTTGAGCAGAACAAATCGATTATCCATACGCCTATCATCATATCTCGTAATCTTCCGTTGTTTACGTGCTTACACATTTTGTGACCGGACTATTTGCACCTGAAACATATACATGTCATAAAAACAAAACTTGTAAAAAACCAAGTCTCGCAACTTAGTTCTTCTACCGTAAAAAGTTGTGAGATCCATGTAAATCCAAGTCGATTAATTTATTCAGACCATCTGTCTTAAGTTATTTAATAATTAGCCAACCTAACAACATCTTATAGTGACCATATCAATATTAAAAATCTTTTATGTTTTAAATAAATAGATTGACTTGGCAATCGCACTAAATAATCTAATTTAATATAAAATGTATTACTTCTGAGAAACATTGTGTTTTCATGCGAATGCCGAGTCAATATATTTATTTAAAACATAAAAGATGTTTAATATTTATATGGTCACTATAAGGTGTTGCTAGGTTAGCTAATTATGTAATATAAGACAGAAGGTCCCATAAGTAGGGACTGAATAAATTAACCGACTTGGATTTACATGGATCTCACAAATTTTTACGGTAGAAGAACTAAGTTGCGAGACTTGGTTTTTTACAAGTTTTGTTTTTATCTCATTTCTCTTTGTAGATAGTCCTACTTTTTTTCCTTTCCGGTACCTTCTACTTGCAACTATATTTATATGGGATTACAAAGTTGTTTATGCAGTTTGTGTATCTAGAGCACTGGACCTAAAAATATTTTAGTTTTTCCTTGAACTATACACTAAACACTAATTGTATTCCAAATTTGAAGCTTCTATGCCTGCTAGAAGTGCCTTAGAGTTTTGATGATCGGTCAGTCAGTCAGTGAGTGAGTGAGTGACAAAATTGAGAAACTTTGACTAGTTATAATTCTTAAACTACTGGTTCAATTTCAATGAACTTTGAAATATACCGTGTTTATACAATGCCTGCTTGGTTACCGAAAATTCAGGCTTCTACCGTAAAACAATAATAAATATATAATCTGGTGATGTTTTATGTAAAATACTGTCTGTACATGTCATCGACATTGGTGACAATACAAAATGAATATTTTGATCATTTTTACAAATGGTAATTAACTCGAAGAACAATCTGTAAGTTTTCATTTGCATAATATTCATGCAGTTTACTTTGGTATCACCTACGTAGGTACAACTCCTAGATTATATATCTTTTAGTCGGTTGTCAACGGCATTGCCAAACATCGAAAACATAGATATACTATCGAATTCACAGTTCATTAACTGTTTTCTGAATTCATGAACTGTGTGTGATTGAAGTCACAGTTCAATACACACTGAAGGCAATTTTGAAAGTTCAGTTTTTATCTGTGTTTTTAGTGTTTGGCAACCGATACAATATAATAGGTCCGCAGCTCCACTCGCAGTATTACACGATGTATCCCTATACTCGCCACTTAGGAGCATGCAATTCGACTAAGCATCACTCGTTAGAGCAACTTCATCCTTGGCTAAACCGAACAAGATGATTCCGTTTATTCCTGCACAATTCAGATCTGCATTCATGAATCATTCATCCTCTATCACACAGGTATCATATAATGGCCATCCTCTTTAGACCGACAAATTTGTTTATTGCGAGATGACCGCATCGCACAATGTAACCTGCACAGACTGTAGGATTTACTGAAACTGTATATTCTACGGAATATATCGATCCATTTCCCTTAGGAAACAGACATAAGCATTTTTTTTCTTATAGGTGGTAGAACTGATTCCAGGCTCAACAGTGGAGGTACCACCATCTTACTCACAAACCCTCCCGCGAAGTTATTCGGGGGAGAGTAAGAGGACAGCTCTCAGACAGGCACAACCAGGTGGCCAATTATTGCCTGGGACCGATTGATGACATCAATTGATACATCCTTAATTGCCGGCCCTTATATAAAACAGACTGGTGACGGACAGCGGCGTCACTGAAGCGAGAGTTTCGGCACCGCGCTCAACCACCCGGCTGCCCAGCGTGTTTATGAGGACTGCCAAGATTGGCGAAATCTTGGAACGGCCTATGTCCAGCAGTGGACGAACCAGGCGAATGGATGATTTTTTTTTTTGTAGAATTAAAACGAAACAAACAAATAACTAAATTGAAGCAGCAGAAAATGGAAAGAAAAGTTTGTGAATAACGTGATGACTTTTTAAAAGTATTGTTTAACGGCGGGTTGATTTTATACCTCCCTTATAATATAATTTTACAAAATTTCTTTCGAAAAGTTAATGTTAATCTTATCAGAGATCTTTTAATCCTTAAATACTGAACTCGAGTCACGTTCTTATACACAAATTTATTGCTTGCCTGCTATCTTTTGTTTTACTATTATTTTAACAATGATGAGAACTCAACAGATTAACAGTAGGTGTTGGTAATGCCCACACAAACACCTAATTACGTATAGAAACAACGAAGACTTACAAGCGCAGAAAAACCTCAGCACCATATTATTACAGAGGTATTTTAGATGGGTGAAACAAGAGAATCAGAAGAAATACATCTAATGGAAGATAGAGCTCAACCTAAAAGGAAGTATGCCGACCAAATTGGTGACATACTGAGTAAGGGCAAAATGAAAAGCACTTGGAATTTTGTGGATGAAGGTTTATCAGGACCGCCATATATATCGAGACCTGTTGTATTTGCCACTATCTGGGGCACGGCAGTGCACCCCCGCCAAGTCGAGCTAAAAAGCGGCACGCCGTACCATCCTTTTCTCGAAGCAGTTCAGGCCATTTGCGACCCCCCTATAACTTCGTTGTTGATAAAACTAGAAGCCTGAATTTTCGGTAACCAAGCAGGCATTGTATAAACACGGTATATTTCAAAGTTCATTGAAATTGAACCAGTAGTTTAAGAATTATAACTAGTCAAAGTTTCTCAATTTTGTCACTCACTCACTCACTGACTGACTGACCGATCATCAAAACTCTAAGGCACTTCTAGCAGGCATAGAAGCTTCAAATTTGGAATACAATTAGTGTTTAGTGTATAGTTCAAGGAAAAACTAAAATATTTTTAGGTCCAGTGCTCTAGATACACAAACTGCATAAACAACTTTGTAATCCCATATAAATATAGTTGCAAGTAGAAGGTACCGGAAAGGAAAAAAAGTAGGACTATCTACAAAGAGAAATAAGATAAAAACAAAACTTGTAAAAAACCAAGTCTCGCAACTTAGTTCTTCTACCGTAAAAATTTGTGAGATCCATGTAAATCCAAGTCGGTTAATTTATTCAGTCCCTACTTATGGGACCTTCTGTCTTATATTACATAATTAGCTAACCTAGCAACACCTTATAGTGACCATATAAATATTAAACATCTTTTATGTTTTAAATAAATATATTGACTCGGCATTCGCATGAAAACACAATGTTTCTCAGAAGTAATACATTTTATATTAAATTAGATTATTTAGTGCGATTGCCAAGTCAATCTATTTATTTAAAACATAAAAGATTTTTAATATTGATATGGTCACTATAAGATGTTGTTAGGTTAGCTAATTATTTAATAACTTAAGACAGATGGTCTGAATAAATTAATCGACTTGGATTTACATGGATCTCACAACTTTTTACGGTAGAAGAACTAAGTTGCGAGACTTGGTTTTTTACAAGTTTTGTTTTTATCTCATTTCTCTTTGTAGATAGTCCTACTTTTTTTCCTTTCCGGTACCTTCTACTTGCAACTATATTTATATGGGATTACAAAGTTGTTTATGCAGTTTGTGTATCTAGAGCACTGGACCTAAAAATATTTTAGTTTTTCCTTGAACTATACACTAAACACTAATTGTATTCCAAATTTGAAGCTTCTATGCCTGCTAGAAGTGCCTTAGAGTTTTGATGATCGGTCAGTCAGTCAGTGAGTGAGTGAGTGACAAAATTGAGAAACTTTGACTAGTTATAATTCTTAAACTACTGGTTCAATTTCAATGAACTTTGAAATATACCGTGTTTATACAATGCCTGCTTGGTTACCGAAAATTCAGGCTTCTAGTTTTATCAACAACGAAGTTATAGGGGGGTCGCAAATGGCCTGAACTGCTTCGAGAAAAGGATGGTACGGCGTGCCGCTTTTTAGCTCGACTTGGCGGGGGTGCACTGCCGTGCCCCAGATAGTGGCAAATACAACAGGTCTCGATATATATGGCGGTCCTGATAAACCTTCATCCACAAAATTCCAAGTGCTTTTCATTTTGCCCTTACTCAGTATGTCACCAATTTGGTCGGCATACTTCCTTTTAGGTTGAGCTCTATCTTCCATTAGATGTATTTCTTCTGATTCTCTTGTTTCACCCATCTAAAATACCTCTGTAATAATATGGTGCTGAGGTTTTTCTGCGCTTGTAAGTCTTCGTTGTTTCTATACGTAATTAGGTGTTTGTGTGGGCATTACCAACACCTACTGTTAATCTGTTGAGTTCTCATCATTGTTAAAATAATAGTAAAACAAAAGATAGCAGGCAAGCAATAAATTTGTGTATAAGAACGTGACTCGAGTTCAGTATTTAAGGATTAAAAGATCTCTGATAAGATTAACATTAACCTTTCGAAAGAAATTTTGTAAAATTATATTATAAGGGAGGTATAAAATCAACCCGCCGTTAAACAATACTTTTAAAAAGTCATCACGTTATTCACAAACTTTTCTTTCCATTTTCTGCTGCTTCAATTTAGTTATTTGTTTGTTTCGTTTTAATTCTACAAAAAAAAATATCATCCATTCGCCTGGTTCGTCCACTGCTGGACATAGGCCGTTCCAAGATTTCGCCAATCTTGGCAGTCCTCATAAACACGCTGGGCAGCCGGGTGGTTGAGCGCGGTGCCGAAACTCTCGCTTCAGTGACGCCGCTGTCCGTCACCAGTCTGTTTTATATAAGGGCCGGCAATTAAGGATGTATCAATTGATGTCATCAATCGGTCCCAGGCAATAATTGGCCACCTGGTTGTGCCTGTCTGAGAGCTGTCCTCTTACTCTCCCCCGAATAACTTCGCGGGAGGGTTTGTGAGTAAGATGGTGGTACCTCCACTGTTGAGCCTGGAATCAGTTCTACCACCTATAAGAAAAAAAATGCTTATGTCTGTTTCCTAAGGGAAATGGATCGATATATTCCGTAGAATATACAGTTTCAGTAAATCCTACAGTCTGTGCAGGTTACATTGTGCGATGCGGTCATCTCGCAATAAACAAATTTGTCGGTCTAAAGAGGATGGCCATTATATGATACCTGTGTGATAGAGGATGAATGATTCATGAATGCAGATCTGAATTGTGCAGGAATAAACGGAATCATCTTGTTCGGTTTAGCCAAGGATGAAGTTGCTCTAACGAGTGATGCTTAGTCGAATTGCATGCTCCTAAGTGGCGAGTATAGGGATACATCGTGTAATACTGCGAGTGGAGCTGCGGACCTATTATATTGTATCGGTTGCCAAACACTAAAAACACAGATAAAAACTGAACTTTCAAAATTGCCTTCAGTGTGTATTGAACTGTGACTTCAATCACACACAGTTCATGAATTCAGAAAACAGTTAATGAACTGTGAATTCGATAGTATATCTATGTTTTCGATGTTTGGCAATGCCGTTGACAACCGACTAAAAGATATATAATCTAGGAGTTGTACCTACGTAGGTGATACCAAAGTAAACTGCATGAATATTATGCAAATGAAAACTTACAGATTGTTCTTCGAGTTAATTACCATTTGTAAAAATGATCAAAATATTCATTTTGTATTGTCACCAATGTCGATGACATGTACAGACAGTATTTTACATAAAACATCACCAGATTATATATTTATTATTGTTTTCGTTTACGTAGATTACTTATCAAAATAATATGACATTCTCAAATATATGTTTCTATTGTTAATGCCAGATACAAATATGTCTTTATGGGACGTAATTAGATATTTTTACCAAAAATGCAAATAAATTTTTCTTGATCTTCGGTTCTTGCTTACCAGAACTTTGGATTTTCTTTACACGCCCAGAAAGAATGCAGGCGTCCATCACACGCCCAAAGAAATCCAATGCGTGTATTGTGTCATGCTTTGTATGCTGTATGCTTTCGACTGACGTTTTTCAAATAATTAGTTGCAATAAAAGCCCCAGTGATTCTGCATCCCTAGCTACATACCTGCCTGCAACCCAACCATAACGCAGATCGTATCTGTTTGTCTGTCTGTCAAGGTTAATGAGGACACAACTGTGATTACAATACACACACACACACGTCATTTTGTATACAATTGTACACGTGGCGTGTGCGCATCATCTAACGTGTTTGTTTAGAGCACGTTATAAGTCAAAAAACTAAAACCGAAAATGTTGAATTCGAAATCACACGTCCCCATATCGCGGGTGGAGAGTACTGAGAGTTATATCATTTCTCTACCGACCGATCAGTACCGTTTTGGTGCGAATTTGGTCCCTATGATGTTCCAACAGTGCGCAGTCACTGCGCAGCACCGGTTGGTCTTAGCGTTCTAATTTTAAATTACTATAGGTAAATAGACTTTAATCTGACCCGAAAAGCAGCGTTTTGCCGTAGGGTACGGAACCCTAAAAACAAGAAACTATAGAAACAGCAACAAAATAAGCTTATAAGCTTCTACCGTCCATAGAGGTCATATTGCTCCGTACCTGTTTTCTTTTTTGTGTTTTTAAGTTACCAAGATTTTGAAAATAAAAATTTTGATGTTTGATATTTTTAGGATACAACTTAGTTAAGTAAATGCCAGCTACATTTGAAATACCCTACATTTGAAATGAAATGATTTTTTTATTTTTGCAATGTAGGTACATAAATACACTTATCGCACGTTAGAATATATTAAATAAGTAAAATGGTTAAATTTAAAAGAGGAAAATACAATATTATATTATATTATATTAGGACTTGGGTAGGTATATATGTATACTTGATAAGTTAATACACGTACATAAACTACATTAAAGGTATATTTAATGTATATGTTGCAGTCAAAACTCTTAACCAGTCAAAAGTACTATTGACTAGCAAAATCAGTCAAAAGTACTTTTGACCGTATGCTTTAGTCAATAATACTTTTGACTAAAATAACAGTTAAAAGTACTTTTGCCCAATAGAGCTGGTTAAAAGTACTCAGACTAAGTGATTCCGTCAAAAGTGGTTTTGACTGGTTGTATCAGTCAAAACTCTTAAAAAGTTAAGGTGGTCGATAAAAATAACGACAAACGCACATATATATTACTCATTATTAGTGGAGAACGTGCTGATATTAGAACAAAAATGAGTGACTACGAAAAGAAGGAACGCTTTTTGCAAAGAATTTTAGCGATAGAAGATATGAAAGATAGTCATTTCAATGTAATGACAAAAGAAAAATTTGAAAAGTTTGCAATGGATGTGGAAGACGCGAAATTTGATGAAAGGAAAACACCATTACAGTACAGTAGACTAAAACGCTTTAACATAATTGAAGTTTGTGGTATAAAAAAATTAGTTACAAACACAGAACCTGTCAAATATTTTTTGCCGGCTGAGGAAATCTACGACATTATTGATGCTGCTCATATTTCTATAGGGCATGGTGGTCGCGATAGACTTAAGAATGAAACGGCAAAAAAGTACGCTAATGTTACAAAAGAAATGATTAATATATATTTATCGATTCAAAGGGCCATAATAGTTTGAGTTGCATGAATAAATAATTCGTCATTGTAGACTGACAGCCTTGTAAAGTTATTTAAAAAAAACACGTATGTTGCTTACGATGCATAAATAATGTGTAATAAGTAAAACATATACAGGGTGTAATCATGACGTGCTCATTAAATTAAACCACATGCTCTACTGATCATCTTGAACCACTTCCATAGTAAAACTTTTGAAAAAACGCGAAATAAAAATTCACCTCCCCATACAAATTTTTAATACCTACTTATCGTTTTCTATGGGAAATTTAATTTTTTTTCGCTTTTTGTCAAAAGTTTTTTGATGGAAGTGGTTCAGGATGATCAGTAGAGCATGTGGTTTAATTTAATAAGCACGTCATGATTACAGCCTGTATAATTTACAAGGTTCTCATTATACAATCACGAATTATGTTTTGATTTTTTTTTATTTCAATTAAAGTTAAAAATTATTTAAGAAAAGCGATTAACGTAATATAGGTACTGTGTTTTTATAACCTGTGAATTTTCCGATTACCTGTTTTAATGACAATTTTTAAGTGTATGTCTTCTTTGTATTGATTGTAATGCCAAATTTTTCGTAATAAACGATTTCACATTTAATAAATATCTTTTTTATTCACATCTAACAAGTTAATTGTGCCTTTGACTGATGCTTTATTGCAGTTAAAACTACTTTTGACGAAGAGCGTCAGTCAAAAGTACTTTTAACCGCAAATTTGCAGTCAAAAGTACTAATAACCAATAATTTTCAGTCAAAACCACTTTTGACCAACCTGTTCAGTCAAAAGTAGTTTTGACTGATTTTGCTAGTCAATAGTACTTTTGACTGGTTAAGAGTTTTGACTGCAACATATACAATAATATATATACCTACTATATGATAATGATAGCTAACCATATACTAAATACTAATACGTTACATATGTAAATATATGCCTAACTCCGCCCATTTGATTAGTCTTGCTAAAGAGAAGGGCAAGAAACTTAGCAAGATCATGTCTTTTTTTTTCGATCATCATTATATTTATATACAACAGTGTTTTAGTAAAGATATAGAAAGTACAGGACAAGAGAAAGTCGGATAATCAGGCCAAAAATTTAGTAACTTAATATAAAAAAAAACAAAATGAAATTATTAGATTATGTATGATTAGATTTTGTAGCTGCTGATGTTGAGCCTTTCCTTTTTAAAATGTCACCTCTTTTATCTTCCTGGTGCCCTGGCACTTGATGAAACAAGATTCTTAAATATCAAAACCAGAAAATTAATTTAAAGCAACATGTTGTTGACAAAGTCATTAATTTGTTATTGTTATTATCTTTTCAAATAAATTTAAAGCGACGACGACGGCAGCTCTGTAGGTAGGTTGCCGGACTCTCGATCTTGAAAACCGGGTTCAAATCCAGCATATCAAGCGTGCATTCATGAATTTTTCGTTATCTATGTGCATAGCAATTGTGTAGTTACACACACACCCTCACACACACATATTATTACTACAAAATAAAGGTTTCTGTTAATTTTTCAATTTATATAATCTGTAGTTGTACCTAGTCGGTGCATAAATTCTGTCACAAACAAAATTGGCTATAAAATGAAAACTAGTCATGATATTCAAAAAAAGTTTTTTTTTAAATAAAGGTAATTTAATTAGCTTACATTAAACACAAAATTTATTCAAAATGATTGCCACCATTTTTCACACAAGCCTTCAATCTTCGCGGCCAATCATCAGTAGCAGCACGGACCATATTCATGTCGATATCGGCCACTGCTTGACTTTAGGCTGCTCAAATTTTTGTGAGGTTTAGAACAGACCTTCTCCTCCAATTCCTGCTAAATTTTGTAATCCAGTGGATTGAGGTCAGGGCTGGATGAGGGCCAATCTTGATACCTTATTAGCTCGATATTCTGGCGCTCGAACCACTCCTGAGTTGTTTTGGCCTTATGAGCAGGTGCGGAGTCCTGTTGAAATACAAATGGCCGTCCTCCAAAGAGTGTCTGGGGCAGATCTTTTACTATGCGATCTAAAACCATGTCTTGGTACACTTTTGCACTGGTTTTGACACCTTTTTCACAAAAATGCACTTCAGTAGGGCCATAGTAGGACACTCCCAACCAAATCATGACTGATGATGGATGATGGCCGTGCTGCACTCTAGGAATGGCTTTTCCAGCGGCCGCAGAGCTGGTAGCGTACACCCTGTCATTTTGTTTGTTGTACTTCTCTTCGATATTAAAAATAAATCTGTTTCTTCCGTACCGCCTTAGCAAAACTTTGCAATTTTTGGCTCTCATAGCTATCAGACGCGCGTTCAGAAGATGTCCACTCTTTTTTCGGTAAGTTCGTAGTCCCAGGTCTTCAATGAGTACTTTTTTTACGGTACTTCTGGTTAATCCCATCTCCAAAGCCATCAGTTTCTGCTTGCGGGCGGGATTTCTTGCAATACGCGCCTCGATTGCTTTGATGACCCCTGGAGTTCTAACGGAACGAGGTCTGCCAGTTCTTTTCTCGTCATCGACATTAGAGGTTTCATTGTACCTCTTGATGGTACGGTACACGAACCTCTTCGTGATTTTTAATTTTTGAAGCAAGTTGAATATCGTCTTCGGTGGATGGCCGCAACGATGCAATGCAATTACTGCTACTCGGTCCTCTTTACGAGTCCACTCCATCGTAAAAAATGAATGAATGTAATTGTGATTTGGCAGATTATTAATCAAAAAATATTTGAAAATCTAACTCCATTTCATTTTTTTTTCTAGGTGTTCTATTTTTAAAATATATGGCCAGTGACAGTATTTAAGAACCGACTAGGTACACTGCACTACCTACATTAGCACAAGAATAATGTAACAACTAGGGAAGAACGGTCCTCCTAATACAGGTTTTTGTTAGCTTAACAGGAGGGTCTAAAGTACTTATAAAGTGTATAAATAAATAAATGTTGTATTTTGTATTGTATTGTAATTTGTAGTTACGACTGACCGCTTTGGTGACCGAGTGGTAGAACTCAGTGTTCGACTGCTCGGTCTGCGTGCTTCGGAAGGCACGTTAAGCTGTTGGTCCATTTGTGCCCGAAGTACGGCGATAGGGACGTATTAATCTGATAGGCGGGTGTACCAAGTGTAGACTGTGACTGATGTCACAGTTCACACCTGGGAACACCTCTGACACCCCTGAAAAAACTGATGAAACTTGCACCTCTAGCATGAAGGACCATATCGAGCTCTTGATACAGTGCTCTGTCTCTCTCTGTTGATCTATCTACCTAAAGAGGGACAAATATATCGAGCTGTCAAATCTCGATATGGTCTACCATGCAAGGTACCCTGCATGCCCTAAAGAGTGTGTTATTTTTACCCGACGTACGGCGATACGGGTGACGCTATCACGTTGGAACGTACAAATCGTCAATGACAAGAGGATGTACGAGTATTGGCTATTCCAGGGATATTTCACACTCAGAAACACCTCGGACATCCCCTCGTTGAAATATGTCGTGATGATATGCTTATGGAGACCGTTTTTAAATATTTCTTACATGTAGACACACAACAGTGACTTATTAGTCAGTTATGTGACGTTCGATGTCTTTGAATTAGCATGATGCGTATGAAATCTAATTTTAGTGATTACTAAGACAACACAGGATTCGGCATTGAGTGGGATTACATTCCGTGTTTGTGTTTATTGGCATAATTGTGTTATAGCTAATAGTAGAGTCGGGTAAACAATGCATTGAAGAACAGCATAGTATATTACCTGTTCTTTACAAAACGTATTATATCACCTTTGAATAATTCTTCTGAGCATCAGAGTATTTATATATAATACCTGTTATTTCTGGATTCTATGTCAATTCGATTTGATAACGCGCACTAATAGAGACTTTAATGATGTAGTTTGTAATATTGTAATAAAATTAATGTTTCCCTTAAACAACATTTATATAAAACTTTATATTTTATATAGTTGCAATTTGCAACAAATTATATGTTAATTGGCGCAAGTAGTCCATCAAGATGATTCGCAGTTGTACTTGAAATGAGAAAATATTGAAGTTATAAATACGCTATTTATTAAATATTACTTCTGCTTTATATGAGCCAATTTGATATTTAAGACCCTTGTAGCCTCCAATGATCTTGAGATATTTTACACAAAGTCAAAATGAACTTTAATACCTTGCATTTGATTTTGTAATCGACTGCTCCGAAACTTGGCGTTTACGGCAACGTTGACGCCACGCGCTCTCAAAATATCTAGTTTTTATTTATTAACTCTGCTGTAAATCAATTTCCTGCGATGAGTTTTATGAGCTTTACATTTTTTATATTTAGTGCAAATAGTATGCAAAGTATGGTATACAAATAACATTAGCGGTTTCCAAGAAATAGCCAATCTTATTCTAAAAACAACTTGACTTTGGGAAATATTTTCAAGGTGTATCTTATAGGCGAGAATAATTTCCTGCGATGAGATTGTTTCTTATACTTTAAATAATGACATATATTTTTTTCATAATTTTTAAGTAGCTGTCTATGAGAAATAACTTTATCAATGGGAGTAATTTTCGGATGACGCGGGAACACGCGCCTTAAGAAAAAATCATTGGAGGAAGGTTAATAATCAATATGATATCATCGCGGTATAGTAACGCAGATGTAAATATGGATGTGTGGAGCTCTAAACAGAACATTGTCATCTTTAGTGTTAATTTGTGTCTCCTTGCGATGACTAAATCGCCGACTGTAAAAAATTCAAGTTTATTTCTATAATTGTTTTGAAGTCGACTTGAAAGGATTCCTAAATAGTATTATTATTATTTTTAGGTACACGAATAAGGAAAACGGCTTATAGAGAATAATTCTCTATAGGCTTGAGTGTCCATCTATCCCAGGTACTTTTCACTGGTATGGATAGATCTATCAATTCGTGGAATACTCATGTCATAAACGTTTTCTTTAAGAGGTCCGTTTTCCAAATATTTAGAATGACAAATATATATTTTCTCCTCGGTAAAAATTGTAATAAAATTATTTATTACACAAAAATAAAATTATTGTACAAACTACCACATAGGGTATCTATTTGCATTACTTGAGGATTATATCACAAATTTTAGACTTAGACTGATAGTAGATGTTTAGGAGCTTCTTCACAGAATATATAGTGAACAAATAATATAATATAATTGATATAATTTTAAGTAATTTTTATTAACTGTAATTGCTGTGGATGTTTTGTTTATAAATAAATGAAAGTAACGGGCAAACTTCAGCGATGTTCCCATATCTTAATTTAAATAGGTACTGCTTCCTGAATAGGATAGAAGTTTGTTTACTTTTTACATAAACTATTCACAGTAAAACAGACATATTAAATGTCTATATAACAGCCGTAATAAAATTTAAACGTCAAGGTAGGAAGAGCCCCGAGTCGCAGGGATCATTTTAGAATATGCCATGATAAAATAAATACAAGAGATGTTTAGGAAGTAAATCATCGAACTCACAAGTGTTGCCGTGCCAAACGTAATGCATCCACAACCTATTATCATGCAGAGTGAGGAAAACTGGCATCATCTTTACAAACAGTTGCATTAACTGACCTTTTTAATGCAGCATGATGTCATGTGTTTGCTGGCTGAGCCTTGATTGGATAAACAGACATACAGGCGTAGATTAACCTTCTAGTTTACTAGCTTTTCTTTTTGTTCATGTGTACGTAGTTCGATAAAACCACAGATATAGATCTAAATAGATGACGCAAGTGCATCAAACTCTATTAAAAACAAGCGTGTCACATTTTACAATGAAATTGGTTGACAGCGGTTTGAATCTTAGAAGGGATTGTAAGACTTAAGACATAATACATAAGAGTCAAAGTTGGAGGAGTCAATATCTGTGAAGGAAGAGCATTGCTCTCCCTTTTGGCGCGCAATTGGGCACGCGAAGTACATACACTCGCGGCATCTATTTGGATCTATATCTGTGGATAAAACCGATTTCGCGGTTAAAGGACCATGCATAAGTCAATTTGTACCAAGTTTTAAAATACATACTCGTACATACAAAATGTCCTTCGATCAAAATTGGCCAAATGGGTATGATAGAAATATGTAGGTCCAAATTTATTTTTATTTATTGGGCATTTTGTAAATTTTAAGCGTTGACTTTTTAAATTTTTCATTGTACAGTCTTTTGACCAAGTGGGGTATCCATCCTTAATTAGATACTTTTTATTCAGGTACATAGGATAATGTGGTTGACTCAGGTAGACAAACCTGAATAAGTAAAATAATTATGTTTCATATGAATGATTAATAAAGTAACGACATATGAGAATGCGGGGGATACCTCACAAAAAAATCGATATAATTTTTGTTTTAATACTAGGCAACTGATAAGCAAATATACATATAAGGTGACATTAATTTATGCAGCCAAACTCATACTGGAGGCTTGATAAATAGATCAGTAACACGGATCGATAACACTTTTTGTTAATTTCGCAAAATAAAACCTTGACGTCCCATAGTAATTGACTCAGGGCTTGCGTTTGTAAGGAACACGAAAAAAAATTTACGAATTTCACAAAAAAGGGTAATTGAAACTTGTTACTGAGCACTTACTGAGTTGTCAGTAGGAATTTGGCTGCATAAAGAAAGTAGTGGGAGGCGGGTGCGGGTGTCCTATCAGCCTTCAGTGGACGACACTACATGCTAATAATAATAATGATCATAATATTTATTCATCAAAATTGTATCGTTTTTATTATCGCTTTATTTTAGTTGTATTGTTAATTTTTTTTTGTGTAATCATATGGAACCCAGTTCTGAATTAAATGATTTATTTTTTATTTTTTTTATTTTTATAAACTAAAGTCACCCCATCTAATAGTACATACACATACGCGTACCATACCTACTTGCGGGAATAAACGGGTATTTTCCTTTTATCTTTATTTAAGTGTAAAGCGAATTTATTTCAGTATCCATCCGCCTACCGATACTACAACAGGTACAAATATGCTCGTTTGCAACAATTTAGACAGATTTGGCAGAATAACGAGCGCCAAAAGAAATTGCAGTGACATCAGCAGACAGAAGTGGTCGCTGAAACCAAAAGTGTTGGAGACATGATGAAACCTACTTACTCCCACATAGTGAATCGGTCAAAATGCTCGTAGACGTGTGATTTTGTCACATTTTATTCCGAGTGTAAATGAACAGGTTTCTTTAAACGAAATCATAATCGACAAATGAAAGAACTAAAGTTTTTTTTTTTGTGTTCGTACCCGATGGGTGCCAAACGAAACCCTATTACTAAGCTTCCGCTGTGTGTCCGTCCGTCCGTCCATCCGTCTACAGCTTCAACTGTTATAGGTAGAACATTGAAATTTTCACAGAATACGTATTACATGGCCTCCATCACGACAAATAATAAAAATATATATTTTTTAATTTAAACCCAAGAAACTTCGTGTTAACACTAGCGCCATCTGAGATGACTTGTTTGACTTCGTCCGCGTGGGTTTCGGATATAACTTTGAAATAGAACTTCAACATCCCGTCAGGCAAACGATTTTTATTACAAAAGTACTTAAAAGAAAAAAGATTATTATTACAAGTGTAAATACACCCTTTTAGGGGTTGATTTTTGAAAAATTCTTTCTTAGTGTATGTTTTCACTCCTATAAAAATAGACTCCAAATTTCAAGTTTCTACGTGCAGCGGTTTGGGCTGTACATTGTCTGTCAGTTACTCTGTCAGTCACGCTTGCCTTCAAGGGCGGATCCAGGATTTGTTTTTGGGTGGGGCACAAAGGCCAAATATGTATAGATATAGAGTGTTCCGCATAGTATTGGACTATACCTAAGTATATCTTTTAGACCTACCGGTAGGCCAAAAAAGTCTGCAAATTTTGTTAAAAAAGCGTGACACAAAAATAAACAAATATTATAAAAGCGGTATAGTGATCATTTCCTACCTCCTTGTTTTATTTTAACCGTCTTGGGGGGCACGTGCCCCTGTGCCCTTGCTTGCCTTTTATTTATAAAGATAGAATATAGAGCATTATAGTCAAAAAATCAGCATCTAAGAGCGAACTCCTTTCGACACGGTAGCCTAAATGAAAATGATCCCAAAGGGCCAGTCCATCTACGTAACGCCATCAATTGACCAAAGTCAGAAGTCAGGTGACGCCACAATTAAACTACAAACTAGTGGCTACACACAAATGATCCTTCTTCCTTTGTAATAAAGGTCAGTTTAGGCATTAAAGTATAATAAAACTCGTGTCCTGTTGTCCGCCTACGCGGTGATATCATGACCTCTACGACAAGTGATTGCGTAACGTAAGGAGGTGTAAATGAATGGAATTAGTTTTTGTGCGAGAGTTGATTTTTGAACACCGATTTGTGTATCAGATTGGATGCTGAACTGCGTTTCAACAAATAGTTCTTCTGCCGTAATGTAGGTGGTAGAGCTGATGCTGGGCTCAACTGTAGAGGCACCACCATCTTACTCGCAAATCCCAAGAAGTTATTCGGGAGAGAGTAAGGGAACAAAGGTGGCCCTGCATTGCTTGGGACCGACTGATGGTGGTATGTCCATCCCTAATTGCCGGTTCTTATGTATAAAAGTATAAAACAAACTGGCCATGGGAAGTGGCATCACTGGTGCGAGAGTTTCGGCAGCAAGCTCGAAAACCCGTCTGCCCAGCGTGTGCGAGTATGGGCATTTTTTCCAGGAGGACCGCCAAGGGTGGCGAAATCTTGGAATATCCTATGTCCAGCAGATGTCTTTGGTTATGTGTAAAGAAAATTCAGAAGAAATTTAATTCTCTCAGGTGACTGAACAACTTTGCTTTATCAATTTATTCGCAATTTGAGGAGGTTACTTTGCAATTTTTTCTATCGATCGAAGTTAATCAAGTTACTTTTTCAGATCTACGTTTTAAGTATATCCTCTTTTGTAACATATATTTTTTTAAAGTTTTAATATGGTAATTAATCCACTTATGAATTGACCAAAATGTTCTTATTATAATTTTAAAGACCTTAGATCCTTACAGATCTCAGATCTATTGTCAATATATAATGTATCCGAGCGCGTACGATTCGCCTGAGTCTCAGATTGAAGAACTTTGGTTAGAAAGTACTGATGAATACCAAATCATTTCGGAAGGAAACACATTACAATGAAGATTTGGTCGACACTTGGTATCTTTATGCGTGAAGAATACTAAATATTTTCTAATACTGTCCCCATACGTACTCAGTATGAAAATTATATGAAGAGAACATTACGTGGAAGCTTGAAAAGAGATGGTAGTATTTTTGGTCTCTTTTTCACTCCTTTATAGGTGTACTGCATTTAGAATTGCATTTCATCATGTCTGATTCACAGTTGGGTTTATTCACACCTTAGTATAATTAAATTATTATAAATTGTGTATGATAAACAAAGTTTTGCGTTTGTATGTACGTATAATGGCATGTCTATTACAAGACAAAAGATCATTTAAAATCAATTTCCAAGTAAGACAAATATTTTGCGAAAATTCCTCTGTCCAGGGTTTGAATCTGCAACCTCTTGCTTACAAGGCGAGTGCTCTGCTAACCGAGCTACCAAGGTTCCTATCCCAGATTTAATTTATTAATATTTTGAGTATCCAAAGACTATAACTCATATAATAATCTCATGTTTCAATGTCAAAATATCTCAAATTGGATTTCAGTAATTTCTCTGATGCTGTAAGTAGTGGTAGCTCAGTCGCTAGGACGTTAGACTCACAATCTCGACACCCGGGTTCAATTCCTGACATTTGAGCAAGCACCAATAATTTTTTCAGATTTTATTCTCATATAGTATTTGTATACTTATGTTACCAGTTGCTGACGGTGATGGAAAACCCCGAGGTAACCTGTATACCTTAAAAGCGTGTATTTGTGCCCGAAGTACCTCGATAAGGCTCACAACTCACACCCCATCACGTTGGGACCTTAAAATCAACGGTGAAGACTAGTCTAATGACAGCCTATAGTCGGGACGGGAACACCTCTGACAACCGGGGATATAATGTCGATTCTGAAGACTTTAATTTGAAAAGAAATGAAATTAATACTTTATTTCTGCAATATAGGTACATAAATACACTTATCGCACGTTAGCATTTATTAAATAGGTAATAAAAATAATTAAATTTAAAAGAGGAAATACAATATATTAAAATAGGTTTTGGGTTTGCTTATATTTAATAAGTAAATACACGTACATGAACTAAAATAAAGATATATTTAATGTATACAATTACGTATATACGATTTGATAATAATAATAGCTACCCATATACTAAATACTAATAGGTTACATATATAAATACATGCCTAACTCCGCCCATTCGATTAGTCTTGCTAAGAAGAATGGGCAAGAAACTTAGCCAGATCATGTCTTTTTTTTTCAATCATTAATATTTACATTTATAAGTACAACAAGTAGTAACTAAAAATTTTCCAAAGTAATATAGCTTCTGTTGTTAACACTAAAGAACTATTTTGGAATGCAAGAAAATTTCGTTTTGACAGCACTAAAACAAGAACTAAAGCCTTTGGAATCGTCTTTATTATATTTTTAAATGTAAATGCTGATATGTATCATTAACGTATATTTTGCTTGTTGCAGGTGGCGTGGAGGGCAAATACCGAGTGGCGGCGCCCGAACTCATGCAGGACACATTCATGAGCGACTCCGAGGACGAAGGAGGTATGTGTCTTCAGTATCCTCATTCTAGTAGTCCACTCAACCGAAAACCCAAGGAAATATGGCGTCATTTGGACAAAAAGAAACCATGATCCAGTAGCCTGTGTTCGTCCACTACTGGAAGCCTAGACTAGATTTCGCTACTTCTGGCGGTGCTCCGTCCTCCTCATAACATATAAGATGACATTAGTTTATGCAGCCAAATTCATACTGCAGGCTTGGTAAGTGATATCGATAACACTTTTTGCTAGTTTTGATTAAAATAATGTACGTATTTCACAACACTTACCGAGTCTGCGGTTTGAATTCGACTGTATAAATTAATGTAGCCTTGTATTTAATGTATTTTAAGGGTTCTCCACTAGTTTTATTTATTTTCATAAGTTAGAAATTGCAATTTGCATTCACCATGAACGAGGGTAGAATGACACGCTAAAATACATTAAATGTTTTATTTCACCGTTTATTACCACGGTAGTTTTAAAAATCATAAAGAAAAACATAGCCAAAAACATAAACCTTTTCAAAGGGCCTGGTGTGCAATCCCTTTTAATTCCTTCCGAGGCCATTTCTGTCTTTACGGTAATTTTCCATTCCAAGCCATATGCAAGTTATGTGGAAACTTTCCATATCAGTGAAAACACATCCTAAAGAGGCATACAATAGCAGACATTTTTATGGCAGCTTTTATGTAAGGTACATTTGAAATGAAAAAAATACAGACACGAAAAGTAACACAGAAGAAAGGATAAAGCAATCATACACTGCCGTATTTTTTTTGTCTCTAGCCTGCTGACTAACTAGACCAGTTTTACTGGGCATAGGGTAATAACCATAGGTCCAGATAGTCGAGTAAAGTTACACCCTGAGGGTTTATCTGTAAACAACACGCCGTAAATATTGATAAACTTTTGATCCTCTTCTCCCACAGTAGCCTTATTTTTCTGCACCTTCTCCTGTGTATTTGTCAAATGCCGATTGATTAAGAGGTTATCCTTGCTACTGATGAAAGAATATTGCAAAGCCCTGAGGTTAATCACCGACGTCCACCGCTCGACCGACGACCTGAAGGACGTTGCGGGTGGCGGCTGGATGGGGAGGATGGACGACCAACAAGAGTGGCGTAATATTAGTAAGGTCTATGTCCAGCAGTGAACGATGACATGCTGAGAGATGGATGGGATGGTTATTCACAGAACACGCCATGCCACACAAAGCTTCGTAGAACGTTTCTATGTAACCTCTCTCACATTCACATACACACACTTGCTGGATCACTATTTTCAACAGATTCATGAATATAGTGTGACGTCTTTCATACACTTTTATGCACTATCATCTGGCCCCGAAAACGCGACGCTTTCTGTCCGGTGAGGTGTTATGAACGAACGCAACGTCTTGCAGGAGAAGTGGAGTGTCCGATCCAGCAGCAGCAACAATACCGCTACATGAACAGTGAGGCGGGGACGCTTCATCGGGCGCGGCCCCTGGAGGACAGCGTCACAGACGGACACCTGTGGCCCTCCAACAATGACAAGAAGGTGGCTACCATCGACCGGCAGCCGCTCGATATCGGGTGAGTGGAACGTCTAAACCGTTCATCATAACATAACCAGTCCCTTGCCATCATGGGACTTCTACAGACCATTCACTATAAGAAGTCCACTGGCTTAGGAAATGGTAGCACTGCATATAATGTTGCCAATGGCTCACGTAGCATTCACCCTACTACACGTTCCTAATATTTACTTAACTGCGTTTTTTATATATTAATTATATTATTCTTTAATGAAAATAAAATGTACAGAATAAAAAATACAAAATTATCAATTATTTATTGATTTGTATTTCGCAAACAATACGTATGATCTAATGGTATGAATATCTATACATTGTTTCTCTGTACTAAAACGGTATTTTTTATTTCTTGTCCTAGCTCGACGACGTTTGTTCTAAATCGCCGAGCTCCCGTTTTTAACGTTTTTGACGATTTTTTCTAGGCGACTTAATGTGGACGCTTTTTTCTGATATGCCTGCAAAAGTAAGTGAATAGATAGCTAATTTTTATTTGCCCATAAAATTGGCTTTATGTTTAAAGCTGGTATCCCTATTTCAATAACCCGTCATGGCACTGACACGAGATCAAACCTGATCGAAGGGAATCACGGTGCATTGTTTGCATTTTCTCTTTAACAAAAGGCGTACCTTCAACACAATCTCTTTTGCACTATTGTTCAACGGCTTTGGCAATAATCAAACATAATTTATCAAATAATTTTTGAAAAATCTGACTGACAACAAAATGACAGCAAAAGCTTGACAAGCAGTGATGCCAACATGAATCCAAGGGACAAGTTATGATGAATGGTCTGTAAGGTGACCAGCACAGAAGAAAATTATATGGAAGTTTTGTCTTTTGAAGAAGCGTTTGACCAATGAAAACGCAGGAAAACTATATCACGTGACCATCGCCTCGTTTCGTTTTTTGTCGAGAGACAAAACTTCTCCATTCTTTTCATCTACTCGTATGCTAGTTTTATAGGGGAATAGGGTGTAATGGGGTGTAACACTGACAGATTTCAATCATATTAAACAATGATTTTCACATTGTTTTAAAATAGTGCACAGGGGTACTGCAAACTATTTAAGTAAACGGACTGTTTAGGAACTTGTCTTTTCCAAGACTGTTCACATTGATAAAATTACTCATTTCACCTTTGACCACTTTTCTTCACTTCACTTTTCTTCTTTACGGTCTCTGAATCGTAAATGGTGTATTTGCACATACAAGGCTGCTTTTGAGTAAACGATATACAGGTTTTTAAATAAAATGGGTAGACGGGAGATTCTTTTTATCTAAAATACCAAGATATGACCGAGATGAATTATTCAAAAGTACGTCGTATTTTTGATGGCCCTTGAGATTTTTACAACTTTTTAGCGCTGCGTACCCGAAGGGTGCCAAACGGGACCCTATTACCGTCTGTCCTTCTGTCACAGGAGGCTACAGCTTCAATCATAATAGGTAGAAAGTTGAAATTTTTACAGAATACTTATTTCTATGGGCTCTATAATGAAACATTGAAAAAATAAATAAATTGGTTACAAGAAACCTCGAAAAAGTTACGTTATTCACGCTATTGGTTTAGGCTCTTTCTTAAAGACATATACAACGTGAAATTTGAGTCATTTTGTTAACGAAAACTGGTGATAGTACTCGTCCATGTGAACAACTTCTACTATGAAGCCAACCCAGAATCGCGAAAAAAAAAACAGCTGTTTCATACATTTTGGTCGAGTAGGTAGTTAAATACTTTTCAAATAAATTTCTTTGGAACAGCTGATATTTTTTTTCGAGATTTCAGGGTTGGCTCCATAGTAAAAGTTGTTCATATGGATGAGTACTATCACCAGTTTTCGTAAACAAAACGACTTAAATTTCACATTGTATACAAGTTTTAAATTTATTCAGATTGTAGGACATACTCTAAACTAAAACAAAAAATAATAAAAAGTAGGGTTCCGTACGCAGACGGTGTCAACTTTTTTGTCAGGTGCTACCATTTTAGTGGATTGTTTTTTGTTGCCTTGATGTTGTTTTGGCATATATATTTTGTTATTTTACTTGTATTTACCATAATGTTTTCCGAACGCGTATTGTGTACTCTTTGTGCGCGAGTCCGTCTCTCACTTGGCCAAATTATTATTTATGTAATGTGACTGAATTGAAAACAGAAGAATGGTAGCCAAAACATTTAGCCTTTCCTCTACACGTGTTGTTCAAATATTTTAGTACCATAACAAATTATTCCACACTTGAAATTAGCAGAGTAATTATTTCCCGTCTCTTTTATACATGGAAAGCATGATCAGTCAAAGGTGAACTATTTCTGAGTAACGCATTATTTTGCTATTAGCGAGCGTGACATAAGCTAGATGAGGTCAGATATTTGTCTGATTAAGAAATAGGTCACAAATTAGACTACGGACAATAGGTCACAGGGGTTACATAGTTTAGTGGTTTGGCAGAATGTTTTATGACGGCTGGCTGGCAAGGAATGACTGCCGATATTATTGGATTTCCTAACCCGGACCTCGAAACAGCCAATAATACAGTCTATATATTTATTTTGTTACTAATCAAAAAACAAATTCTCTGAGGTAATTTATTGTATCAGACTGGACTCGAACCTATATCACTGCTTATCGGAGGCCAGCTATTTTAAACATTCGTTCAATAGTAAACTGATCTGGGTTTCGTCACCGCTTGATTTATCGACTAACTAGAAGGCACTTACGAAACGAACGCTTGTTATCCCATTATTTTCAGCTATCTATAATATCAAACTTTCGCTATATTATAGGGTCCTGTCAAAAACGGAAACCCTTATAACGAAAGTTTAACTCAAAAATGACCGATTAAAATTTATGTCAAAGTCAAAATTGTTTATTGCAAAAGAATAATAAATATTTTTGCTTTGTTAAAGCTTTTACATTGTTTTTTATTAATATATAGGGTAAAGGACCCAAACACCAGCACTGTTCCACTTATCAGCATCCACAAATTTAAATCGAAATACAAACGAAATGGTAAATTTTTAAGTGGGAAGGCATACCACACTCAAAAGGGGATTTTTTTATATTTTTTATATTTCAACACTAACACGCACCAAGTTACAAAATGGCGGAATAGTTTCGGCAAGAAAGTGCTGTTGCAAAATTTAAATTTAATTTTTTTTGCCCATTTTATCGAGAAGCAGGTAAGAAAGTACGATAAGTAATATCGGTTTTACTTGCATAACATTATTTTCATAAAGATTCTGTAGATGTTATCGATTATTTAAAGATATTCTGTTCATAAATGTGTAAATGTATTGTAATATTTGAGGTTAGATTTTCAATTTGTTTCTTTTGTGTGGTGCTAGTAATTGGTACAGAAAAGTGTATTAATCATATTATTAGCATGGTAGTGCTAATAATGGGTTGTTCTGAGTACCAAATTGAGAAATGAGCACTGCTAGTATTGGGATATGTGTTAATAAATGGAAGTGCTAATAATGGGTTATACTGGGTATCAATTTATTAAATGGAAGTGAAGAACTGCTCACAATAGTAGTTTATGCTACAAGTGCGTAAAGGAGTTACGCACTTGTAGCATAAACTACTATTAGAGAATTAATAATTCGCCAACCGATCCCTAAATCTAAAAATGGTTTTCACACACCCATAATGTTTTTGAACGACCTACCTAACGATACCCCACACTATGGGAAAGACGAGAGAAAAAAAATCATTCCCAATTTAATACAATACGGGAGACACCGATAAAAAAATAGAAAACCGTTTTTCGGCGTGATTAATATGTTTACCCATACCAAATTACAGCTTTCTATCACTAATAGTCTCTGAGCTAAAACGCAGACAGACGAACATGGCGAAACTAAAGGAGTTCTTTGTCGGATTATAGAACCCTATAAATTAAGATATCAATCCAGAAAAAGAAAATTTAGTCAAGATGAATGAAGAAAATGATGCGAATGATACGTTGAATAAACTAATCAAAGGCAAAAGGAAGTCTTATACATTAGCTGAACTTTAAAAAATTCTAACAGAAGATAATTCCTAGATTTAAACAGATTGGATACTTGGGAAAGGCCTGTAGGTCGCGGTAATCGCAAGTAACTCGCAGTGGACGAACACGGGCTTATGGATGGTTGGATGGTATAATTTTGTATATACCTGCGGTGCTAATAATTAGAGAAAATGGTGCTAGTTATTGGAACTATGACTAAAATGAACAAAACAAAATTATTATGTCTTATTAACTCATTATATCACACGAAATTATTAAGAAGTGCCACACGACAAACAATAGAGGGTTTTCATTGTGTTCTTGCGTTAAAGATACATTTCCTAGGACATCAGTTTAAATCTACAGGATCCCTTAAAGTGCTGATAATTGGGTTCTTTACCCTATATGTATTAACACTTTTATGAGTTAAATTGAGGAAAAATATAATTTTTCGTTTTTGCAAATAAATATACTTTCAAGGTATAATTCAAATATTGTCACAAATATTGTTGTTGGGTAAATAATAAATTATTGTGAGACCCTAAAACAAGAACGCAAATCTTCGGTAACGTGTTTTTTTTGTATTCCTATGTTTAAATCAATTGAAGCAAAATTTTAAAAAGATTACACATACACTTTACAAATATAAACAAACAAAACACTTTACAAATATAAATAAACAAAAACAGCCATTATTATCTCATTCACAATCAACAACAATTATTTAGACATACATGTATATATAAGGTGACTTATGTATGGCCAAATTGACACTGGAGACTCGGTAAGTGGTCAGGACCGAGGTTCAATGACACTCTGTGTAAAAACACAAAATAAAATCTAGGCTTACTATACTAATTGACTCTGAGTTGTTCGTGAATTAGTATAGGGGCACAAATTTTATTTTGCGATTTCACAAAAAGAGTCATTGAACCTTGGTCCTGACCACTCACAGACTGTCCAATATGAATTAGGCTATATAATTAGAAGTCACCTTATGTAGTTTATTTATGTTGTATGAATTTTGTTGTGTTTATTTATTGCATTATATTTATTCCTCTATTTTTATTTATACAAGTATTTATATTATTTTATTAAATTTAAGTAAGCCAAATGTTATTTTTATCGTTGCCAATTCCACGTATTACATTTAGTTCAATTGTTTTTTATTTTACATTGAAATTGTCGTGCAATAAGCTAATAACATACATAAATATAGCCACGCCCTGTCTCCCAGAGGCGTAGGCAAAGACTACAGATTTCCATCTGCCACGATCTTAACACTCCTATTTTGCTTCTTCTGCATCCATCGATCTAGTCATACAAGTTCTTCTATTCCGGGTACTTTTTACTTTGCCCCTCGTCAGTATGTCGCCTATTTGGTCGGCATACGTCCTTCTTTGGCGGCCCGGTCGAGCTTTACCTTCCACCTGCGCAGCATAAATTTCTTACCTCACTTTATTCTCTCTATATGCCCAAACCTAAGCTAATAAACCTTAAATGTATAATAATAATGTACATATTGCATAAATTAATCTAAAACATATAACATTTCCGTCGTTCTCGTCAGGTTCCTGGTATCGTTCGTGGTGGATGCCCGCGGCGGTGCCATGAAGGCCAAGCGTCGCGGGGGGGTGAGGATCATCGTCCCCCCTGCCGCCTGCGCCGCGCCTACCCGCGTCACTTGTCGGTAAGTTTACCATCATCGGCCTACACCAGCGGGCTTTTTAACTTTGTATCGGTTGCTACACACTAAAAACTGAACTTTCAGAATTCCCTTCAGTGTGTATTGGACTGTTCACGAACTGTGACGTCACTTTAAGGACGAACGTATCCCTGGATAATCGGAATTCGATAATATATCTATGTTTAGATATAGATAGATATAAAGTCAGTCAGCTGTCAGTTGCGCAGCCCCCCCCCCCCCCTGTGACTGTATTATCCGCCTTCTTAGTTGACGCGAATCGTAGCCATGTCCAAATTACTATCTTACATTAATTTTAAACCTGTTGCTAAATGAATCTAGTCCAATGATCAGATCCCACACAGGGCACTTGTGATGCGCCTACACAGGTCACGTGCCAGTTTGCTCAATGGGCACTATGTTGGGCGGGATGATTCTCAGTATTCAATGAGGTGTTCCCGCACGAAAGATTGGTTCTTTGATCCTTCGTTAGCTGTAATACTGCTTGACTGTCTCTTGAATAAAAAGATGAAAATGTTGGAAATGTAATGCCATGTTTATTATTATATAATTTCACTGATACGAGTTTTGTAAATTGATCAAATCACTTGATTAGTGGATTTGATGAAATCACTAGATTTTTTTTGGGAAATTAAATAGTTTAATTGCAATTTTAACATCTCCCGGCATCAAATGTACATTGGGATGACTGGGAGAAAATGCTTTTAATTTTGAGCCTATCTATAGAACATAAAAATTTGTATGCTATATTAGTTCTTAAGAATTGGGAAAGAAATGAAGTCTGCCTATATATAAGTTCTGTATAATAATGGAATCATGTTCTATTTAAAGATGAAATTGATGTTTTGCATTTTCACATGATGTCAGAATGCAGCTGTTTTTGTAACATTTATGTCATTCACCACTTCAGTGACTCCACTTAATGACAATGACAACAAAAATCATGGCAAAGTACCAAAAACTTGCTCCGAATGAGATCATAAACACATGACTCATCGCGTGTTTATAACGCACAAATGAATTGCAAATTACTTACAAACATACAAACATGACTATGTACGTGTAAATATTTCCTTTGAATACATTCGGATATATTTACACGCAAAATACATATTGATGTATAATTAATAGATTTCTTCTTTATGAGAGTGCAAATTGTTGTCATATCTTGTATCGTTGGTACGAACGAATGATATCGAAATTAAAAGTAGGTGAATAGCATTCGCAAAACGCGTGTTGCTATCAGAAAAGTGACTGTTTTATTGTTTTATAAATAGAAACTGAACCACAACATAAAAGCTTTATCATCTATCAGAAAATTATAAACAACTTGTCTCTGTTATATTTGAAATTTCAAAGTAAAATAAATAAGATTACACTACAACACAAGACTTTATTCTCTTACAACTGAAAAACGTCAATTAAGTTGTCTATCACCACAATAAATCAAGGACCAATCGTTATACAATCGTGTATCTATTGGATGTATGTCCTTTAGTTGTCTTCGAAACGAATGGACTGAAAATTATAAAAAAATCATGCTAATTAACTCGCCTGCCCAGTGTGTGTGAATATGGGCATTTCTTCAAGGAGGACTGCCAGTATGTAGCGAAATCTTGCAAAGGGCTTCGTCCAACAGTAGGCGAATTAGGCTGATGGCTGGATGCAATCGACAATTATATAAGGTCGTACTATTCAAAGTGAAGAAAAATTAAGAGATGATAGAGTATCGCTAATAGACCACCTTCCACCAAATTTTTCATTCTTTTTGCGCGAACTTTTTTTCTCTTTTCAATAGAAGTTTAGTCAACTTTGTACTGTTAAGTAAAATAATATATGACAAAAAATTTGTTTTTCTTCTTTAATGTGATCAATCACAATACACAATCTTCCCTAGAATTATTTTCACTTGTTATTGTAGGGCCTTATTGTATAAAGATGTCAGAAAAAATAAAGCAGTTGATTTTGCAAACAAAAAAAATTAGTATGAATATTCATATGCTTTCATAACATTAATGTAAATGGCGCTAGCTGTAAACGTCTATATATTTTTACGTATTGTATAAGACCCAACGTTTAAGCAGGAGTTCTACTTGCAGTTTTTTTATTTTATCCTTAATTAATAATATAACGTATTTCAGAGCGGCATCGCGGCGGGCCCCGGTGGCCGCACCACCACCGCTGATGGAGGGCGAGGCGCTGGCGTCGCGACTCTTGGAGTTACAACCTCAGGGAGCCAAGTTTTTGGCGTAAGTGTTCATCATTTCCATCAGTTGCTTGCTGAATGATATTCAGAACAACAGTGCTGATATTGAAACGGTTTCACGCCGCGTAACCATGTTTGCCTCCGAAGAAACCGTACGAATACAGCGAAACTAGTCAGGCGAAATCTGACAAAATAAAAATCGTGAGTAGCCGTTTCAATAGCATTATGAATCTTAACTAAGAATCTTTTAGTAGTAAAGAACATCAATGCCTCTGGTACAGGTCTTAACAGCGTCTATCTACCCTACTTGCTTAGAGGGTGTGCGGCGGGTGATTCTAATTTTGACTTTTTTCCGTTTTATTACGGGTCACCCCCACAATGTGTTCTATGTAGCTAAAAACAGATAAAGTATTTTTTTCATATTTTTTTAACGAAATTTAGGGGTCGCCGCCAAAGTTTTTAAAATTTTAATCCTTTTTTAATTTAAATGAAAAAATGAAATCATGCAGAAATGAAGCCTTTTAAACGAAGATAATGAAAAACTTTTACATTTTAAAAAACTATCTCTGCATCACTCTTGAAAGTTAAAAACAGCACATAACACGAATAAACTCCCATTTTGCCAAATTTTTTCTCTATTTTGACAAAAAAACAGGTTGAAGTACAGAAAGTTTACAAATGTTTCATTATCTTCGTTTAAAAGGCTTAATTTCTGCATAATTTATTTTTTTTTAATTTATTTTTGTTTAAATAAAAAAAATCGCTCCAAATCGATTAAAATTTAAAAACTTTGGTAGCGACCCCTAAACTTCGTTAATAAAATATTTAAAAAAATACTTTATCTGTTTTTAGCTACATAGAATACATTGTGGGGGTGACCCGTAATAAAACGGAAAAAAGTCAAAATTAGAATCACCGCGGGGCATAAATACATCATGATTTGAAAACTTATTTGGCGAGCGTTGAAGTAAATTACAATCAAACGTGGTGTCCAACTATTATTTAAAACTATGATAGAAATAAATTTCTATATTTTAAACACTTGGCGATTTATCCATCGCACGACATAAAAATTTACATTACTGAAACGCATAAAAGTAAATATGGATGTAAGGAGTCCAGGGTTTGAATCCCGGATTTTACTTTCTGCGTTTCTACACCGCAATTACATAATATAAACCGTTTCCAGACCGGTGATAATCGAGGTGCCCATTTTCACATCGTCGTGCCGCGAGCGAGAGATCGTGATCCTGCGATCCGACACCGGCGAGACCTGGCAGGACCACTACCTGCACAATAACGACAACCCGATGATTCAGGTTACTTTCTTATACTTAAGGGGGTCGTCCAAAGCCGCTCTCCATAGAAACTTGTGGAAACCAACAGCCACGACAGAAGTTTTATAATTTCGTTCTTTATTTTGTTCTACTCCGTCAGTGAATTTTATAATCGCGAATACCTAATCAGTTTTTTCAGAAAAAATAATGTTCTTACTATAACATTTTTATTCATGTGTAGAAAAAAGTAACACAACGAAATTATAATGCTTTTGTCGTGGTTAGTGGTTCCAACAAGTTTTTATGGAGAGCGGCTTTGGACCATCCCCCCTTAAATAATAATAAGCCTATGATGAAGCTGATTTTAAATTGTCAAAACAAAAAGGTGAATGGTAGGTCTAGTACTGAACTTGACCTGGTGTTATTTCCATGAATCCGTGATGGTCAATTAATTAATTCAAGTTAAATTAAATGTAAAGGATTTTACCGAAATAAAAGCTGTATCAAAACCATTAATATCTAAAGGAGAAACGAGATATTTGCGTTTTTGTGACATGCTCTATACATGAATTTGTATAATGTTACTCAGCTTTTACAAAGTAACACAGCTTAACTGCATGTAAAGTACGTAAACATTATAAGCATGAATCGGAACGATAAAGTAAAAAAGACAAAATGACAACTCATTGGTCAATCATAGAGTCCTCGCCACCACTGAAGTCGGATGTATTAAGGCATTTGGGTTCATATTCCAAAGCTAATAAAGACTTCGTCGCAGGACTTCAGTGGTGGCGCGGACTCTAGCCATCGACAGTTCTCAAGATGGCAGTCATTCGTACGTTCAAAACCATTTATTTGGATGAATTTTTCAGAAAAACCTACTTTGTCCCCGGGACTTCAAAAAATCATGCATTTTTTTCCAATATACAACTTATTCCGCTTTGTATTATGCACGTACTTTGATTTCTTGAACATGCCGTTAAAACGAGAAAATTGCGGGCCGCGAACTGCCATGATGAAAATGAAAATGAAAAAATATTTATTGATTTAAAATTACATACACGGTGTCGCATTTCACATGGTCCAAACGAAATTTATAGATGGGGCGTACCAAGGGCTATTCTAATAACCCCCATGTATGTTCAGCCAAAGTGAATAGTTTTCAAGATATAATTTTTTTTCGTATTTTTGACACGTTACCCAGAATTTGATACATTTTTTTTTTCTTTTGAACTATTAGGCCTAGGGCCATTTTTATTTCTTTCAAAGATACACAATTAAATGCCCCTTTAAATTAAATATTAGCGTTGAAAGTGGAGCGGTCTATTTAAATAAAAAAAAACAACTCTTTAACATTTTTAAGTCCACCGGCTTTGTAGCTCAACTTTCGGCGGCTATAAAAAAAAAATCCGGGAAAAAAAACTTTTCTTTCCATTTCAAAAACTTGCTTGACATGCTACCATTATACCAGCAAAATTTCATTTTAATACATTAACAACTTCTGTATTTACTTACTGTAGTACATTATTTCTAAATTTATTTTTTTACAATAAATGCTCAAAATTGCGCCCTCCAACTCTTATGCATAAGCGGCACCGCTTAAGAAAATTTCTACGTAAACTTTGAAAGGAGTCAAGTTGTTCTTTAATTTTTTCTTGAGAATCTCTTAGTTTAATCTTGAGTTCATCCAAAGTGTCGTACTCTCTGTGGTAGACTAACTCTTTGTAATATCCCCAAATGAAGAAGTCCACTGGGTTAAGGTCTGGTGATCTGGCAGGCCACGCTATTGGTCCACCTCGTCCAATCCATCTTTGTGGGAAAGTGGCATTTAAATGCGCTCGCACAGCACTTGCGAAATGGCAGGAGGCTCCATCATTTTGGAACGTCATGTTCCGCCGCTGATCCAAATTTATGTCTTCCAGTAAAATTGGTAACTCCTCTTGTAAAAATTGCAGGTAGGCAGGGCCATTTAATCGGTCTGGAAGTTCAAATGGCCCAATCAGTCGTTTGTTGAAAACTCCAGTCCACAAATTGACTGAAAATTGATTCTGGAAGCTATGGCGTCTTATTGCTTTTGGATTTATACGAGCCCAAATATGGTAATTGTGCATATTAAAAATGCCATTCCTCGTAAACTTGGATTCGTCTGTCCATAAAATAGAGTCGAAAAAATTCGGGTCTTCCCGGTCTCTCCGCAACATTTCCTGACAGAAAGCCACACGTCGCTCGTAGTCAGTTGGCAGTAAGTTTTGTACTTTTCGGAAATGAAAAGGGTGCATGTCTTCAGCTGCCAAAATTCTGTGGACGGTTTGATGTGGTACGCCTAAACGTCGACCTATTGATCTTGTGCTTGCCGTTGGATCTCTTGCAATTTCCTCCAAAACATTTTCTTGTAAATCTGGATCACGTCTTATGATACCTTCTATGTTTCCTGCTCCTGGTCTGCGGCCTGCCATCAAAGCGTTTTGGACACGAATAAACACCCGATGGTCTGGGTAATGTTCACGTTGAGGTCCACCACGTTGTATCAGTACATTTCGGTAACACACCCGACAAGGTTACCTACTTACTTTGACTACCGTTTTTGTTCAAATGGAAAAATTTAAATCGCCTCTTCTTTTCGCGTATTGAAAACTTTCCGGTAAAATAACTTTGATAATTTGTATCTCAAGAAGTTGTTAATGTATTAAAATGAAATTTTGCTGGTATTAATGGTAGCATGTCAGGCAAGTTTTTGAAATGGAAAGAAAAGTTTTTTTTCCCGGCTTTTTTTTTTTATAGCCGCCGAAAGTTGAGCTACAAAGCCGGTGGACTTAAAAATGTTAAAGAGTTGTTTTTTTTTATTTAAATAGACCGCTCCATTTTCAACGCTAATATTTAATTTAAAGGGGCATTTAATTGTGTATCTTTGAAAGAAATAAAAAGGGCCCTAGGCCTAATAGTTCAAAAGAAAAAAAAAATGTATCAAATTCTGGGTAACGTGTCAAAAATACGAAAAAAAAATATATCTTGAAAACTATTCACTTTGGCTGAACATACATGGGGGTTATTTGAATAGCCCTTGGTACGCCCCATCTATAAATTTCGTTTGGGCCATGTGAAATGCGACACCGTGTATAACACAATTAATTGGAACTCTGGCCATTAAGGTAGGCAGGAACCTGCCTGAACCCGGCAGAACTACCAGCATATATATAATCTTATTCATTGACATAATAAAAGCCAAATTACCTTGCAAGGTTTTTAGTTTTGACAGTACAAAGAAAATTTACCGTTTAAATTCAGCTAAAATGTAGGCCCGAGCTACAATCTATTCCGTTAATAATCGAATCAAACTTTTGATTATTGCTCTTTGTTAACGCATTCACTGTACGTTTTGTTTTGTTTGTTATGGAGTAGCAGACGTGATACTATTCTATTCTATATAGATGTTTTCCTTTTTAGAACTGCTACTCCAGGTTGTGTTCTGATTTGCGCATCTACTGCATCAGAAGTTCAATCGAAAGAAAACAGTTTTGATGTAAATCTGTCGACATCTTTGTTGATTGTTTTAAAACAAAGAAAAAGTTGTCAATTTAATCGCATCTATGCAGTGTTTAGATTTGTTTTGCCATAGATGTGTGCGATGCTTTAATGAAACCAAAATTGAACACAGCGCCTACCATGATGCTGGGTTAAGAGTCCTGTAGCCGGCGGCTTGAAGTCAGTCGCGCATGGGGTCCCTATGCTTGCTATTTCATTCTACATTCAACTTCGGACTATAGAGCACTGACTGACTGTTATTCATTGGCCCGAACGTTCATTTCCCGAGCTCGTATGGAACTAACCAAACACGGTGTGAGAGGCAAGCTAACGCGAGACAAAATTCATGTCTTGAAAAAACTCGAGAATGGTTTTGGGTCTTCCTATGATTTCAGGAGAAACATCCCAAAAATCTAAATAAAACAAAAATATTTTTGAATAGTATAAAATAAACTATACTGTGAACCTAAAATGATTTGATTTGTTGTATTGCTTCTAGAAATTAAGGTAAATAGACATTCATGAAAATATGTGTAAAATCCAGGACTTTATACGCTTGTAACTTTTGTATGTATTTGATTTAGATAAATGTTTTAGGTTCAAGTCATGGAAATTGTATGGGATATGTTGAAAAAGAAAAAATAATAAGCAAGTACCTATCAATAAGGATATTATCAGCGAACAGCGCTAGTATGGGAGTTAAGGCGAATAAAGTCGCCTTAACACGTTTTTCTCTCGTATTTCTTATGATGGATGGTCTTGACTCCTTCGCACTTCGCAATCTTGCCCAATAAAGTTATAATTTTTTTTTTCATTTACAGGAAGCCCTGGCAAAAGAACGTCTGGAACACGGCACAACCGGCGAAACTCTTGGAGAAAACGGCGAGCGCGTGACCCGCATTGTGACGTGTGACTTCCCGCATTACTTAGCCGTGGTGTCGCGAGTGAGACAGGAGGTGCACATCATCGGACCCGAGGGCGGCACCGTTTCTAGCGCCGCGATCCCGCAAGTAAGTTACCCGCATTGTAACGTGTGACTTCCCGCATTACTTAGCCGTGGTGTCGCGAGTGAGACAGGAGGTGCACATCATCGGACCCGAGGGCGGCACCGTTTCTAGCGCCGCCATCCCGCAAGTAAGTTACCCGCATTGTAACGTGTGACTTCCCGCATTACTTAGCCGTGGTGTCGCGAGTGAGACAGGAGGTGTACATCATCGGACCCGAGGGCGGCACCGTGTCTAGCGCCGCGATCCCGCAAGTAAGTTACCCGCATTGTGACGTGTGACTTCCCGCATTACTTAGCCGTGGTGTCGCGAGTGAGACAGGAGGTGCATATCATCGGACCCGAAGGCGGCACCGTGTCTAGCGCCGCGATCCCGCAAGTAAGTTACCCGCATTATAACGTGTGACTTCCCGCATTTCTTAGCCGTGGTGTCGCGAGTGAGACAGGAGGTGCATATCATCGGACCCGAAGGCGGCACCGTGTCTAGCGCCGCGATCCCGCAAGTAAGTTACCCGCATTATAACGTGTGACTTCCCGCATTTCTTAGCCGTGGTGTCGCGAGTGAGACAGGAGGTGCATATCATCGGACCCGAGGGCGGCACCGTGTCTAGCGCCGCGATCCCGCAAGTAAGTTACCCGCATTGTGACAAGTGACTTCCCGCATTACTTAGCCGTGGTGTCGCGAGTGAGACAGGAGGTGCACATCATCGGACCCGAGGGCGGCACCGTTTCTAGCGCCGCGATCCGCAAGTAAGTTACCCGCATTCTGTCTGACGTGTGACTTCCCGCATTCATTATACAAAATGTGACTACTTACATTTAATTTTGATTTCTGATATTAATTTGTGATTGCCTGTGCACTTACTTGTTACTTATTGTAGCGGCCGTTCACTACAATTATGTAGACGGTAACTCACGTGTGCTGAGTGCGCACGCCCATTTCAAACATTACTTCTTAACTATCTTCCAAATCGTGCCAAAACATAATTTTAATCGGCAATCACAAATATATAACTTATTTCCACAGGTGCAAGCCCTGTTCCCACCGTCAGCGCTAACGAAACGCATCCGAGTCGGCCTCCAAGCGCACGGGGCCCCAAGTGACCTCTGCAAGAGGGCCCTTCCGCGATCCGTGTCCGTTTCACCGGTCATCACAGTGGAGCCCAGACGCAGAAAGTTCCATAGAAGCATCACGTTGACTGCCCCGTTGCCTGTCTCTCAGGTAATAACAGTTATATTGCTTTAGCTAACGATCATTAAGGCGCATAGGTATGCCACCGTTTTAGAACAAAATATAACCCGTGTCCCTGTTGTTTTTCGTTATAGACTAAAGTTTAAGACCTCCATAATTTAATACAGGCATTTACAAAGTCACTATCTGGCTGAAATGTAAAATTTAGGGCAAGAAAACAACTTTGTATATAAATCTGTCCAGCTTGATATCTTTAAAACAAAATAAATATTCAAAATTTTGGTAAAATGGTGCCTTTGAAAATATCAGTACCAGATGATAGAGGTCTTTGGCCTTTAAAGAAAAACAACAGAGAAACGGGTTATCAAATTTTGTACTAAAACGGTATGCGCCGTAAATAAGAATTAAGAAACTTCTTCGCTGAAAGTGATATCTTTGCAATCAGATAAAAAACACCCATATACATCTTTTTAATTTTGTTATAACTATTGTATAGGGTTTTTGAATTCGACTTACCGTTCATCCACAAAGGTGTATATTCTCGTCCGAATTTTGCCACTGATCGATGTTTAAAAAAAAGAAAAGACATGATCTTGCTAAGTTTCTTTTTCGTAGCAAGACTAATCGAATAGGCGGAGTCGGGCATAATATTTATTTACTTACACGAATTTGTATTTATTTGTAGTTTATATACTTTGTAAAACTGTTCTTTATTCTAACTTAGTGTTTATTTAATAAATATATTTCTATTTCAACAATCAGCGTTCCATCCATCCAAGGCGTTCTATTGTCTTGTTCAAAGTAGAACAAAGATGGCGCTGTAGTCAACACAGTATAAACAGCAATGAAACTTGTATGTGTTGTCCCCAGGGTGGTCCCGGGGACAAGCAGTCGTCATCGAACCTCCGCCTCCTCTGTTCGATAATGGGAGGTCAAGCGCGCGCCGTCTGGGAGGACGTGACCGGCTCCACGCCCCTCACTATCACTGAGGACTGTGCCTCCTTCACTACCACCGTCTCTGCCAGGTGAATGATGATTTATGTCTGTCTTTAATTGTGTCTCCTTGCTATGTGAATACATTGCAAAGTGTCTAGAATACATTAATTTATTTTCAATGCAAGTACTTGTAAATATCGATTTTATACGCATCAAAACTGTTGTCAATCAAAGTCCACTTTACCACACTAGTGCTTTATTTTTTTTTATTTATAAAAAAAGTTGCCAGTATTTTCTTGTGTGCCATACATAGACACAAATGTACTACGAACGCATCAAACTGAAAACAGCTTATTTCCGTCAAGTTGTTTCATTTATTTACTCACACTATGCATTGAAAAAAATAGTATGATACACGTAGGTAAGGGCAATAACTTACTCGTAACGTTTATAACACTCGCTGATCGCTCGTGTTTCTAATCGTCCTCGTAAGCTATTGCCTCCTTACCGCATAAACTACTATTCTGTCAATTTATTTTGTTCATAGAGGCATAGACATGATAGAGGTATTTTATAGTACAATGCGACAAGGTTTTTTTTGGCGAATGGATTCCAAGTTTCTTTTGCCTACGTGTTGCATACCTAGTATATGAAATTTAATTCTCGTCCTTCAGAAAATATTTTTTGCTGGCCCCTGAATAATAATGTACATTTTTGCTCCAGGTTTTGGTTGATGCACTGCCAAAATGTCAGCGACGCCACGAAACTGGCCACTGAACTATACAGGTAAGGGTGCTACTGCGTCACAGGAAAAATACTGCGCCGACCCGTTTAAGAAATGTTTCAGTTCCAAACAAATACACGTGAAGCTTAAAAAAATTCTTAAATTGCCGGTTAGTCGAAAACTAAAGGTAATTCTTGAGAGGATATTCCAGAAGTACCAAAAAAATAGCTAATTTTCGCGTATTAAGGGTAATCGTAAAAGTTGTTAGTTTAGCGTCTACGAGTACTATTTCTAGTTTTCGGCTTTATAATGACAAAAAATTCTGTATTCTCTATTTATTTTTTGAGGCAAAATATTTCAACGACAAAGAAATTATTGTATTGCATACTATTCCAATACTCCTTAAGGCTGTCGAACCAAATCTCGGTGCAAAATGCACATCATAACATTGTTTTCCTTACTTTTGAATAAAAGGTATGCAAAAATTGAGTTTTAAAGCAATTATAATAATATTATATTATTTAATAAATTAATTAATAATAATAATCTATATATATGTATATATTATAATAATACATACGCATTCACGCACAGCATGCGGAAGAGAGTTCCACAACCTAACAGTGTAGGAGTTCCCAAAAGGCCTTGGGTTTACAGAACAGAAAGTCGAAACAAAAATCGAACATAATGATGCTTAAAACTTATAAATATCTAATTTAACATATTTGAAAAGTATTATTTTCTCTATTTTGAGCTATCCAGTGACGCAATGCACGCTGATATGAACGTTACATTGAAATGTCGTTTCTGTCGATATTTGAACTGACACACATCGAGCTAATTAAGCTTACTAAAGCCCCTTACTTTGTATTCATACAATTGTATCTTTCAGGGAGATGCTGCTAGTGCCGTTCGAAGTCCGCATCGTGGTGTTGGGTAAACGTCTCGACTCTCTAGAAGGAAGACTACTGGTGCTTTACATCACTGACAGATACGCCTACGATACCTTGTTGCAACAGGTTCGTTTTTCCTTACATTTAGCTGGTAATTCATACATTTTAAGATATAAATAAAGATATAATTGCTATGTTTAGCCTTTTCTTTTCTTTAAATATTGGTAGTAAAAAGGTAAATAAAATAAAAACACAATTTTCAATATATTTCGGCCTCTTCTATGAGGCCGTCATCAGTTGAATAAATGACAGTTAAATAAAATTATTTTATTTATCTTTTTACTACCAATATTTTAAGAAAATACATTTTAAGAGCTATTCATTTCATTATTACTATTATTAATACCATTATTTGTGTAAGCTGTTGGAATTACAGCTTTACAGGAATTACAGTTGGAGTTATTGGTTTCTTTACCAGTATTAGCAGGAGCTATTACTACACATTTAACAGATCGAAGTTATTGGGTTTTAGTTTTACTATAGCGGACGCGCTGCAGCGCGGCTTGCATGGATCCCGGTTTTCTTGATCCCGTGGGAATTTTCTAAAATCCTTCCTTAGCGAATGTGTACATCATACAAGGAGTACAAATTTTATGTTCCTAGCTCCAGCCGTTTAGTATAGGAGTTGATAGATCAGTCAAAGTATTCTTTTACGTATATACATATAGATCAGTCTGCCCGCGCCTCCCCTCACGTTGAAGGAGTAATTGGCTTCGGTCTCTGCTTAAATCTTCTCAATTATATCGCAATGGTACGAGTACCTTCAAAAGTTATAGGCGAATACATACACACTAAAATGATCACTTCTTAGTTCTCGTTTAGGATAGCGTGATGATAATGATACGTTCCTAATAAGTTTCATGGCCCTTTCCAGGAGCACTACACGGAGGTGGCCCACTCGACGGCGGTCCGGTTCGCGGACGGCAAGGACGTGTTCCTCGAGTTCAGCGGGAACCTGGTGCCGGTCACCAAGAGCGGCAGCCAGCCGCAGTTCAAGTTCGAAGCGTTCAAAGACAACCGGGTCGAGTTCCCTGTCAGGGTCAAGCACAATGAGGAGAGCCCCACTGGCAGGATTTACTTCATGAATGAGCCTAAGGTATGCTAACTAAGTTTCTTGCCCTTCTTCTTTGCAAAACTAAACGATCATAGTTAAATTCACTTGTTTCACTGGTTTTATTTTGAAAATTTACACTTTAATCCCGACCGGTTTCGGTTAATACACCATTCTTAATTCAGGAAATTAAACTATCAATATGACTAACCATAAAAGATGTCCACAATCCATTCTCGTTTATGTTGAATCAATCATTTGTTGATTTCACATCAACAATCTTTCGTGTCAACTAAATTGGCGAGTGTGATTGAAGTCAAAAATATAGTCATAGAGTAAGGCCAGGGAATCGTGCCTCGACTTTACCGTACACGAGTACGGAAAATATCAACTTTCTTCATACCCGTGTTAGTAACAGTTGTGCCACGATTCCTTGGCCAAACTCTAGTTACGCGTTTTAGGATCGACGATGAGGAATGAGAGTGCGCTACACAAATGAGTAAATTCGCAGGTTATGTTGACAACTGGATAGCTCAGTTGGTAGAGCAATCGCCCGGTTAGCGAGAGGTCCCGGGTTCGAATACCGGCTCAGAGCTCCTCACGTACAGATTTACTTTTCTGGTTTTCTATACCGCAATTATAGACATTTAATTTGTTATCTCCTTGCGTTGGATAAATCGCCAGTGTTTAAAATATATAAATTTATTTCTGTTATAATTTTGAAATAGTGATTTATCAAGGACATTGTCCAGGTACCAAAAGGCGAGCAATCCCAGAGTCCGGCGTGCGTGCTGGACGTACAGCTCCCTGACCGCATCGCGCCTCGTGCCGGCAAGAGCCATCTCGACTGTCTCAATCTGGACCAATCTGGTCAGTACCCACTTATACTATACTTACTCGTAGGACTAATCCTTCGACTGGTGGTGGGTTTCGGCCGTGGCTTGTCACCACTTTCACGACAAAACCATTCAGATTCAGATTTCATTTATTTGCATTAAGAGGATATGTCGCGCTTGCAAAGGTCACTGTTACTCCATGCAGAACGCCCCCCAGTGCGAAAGGGACGGATTCCGGAAAAAATAGCAAAATGACGGTTTTAAATTAATATAAAATTAACTAAAAAAGCTATCAAAATTTGCAACTGAGAAAATTTAGATATTGTTAAAATCTATCTAATAAAATATCTTTCAAGTCATTCCTGTTTGTCATACTATGAAAAAAGTGTAGAAGAAGACCTCATTTCAATAATTATTTCTATCGAGCGAAAGTTACGCAATCGCAAATTTTTTTTTTGTTTTTTCGGAATTTCACCAATAACAAAACAAAAAATCAACAAAAACTGTAACAAACGTCAAAACAAATGTTAAGCAACCGCAACGAAAACACAAACCGCATACAAGATGTACTCATACTGACGCGATCCTATATGATGGCCGCATCGATTCATCGATATATTTTCGATTATGTAGTGTCAGTACCTATGGGCTAGCGTTCCGATCCACGCATCACGTAGCAAAAAGACATTATTATTTACTGAATCTTTTCTTCGTTAAATTTAACGAATACACTGAGATTATTGTTCCGATTTATAGAGGCATTATTTATTGTGTTTTTGCTATAATTATTTACATTATTTCTAAAACCTATTATTTTCCTTTGTGCCTGGGTGTATGTAGTATGGTGTGAGTAGTATAGGTGAAACGGAAAATTACGAACTATCACCCATATAATGATATCTCGGACAGCCTATAGATAAACTTAAGTCAGACAATAACATTGATTTTATAAGAAAATAAAATTATATACAGGTTAACTTTAAAACAAACCATGATAATTTTAGAGGTTATTGAGAAACGTTAGTAGAACACATTTTAAATATAAAAACAATTAAAATTAAATGTCAAAATATTATTAAAAAATGTTACTTGGAAATAAAATGTATGGTTATCCTAGCTATTACCATACGGAAAAAGTAGAAAATAGTCCGAAGTAGTGGAATCAATAATAGAATAACTTCGCGCGATCTAATTATCTTATCTCTTCGGGTGACCATGACTTCTTTGGATTTTACGAAAACTTTCAGAAGGCTCCTTTAAAAAATAATAAATTTTGAAATATGATTTTGAATGGTTTTAATAAAACCAGTTTGTATTCAAAATACTAAATTATCGGGGTTAGGTTAAAAGTCACCCAGTATTCAAAATATATATAATATTCAAATTTGGATTCGAAAAAGGATTTTATTGAATAGTAAGGCAACTTTTTTAACCATAAAGAAATAGAGGTAGTGCAAGACGCTATACCGCCTATAGCAAGATCCGAGTGCTTTTGACTTGGCCGTTCCCCACTATAAATCGTTGGTGGGCCTACGTCCTTCCAGGACGGCCTGGGACTTAATTGTCTAACTTGAACATCGACCGATATCGCTCTCAAATGTATCGTGATTGGCTAAAAATTATATGTGATGACATTTCTAGCAAATCACGGTGCATTTGAAAGCGACGGATGTTCAAGTTGGACAATAAGGGGGCGGGTCGAGCTTTAGTTCCACTTTCACTATATACTTCTTTCGTCATTGTTCTTTCATTCAGTTCAATATTACTGTTTATTTATCTTACGACTGATTGTTTGTTTAGGTTTCGACGCTCTGAACGACGAGCTGAGCTTCCACTACGGCGACCACAATCACAGCCTCGGGCCCGTCAGTCTGCCGCACGACAAACAACTCAATGGACACGTTAGTACTTTATGCTAAACAATAGAGACCGCATTTGTGGTTTGGTTTTGAAGCTGATATACTGAAGCGAACATACATAGAGGCAAACTGACATGTTGTGTTGGTCGAAACACATAATCTAATGTAGTTTGACAAGTTGGTGCACAATATGCCTACGGTGTGCTGAAACTCTAAATTGAAGGACCAAATCGAGCTCGATAACGCTCGATAAAGTGCTCTGTCTTACTCTGTTAATCTACCTAAAGAGGGACAGACAGTGGTATATCATAGCTAAATATGGTCTACCATGTTAGGCGTGCAGGCGACATAGGGCGTGTAAGAAAGTTTGAATCGTACACCTCTTGCCACCCCCAACGTCCTCAAGCAGTTTTAAAAAAATGTAAAGAAAACCAGTAATCAAGGCAAACTCAAGTGTAAAGTAGCCTTTATTTCAAAAATATTGCTTAATTGGGGACGATAAAACATTTTTTCCTTTTTTGCAGGACAAGACAATCATTACAAACGGCGACGTAAAACACCCCACCAAGGACGCAGATAACAATGACACCAAGTTACAAGGTTACTAATTCTATAGTTTTTTTTTATTTTATTTCTGCATCTCTGTTCTACTCGAACATAAAATGTTAAAGTAGATATTCATTGAAACAAGATATTCTACTAACCGTATTGAATACATTTACTAAAGTTACAAAACATCACAAATGTTATTACAGTTTAAAGATACTCAGGCTCTACTATCCCCCAAAATTAAAGTCCCGGCTAAATTTTCAAATACAAATTTAGACATCTAACAGTCTTTTATTTTTCAGCTAACGGCGACACACTCCATGTCGACTCAAACAAAACGAAAGCCACTTTTGACTCCGATGAAGACAAAACTCCCCACAACACGCTTGAAAAGGGCAAAAAGAAAGATGGCTTCCTCGGAGGCCTAACCGATAAAGTCAAAAATGTATTTACCAGCGAAGACAATGACGACAAAGTCAAAGAATCATCGCCCAAACCTCAACCCAAACCTAGAGAAGATAAACCGAAGGACAAACAAAGCCCACCTAAACCTGCCCCTAGACTCATCAAGGAAGACTTGTTAGACAAAGTAGAAGACATGTTCAGAGATCTTAAAACGAAGCCACATCAAATTGATGATGATGAAACTGTATATAGTACTAAACTAGTCGTCGATGAAAATGAAAAACCTTTGGAACAAATAACTGAGGAATTATATGAAAATATGCAACCTGTTGTTACGCCAGGTTGCAAATTGAAGTCAGATCCATTCCAATTTTACACTGGATGCTGTGAAAGCAGATTCGCTCCAGGTGTCAAACACAGGCACGATGAAACCTCTAATTTAGTCGATAGGATAGAACAGGAAACTTTCACACAGAAAGAAAAGCTAAGAGAGCTGGATGACAAAGTACAAAATGACTTGGAGGACCAACTTGACAAAATACAAAAAGAAAAAGAAAACGTAGAACAAAAATCCAACAAAGTTATAGAAGAATTGACTGATCAAAGTGAAAAAGTCAAACACGACTTTGAAACATCTGGGAAAGGGCTTTTAGTTGATGCTAAAAGAGGATTCGATCATATGGAATTTTTGGCAAATGAAAGAGTACATACAGCAGCACATTTGGCTACCGATGTAAAGAATGGATTAGGGTCCGAAGTCGATAAAGCAAAATCAGCTGGAAAGGATGCGATTGATAACTTAGAACATGCAGCAATAGAAACAAAAGGTAATTTGAAGAAAAAAGGAGATGATATTAAGAAGTCTGCTGAAAATGCAAAGGAAAATATAAAGGACAGAGCGCAGTCGATGGAAAAAGACGCCTCAGATGCTGTTGACAGTGCAGAGTCAAGTTTAAGTGAGTCCATCGATGGGATCAAAAAGAAAGCAGATAAGAAGAAAAAGAAAGGTAAAGGATTTATTTCTGGACTTGTCAATAACATCTTTGGAGAAAAAGAAAAGATAGATAAGCAAGTCGAAAGCAAAATCGCTGAAAGTAAGGACGCTGCCAATGATCTCTTAGACCAAGCAAAATCAAAGAAAGATGAAATACAGGATAGTACATCTAAAAAAGTAGAGGAACTCAAGGAAAGTGCTTCAAAGAAGGCTGGTGAAGTTAAAGAAACTACACAAGATATCCAGGATAGCGCTGCAAAGAAAATAGAAGAAGTAAAAGAAAATGCTTCAAAGAAAGTGGAAGAGGTGAAAGATAGTACTTCAAAGAAAGCAGAAGAAATTAAAAATCTTGCTTCAAAGAAGACGGACGAAATAACTGACACCGCACAAGAAATTAAGGATAATGCTTGTAAGAAAGTAGTTGAAATCAAAGACGATGTTTCAAATAAAACGGCAGAAGCCAGAGAAGTAATTTCAAATGAAACTGAAAAAGTTAGAGATAGTGCATCAAAGAAGGCTGAGGAAATATCGAATGCTGTTTCAAAGAAGGCAGAAGATGTCAAAGACGCGGCTTTAAATAAATCAGACGAGATTCAAGGTGCTGTTTCAAAGAAACAAGATCAAATGATAGGCGCTATTTCAGATGCCAAAGAAGCCGTTGCACAGAAACAAATAGAACTAAAAGAAGTTGCAACTCATTTAGTACAAAGTGTTCATGATAAGAAAGATAAGGTTTCACAAGAACTCCACAACAAGAAAGATCAACTCCAAAATGACGCCGAAAGTCATTTGGAAAGGATACGACAGGAAGCCGAACAAACAACAGAAGAAATTAAAAATTCTGCCGAAAGAGCTCTGAACTCTGCTGCTGACAAAAAAGCTGAATTACAATCAAACATTTCAAGCAAAGTAACCGATATCAAAGAATCAGGAAAAGAGAAATTCCAAAACGCACAAGAGGCAGCAAATAACAAACTAAATGACATTGAGAAGTCGTCTAAAGAATCGTTCGAAAGGGCCCAAGACGCTGCCTTAAGTACTTTCGATAAAATAGAAAGTTCTACCAAGGACAAAGCGAAAGAAGCCCACGATACATTCGAAGACTTACAAAGCACAACTCGGGACACATATGCCAACATTCAAGATGATGTTCATGGTCTAGAGAATTCTGCACAAGATACTCTGCGCAGTTTTCAGAGTTCAGCCGGAAATACTTTTGATAGCTTAGAAGATTCCGCTAGGGAGGTTTTCGGTGGTGTCCAAAATACAGCACAAAATGCTGAAGCTTCTTCTAAGGAATTATTTGGTGAAGCGAAAGATTCATTTGAAGGATTCCAAGTTTCCGCTGATAATAAACTCGAAGATGTTAAAGTGGCGACTAAAGATACGTTGGACGAGGCGGGCGCGAGATTGACAGAGACGAAAGATAGTGTGGTTGAAGGTGCGAAAGAGAAAGAACACGCATTATTGGACGCGGTGGCGGGCGAAACAGACAAGTTTACGAGCAATCTGAACAATTTGGGCAGTGATGTGTTCGGTCTTTCAGGAAAAGGTTAGTAATGACATATTACTTTAAAAATTAGTTTTCAACACTAAGAGTAAGATTTTTAAATTGCAACATATCTTGTTGGGTTTGACCGGTTTTACTAAACTGCACACCTATACCCATATTTTCTCACTCGGTGACATTAGAGGAGCATAGAACACATTTGATCGAATTCAAATGTTCTATTAGACAGTTTCTATTGCGTGACCAGCGCGGTATGCTTGGCAGAGTAACCAGGATAAAAAAAAGATTATCTATCTGCTACAGGTTTTGAACGGAATATCGCGATGAATAAATTCCTGTTTTATATTTTTGATGTAAAAATAACTTCAATCTTACCACACTATAGGATATCCATTTTACTTTTTTTTTTTTTTTTTTAAATAATGTAATAATCTACGACACTTCATTCTTGGACGCTTCGTATCCCATAAAAATTCAAAACCAAATTTTTCAGGATTTATGAAAGACTCATCCAGCAAACTAGTGGAGTCAGAAAAGGCGCAAGCCTCGCCCAGTCCCAACAAAAAGGGCTCAGGGTGAGTCACATACTTATTTTACTATTTATGTAAACTTACAGAAAAGATCTCACTTCCATGGTCAGTGTTGGTCGCAGGGTAAACGCTTCATTTCCCTTATTCCGAAATTACTTTTAGAAGCAATATTTTTCGCATTGTTAAGACTTTTCAGCTCGCTATAATTGTGCGGGCCTATTATGTAACTCAGTGTCGGTTGCCATCTATGGTTGCTATTCACCAAAAACAAATAAAAAATGAAGTTCCAAGGTAACCTTCAAATGGGTATTGAACTATTTACGAATCGTGACGTCATTTCAAGTGCGAACGTATCCTTAGATAAGCGGATATGGATATTTTCGACGATAGGCACTTGGTTTGGCAACTGATTTTTTGATACAGAAGAATCAGGGGGCTGGTCGTTTTGACATTCTTACAAGGCGTGAAATACACAATTTGGCCGTTTAAGAAAAGTTTACAAATTTCGAAACACACTAGAAGATGTCCATCAATAAACGGTTACGTGGATAGCCCGTGTCTAAATTTTTTTTTCTGAGATTTGATATCTTGTTGGTTTCCTACTGTGCTACACTTTAAAATTGTTAGTGGTGTTAGAACGAATTTGTGACGTCATTTATTGAGAACGTAACACGACGTGAAAAGCAAATTTAGTGCGCTAACAGTGCTATTAGTAATTTCGGAATGTGGTATTAAAAAGGTGTGTCCCCGCACCCCGCACAGATAATAGTATGGAAAATATTTACCTACAGCTCGACAACTTAAGTGAAAAAAAATTAACGTGTTTAATTCGCGTAAGCTAAAGTTATCCCCAAATTGAATTGTGTTAAAATGACTTTAACAGATTTTGATGTTCTTATTCTGACCTGACATTACGTCCTGATAATTAAGCTGCCTATAAAACCTTACTAAATTTTGTAAGCATTATTGCGCTGTCATTAAAATTAATACAAACTCTTTAATTTATTTGCTTCAAGTTGTCGAGAAGTGGTATAAATACTACATTGATATAATTTATTATTACCGTGGTTGTAAAAATGTAAATAATGGCACGCAAGTTACGCACGATACTAATTCACGATGCCATAACTCAAAACTTGCTCCCCTATACCCGAATTGTATTCACTGCATTTCAAAAACACGATCTTACCTTCAAGTTTCTACTTTAAAAACTGTGAAACCATTTGAGAAATCCATATTTAAAGAAGGCACTTAAGTTGTAATTATTTTAATGTATATGAAATATGCATTTTTGCGTTAAAGCTTGACCAGAAATATAACCTATTCTGGGGCGCCACATTTGTTTTTATGATTGCAACACAACACACACAAAAAAGCAACACCACGCTCTAACTGACAGCAACCGACATAATGACGTACAGTGCCACCAACTTATCTGTTCAGTTGGATCATCCACCCATCTCTTTCTAGTGCGGTAGAAAAGAGTATAATTAGAAAGAGACGGCGAATGATTTTACTGAACAGTTAAATTGGTAGCACTATACTTAAGAAAGTGTTGCCAGTAAAAGAAATAAGTTGTATTGGTTTTCTGCAACTTGGGGAGTTTTTTATTTTCCTAGTCAAGCTTTACTTTTAAATCTCTTTGTCTTCTAAGTTTCTCAGTTTCCCATTTCTAATCTTATGTCACTGTCGCCACACAACTAACTTCACTCGCACCGCATCATTTCAGAATCCCCAAATTAAAAAAGAAGAAGAAATAAACGGTGCCCGAACGAAGGAACGAACGTCTCGATGTATGATATACAAAACTTTATTATACTTTAGTTGTATAGTGTTGGACTGCGTTTCAAAATCAACTCTGGAATTGGCTGATCACATCGAAATTACTTTAAAATTAAGACTTTACTGTTCATTCAATCTTAGGTGTATCTAATCTAAGATGCGTCGCATTTGTATGGTTTTTCTCCTGTGTGTGTGTAATTTCTTGGTTTGAGGTGGCCAGTTAATTTTGGAACGCGGACTCGATGGTTCATAAAGGGACAATGATTTTGTAGAGACTACAAAATCAAATTGTTTCTAGAGTACCTTAGTGTATTTAATTTATTGTTGTTGCGTAGTCATGTAAAGAGCAATCTATGTTCCAGTGGAAAGATTTTCTCGTATTATTCAACGTAAATATAATTATTGTAGTTAGTATGAGTGGTATATCAGCACCTTTTCAAATATAAGTGAAAATCATGACATTCAATTTCCATGTTTAATTGTCAATGTAAATTAACGAAATAATAATATATTGCTGAATTAAACGGTGTAAAAGTTTAATACGAAGTTAAATCATTGTTTTATATTTTATTTTTATGTTAATCATATTTAAATCTTGCCGTTTATTATCTTTTATTTTTAAATTATTTTTTGACAACGACTTATTTGTACAAGAAATCATTTTCACATTTTGACGAAACTTTTGTTACACTTTTCTACTTTAATTGAATTATGACCTCGTCGGTGATTGTGCATTTTATAATTACTTTTTTTGTATTTGTGTTGCATAATTTATACAATTTTATCAATGTTTCAATCTTGTATTAATTTGAAATTTGAATTGTACAGACCTATTTTACAAAACACATAATTATTACAACGTGATATTTTTAAGGAAAATTACTTTTTAGGTTGACGTGCTTTTTAAACTTTTTCATAATTTATAATTTTAGTAGTCTGCCTACTAATAGATCTGCTAGTTTTATTTATTTTGAATTTACAATTTGGTATTTCTTGAACATGCAGAAATGGCAACGAATCTATTACATTTTAGCATGTCGAAGAAACTTGTCTAATGTCTACAAAAAACGCTTGAAATGTCACAAAGCGGCGTCTGTGTAATGTAAAACAATAAAATGAATATTTACTAAATAGAAATGAAACACATCTTCTACGTTGCTTGTGATGTCTCTATAAGTTGTTACATATAAGAGATTATATGAGAATTATTCTCGAATATATTGCCTTTTCTTTTAATTTGCCCTTACATAGGTTTATATTTTTGGTTATATATAAGGTCCTACAATAATAAGTGAAAATAATTGTAGAGTAGATTCTGTATCTTCAACTGATCATGTGTGCCTATAGTTAGCGGGACCCCATGGCCTATGACGATGTCAGTAGTTGTGGGAGTTAGTTCCTAGTTTGTTCTATCGAATCCAATCAATCTTTTAATTCGTTCAGTCAAAATGGATGATGCGAAATAAAAGTTGCCCGCTGGCTGGAGGTCGTCTCAAACCCAATTATTATCGAAATAATACATGTTAGAACCATGTTTTCACTTAGAACATAATACAGAGAAGTATAACGTTCGACATCCATTTGGAGTTCCTGGGGCTTATAAATAGAAAGTGTCTCGCTGGCTGGAGGTCGCCTGCAAAATCGTGTCCATGAACCATTTTGACGGAACAAATTAAAAAATTGATTGCATTCTATAAAACAAATTGGGAACTAACTCCCTCAATTACTGACATCGTCATAGGACATGGGGTCCCGCTGACTGTGGGCACACACTGATCATTGCACATAAGAAGAAAAACAATTTCCAGTACAATTACAATCATCTAACTGAATTTCTATTAAAAAGTAACAAAAAGCAAATAAAAATAAATTTCGGTGGAAAGTGGTATATTCAATCATCTGTTTAATTTTTTTCATTTTATACTTAGGACCTTATATAATTTATTTCGCACTGCACAAGAGCATTTACTAATGGAAGTTGCATGAAAATGCATTATATAATATGTTTTCTAGTTAGTGCTGCTCGTCATAAAAGCACTGTTAATTATTTGCACGAACTTTCATCGTTCTTTAAAACATGCAGATTGGGTAAGTATTCATAGGTCATTTTTAAATTAATTTCTATTGGTCGATCCTATTTTTGTTATATTCGAATATTAATAATTGACAATTTCACAGGTTATTCTCGAAATTACGACGTAGCCCCTGAATGCTGAAGCCACTACGTGTTAACTAATCTACATTATTATATACCGTATATAAACTAAGTGATTGCAAATTTTAATGTAAGCTGTTGCTTCAGTAGAACAGTAAGGATAAGCTTTAAAGAGAATGTAGACGGTGAAAAGAGAAATTAAAGCTACCAGAATGATTACCAATTTGTGTAGTTCTATAGAAACTTTCTCTATTTTTAAGAGAAATAATGCATAATATTCAGCTTGAATTTCAAGACGAATATCAGATGTAAATATTGCTAATATCATGTACTGAAGCCCTCTACTGAGCGTAGTGAACAACGATAACCACACTACATGTGCGTGCAAATAAAAATAATGTTAAATACCCACGCTACTGGTGTTCTCCTGTTTAGTACAATCAGTGGGATTTAGTATATGAACAGCCTATTTGCACCTGTATTCGTTCATAGTTCAACATAAACTCAAAGTAAGGAATGACTCAATTTTGATATTGTTCAATAGACCTAGATGTTACCGCATATACCTTGAAGGTCATTTTTGCGATTTTCTTTCGTTGTCATTGAGATAAGGTCTAGATTTAAACTATTGAAGCTAGGAACACCTGTTTTTTTTTAGTATGTGTTACTTTGTTCTGTATAATATCAGAGTTCGATGGTTTACGTTTTATGTATATCGCGTTAGGTATGAGGAGTAAGGGGTGTATAGGTCTACCATTTTGTCTGTTTAATTGCAAATGGCGGAACAAACTTTTTTCAGCTCTGTGATTGGCTGAAATTAACGGCGTACAATGACAGTGCTGCCATCACCAACTGAACGGATAAGATGTTGGATCTGTAACGCATTCTGATTGGTTTATTTGTGGCCCCTCCCCTTACGTATCATCATAATGCCTGTTTCACCGATGTAGACCTTGGTTTATCTATAAAGATGATTTCTTCCTGTTATTTAAACACAATAATTTTGTCTGTTAAGAGTTATGTGCATGTTGAAATTAAGTCTGTATAACGATTATTATTTGACACTGGCGATTAATTCGTCACAACCTATTTATATTAATCTGCCTTTAAAACTGGCCAGTTTTTGTCACAAGTCAATGGTGTTTACATATAGGTGCTGATTTGTTTGGATGATGAAGATAGTCACAAATATTATGTATACTCGACACTAAATCAATCTGTAGTAATATGTTTCTTCTCTCTTCACACAACTTTTTACATTTTGCACTAGTTAATACACGTTTTTGTATTTAAAAATATTCCGTATTGTTCGCAACAAAGGAATAAGGAAATGCCAATTTTATCTACGAATCAACTTTTATTCAACAATCGCGTTAGTGCAGACAATAAAAAAACATGATTTATAAACATAAATATTAGCGAACACGTCTACTTATTTCGTGTTCGCGATTATTCCGCCTGATTTTAAATATTGTCCAATTAAATTTGTTCAGAAATATACGACATTTCACGATAAATTCAAATCGAAGATACGTGAATGCCAAACTATATGATTTTTTTAAATTATATTCTGTAAATTTGATATATTTTGTTAAATTTTATTAGAGTCTATCTATCTTCAGTCTATTTATTGCTTTTTAGTAAATAAATAATTTTAATAAATATGTTAAACAATGTTTTTATTATCACATATCACTCATCTTTTTTCCAGCGTATATTTGTAAGCGAATTATTTTAAATATTTTGGATTTGATAAAACATATACCAACAGATGTTCTTAATAAATTATATTTCTTTCTTACGACGGACGAAGTAGAATTTTCATGATCTGTCACGTGTAAAGTCTCGCAGCGAGTTATCAGCGCTCGGCGAAAGTGGTGGGGGACTAGCGCATGTGTTCACTCGCGCACAAAATTACTAATCCCCGCAGCTCGCACCTTCTACCAACCAAAGGTGTGCAGAACAAAATGCTACGTGTCTATTAGGTGTCACATGTCTACTTGTGACTGCATACAAACTATAAACACAGTTTAAAAATCCATTCAGTTATCCAACGAACGCGTTCGGGCGGAGCGATTGAGCGGGGCGAGACTCCGAACTGCTTGTTTGAAAACTCTTGTATAGTAGTGCTAGTGGCGCAAACCGAAATTCAGTAAATAGCTGCAAATTATGTTAATGTAATGAAAATCGGAACAATAGATCTTTACGCCATAGCTACGATACCATTACGCTATAGAACGAAAAAAAAGGTGTGTTATTCGACGTCATCTTTTTAGTATGGGAAAAAAACCATAACCTGTCGTGTGTATCAAATGAAAGGGCTTTCTGAGCCCATTCTAATAATATAAGTTGCTCTAAAAATATCTGCCACGGCTGCAATGGGAAATAGTATCTATTGTGTATGCAGATTACAATAGTGAAGAAATTTTGTACCCCGGAATAGTTATATAAGTTTGAGAAAATAAAATAAAGAAATAAATATTTACTTTATTCCGCATAAAGTGATTCACAAACTACGAGCGATGTGTCGTTCCATCAATGAAAATAATTTCTATCTCTTTCCAACTGTTTTGTGTTATTACAAGACTGTTTTGTGTCATGCAAGTAAATCAATTCTAACTTATACGCACATTTTTTTGTATAAAAAAAATACGACTTTAGATCAATAAAATATCGTTACTATTGTTTTGTTATCTATATACACAATACACTCTCCCATTACAGCCGTGGCAGATATTTTTAGAGCACCTTATATATCACATTATTAAATTTCATTCACTTGTTTTAAATTAAAATGTAAATCATTTTCAAAACAAACCAAGTTTGGGCTCCTCCAGATACGATACGGTTGATTTTTTTTTTTGTAAAATATGCCTCAAATGATACGTAATATCCTCATATCAAACCTCAAGAAAGTATTTACAAATTGAAAATATTTACATCTAGTATTTTTTATTAATTTTTGATTATTACAAAGTTAAAGTTCAGAAAGCAAAGGCACCGAGCCGTAGGGGCTGACTGAGGCTGGACTGGGCTGCAGCAAGCCAAAGCTGCGGAAGTGAGTTTAAGTGTCCGTGCTTTGTTACGCAAGGGTGAAGAAGGGGCTGCGCTTGCTACCCGCTGTGCCGTAGCTGTTGCAGAAGTAAGTTTGGGTCACTAATCGAATAAATGTTACATATTTTTCCAGTCTGATCTGACGTGCTGAATAAAAACCTAAAAGGTTGACGAAGCAGACAATTTATTGGGCCATAGCTTTAATGCTTTTAGATTATTTATCTAAATATTTTGGTCATTGAAAAAGTCGACTTCCCCAATGGGGAGTTACCCGTTTTTCACCTTTATTCGTCAGGAAATAGGTATTCTAATAAGATTCCTTTCAAAACATTATTTACTCAGAGGCTGTGGAGTAGGCAGAATGATAACAATTTTATTTTTAGGTAAAATTGCTATAATGTACAACTTTCTTTACTAGCTTAATAAAATAATATTTGTCGGGGTCCTTGCGACTGAATAGTATAGAACTTGGCAAGTTTTCATAGTCGATTATTTGTATACATCAAGTAACCGTTTAAATTTTAGCTAGCTTAGTCCAGTTATTAATCATACATAGGTAACACTAAAAGTTTCCGGAACTGGCCACTTACATAAACAATATTTAAAAATTTATTGCAACATTTGAAAATAGAACTCTTTGGCTGTAGAATGCAGTTTGTTTCATCTGACTGTCTTTTGTTTTTACCTTGTGGCGCCATTTAAAAAATTGTGTGTCTGCATCAACATGGATTTAACTCGGGAAAATTTTCGTAGTATGATTTTCTAGGATTTTAAGTGTAATTTGACAGCTCAACAGAGCATCGCTCGGCTTGAAACAGCTTTTGGCAATGAAGCACCATCCAAGACGACTGTTTATAGCTGGTTTGCAGAATTCAAGCGTGGTCGTATCAATCTCAGTGACGAATCTCGCGATGGTCGGCCGTCCACCGCTGTGACCAACAAAAACATCGATGCTGTGCGCCGTATGATTGAAACAGACAGGCATGTGACCTACCATGAAATTCGCGCATCCTTGGAAATAGGCATGAGTCAAATACAATCAATCCTACACAAACATTTGGGTGTGAGAAAGCTGTGCTCGCGGTGGATCCCACACAACTTGACCGAGGCTCAAAAAACGGACCGCGTCACTTGGTGCAGTGCCATGCTTACCAGATTCAACGAAGGTGCGTCAAATTTGGTGTGGGACATACTAACAGGTGACGAAACATGGATTTATTGCTACGATCCCAAAACAAAGCAGCAATCGAGCGTATGGGTCTTTCAAGATGAGCCGAAACCAACCAAAGTGGCGCGCGTGAAAAGTGCATCTAAGCGGATGATTGCTTCTTTTTTTAATAAAACTGGACACGTGGCTACTGTTGCTTTAGAGAATCGTCGTACCGTGAATAGTGACTGGTACACGACCATTTGTTTGCCGGAAGTTATTGACGAACTCCGTAAAAATAACCGTAAACGCCGTATCATCCTGCACCACGACAATGCTAGTTCTCACACGGCCAGACAGACAAACGACTTTTTGAAGACGAAAAATGTAGAACTCATGAGGCATCCTGCATACAGTCCCAACCTGGCACCTTGTGACTTTTTTCTGTTCCCAAAAATTAAGAACCAATTACGCGGTCAACGATTTTCATCACCAGAAGAGGCTGTCGAGGAGTATGAAAAACACGTTTCAGAGGTCACCACAGGGGAGTGGCACAAAAGTTTTCAAAACTGGTTTGATCGAATGAAAAAGTGCATAGACGCCAACGGAGATTATTTTGAAAAACAATAAATTAATTTTGTACCTTTAATAGTATTTTTTCATATTCATTCCGGAAACTTATAGTGCGTCCCACGTATTGTGTCCAATTTGTTCGAAAATATGCTGTTCATCCTTATTTAAAATCGAAGGTATCATCAAAGAAATTGCCGCTGCCTCATTTATTCCTATTGCTATACGGTTAATAACTGGGTCTATGGATTTTTCTTTATGATTATGAATGCCAAACCATACACAGACATTGACATTTTCATTCTGTTGTGAAAAGTTTATATAGGTATTGATTTTGTTAACTTTTATTAGGGTCATAGCATAGATATCTCAATAGTATTATCCTAATTTTTTTTCGGTAAATAAATAATTTTAATAATATTACTTTTAATATCTCTTGTTTCAGCTGTTGTTCGCGACAAATTTCTTCTATTTTCTCGGTTTTTAATTAAAAATTCGGATCTATCCCCCGCGCTATATAATTAGTGTAATAATTCTTTCCTACGGCACACGAGCAAGCTCTGGCATTTAGTTGTACCCTGAATAGTAGCCTCTGTCAATGTTCTCAAAGTATCGGACGATATAACTCGTTGATCTGACGCTTTGGATCTCTTCACCTAAAGATAAATGATTGTTATAGATTTATCGATAATCGAGATGTCAATACAATTGATTATTGTATTGTATTGTTCTTGTACAGTAAGAAGAGGCCAATATGATCATAAATAAAAAAACAATTAAAATTAATTTATTGTATTTATTACTATAAGGTAACTTTGATAACCAAAAATATTTTGTATAAAATACAAAAATTATCCAAGTATAAAGAAAATCATTTTTGATTAATTGATTTGCATAAATACATGAGATTGTTTTTTATGATATAGCTTATATCAAATAAAAATATAAAAACCTTATAATCTAAAACATAATAAGTAAGTTATATAAGTTTGTTATTTTTTTGGTAAAAGCACCGAAAGCATGGGAATGTTTTTTCTTAACTAAATTCTTATTATAATAAGGCACATTAAATATGCGTGTACGTCAATTCATTTATATCACAATGTGCTTAAATTAACATTAAAATAATAAAAAATAACTTATAATGTCAGGAAACAGTAATATGAAATGCTAGATAAAGTAAGTACAGCTTCATAGATAAATATTCACAAAATTGAAAATATTGCGCTATGTAATAGAATTTTCCTAATATTTAATAATATTTCTTAGCCTCAAGGCTTTAAACACATAAAAAAACTAAAACTGTTAATAGTTCATTAAGCACTCTTTGTGTTTTATTACTAAAGTAACCTTTTTTTTGAGGGAGAAGAATCAATTTAAGCAGTTCAAGTAAATGTTCAGTGCAGTGATGACGTCATGGCTCCATTTTACGGTTTTTTGTTGATAGCCTCGAAAATGAAAATTGGAGTGTCGAAGTTATCAACCGTCGCACAACGCCTCACCAACGCGCCGTAATAATAACCTCCTTTTAAAACATAAGTCATCTCTCGATATGGCGTTGAAACTTATATTTAGGAATCTTTGAAATGGAAGCAGCAAAAATGACAAACATATTATTTTGCGTAATTTCATCTTTCTTTACTGGAACTACTTGAATCTGTAATCGTACCATTATTCTCTTTTTCATAAGTCAGGACATCCTCGCAGTTCAGATAGTCCATATCCGACAACTGCCTTTTAATCATCAAATGAGGAGTTTTCCTCACCCTCTTCTCTTTCAAAAACCTCGGAATAAACTCCCTCTCCTCCATCATAAATTGAACTATAAACCTCTCGAAAAATATCGCCAGCAACAAGTTAACGGCGGCTATAGCTAGTACAATATAACACATTAATACGTCCAACGGCATTTGTAGTTGTAGGAAACTCGCCAGCCATTGCGCCGGCGAAACCGCTATATAAATACATATACCCGTCATTATTATAATACTGATCATTAGCTGTTTGTTTGTTATCACAGATCGTCTGTAAGGAGCACCGTGGCTGAACACTATAGCTAGTATAATATACTGAAATATGGATACTGCGTAAACGGCGTAGTTTTCCCAGCATTCGTTTTCTTCTTCGCCCTCATAAGTGTGCCTTACGTACCAAGGAAAACTTGACACCGCAAAATAGCTCAAGTATTGCGCTACAGCAATGATTACCAACTGACCTATCAGCGAAAACAATGGCACGAGACCTAATAAGGACGTTAAAGGCGGTATACTACACAGTTTGCCTCTGAAAGCCTCAGTTTTGCCGAAAAAGAACGCGAAGTTCACGATCAGAGCGACATCTATGTATAGAAACTGGAAGTCCGTTAAGTTAGAGTCGAAGTAGTATAAAAACGCGACGGAGAGGAATTCAGTTAAGGAGTACGCTATCATGAACTTGAAGACTCCGAAGCTCGTAGTTAAGGCTGCCCTGCCCTCGCGCAGTACCCGGGACACACAGACGATGTCGGGGTCCCTCGCTGTGAAGGGAGCGGCTACTGAGCTCTCTAGTTCCGAGAGGGATATCCCGGTGTGCGCCGCCCTCAGCGCGCCGCAGTCGTTAGCGCCGTCACCGCACATACCTGGAATGTTATTGGTAAATAATTTCAAATGTACACGCAAATATGGGCAGATTTTTGTGGTACTATATACTAAACTATGTAATCCTAACTTTGCTACCGAAAATCCTACAATTAAATCTTTGAATAAATTTTATATTTCAGAATCACGAAAATAAATGAACAAAAATTAATTTCTTCCGCAATATCCGTGACATAGGTGGTAACATCAGAGTTTTGAACATTCATTATTGTCTCGAGAATGTGGTGGTGCAGTAGTGAAAGGACGATTAGCAGGCAACTTTGGCACCGAAAATTCTACAAATTATCTTTGAATAAATTTTATATTTCGGAATCTAGAAAATAAATAAACAAAGAATAATTTCTTCCCTAATATCAAATGATTCGACTGATGACGACTCCACTGAAGGAGTCGAAATATTTCGTTAATTTTTGTATTTTTTTAGTAACTGTGTTCTAAATATAATAAAATTACAATAATCTAAAAAGTAAATAAACAAAAATTAATTTCTTCCGCAATGATGCGCGGGACCAGCGCGGGGTAGTGCTCGCGGAGGTATATATGAGTGCACTGACCGACATAATACCCGAGCGCTTGGTACTCGACGATGAGCTGCTGTTTCTGGTCGGAGGACATGCGAGCGAAGACGGCGCCGCGCGCGATGATGCGCGGGACCAGCGCGGGGTAGTGCTCGCGGAGAACCTGGCAACCAATTATATTAACATATTATTTATACAAATGTCAAGTTGACGCCGTGTATACCGATTTTTCCAAAGCCTTTGATAAAATATGTCATAACACTTTACTATTGAAGCTTTGGCGGCTCGGTATACACAGTGATCTTTTCCGCTGAATTAAATCTTACATTACAAATATAAGTCAGGCTGTTGTTTTACGTGGCTTTACCTCACAGCTCAAGCAAATTAGTTCAGGAATTCCGCAAGGCTCTCGTTTAGGCCCTTTATTATTTATTTTGTATATTAATGACAGCAAAAAATGTATCAAATTCAAACGTATTGCTTTACGCTGACAACACCAAAATTTTAAGAATTATACGTGAACCTGGTGACTGCAACTTGTTACAAAATGACCTAAACGTATTTGAAAGCTTTTGCAATAACAACAATTTATATTTAAATCCTGATAAATGTTACTTTCTTTCACAAGAAATAAAAACCCAATAATGTATAATTATAAATAATGTAATAAGGATTGAACCAGAATTACTGAAATTCGCGATTTGGGTGTCATCGTGGATTCCAAACTGAGCTTTGTACCACACATAGATAAACTGCTTAATAAGGCCTACAGGCTGATAGGCTTTGTTTTACGTGTTGCTAAGCCCTTTAAAAATTCATCTACTGATAAACTTTTTTATAACTGCGTAGCCGTCTGGAATTCGGTTGTACAGCCTGGCATTAATTCTATGCTATACATATTGATAGAATAGAAAAGCTTCAAAGGAAGTTCGTTAAGGCCCTAGATTATAGGACCGGTCATATTTACTCTGACTATACGTTATCAGCAAAAAGGCATAACATTGAATTGTTAAAACACCGGCGTGATTACATTGACGCCGTTGTTTTGTATAAAATTTTAAATTCTACGTGGGACGCACTATAAGTTTCCGGAATGAATATGAAAAAATACTATTAAAGGTACAAAATTAATTTATTGTTTTTCAAAATAATCTCCCTTGGCGTCTATGCACTTTTTCATTCGATCAAACCAGTTTTGAAAACTTTTGTGCCACTCCCCTGTGGTGACCTCTGAAACGTGTTTTTCATACTCCTCGACAGCCTCTTCTGGTGATGAAAATCGTTGACCGCGTAATTGGTTCTTAATTTTTGGGAACAGAAAAAAGTCACAAGGTACCAGGTCGGGACTGTATGCAGGATGACTCATGAGTTCTACATTTTTCGTCTTCAAAAAGTCGTTTGTCTGTCTGGCCGTGTGAGAACTAGCATTGTCGTGGTGCAGGATGATACGGCGTTTACGGTTATTTTTACGGAGTTCGTCAATAACTTCCGGCAAACAAATGGTCGTGTACCAGTCACTATTCACGGTACGACGATTCTCTAAAGCAACAGTAGCCACGTGTCCAGTTTTATTAAAAAAAGAAGCAATCATCCGCTTAGATGCACTTTTCACGCGCGCCACTTTGGTTGGTTTCGGCTCATCTTGAAAGACCCATACGCTCGATTGCTGCTTTGTTTTGGGATCGTAGCAATAAATCCATGTTTCGTCACCTGTTACTATGTCCCACACCAAATTTGACGCACCTTCGTTGAATCTGGTAAGCATGGCACTGCACCAAGTGACGCGGTCCGTTTTTTGAGCCTCGGTCAAGTTGTGTGGGATCCACCGCGAGCACAGCTTTCTCACACCCAAATGTTTGTGTAGGATTGATTGTATTTGACTCATGCCTATTTCTAAGGATGCGCGAATTTCATGGTAGGTCACATGCCTGTCTGTTTCAATCATACGGCGCACAGCATCGATGTTTTTGTTGGTCACAGCGGTGGACGGCCGACCATCGCGAGATTCGTCACTGAGATTGATACGACCACGCTTGAATTCTGCAAACCAGCTATAAACAGTCGTCTTGCATGGTGCTTCATTGCCAAAAGCTGTTTCAAGCCGAGCGATGCTCTGTTGAGCTGTCAAATTACACTTAAAATCGTAGAAAATCATACTACGAAAATTTTCCCGAGTTAAATCCATGTTGATGCAGACACACAATTTTTTAAATGGCGCCACAAGGTAAAAACAAAAGACAGTCAGATGAAACAAACTGCATTCTACAGCCAAAGAGTTCTATTTTCAAATGTTGCAATAAATTTTTAAATATTTTTATGTAAGTGGCCAGTTCCGGAAACTTTTAGTGTTACCTATGTATAATCGATGCTCCCGCATTATTGCAAAATATTCAATTCCGGGTTCCTCGAAGACGTGAACGTACTGCTCGTAAAAACACTTGTTCTCTATTTCTAAATTCAATACTTCTTATGCAAATAATACCTTTATTAGAGGTGCGTGTAGACTTTACAATGATAGACTTGATAGTATTGATATTTATAGTCTATCTTTAACATCGTACAGAAATATTGTTCGGAGTAAAATCTCACAAACATCATAAATAAAATTTGTAATGGTTAAAATACCTTTGTTAGTATTTAGTATTTAATAACGGATGGGTGTTCCCAGTTCAATGGACTGTAAGCATTTCCTTACAGGGAACTCTAGGTCTATTAATATATCATAATTTTAGTTTATTTTTATGAACTTTGTAATTTTTCCTTATAAGTGATCGTTTGTTTCTTAATAAAATAAAAATATTAACGATAGTTGTCAAGAAGTTCCAGAGATTACCCATACACAGACAAACTTTACTTCCATCCATCCATCCGTCAGTCCCTGTTTGTCTGCTGCTGGACATAAGCCTTCCCCAGATTTCACCACTCATGGCGGTCCTCTGCCCTTTTCATCCAGCCGCCACAACGTCTTTCAGGTCGTCGGTCAAGTGGGCACTAGGTCGGCCTACGCTACGGTTTGTTGTACGTGGTCTCCATTCTAACGCTTTTCGGCCCCAACGGCTATCATGTCGGAAACAAATATGGCTAATACAAACTCCTTAGCTTTTATATTCCTTTTTTAAATACTTTGGATTTGATTGATGTATGTCTTTTTTGAAAATCATTATAGTTTTTGTCATTCCACGAGAATCAGTGATTTTTATTTAATTACAAACAATGGCTTTACTTCGTATTATGCATGTCAGCGTAAAATTGTAAAATCCGTTAGTTTATCAATCAATTCACTAGTTTAGGTTAGTTTATAGACTATCCAACAAAAACCTACCGTTAAATGATAAACTCACTAGTTAAATGATCAACTATCGGATCGTACAATCTTACAGTGACATACATATCTTCACAACATACCAGGCATGGGCGTAGCCAGGGGGGGGGGGGTTCAAACCCAAATAGGTGTCCCGTAATGAGTGTATCAAACTGTTATGGAAGGTAGCTTAACCGAAGTCCTATCAAATAAAACGTGACACAAAAGTTTGATAGTTTTTAATTTATTCAAATTTTTTTTTTGCTGTCGTTACTTTATTTTCCAGTTTAGAAAAAATGTTTTTTAATATCATTTTGGCTACAAAATATTTTAGAAAAGTAACACCAAATTTAAATGGCAGGACTTTGTTTTCACTTCTTTTGTAAACTCGAAAAAAATCTTTAAATTTGGACTACCGTGATGAAAAAGAAATAGTATGGGGTGGGAATGACGAACTATTTTTAAATCTTGCTCATTTAATGTTATTTCCAAAAACTTGACTATTTGCATTAGGGCAAGACTAGTTATTGAACATGATCACCGCAAGGAATGGAATTTTTAAAATGTTACTTTCCATAATTTGAACTAAATAATTAAAACTTTTATAGAATAAAGGAGTAGTTAAAATAACAATGCGGTGATATAAATTTGATTTCAGTTCAAATTATGGAAAGTAACGGTTTTTAAGTATCCATTCCTGCTAGTTATCAAGGCCAAAGTCTCGCCCTAATGCATGTGTTATACATTTTTGGAAATGACAGTTTTAAAAACAGTTCGTCATTCCCACCCCATACAATTTTTTTTCATCACGGTAGTCCAAAGTTTAAATATTTTTTTCGAGTTTACACAAGAAATGAACACAAAGTCCTACCATGTAGCCAAATCATGAAAATAATCATCTTTAAATGATATTCGAAAAATATTCTTTTCCTAAACTGGAAAATAAAGTACTGAAATGACAGCAAAAAAACCAGGGACGAAAAGATGTATAATTTTTTTTATTTTATTTTGAATATCTCAAAAACTATCGAACTTTTATGTTTGTTTTATCAAACCAAATCAAATCAATCAAAATGTTTATTTTGTAAAATAGATACATAAAGTATACTTTCTCCAAGTCAAAGTTAATCTTTACAATATATATTTTTATTCTATATATATATATATATACTAATAAGGGAAATACATACAAAAAATATTTAGGTTGGGCTACTAAAATCTAGGAATAAAAATATTATATATAAATGATGCAACGAACAAACAAGTTTATAAATAAATACGGGAAATACATCCAAAAAATATTAAGGTTGGGCTACTAAAATGTAATAAAGTTATACACCTGCATAAAATGGAGAAATATAGGAATAAAAATATTATATATACATAATGCCTAACCATCCGCACCATTCGATTAGTATTGCTAAGAAGAAGGGCAAGAAACTTAGCAAACATGAATTTTTTCATTTGTAACATAAACTTAATCTATACACTAAATATTATTATTAGAGTGCATTACAAACCAGAAAAGATAAATTAGAAACAAATGTAAGGACAAGAATTTGAAAAAATTCCTCGGGCCGGGATTCGAAACTGCGACCTCTTGTTTCCCAGACAAGCGCGCTACCAATTGCGCCACCGAGGTACTTACCTAGACCGTTGAATTTTTCCACCATACTTGTCCACCGAATATTTAAATATTTAATCTATACAATTTTCTTATACCTACTTAAGTAAAGGCAAATATAAGACCATAGGAATTATCTCACGAGAGAAAAAAAAATTGATCTTAGTCAACCCGTCTTACATTGTCTATTACCTTTTACAGCAAAGTCAGTTTACATATTAATTAACTATAAAGGGCTTACGAATTTTATTTGATAGGACTTTCCTAAGCTACCCCATAACAGTTTGATTCACTCATTATGGGAAACTATGATAAACTACAGAATATCTGGAATGACGGACGAAATATTTTTTTAAATTTTGTATCCAGAATTTTAACTGAACAAACACCAAAACAAGGTCCAAAATTAGACTTACATTGACACCATTTCAAATTGTATTATCTAAAAGTATACTTCAAACGTAAAAATATGACGAAAGAATAATCTCGATTGGTTAAGTATTTCATTACTTATTCCCATTTAAAAAACTTTTCATTCTAAAAGGTCTTAAGTGCAAATGGTTGGCTCTACGTGACTGAGACCTTTGCCCGAGAGAGAAGTTTGCACTAATAAAAAAGGCACCTGTCAAACATGCCATTTGTCAAAGAAGGAGTTTAATACTTAACTCTGTCAAGTCAAGGCGCCAAGAGGCTCACTACTAAGTGAGTACTTATACATATCGTTGCGGTATGGGAAAGCAAAAGCGTAAATTCGCAGGTCATGTTGAGAACTGGATAGCTCAGTTGGCAGAGCAACCGCCCGGTAAGCGAGAGATCCCGGGTTTGAATCCCGGTTCAGAGCTCCTCACGTCCAGATTTACTTTTCTGATTTTCTATACCGCAGTGATATAAATTGAATAAGGGGGTTGCTTTGAAACCTAAGCAGATGATGTAATGAAATTAATTTATTTGACTTTTAAAATTACGCGGTAACATAAATCTACTTACCTACCTTCACATAGTAATTTGCGAGTAGGTATTTTTTTTTCTAAATTCCTTATTGAAATAATAACTTTATACATTGTTAACTTAACGTAGGTATTAAAATGTTAAATGTGGAAGCTTTATATATGCTAATTTTTAAGTCGTAACACAAAAGTGCTGTAAACCTTATAGGTACATTATAATCTTTTAGTCAGTGTTGTTTTCGTCAATGAAACAGTCACACTCGTTTGAACGACGATTTTTACGTTCCAACCTATATTAAGGGTCCATCATGCCACCTAAACGTGCCCCACCGTATTGCTGATTCATGAGAAGAAAATATTTGTTTAATGAGAAATAAATAATCACACAAGTTGTCGAAGAGTTGTATTACAACCTAATTAATTTGATTTTTGCATAGAATTCATAGCAAGCTAGAAAAAAAATCTAAAGTTGCTGAAAATCACGTAAAACTGCTCTTCGCGTATTTCTCATTGGCGATTTCTCAGATAATTTTGGAAACTGAAATTCAGGCTCCCGTAAGTTAAAAGTGTACAGAATGGTAAGATTAATTTATTTTTGCCAAACAAAAATTGTTACTTGGTGTATTTATCCATTAAACATCACCAACTTTTGCGTGCGATTTCCCCATACAAATTACTATGGAGGGCGGCATCGAAACGTGATTCTTTAGAGCGCGCGATGTTTCGGTTGTCGTAACCAGTCGTAACAGGCACGGCTCATAGCGCGCTATTTTAAACAATAATGAAACGTCACAGAGTTCAGTTCTGCCTGACGCAACATGAGGTGCTCAATGTCAGGGAGAACGGGTCCTTAACCTATCGGCATACTTCAGGCATAGATAACACGATTTTAGGCCGACCAAGGAAGGCAATATGCGCCTAAAACACTTCTCAATAAACAGCGAAGATCTCTCACAAGATGAAAACATACTTCAGTTCCTTCGGTCTCATTCTTTAGTGTTTCCTTATCAACTCGTAAGGACCTAAAAGGAAAATTATACTGCTAAGAGTGTTGCGCCTTTATTCCCTTGACAGTTTTTGAGTAATACAAATCTCAAATCTGACCGAGCTTCGACGAGAAAGAGAGACTGCGCGGGGAATAGAACTTCACACCTGTGTACAGATAACGCGCGAGTTAAATGCAGAGCAAACGAATGCGCTGTATACACACACAGTCTTTCTTTCTACGTACACAGCACTACACAGCAGGCGTGCGAGGGAGGTGTGCGGACGGCGGGGGGATGTGCTCCCGCCCCTCGCCTCAGCCTCCGACTTCAGTCGACTCGCGCGCTATCTGTAACTCAACTGTCGCGACCTAGGGCCTTAGGATTAGGACGAGGCATAAAAAAGTGTCTTTTGAAAGAGTCTATTGCTGTCAAACTTGATTTTTAATATGTAATAATTCAAGCTTGACAGCTGAAGACCCTTTCAGAAGACACTTTTTTGTGCCCCGTTCTAAGGCCCCTGATAGCCGTTCATAAATAAACAAAGCGTGTGACAGAGATGGCAATAGAACCCGTGTTGCAACCCCTAGTTAATGAACGTAGCCCTGTTAATGTCGACTCACCCGCCACGTGTCGCCAGACATGACAACCTTGTAGTGCGGCGGCGAGAGCGGCGCCTCCTCCACTGTCCCGGAGACGGACCACTCCGACACGAGCCCGCTGTCCACGCTGCGAGTGTGACGTAGCGTCGACGACTTACCCACCGGCACCTGGACCGAACAAACACTTCTTTATTACCGGTCGATTGCGTTAAACGCTTAGCTACTACTATTGCGAAATTACTGCTCTATTTACATAGTTCGGTAGGTAGATATTGGGGCAGTTAACGTACTAGATTGAGTGCTGAGGACAAGTCAAGTTAAGGGGCTCAAAAGGGGATATAACGGCGGTAATGTTTGTTCTAAGAACCGCAAAGTAATGTGGCGACAGTGTACCACTCACCCCATGCATAGTGCTCTCACAGTAGACGACCGGGATCTTCTCATCATCCTTGGTGTACAACCTCACGAACCGCTCTCCGCTCATCAGGATGCCGCATTCTGTAGCGACGCTCACCGCCGTGTGGATGTTGTCACCTTGAGGTAATGTGGCGACAGTGTACCACTCACCCCATGCATAGTGCTCTCACAGTAGACGACCGGGATCTTCTCATCATCCTTGGTGTACAACCTCACGACCCGCTCTCCGCTCATCAGGATGCCGCATTCTGTAGCGACGCTCACCGCCGTGTGGATGTTGTCACCTTGAGGTAATGTGGCGACAGTGTACCACTCACCCCATGCATAGTGCTCTCACAGTAGACGACCGGGATCTTCTCATCATCCTTGGTGTACAACCTCACGACCCGCTCTCCGCTCATCAGGATGCCGCATTCTGTAGCGACGCTCACCGCCGTGTGGATGTTGTCACCTTGAGGTAATGTGGCGACAGTGTACCACTCACCCCATGCATAGTGCTCTCACAGTAGACGACCGGGATCTTCTCATCATCCTTGGTGTACAACCTCACGACCCGCTCTCCGCTCATCAGGATGCCGCATTCTGTAGCGACGCTCACCGCCGTGTGGATGTTGTCACCTTGAGGTAATGTGGCGACAGTGTACCACTCACCCCATGCATAGTGCTCTCACAGTAGACGACCGGGATCTTCTCATCATCCTTGGTGTACAACCTCACGACCCGCTCTCCGCTCATCAGGATGCCGCATTCTGTAGCGACGCTCACCGCCGTGTGGATGTTGTCACCTTGAGGTAATGTGGCGACAGTGTACCACTCACCCCATGCATAGTGCTCTCACAGTAGACGACCGGGATCTTCTCATCATCCTTGGTGTACAACCTCACGACCCGCTCTCCGCTCATCAGGATGCCGCATTCTGTAGCGACGCTCACCGCCGTGTGGATGTTGTCACCTTGAGGTAATGTGGCGACAGTGTACCACTCACCCCATGCATAGTGCTCTCACAGTAGACGACCGGGATCTTCTCATCATCCTTGGTGTACAACCTCACGACCCGCTCTCCGCTCATCAGGATGCCGCATTCTGTAGCGACGCTCACCGCCGTGTGGATGTTGTCACCTTGAAGGAGACCATTTTGTTAACTTTTGACATGAATTTGTTGAACGTCTTCCTCGTCGTCCCGGCGGGCAATCCGGAAAAATTGTGACATAAAATTCATGTACTTTTGAAAGCTTCATACTCCTCAAGTTTAAAAGTTACAAAAACTACAGTTATATCGTTGTGAAGATGCATTTGCAAATACACAAAAATACATATTATGTTCTTCGCCCCCCGCGATGACGTCATGGACCGCGGGAGTAAGCAATGAAAAAATACATGTAATCCTGCAGCTCGGGGGAGGCCAGTTGCTTTCCCAAACGCACAACCTATGATTGTTTGTAAGTACTTTAAACAAAGTGTATCTTTACTTTACGCATTTTGGGTGCCAAAAGGCAATACGCGACAATAGTTTATTGTCAGTTTGGCTTGTCTAAATGATTCTCCTTGGAAATCATTGAATCCACGAAAAAAACTAGCGGTAGTACTTCAACCCAACTCAATTTTTTTTGTTCAAACTTGATTAAATATCTGCCTTAACTACTTTTAAGGGTTCCGTACCGAAAGGTTGCCAAATGGGACCCTATTACTAAATCATCGCTGTCCATTAGTCTGTCACAGGGGTCTACAGCTTCAGCCGTAATAGTAGCAAGTTGAAACTTTCACAGAATAAATGTTATATGGCATGTATCACGGCAAACAAGAAGTTCCAATTATAAATTACAATGTGAATGCTATTATTACTTAAAAATGAATTTGACAGATGTTGGTCCACAGATTGATGGATGAGTTATAATATAATATATAGAGAAGAGACACTAACCGGTGATCATGACGACGTGAATGTTGGCCTCCTTCAGCTCTCTGATGATGCCGGCGGTGGCGCCCTTCAGCCGGTTCTCCATTATCACCAGCCCCAGGAACTGGAGATCGCATTCCATCTGGAAATTCAACTTATATTGGAATGCGGTTTTGCTGCGTACCTCCTTAAGGAAATAAAATGTCAATTAAATTACTTTTTGTCGACTCATTGGTTTTGTAAAAAAATATTCAAAATCAGTTATAATCCCCAAAAAACGAATCAGTTATAATCCCCAAAAACGACTCTTACTTAGTTAAAATCAATCTTATATATCTTACCCCCGATTTCATAATTGAGAATTTCTAGTTAAGTAGTGCTTAACTTTGAAATGCAGCGCTGTGATTGGCCAATTCGTCACTTAAATATCCACTTAGCGAGACTTTCTTAATTCAGAAACTGGTCCATAGCATACTATTATTATTACTATTACTAATCTAGTACTATTTATTCCTAATTTACTATTATTGGAAATGGATTTACACGAAAATCCTAGCACGATTATAGGTCCGGATAACTGAGGAAAGTACCTATTTCTCAATTAAGGCTACGTTAATGCTGATGTTCTTTGAGTAAAAAAAAAATGATGAAATCTATACTAACAAAAAAGTAGTAAAAAAGTCGTTTCTGTACATTGAATATTTTAGCGAAATTTTAAATAAAATATGTAGGTTATTGTAATGGGGCTAATATCTCATTTTTTTTAAATTATGTCTGTCTATCTGGCCGTGTGTATGGTCCGTTTTAACTCGAGAACCTTCCAATGCATTTGTACCCTGGTCAACACATCTTCTGAATATATAAAAGGCCAACCTGACTGACTCATCTATCAACGCACAGCCGAAACTACTGAACGGATTTCGCTGAAATTCGGCATACAGATAGTTGTAATGACGTAGGCATCCGCTAAGAAAGGATTTTTGAAAATTCGCCCTCTGGGGGGTGAACCGAACTGTACGCGGACGAAGTCGCGGGCAAAAGCTAGTAGGTTATAAAAGGGGGCAAAGAGGAACCGCCGCGTAACCAAGTTTGCCTCCGAAGAAACTGTACGAATACAGTGAAACTAGTCGGGCGAAATCTGACTATTAAATCGTGAGTAGCCGTCTCAATATCAGTAGGTTATTATGATGGGTGTTCATAAAATAATGCACAGGCCGAAAACGAGGCAAAGTTTTAATACACGCGGGCGGAGCCGCGGGCAAAGGCTAGTACATTATAAACTACAAAATATCTGAAAATATATTCCTTGATGAGTATTTTCATCAAGAACGTTAACTACATAAATACCAAAACAAGGTCCAAATTAAGGCAATTTAAGACCAAGATACGATTTAATTAATTAGGCATGCAAAATATTTAAACTCAGTCAAGTTGAAGATATTATAACATTTTTTTTTTCCCACCAGCACTTAGATGTAGTTATCATAACTACAAACCGCTATCAGGAAACTGTGGCTAGGAACTGATAAATGTGACACTAGTAAATAATAGTAAAACTATATAAATACTAGTCACAGAAATGCGTAAGGCACAGTTCAGTTATAGCATTATTTAAACTCAAAACTTCGTGCTTCTCAAACAAACATGGCTGCCGCGACGACCGCCACCGAAAACACCAACAACGGGCGGTATCTGACATGGGTACCAGACGGAGAAATATTCTGCCAAAAGACCAACTTGGTGCCTTTAAAAGAACTGATGTCCCTAATGAGAGAGTGCTTGATGATGCAAGTCGACAAAATGGAAGACAAGGACCGTTTACTAGCTCTGCTGAAGGAATTCTCAAAACCACGTACAGTGTTCAACGAAACTAGAAGGTTCCCTCAAGGGATTTACGTGGATGGAAATCTTTATATGGACATGCTCAATAACTTCTACGTTTATTTTGTAAGTTTAACCGATCCCCATGTCCATGCACCGAATCGTTACAGTGGCAACGATTACCAAGGTTTCCAGTTTAGAGAGTTGAAGGCCGCGTTGAGAGAGCTGGCTAGTTTGCCTCCTGTTAACTGCAAGAAGGTAAACCCTAATACACAGACCACAGAACACAAATTGTACTACACAAGTAATGTCGAAAGTGAACTGTGCATCAGTTGGACCGTTTGATTTGTATGATTGAAAATTATTGAATTTTTTGTATAAATAAAAGTTGAATAAAACAAAGACGAGTAAATATCATATTATTATACGAGTATACTTCCCCACTATCTAGAGGTCGAACTTCAATCGATTTGGGTTTTTTAATAAAATTTTTACCCCTCTCTTTGGTGCCACGTCGTCGTGAGGTTTAAGGCTACATAACATCACGTGTAATTTTTGTTTAAAAATATCCAAAGGTATTTTGTGAATTATTTTCATGAAAAATTAAGGCCATGTATTTCCCTGATTAGCCTAAATGTGGATTTTTTTGACGTAAAGTCCGGGAGGTACCGTTGCAAATACAAAAGTCATAGTAAGCCGGCTGATATTGACATCGATCGTAGATCTCACATGACTAAATGTGAATCGACCGTCAGCTGCTCAAGTAGCGCTGGCTGTGGATGTGAGAGGTTGCGAAAGTGGTAAAAAAAAGTAATAGTACGCCGGCTGAAACTTTTCTTACAGATAGTCGAGCTCATACTAAGCTGAAAAAAAAATCGTCAGCTGCATCGTGGAGGGGGGAGGATGCGTCAGCTACTCGCATGAACTTGTAAAAAAACACGTAAAATAAAGTTATAGTACGCCGCATAAATTTTTACTAGGTGATTCTTTAAATAATTAAAAGTACGAAAACAACAGTCAGCTGCGCGGGTAGCGGTGGAAAGGCCGTCAGCTGACGCAGTAAAGTTAAAAAATATTGGAGCATTTTCCCTCTAAACGCATATTTGGAGATAGATTCCGGAACTGCTTGAGCCCATAACACGACCTTCGGGCTACCTGGGCCTCTCCCCCTAAAATTCCAAAGAAACATCTGCGTGTGCGTGTCTCTTTGTCGTATTAGTGTAAAACGGGATTATTATATTTAATCTGTATCTTTACTGCGTCAGCTGACGGTGTTTCCACCGCTACCCATGCAGCTGATTGTTGTTTTTGTACTTTTAATTATTTAAAGTATCACCTAGACAAATTTCATACAGCGTACTATAACTTTATTTTACGTGTTTTTTTAGAAGTTCATGCGAGCAGTTGACGTATCATCCCCCCCTTCACGATGCAGCTGACGATTTTTTTTTCAGCTCAGTATAATGTCAACCCAAAACCCACCACCATACCCACCGCGGGTGCGTCAGCTGACGCTTGGTTCTCTTAATAAACTGTACCTCTTCCCTGGTCATCTTCTGCAGCTGTTTGAATGTGGTCTCGAGCACCCTGGTCGACATCGCTATCACTCGGTAACCCTTCTCCGCGTACGAACTGAGGATCTCATTCAGGTTCTGCGGCACTGGGACAAGGAATTTTATCTATACTAATAACAAAATAGTGTTCGTACATTGAATATTATTTCAAAATTTTAAATGAAATAGGTTATTAGTATGACAGTATACTGAAGCTGAAATTACCTATGTCTGTCTGTCTGTATGTTCCTTTTTAACTCGAGAACCACAAAACGGATTTGGATGCGGTTTTTTTAATTTATTATCATTGTAGTGACTTGATTCTGATCAACACCCAGGCTATATGGGATAGATCAACTATCATCAGACAAAGTGGTTTTAGTTGATTTATTGATAATAATAGCGGTTATTAGTTAGTAGATTGTTATACGAGGTAAGTGATCAATTAAACCCGAGATATTTAGGCGTACGAGTGAGCGAAGCGAGCGAGGGTGCTTTTAGTTCGAGGGCGTAATTGATCACTTACACCCGAGTTGAACACTCTACTTTTCATCAATAATGTGTGGAAATAAACATAGAAATCATATACACAATAAAAATAGATAAGGCATCGTCGGTGGCCTATCTATTATCCCATCCAGTTCTTTCATTTTTTCTTCTACTTTTAGGACATGAGCTACACATTTCGCCCACTGTTCTGTCCCGATCCGCGCCAAACCTTGGTCCAACAAAAACTTCACATCGTCCATTTTGAATGTTTTGTTGTTCCTTCCAACGTAACCTTTTACTTGCGCCCATATCAACTCTATCGGGTTAAGCTCGCAATGATATGGTGGAAGGCGCAAAACTGTCACATTTTTCGATGCCGCCAACTCATCTACATACATTTTTTTTTATTTTTGCTTGTCTACTTTAGCTATGAGATTCGCTTTGATTTCGGTTTCTTGAAATTTGATTTCTTTTTCGCGCAACCAGTTTTGGATAGCTTCCTTCCGCCAACTCATGTTGGGCGCTTTTTCGATTTGACGCGAATGATATGGGGCATTGTCCATTACTATGACGGAACCAATTGGGATTTTTTCCAAAATTTTTTCGAACCACTTCCCAAAATTGTGCGCGTCCATTTCGCCGTGGTAGTCTCCTTCGGTTTTCTGGGCTTGAAAAATCCATTTTCCGCCTTCCACGAAACCATCTTCGCTTCCGATATGTGTGATTATTAATCGTTTTCCTTTCTGAGGATTTTTTAGACCAGTAGAAAGTCCTCTTAAATAGGCATCTCTACTTGATTCAATGTCGTCATCAACCCATATGTAGTCACAGCTGTGACCTGCATTAATCCATGTTTCGTCCATGTAAAATATTTTTTTATTTTGCTTTCTAAAATCGGCGATCTGCAAGAGATATTTTTGTCTCCATATTTGGAGATCAGGCCTGTCCAACATGATGCTCTTGCGTGCTCTCTTAACATGATTAAATTTCAATTTTTTCATCACTCGATATATTGAAGATTCAGATAACGACGGAAGACTGGAATCTTCATTAACTGCCGCAGTCACTTTCTGCACTGTAGGCAGTTCACCATCAAAATAAAATTGATGTATTTTGCGTCGAATAGCAGACAAGAGGAAATCATCAAACTGATCAATTATAGATCGATTTACAGGTCTCTCTTTTAACTTCGGAATGTTTCCCGTTTTCTCATAGAATCTAATAAGATTGTCAATTGTACGTTCCGATGCTCCAGTTATTTCCGCTACAATGGGCAGCACATCCTTTTTTAACGGGTATGTTGTGAGAGTTTTTTTAACATATTTGTAGACATTTATCGCGACCTTTTTTTCTTTTTCTGTCTTCTTCTCAAAAGGCGTCTTGTGTCTTTTCAGTCTTTTCCTTCCTTGATGTGCTGACGTTTCAGACGTTCCTGGCATAGCATCACTTACAGGCGTCTGAATCATTCTTTTTCGAAAGGGTGCAGAACTTCCAGATGTTTCAGGTGTAGAAACAGGTTCACTCATTTTGAAATTATTTTGGTCGTAATTGTAGTTAATCCACTTGGCAGTATCAGAATCCGTAGTCCGTAAAGCAGGTCGTTGTTTCAAGGTAAAACACTATCCAAATCACAATGCTAGTACGATAAAATCAGTAAGAGAAGCCAAGTCGTTAGAATACCGAAAACACAAAAGATTTTAGAGCAACGCTGGAAGATCACACAGCTCTCGATAGAATCACACACACGTTTATGTCAAAGATTATTAAGTAACGCTGTCAAAAAAAATGACGGAATAAAATAGCATCACAAATAAAATAGGTTTTTAATCAAATAGATTCGTACATCACTAATTTTCAAAGACAATACAGATTCGATGAGAAAAAAATATGACAGCAATCTCAACGCAGTACAGAATTAACGATTGATTATATGATTTTCCGTAATTAACTGGTGATTATTGAATATTTCATGATGAAATACAGTGAATGGCAGGTAAGACTTGATGCTTCATGATTTGGAATAATGTTCAGTGAGACTCCGTGACAGAACCTTGAGAAAAATTGAGAAAACGGTTTGTTTACATAGTCCACAATTTCTATTGACGGCGACTATAAATAAATTTGTACTTAATATGAAATATATTTTCTTTTATTTTCACTAATTTATTACTTTGAAAATATAAAAATAGAATTTGTGATTGGTTCACTTTCAGGCTAATGAAAAATCTTCTTCCCGTTTGTTTCACATTCTGGCCAATCGAAAAACCTACTTTTGATTGCCATCCCTTATTGTATTTCAATTTTTTGTGATTGAAAACGAGACTTAAATAGAAAAACAATATTTTGACAATAAAAAACACAAAGTTGAAAATATGTGACATTCCTTTTCTTTCCCTGCACCCTTCAATTGCATATTTTAGAGTACATTTAGGGCATACAGGTATTTTACAGATCACAAATGCATGTTTACCCGATTCCTGCGTGCAGAGAGTACGCAACATCTCCGGCGCGCCCTTACAGTAGACTCGGAACACGTCCTCGCCCAGGATCCTCGTCACGACCGACGAGCGCTGCAGAGATGACACGAACTGGTTCTGATGGACTATACCCACTTCTAAAGGCACCTGCAATGAAACATTCGCTGTGAGTTAAGGCTGTTCAATCATGCAACTCGCGCGCGCGGCCCAGACGCCCGCCGGTATTCGCATGGAGAACCTGTGCCGCACGCGCACACATTCCGCGACACTATTATTTCAATTTGACCGCGCCTTAGTGCTTGTAGCAAAAAGAAAATGCATAAACAATATTAGGAAAATGCTATGCTATGCTAAATGCAAACACATTTGTGTTTAGTCGTAACATAGTGCTGCAAATCTCATTACTTGCATGCGTGCAAGAAAATACCTAACACTGGAGCGCGAGATTTTGCGTGAGCACCCTTAAGTAAGAGCCATTCACCAGTCTTTGTGGATTGTAGTTTTATCGGAATTTGGAGTGATGTTAATTATGTTTTAGATTTGAATAATTTCAGAATACGATTGTTTAAAGATCATAGATTATTTTGACATGAAATTTTAGTTGTAATTATGCTTTATTCAATACAAACAGCAAACAATCGGGTTATTCCCATCGGCTCACTGGTCCTTTGCAGAGTTGTTTTCTAACTTATTTTAATTTTCTAACTTATTGAAATAATAAAAACTTAGCAATCAGTAGAATTTCGGATATGTATTCTCATGAATGTTTTTACTATTCAAATGTTAAAGAATGTGATTTTAAATAAGTAAAAGCAACTCCGCAAGGGACCAGTCAGCCGATGGGAATAACTCAAACAATCGTGGTAAACTGGGAAATTTGCGAAAGATTTTTTTTTAACGTAAATGTGTTTAATTATAAAAATTCTGGTACATTATGTTCCTACAAATTTATAGGTACAACCCGATCACATTATCTCGAGACCTCGCTGGAATGCGAACCCCCCGCCCCGTTCTCCTTTCACCTCCCCGCGCTCGCCACGGCGCGTCAGTACGGTTAGCACTTTCGTTGCCGATACGCGTCGACTTGTTTTCGTGGTATATTTTTAAACATTCCATTGTTACGTTATGTATATGTCTGATGTTCTGGCAATTCTTTTTTCAATAAAGTTATTGAACTTGAATGAAATATTTGAAGTTCACAATGTTTATAATTTTTCTGTAAACGTGCTGTATGAGATTCATCCATCCATCCATTAGCCTGTTTCGTCCACTGCTGGACATATGCCTTTCTAAGATTTCACCACACTTAGCAGTCCTCCTGGAAGAAATGCCCATACTCACACACGCTGGGCAGGCGGGTTGGTGAGCGCGGTGCCGAAACCCTTGCACCAGTGACGCCGCTGCCCGTCACCAGTCACCTATTCTACTTAACAATGACAATGATACCACACATGCAGGTGTAAGAAAAAAAAAATTCGGGTCGTGTACATTAGTCCTCTTGAAATTCGTACCGCGTAAATTTGTCCCTAAAAGTATTTATTTTTAGTGTAATTTCGTCCCTTTTCAAAATAAATATTCATTATGTGAAAATTTGTCTTCTTTTTGCGTGTCGATTCGTCTATTTCGTCTCGACAATGGATTTTATACCTAGGTTTCTATTTATTTTATATAGAGTGAAATTAAATCAACCGACCAAATTCATACTGGAGACTCGGTTAGTGATCTTGAACTAGGATCAGTTATCCTTTTGGCCAATTTCAAAAAATATTTTTTTTGCTCCCTTACTGTTTGGTTACAATTCCTAGTGCAGGCACTAAGGGGCAAAAAATTTTTTTTTTCGATTTTCACCTGGGTGGTCATTAAACCTTGTTTCTGGTGACCAACCGAGTTTCCAGTATGAATTTGGTCGGTTGATTTAATTTCACCTGGTTTAAGAGTACTATCAATCACAAAAAAGTTAAAAGGAATATATTCACTATACAAAAAAATAATTTTACTACTCTTTGGTCTGAAAATATTTTGTTGATAAATTGTAAGAACTTTTATGTCTTATTTCTAGTTTAAACTTTGTAATTGAAACATTTTCTTTTTTTTCTATTTGTAGAATGAACATTGTAGCATTTTTATTTTTATAATATAATGTGTGAGTATTTTTAGGTATACTTTAGTTGAAGTTATATAAATCGTTGATTTTTAATAAACACAATGTCAATTGCCAATTTACTTTTATTTTGTTGTGATTTCACTTTTCACGCTCAATGAAATACCATTTTTAAGTACCTAACGGTTATGTATGTTATGAGTTGAGGGACGAATTTACTCTGCTTGAGACAAGAGGGCCGAATTTTACCAAAAATAGAAAAGAGGACGAATCCTTGAGGAAGAATATTCCCTAACCCAAAAATTCGGCTCCTTTTTCATTATGGGAAAAATACCCTAAAAATTATTGAATTGCATTTTTAATTAAATATTCGATTTTGCGTCAACATTTTACAAAACATATCCAAATTTCAGATCTGTAACTCATTCCATCTGCAAGCTAGGGCTCCGTGTTGCTCTTCGGGTACGGAACCTTAAAAAGAAGAAGCAGCTCACATGGAAGTCCTCGACGTTGATGTTGATGTTCCTTTTCGGCTTGACGACGGTGGGAGTCAGCACCTCGTAGTTGGCTGTCTCGGGCACGGCCGGCTCTTCCAGCAGCCAGCCTGTCGACTCGAACATCTGCACAGGAACGAACATTTAAGGCTGCATATAAGGTCAGATCGAGCACCTCATTTTGCATCATTCAGAACTGAGCTCAGTTCTCAGCCGTGGCTGTTACGACCACCATGAAACACGCGTCCACAAAAATCTGCGTTTTTATTTAATAACTCTGCTTCTAGATGAAATTTTTAAAATATTCTAAGACGACCCGACGAAGTCATCTGTTAACTTATTTTTAATACGAATTTAAAGGCTTTATGATTTAAGAAAGGTCCTTTAACACTCAAAAAACATGAAATTTAGAGGTAACTTCGTAATTTTTTTCTATCGAGTTTACTTAAAGATTTTGCGTTCTTTTTAAGATCAGCCATTTAGTCTACTGTCTATATTATTTTTTCTATACCAATTAACCAAGTTACACAATGTGATATGCTCATTTGAAGTTGGGCATCTAGCCTTATACGAACATGGACGAAAATAATAGAGAAGTTTTGTCTTTCGACAAAATGCTTCGTCCTGCTTACCATCCTTTTCTCGAAGCAGTTCAAGCCATTTTTGACCCCCTATAACATCGTTGTGGATAAAACTAGAAGCCTAAATTTTCGGTAACGAAGCAGGCATTGTATAAACACGGTATATTTCAAATTTCATTCAATTTGAACCTGTAGTTTAAGATTTATAACTAGTCAAAGTTTCTCAATTTTATCACTCACTCACTGACTGACTGACTGAAAAATCATCAAAACTCTAAGGTACTTCAGCAGACATAGAAGCTTCAAATTTGGAATACAATTAGTGTTTAGTGTATAAATCAAGGAAAAACTAAAATATTTTGCGATTTCGGTCCAGTGCTCTAGATACACCAACTGCATAAATAACTTTGTAATCCCATATAAAAGAGGTTAGGTTAGCTAATTATGTAATAACTTAAGACAGAAGGTCCCTTAAGTAGGGACTGAATAAATTAACCGACTTGGATTTACATGGATCTCACAACTTTTTACGGTAGAGGAACTAAGTTGCGAGACTTGTTTTTTTTTTACAAGTTTTGTTTTTGATGGCATGTATCTATTCGTGTCATCACATCATAGACGAAATTAAATCATCTATGCTAGCTATACTGAAATTACAAACTAGATAAACTTCGAAATTGAAAAGAATGGAATGGACTGTTTCTAATATAAATGCAGCAAATAAGTGGCCTTGTCCATTCTTAATTTGTCTAAAGACTTAACACACTTTGGCTATTTTAACGGATTATCAATGATTTCGCTATTTCACGGTACATTTTTAAATGCTTGAATTTTTGGCAAATGTTTTGTATACCCACAGATAAGAAATCCCAAAGAGAAAAATAGTTTTTTATTTTATATCAGGTATCTCCTAGGCCAACATTCATATACAGAATGTTAAGAAAAGTACTTCGTTCCTTTAAACCATGTGTGCTATAAACAGTATTTGTGGTATAACAACGTATGCTAAGCGTGTTTTTTTATATAATAAAAATATAATTTTTTTTTTTTAATCTTATCATTAAATAGTTCAACCCTAGTTCAGAACGCAATAGATAGATTAAAATATTATAATTATAAATACTAATTATTAATATTATAATTAAAATATATTTTTTAAACTTTTCACTTAATAAAAATTAAAAACAAAAATTAACACGCTTAACACGCTTTTGTTATACCTGTAGCACACGTGGCTTAAAGGAACGAAGTAATTTTCCTAACAGCCTGTATACATACATCCTAAGCTTATACCTTCATACCGAATTTGGTGCTTTTATCCGCCCGGTAACGGTAATCTTGAGGTACAGCTCTAAGCCACTTAAGAGGCCGGCAGAGCATGCATATTTCATACAAACCAAATTCCAGAATAATTAAACAAATTCTTGAGGTAGGGTGTGTTTATTCCGATTGGATTACAGAATATCTAGGTTCGTAGGTTTCTAACATAGAACAACAGAGTAAAATAAGTTTTCTATGGAAATTTTTAATTCCTTATCTCTCGTCTATAAATCAGTGTCCTTTCAAAATATACATCTAGAAACCTAAATATTCTGTAATCCGATCGGAATAAACACTTACTATCCTAGGAATATCAAAGACTAGCTTTTGCCCGCGGCTCCGCCCGCGTGTTATTCGGTTTAACGAATGCCTTTTTCCGGGATAAAAAGTAACCTATGTGTTAAGTTGGGGTATAAGGTATATCCATTCTAAATTTCATTTAAATCCGTCCAGCCGTTTCAGCGTGAAAGAGTAACAAACATACACACATACACACACTAGCTGTCGCATTTATAATATTAGTGTGAAGTGTGATGAGATAACATACCCTTAACATTCACCACAAACGAACGGGTCCGCGCTAATTAGACACCTGATTTTTCAATGATATTGATCTATCCTACAGGAATTTCATCAAAATCCGTTCAGCCGTTTCAGCGTGAAAGAGTAAGAAACATACACGCACACACAAACACACACACAAGCGCACAAACTTTCGCGTTTATAATATTAGTAGGATTTACAAACAGTTTTCGTATTTCGTTTGTATAAAATATGCATGCTCCGCCGGCCTCTTAACTTATTAATCTTATTTGATTCCTACAAGAGGGATGCGGGGTGTCAGTGCGGGGGGAAGAACGATGCACCTTCATCAGAGCCACACGCTATATTACTTCTTAGTTTAGGTTGTAATGGACCGACAATACCAACTTAACGTTATAGAAACTTGGAGAAGAAAACCAACCGGAGTGGAGCCGCGCACTTATTTCTATGCAAAAAATTCTGTCATTTTTGGCGGAGGACGAGGCAGCGTCGCGATGCACGCACACTACAATATATTCAAACAATAGCTTAATCTATACGCACACAATCACATTCACACACAGGGACATCTATCGTTTTTATAGAACCGGTATGCCCGCGGGGCTTATACTTTTGGCAGAGGGGTTCGCCTGTTGGTGGCCCGTCCAGTTGGTTTGTTCATCCGAGTATAGAAAGGAAGTCCTCTGTAACTTAAACTCAAGTATGAACATAAAGTAGGTACCTTCATCAATACAAATAAAAATACCCCGAATTCACGATTCCAATTCCGATGATTTTACCCCCAGCGCGTATGACTATACCGTACTAAAACAAAGCCATTCGACTTTAAACCCTTCCGCTTCATCACTGACCCCGAAGAAGTTTCGTGCCGTGGCATCGGCTGGCAAGGTTATGGCCTCAATATTTTGGGACTCAGAAGGGAAATTGTTGATTGATTACCTGGAGCGTGGAACCACTATTACTGGCCAATATTATGCAGCTTTAATTCCCAAGTTGAGGAATGCCATCAAAGAGAAAAGGAGAGGGAAACTTCGAAGGGGCGTGCTGTTTCATCACGACAACGCACCCGCGCACAGCTCGGCGGTTGCGATGGCTGCCATTCAGCAAGCTGGCTTCGAATTGGTTGACCACCCCCCTTATTCACCAGATCTGGCGCCTAACGATTTTCATCTGTTCCCCAAATTGAAAGAATACTTGAGGGGCAACAGGTACGAAGACGATAACGAGGTGATGGATGCCGTAGAGAGCTTAAAGCTTCCGCGTTGCAATAAAATACTGACCTTCAAATCGAGCGGGTCTCCAGCCAGCTGCTCGTCGAGCAACGTAAGACTGTGACAGGTCGCCATTCCCAGCTTCAAGTCGTGCAGGTCGTTCAGAAGTCGGGGGTCACGCTGCGGGCGGGTGAGGAGCGGGGGGGACGCGGTCACCGGGACCACGCCCCACATGTCGAGACCGTCTTCCGTCAACGTGCCCGTCTGAAATATTACAAAATATATATTTAGTATTTTCAGGCATTAAATGTGACAATAATAAAGTAGTAAGAAATTCGTATTGAATATTTTTGCGAAATTTTAAATGAAATGGGTTATTAGTGTTCACTGAGGCCAAAAGCACAATTCAATTCTTGGAATTTTTGTCTGTCTGCTGTCGGTATGTTCCATTTTAACTCGAGAACCACTCAACGGATTTGGATGCGGCTTTCTTTATTATCGTTATAAAATAACACCCAAGCCGAAAACGGGGGCAAAGATTGAATAAACGCGGGCGTAGCCGCGGGAATTGACGTGATCAGGCTTAAATAAGATAAAGCATCTTTTTACATCAATGACGCCCGTATTTCTGGGGGGGGCACATGGTGCTCTGGGGGGTCCAGCTCCCCTGGCCCCTACTTAGCTAAGCCTGTGGCCGCAAGCAAAGGCTAGTCTAAAATAATACCTTATCAAAACAGAAGCAGTCGAGCGAGCCGCTGACGTTGACCGCCCTGGTGTTGAGACAGGCGATCCTGGCTCGCTTGAGGCGAGACACGGCGTACAGCCGGCCCACGGTCATGGCGGCGGGGAGCGCGGGGGGGATCACGATTGTGATGATGTCCAGAGCCTTGATCACGATGTCGCGGGCCGACAGCTCCCGGTACCACTGCAATTATTTGTTACATTCAACGAAAATTTAGTTTTAATAATAAATGGTAACTATAGCTTCTTTACAGTAAAAAATTAAAAATAAAAATGTTGTCGCGTCAAATGATGTTTCTGCGACTTTTCAGTTTTTTTTTCTTGGCGATTGTACTTTATGTGTGAAATCTGAAAGATGCTCAATGAAGTTGATTTTCAGACCTTTGTCTTTCCGTTGTCGGGTCGGTTACCTAATTGGACACATTTCACTCGATAAATTTTATTTTTAATTCGTTTTATGTCTAAACGGCTTAAGTGTTATGTCTGAAATTACTGCTATAACAAGAAAACATGGTTTATTTTCCGATGTCAGGTGAAAAAACTCCTACATGGAACATAATGTGAAAGTTTCAAATCATGTTTTTACGATATTCAAAACATTTCTCATATCTTCGAAAACAATATGTATTTTTTTCAGTTCCATATTTACACCAAACTTTGTGAAAAACTTGTCTAAAGTTGGATAATAGAGCAAAGTTAACTTGAGACCTTGCTTTCCTTATCCTTCTTATCGTTCTACAGGTTATTTTTCCTATTCGTTCGCTAAGTCTCAAGTTGTCTCACCTTCAAAGCGACAGTATAAGCCAGCCCCAACATCGCAATACAGGCTAGTATCAGTATGAACTTGTAGGAGTCTCTGTCGAACTTGAAGTCGGCGGGGATGGGGTACAGGATCGACCTCACCAGCTGACCCTTGCTCGTGTTGTACCCTGTGCGGAGTACCAGCGCTCTGCGGACAGAGAGATAATACGAAGTTTATGACTGACAGCTTTGATGGCGTCCATTTCTTTGTTTTTTTAGATATACGAGTATGAAATAAATATATTTGAGGAAAAAATATTTTCACTCTTTTTTCATGTAAGCATGTAATTTTTTTCATTTTATTTCTAATCAAATACTTATTCGGTTTTGGATCATCATTTTATACAAAATATACAATTTTCAGATCCAAATCCATTGAATGGTTCTCAAGTAAAACGGAACATACAGACAGACAAAAGTTTAAAAAAATGTGTATTTAGCCTCAGTAAGATACCAATAGCCCATTTCATTCAAAATTTCGCGCATATCTATTGTGAATGAGTATAGATAATTGTCTAAAAGCCTGACGATATTGTAAAATGAAACCGGTCGCTGACAACAATAAATATTGTTACCAAGTATTAACTTTATTTACAATATACTTACTCGACAGGCACACCGTTGTAGTACCGAGTCTGTATAACTTACGTGCCACGGAACAAATTGTTAGACGCGTGCTCTATAACATCAAACACTTACTTGATAAGCTGACCGATGTAGTACCGAGTCTGTATAACTTGCGTGCCACAGAACTAACTGTTGGACGCGTGCTCTGTAACATCGAATACTTACTCGACAGGCACACCGTTGTAGTACCGAGTCTGTATAACTTACGTGCCACGGAACAAATTGTTAGACGCGTGCTCTATAACATCAAACACTTACTTGATAAGCTGACCGTTGTAGTACCGAGTCTGTATAACTTACGTGCCACGGAACAAATTGTTAGACGCGTGCTCTATAACATCAAACACTTACTTGATAAGCTGACCGTTGTAGTACCGAGTCTGTATAACTTACGTGCCACGGAACAAATTGTTAGACGCGTGCTCTATAACATCAAACACTTACTTGATAAGCTGACCGATGTATTACCGAGTCTGTATAACTTGCGTGCCACAGAATAAACTGTTGGATGCGTGCTCTGTAAAATCGAAAACTTACTTAATAGTCTTACCGTCGTTGTTTGACCGAGTCTGTATAACTTGCGTGCCATAGAACTAACTGTTGGACGCGTGCTCTGTAACATCGAATACTTACTCGACAGGCACACCGTTGTAGTACCGAGTCTGTATAACTTACGTGCCACGGAACAAATTGTTAGACGCGTGCTCTATAACATCAAACACTTACTTGATAAGCTGACCGATGTATTACCGAGTCTGTATAACTTGCGTGCCACAGAACAAACTGTTGGATGCGTGCTCTGTAAAATCGAAAACTTACTTAAGTCTTACCGTCGTTGTTTGACCGAGTCTGTATAACTTGCGTGCCACAGAACTAACTGTTGGACGCGTGCTCTGTAACATCGAATACTTACTCGACAGGCACACCGTTGTAGTACCGAGTCTGTATAACTTACGTGCCACGGAACAAATTGTTAGACGCGTGCTCTATAACATCAAACACTTACTTGATAAGTTGACCGTTGTATTACCGAGTCTGTATAACTTGCGTGCCACAGAACAAACTGTTGGATGCGTGCTCTGTAAAATCGAAAACTTACTTAATAGTCTTACCGTCGTTGTTTGACCGAGTCTGTATAACTTGCGTGCCACAGAACTAACTGTTGGACGCGTGCTCTGTAACATCGAATACTTACTTGACAGGCTCACCGTTGTAGTACCGAGTCTGCATAACATGCGTGCCACAGAACAAAGTGTTGGACGCGTGCTCTGTAAAACCGAAAACTTACTTAATAGTCTTACGGTCGTTGTTTGACCGAGTCTGTATAACTTGCGTGCCACAGAACTAACTGTTGGACGCGTGCTCTGTAACATCGAATACTTACTTGACAGGCTCACCGTTGTAGTACCGAGTCTGTATAACATGCGTGCCACAGAACAAAGTGTTGGACGCGTGCTCTGTAACATCGAATACTTACTTGACAGGCTCACCGTTGTAGTACTGAGTCTGTATAACATGCGTGCCACAGAACAAACTGTTGGACGCGTGCTCTGTAAAACCGAAAACTTACTTAATAGTCTTACCGTCGTTGTTTGACCGAGTCTGTATAACTTGCGTGCCACAGAACTAACTGTTGGACATCGAATACTTACTTGACAGGTTCACCGTTGTAGTACCGAGTCTATATAACTTACGTGCCACAGAACAAACTGTTGGACGCGTGCTCTGTAAAACCGAAAACTTACTTAATAGTCTTACCGTCGTTGTTTGACCGAGTCTGTATAACTTGCGTGCCACAGAACTAGCTGTTGGACATCGAATACTTACTTGACAGGCTCACCGTTGTAGTACCGAGTCTGTATCACTTGCGTGCCACAGAACAAAGTGTTGGAAGCGTGCTCTTTGATATCATACACTTTGTTAATTCGGGGCAGGGCTGTCTTCGTTACAGGAACAGATTCACCTAAAAAAAATACTACTTAATATACTTCTAATACAAAGGTACTACTGTAGATTGCGTATCGTTAACCGATGACATTAAAAAAGAAAATGATTTTTTGGACAAATGTTTTTTTCACTTCCCTGTACAGAGTGGTTCAATCAGCTGACTTTTCAATGGAAAGGAAATAAAAACGTTCGCGAAAAAAATTTACATTTTCGGTAAAAAATGATCTGTTAGCGATAGTCTATCACTATCACTTCTTGAATTTTTTTCACAATGAATTTTAGGACCTTATGTATCATATTAATTACCATAAACACATCAAATAAAATAACGCAAGATATATTTTGCGCCTTCTTGAGGTCGGCATAATTTATTTTTTTGTCAAAGCTGCTGTTCCTCAAGGCTGTACTTGGGCCTAGAACATTACCAACACCAGATTTTCGATTAGGACTCACTTCATATTGGAAAAAATATATTTGATTTGTTGATCTTTTATCAAGCAAACGTACTTTAAAATTAGACGTTTATGAAGCTGGTACATAAAAAGGTTATTAGTACCTAGTTATGTGTAGTTCCATACACTACTTTCATCTAAACTCATGCCTACTAACCTATTTTCATAATCATGGTAAATTTGTCGTTAGCCATTATGATTTTTCTTGTAAAATCTTGTTCTAAAAGTGTTCCTAATTAACGTCGTTATTTCCAGAATGTCAGGTGAAGTCAAATTATCATCACCATCACTGCTGTTAGTAAATTTAGGGCAAAATAATACTTTTGACCCATAAGACCACAGTAAATAATAAATAAATTTCCCCGTAAACTATGGCGCCAAAATACAGCACAACTGTCCAACGCGCATGCGCCCTAGCTAGCGCCGCCAGCCATAAACAACACCTGGCCGAAAATAAAGTTACAAATAGGTCAAAAAGCTAACCAATAACCGCCTCTATCGGAGGCTAATAAAGTACTTGACACTGGCTTTTTTGTATTGGACGGAAAGTATTTTTTTTCTAGCCTAATGCCATACTTAAGTTCAACTGCGACTTATTATTTACAGTCCACACTCTCGGTGTGCAGGGCGGATCCTATTTGAACTGAAATAGATTTTTATTTTATTCACGTCACAAAAATTATAACTTAAAAAAAAAACATTATTTCAAACTGAATAGCTTCCTCAAAAAGTACAAAATGACTGTTGTATTCCTATAATTATATGTATTATGAAATAGATTTTTATTTTATTCACGTCACAAAAATTATAACTTAAAAAAAAACATTATTTCAAACTGAATAGCTTCCTCAAAAAGTACAAAATGACTGTTGTATTCCTATAATTATATGTATTATTTATTTATTTAAAAATTATAAAGATTGCCACTGTATTTTGTATCAACCTGTATATATGTATGTTGTTGATCAAAAATGTATGCCTGCGGCGTTTCTTAATTTATTCAAATACTTATTTCCCTAAAACAACGGAAGAAATATTAGTATTACGTAAAGAGAAGATCCACTCTTCAAATACACTTAAATAAAAAGCTACACTGGTCACGCAGCAATAAAGTGCAATTCGGCTCGCACAGCGCCGCTTGGTAAACACTTTATTCACCTAAAAGGCGCCTCTTTTTCTATCACGTAACTCTATCCCTTCCCAACCCACTGAATTGTTCGCCCGGTGGGCCGCCGATGTATTTCTTGTAGCTTTTTGTGGCCTTGGCGGAGTGGGACATGCCTACTTAAATCTATAATTTTGGTTATACAAACAAAACAGAAACTAAATATTCTAGGTACAAAAATTAAACAAAAAAAAAAACAATTCGCCATAGAAACTAAAGGCCGAATAACAAAACCTGTTCAGTATGCTCAGGAGCAGTAACCGTTTAGTTTGAACTTTGTAGGTAGCCGTTCGCCGGCCTTTTGAAGAATCACAATTTATTTATATATCCTTTCCCCGCGGCTTCGCCCGCTTTTTTCTAAATCTCTGGCCAGTTTTTGACTTGGCGGTTATTTATTAACATTCCTAGCCTATGTGTTGACCAGGGTTACCACGATGATAATAAAGAGAACCGCATCCAAATCCGTTCAGTGGTTCTCGATTTAAAACGGAACATACATACATACATGCAGAAAGAAAAATAAAACTTAAAAATATATATATATTGGCGTTAGATGACCCATTTCATTTAAATTTCCCAAAAACATTGAATGTACAGACACGACGTTTTAACTACTTAATTATTTGTATACATTATTTCTTTTTGTTCTTGTTTTGATGAATGATAATCACAAGAAGCGCATATTACCTGTCAGCATGCTCTCGTTCAGTACTGCTTGACCGTTCAACAGCACCGCGTCACAATGCAACCTGAACAAACAAATAAAATAACATTTGTTAAGGGTTTATTGATACAGATATTCTATCTTCGGTCAGCCCAGGTGCGGCTCTAGGATTTCGATCAGGGGGGGGGGGGGGTTTAACATATATACAGGTTGAAAAATGAACGCCCTAGCTTTATTGAAATTTATTAATCAGAATCACATAAATAACAGAAAACCGTAAAGGTTTTTTTTTGGATCCCAAATTTCGAGTGTATTGCCAACCTACGCGACGCCACATGTGACTGCCAATATCCATCCATCCATCCATCAGCTTGTTTCGTCCACTGATGGACATAGGCCTTTCCAGGATCTCGCCACTCTTGGCGGTCCTCCTGGAAGAAATGCCCATACTCACACACACACTGGGCAGGCGGGTTGGTGAGCGCGGTGCCGAAACCCGGATATACCGCCATCCATCGGTCCCAGGCAATGGTAGGCCGCCTGGTTTTGCCTGAGAGCTGTTCTCTTACTCTCCCCCGAATAACTTCGGGAGGATTTGCGAGTAAGATGGTGGTACCTCCACAGTCGAGCCCGGCATCAGCTCGAATATCACGTGACTTTATTTTATGCAGTCTAATTTTTACTGAAGACTCGGTGAGTGCTCTGTAACAAGGTTCGATGATCCTTTTTGTGAAATTCGTAAATAATTCTTTTCGTGTTCCTTACAAACGCAAGCCCAGCAATTGACTTGCTTTGGGCAATTACTATGGGACGTCAAGATTTCATTTTGCGAAATTAGCAAAAAGTGTTATCGATCCGTGTTACTGATCACTTACCAAGCCTCCAGTATGAGTTTGGCTGCATAAATTAAAGTCACCTTATATATGTGGAGTTATATACTTTGGCGGAGCCTGCTATTACGTACAGTGGAGACCGCATCAAGTTGGACACTTCCGGCTTTGTACCTATGTTATATTCTTCTCTGTAGGGGCTAATGTCATCTCCACTGTACGTACGACGTACACTACTGTTTTCTTTTTTTAAAAATATGTATCACCTGCAACCTCTAGCTGGCAACACTAGTATATCACCCGGCGCCGCCTGAGAACTGTCTATCTCTACCAAAGTGTTGTTGACTAGGAGTTGGACGGTGTCATGTGTTTCAACGGTGGCGCGAAGATTTTGCTGGTTCTGAAATAACAAGAAATGTTTATGAATACATACACAGTTAGTTTTTCAAATGGGCCTGGATAGCCAGATCCGAAGCTAAAGGGAATATCATAAAATGTTCAGAGGAGTCTCGGGGCCGATTTTGATGAAAACCAAAACTGAAACATTCAATTTAGGAAACGATAATTCCCTAGCCGAGAACTGAAACAGTTGAATTAAAAAAAAAAACTCTTTTAAGGATCAAATTCAAGAAAGTAATAATATACGGCTAGGTAAAAAAACGCTTTTAATTCAATATTCGGTTTTGGGTTAACAATTTACATAACATATCCAAACGTTAAATCTGTAACTCGTTCCTTCTGCAAGCTAAAGACCCGCGACATACGGACGGACAGACAGCAAGAAAAGCAACATTAATAGGGCTCCTTGTTGCCCTTCAGTTACGGAACCCTAAAAAACGCATACATGTCCGTATATTTCTCGAGTTCAAAAAATCGTTTTGGCCTCAGTAAAGTAAAATTTCAGAAATACATCCAACGTACAGACACGAAATTTTTACTATTTTATCATTAGAAATCGTTTCAAAACAAGTGTGAAATTTCACTCGTTTATTAGAAAGAGACAGATCTATATAGGAGAAAGAGAAAGAAAAATCTGGTTGCACAAATCAGGTGGCCCAGTGGATTTTCGCATTACTCCGAAGCGTTTCAAAACACTTCCGTGCAACTGTCAGGTAACAGTTCGTTTACCCTCGGTTTAACTCTGTATCGATTTTTGAACGCTCTAGGGTGAAATTCGCATCACTCGAGTGATTTTCGCTTGTTTCGAAACGAACCCAAGTATAGATATTGTCAGTGCCATCTAGGTGTTTATAGCGGCAACGAAACATGTAGTTGTTCCTTGGCGCCGCAGTAAGCTAGAAGCGGCGCTAGCATCGCCATGATAAAACTTGAGGTGCCAAGTAAGGCGGTGTTTCCACTTTATAAACCAACCTTCTTGGTCTGTATAACGGAGGTAGCGACGCCGAAGGTCGACATCAGCACGACAGCGATGCAGTAGTAGTAGTAGGGTTCCGCGAGCCACACCGCTATAGTGAACACTTGGAACACGTAGAACGGATTGAACACTTCCAGGAGGATCAACGTCACGATCGACTGCACTGGCACGTGGATCACATTGGGTCCGTACATGTTCACCCTGTGGACAGAAAAGGGTTTTAAGGCTGCATGTAAGGTCAGGTTGAGCACCTCATTCTGCATCAATCAAACTTATTTTGGTAAAAATTTAGTATCGTTTGGCAGTACGAGGGCGTAAGGGGGAGGGGGGAGTGGGAGGGGGTTCCCCATCTCCCTTGGTACCACTCCCATGAAAAGGTAATGCACCGTTCTTGAGGAAAACAGATTATTATAACCTAACCTCAAAGCGTTATGTATATAGGTATTAGATTGTTAGCAAAAAAGGGGTAAAACACCATCGTCGAGACTTGGGGACTTCTCCTAGACCCTGCCCCCTTGCCAATTCAATTCAATTTATTTCATTTAAATGGTTAGTATTACAAAGTGGAAAAAACTTAACCTAAGGTTAGTACAATACAGTAAAGAACGATAATTTATAGTAACAATTTTACCACCTGTAAAAACTAACAATAAACACAATATAGGTGGAATTATACCGGCTCCCAGACTAGAGTCCTCCGTATCATGGAATGCACTTAAGTTATTTTCGCCACAAGAGGCCTAGTGGTTGAAATTATTATACAAAAGCAGAAACAAATATACTATATTTGAATAACATAATGTGAATGCAAGTGTGATATTTTTCTATTAATCTTTTATAAGCATTTTTATATATAATTTAAGTAAGTAATTGGTTTAAAGATGTACATGATGGATAGTTATAAGTATGAGGAGTAGGTTGGTAGTTGTTAGTAGTAGGTTGCCGGAACACTAGAGTTTTTTTATTATGACGGAAAGTTATTTAAATATGGTAAAATTTGAGGTTATATTTACATTATTTTCTAAAAGCAACGACTTCGGAGCGCGGCGCCTGGCACCGTGCAATTCGTCGCAGACGTCCTTACTCGCCGTCACCGCTTCGGCTTTTGGTCGGGCGACCAGCCTCAGCCAACTCCGGCTTTGTTAGTCCGTCTGCTCCTCACCGCACGCTGGCGGCGCCCTCCTTCGACGCCTCCGATTTTTTATAGACACTCTACAGACAAGCTGGCTTCGCTAGCCTAATCACCGCTACAATACCGTGTCGGACTTCTACACTCTCACCGATTTCACGAAGCAATTCTGAATTACAAAATGGCCGCTTCCGTGTAAAACACCTTCAATTTTACATAAATATTACAGCACAGACAAATATTGGGACAAATTTTGTTGTCAATTGCCCATTATTACGTTCCGTTTTCGCTTTTTATCTGATTTGAGGTTAGAAACAATTTTGGTTAATTTCTCGAAAAATTTGCATTACCTTTTAATAAGAGTGGTAGCATTGTAAGATACCAGCTTTAATCCCATTTACTCCCAAGCAACTGCCAAACTATACTAAAGCCAACCCTTTATTTTTAATATAAATTTCAAGGCTGTATGATTTAAGGAAGGCACTTTAACACTCGAAAAACATGAAATTTAGAGGTAACTTCGTATTTTTTTCCATCGAGCGAACTCTATCAGCCCTATAGTCTACTGTCTATATTATTTTTTCTATACCGATTAACCAGGTGATATGCTCATTTTGAAGACCTAAAAAAACTAATTCATCTTTTTTACAACGCCAACTAAATCTTTTAAAGAAAGCGTCAAGTAATTATCAACAATTATTTTTACTTGTCCTTCTGATTTATACATTGCCACCTAATTTACTAACTCAGCCACGGATTTTATAACTTATCACCATTTTTCGTTTTACAGCTTCAACACAAGCTCCTCAAACAAATATCATTCAAGCTTCAATGGACAACATCATATATTATAACTTAGCATGAAAAATAATAAATCATATTCTTTTATCATTAAAACTGCCACTGCACGATTTGGCGTAAGTGCGTGAGATGACAGCGACCGGCCATTTGCACCAATCAGAGAGCGCCATTCGATTTATGTACCGATGAGTTACCGACCCGTATTTGTTTATTGTCGTACGTGCGTTTGTATTGCAATAAAAGGTACAATGCCTAATAATAATAATAAAAAACGATGGCAAAAAACTGACCGTGTTTTACACGGAAGTGGCCATTTTGTAATTCAGAATTCCTTCGTGAAATCGGTGAGAGTGTAGAAGTCCGGCACGGTACTGTAGCGGTGATTAGGCTAGAGAAGCCAGCCTTCTAGCTTGTCCATAGAGTGTATATAAAAAATCGGAGGCGTCGAAGGAGCGCGCCACAGTGTGCGGTGAGGAGCAGACACGGACGAACGAGCCGAAGCGACGACGGTGAGTGAGGATGTCCGCGACGAATTGCACGGTGTTAGGTGCCGCGCTACGAGCGCCGGAGCTAATGCAAAAATAAATTTTAGTTGGATAGATAAATTAAAAGACCAAAATTACAATAATTTACTAGGTTCGTAAAATTCTCATTCCAATATTAGTGGCTTTAATACACAATTTGGTGATAATTTTAGATAACTTTGACGATCATTTAATGTAAGAGGGGTTGTATTTTAAACGTACTGAGTTGTCAAATTAGTAGCTAATAGAATTAATATTTGGGTGCCATATATTAATATTTTAGAAGTTAACTGCTTGAATGCATGTTACAAATTTAGATGCTAAAAAATAACCACCACGCTGAGTTATATTTAGAGTGGCTTACATAGAAGATAACCAGTGGCTAAGAAAGTATTATGCAGACGCGCGTTGATTGTGGCTGACTTAGTAATTTAGAAGGCAATTTAGATTTTGAGAGGCGAGGTCTGTTTTATTACATGCCATTTTAAAAGAGATATGTAAAGTCGTACATTTTTTTCGCAAAAGTTCTTAGAGGAGTTTTAAACGCAGACGAATTGCATGAGACAAGAATAAATGCTCACAAAGAAGTACGAAAACAGTCCGGTTGAACAAAGATTTTCAACTTTATGAAACCACGATGAACCGCACGCATAATCGGGAAGTTTTGTACAAAGCTCTTCTGAGTATTAAGCCTACTTCTACTGAAAGCGAGCGTCCATTTTCGAGAGCTGGAAACTTTGCCACGAAAATTCGTAGCAGGCTAAGTAATAATCACTATGCTTTGACCTTCCTCAAACCCCACTTTTGTAACGAAAAAAAACGTAGAATATAATTTGATATGTGATTAACTTAGAAACGACAAAATTTATGTTGTAAACAACTTGAAATCCTGCAGTCATTTTATTTTTATCATACATGTCCAAAATATAGTTGCTTATTATTGTGACATTATCTTAATCATAATGATGTCAATTATTGTAAACGAAAAATAAGTTTTGGAATAAAATTGGTATTAAAAGAAATTGTAATTACACTGACGTAATAGTACATTACTGCTACGACCAGGAAATAAGCGATCCTGGACGAGTAAGTTAAAAGTCCGAGCCCGTAGAGCCCTACTACTATTTGTAGGGTAGGCAGTGTCTTTTTGCCTCTATGGAGTGCACGCCACTGCATACAACCGGAATAAAATTACTGAATATAACTCACATTCTATCCCGTTTCTCTTCAGTGGGCGAGTTCGACCCCAAGGCCTGTAGTTGGGCGCAAGTGACCCCGCACTCGATGCCTCCCAGTCGACCCCAAACACCGCGGGGCTCGTCCCAAATAAGGTCGCATTTCTTGTGTCGAAAGTACCGATAGTGGGACACGTCTGAAATGAAAACAAAAAGAATCATAAACCCTTCAGATAGCTTGAAATAACTTCGAGGTGGGCTGAAATCATGATTAGAGCTAAAAAAATGTTTCGTCCTCAAACGCCAAAAAATATAATGCTCATGCATGGATACTAACAAAAGGATCAACAGATATCGTAAATTCTTTAGAATCATTGGACGTAGTTTAGCAAAAACGTTCCAATCCACAAGACAGACAAAAATGAGTTATGTATACCAAAGCGATCAGCTGGTGCCAAATTTTCATATATCAAAAACATACCAAGCTATCGCTTATGTGTGCGACGATATAGCTATAGTATTCCAACCCAAATCATAGAATCACCCAATACAAAATAAACTTCAAAAGCCAATATCTCAAAACTAGCTTTGTGTGGTTTAGAACGTTTTTGCTAAACTACGTCAAATATAAATTACATAATACACCTTCAGTTCAACAAAAACTTTGAGCGACGACTACCGTTTATGTTTTTTTTTTAAATCCTTATAGCTATACTTTTGTTTAAAATACCAAACCATATGTTTGATATTATTTTTAATTTTTCTTGTGAATTTTTTTATTTTGTTAGTTATGTTTGGTATGAGTACGAGTACGTGTTTTAAATATTATATTTATTTTAAACTTGAATTTTTATATATATGCATATAAAAACACGGTTCAAATCATTTTCAAAATATATTTCGATCACTTTGTCGAAATCAGTGGAATGGTAAGAAATTAAGTACTTAACATAAAAAGGTAGACAATCCTTATCATCCATAATTTTAGTAGCTAATATAAAAGTAGCCCTACAGATTAGGGACTTGTACACAATTTCCCTTTACCAAAATTTTGATTTTTATTAAATAAGGGACTCGTATGTTTGTTTCCCTTTACCAAAATGTTGATTTTTACATACCTAAATGAATTTTTTAATCAGTGGGCAAAAAAGCGTTTTATTGTGGCCTTGACCAACCTAGTATGAAATGTCCTAGTCTGCCATTCATCAGCCTGGCCGTTTTTTCTATCTAAACAATTTTATGTTAGTATTCTGCGATGATATTTGACGACATTTTGGTACAAAGTCAATACCCAGACTTTGGGAGTAGGCCAACAGGGGGGAGGAGGGGACCGTATGGTAACACTCCCCTCCTCTCGGAAGAGCGTATTGTTTCTAGCTCAAAATTACCGATATGTTCCAGAAATAATTCAATGCAGAAAAGTTAAATAAATTGCATAAATAATCTTGGAATAATTTAAATAGAGATGTGAAGGAGTACACTTTTTTTATATTTTTAATCTTTATTTTAGTTACCCGGGAATGATATAATATTATTAAAACTCACGTGATCAGCTCACTGCCGCGTCATCGTCTTACGAACGACACTCGTCTTGAGAATGCCGATATTGTCTCGGTGAAACAGTTGACATATAGTCAACAATAATAATACGTGAGTGTTAAATTAAAGCCGGTATTTAATAATAATTTAACCAGGAATTGATTTAAAAAAATACGCCTTCCCTCGCCTATAAATAATCCAAGCAGATTAGAACCCAATCTTTGCCTAGTGTGAACGAACACTAGACCGACTTCCCTTAATATTTCCTTTTTATTATACTCGAAAAAAACAGTTTAGATTAGAGTGTAGTGGTGCGTGGAACTGAATTTGGCAGGGAGGTACACAATTTTATAAAGATTCCGGGAAATGTTCCCCATAACTTACGTAATTTGGTTCCGTCGTCCAAACATACTGGAGTAGGGAAGTCTTCTGTAATCGGTGATTTCTGATCTTCACTCTCCGCTTGATACGCGGCGTTCGTTAGACCACTGGAATATCGAAAACAAACTTTAGCTACATTTTAATAAAAACATTTTTGTGTAAGGAGGTGGAACAATGGAGACGTAGCAGGCCGTTTAGGCAAGTACGGCCCGTGTATGGTTACCAGATGACAGGAATTTTCATGACTTGTCAGGAATTTTGGCCCTTTGTCAGGAAATTAGGAAAAAATAGGATTTGTCAGGAATTTTGAGAGATAATTAATAAATGCAAATTGAGTTACATTGTGTTTATAACAAAAACTATTGAAAATCGTGCTGCCCTCGAATCAGTATAAAACTCTTGCGAAAATGTCAGGAAATTTATTGAAATATCAGGGATTTGGTCAGGAACTCACGTTACTGGAGCTGGTAATCCTAGTCACTTAAGAATATGGAGATCTATAAGAAAAAATATTTTTGTGGCACCTCGTATAAACAACAAACTATTTATCTGCAAAATGCGTATAATTTTTTTGTCGTTGTCAAGTTAGTATAACATGGTCAATACCCTCCACTCTCCGAAAAAGAGGTCCGCCTACAGACCAAACCAACATCCTCTATATCTGTTAATAGATAACGAATAATTCAGCCCTCAACATTCTAATACATACAATTATTATGAATTGTTCTGCTACATTTATATTCCTTGAAAAAATATTTCAAGCAATACGGTTTACGATATTTTTTCATTTTCTTTTAACCTCTTAAATTGAAATTTAATATTGAAAAGGAACGTCAACTAGCAATAGGATGCTTTACCATTTGAAAAAAATGTTATACAAGGTGCAATTAAATCAACCGACCAAATTCACAGTGGAGAGTTAGTGATCAGAAACAAGCTTCAATTACCCTTTTGGTAAAAATCGAAACATTTTTTTTTTCCTTACTGCCTAGGCTGAGATTGTACTTAAACTAGTCCAACCAGTAAGGGAGCAAAACAATATATTTTTCAAATTTGGCCAAAAGGATTAACTGAACCTAGTTCCTGATCACTAACCGAGTCTCCAGTATGAATTTGGTCGGTTGATTTAATTTCATCCTATATACCGGGTGTAAATAAGAGTGCTACCATTAAATGAAACCACATATTCTACTGATCATACTGAACCACTTTTCGCAAGAAACTTACCAACTAACCAATAGTTTGGGAAATATTTGAGTTTCAAACAAAAATGCGTGAACCTTAACGCACCGACTTACGGGCGTTTTTGGAAACAGTGTCTTCCGTAAAACAGCTGTGCAGACGCAGCGTTCTTAAATAGACCTTCTACCTACGAGATAAAGTCTTTAAGTTACAGTTGAATACCTTTTTCTCTGAAGATTTGCGCGGGTTTTTTTCTTCAGATAATTGTTCAGTATGATCAGTGGAGTATGTGGTTTTATTTAAAGGTCTCAAGTCCATTTACACCCTGTATGATGTAAAGGTGCAATCGCAGGGGGCAGGGTGTAAGCAGGTAATGACCCTGAACAGAAGAAAAAAGATAATTCTCACCTTGAGTCCGATATGTGTTTTTCTAATATTTTGTGTATGTAAAAACTTTTACATTTCTTTTGATATGTTTCCTGAAACACAAAGATAACATATTTAATAAGGAATTCCTATAGGCATAAAGATGTTCTGAAATAATTTATTATAAGCTAAATATGTTTTTAGCGTTCCGCACCTCAAGAGGAAAAAATGGAACCCTTATAGAATCACTTTGTTGTCCGTCTGTCTATCCGTCTGTTCGTCCGTCCGTCTGTCTGTCAAGACCCTTTATCTCGGGAACGCGTGTAGGTATCGATTTGAAATTAAAGCCATGTACCTACTCAGGTCTACAGTCCCTTGAAGGTGTGAAAAAATTAAACTTCTAAGTAAGCGTAAAAAAAATATTCGGCCGTTTATGCCGCAAAAAATGTGTATTTCGACACTCTTAAAGGAATTAAAATTTATAGGATATTTTCCGTTGACCTAGAACTATGAAATTTTCAAGTAATACCATTGACTAAATATTTAGTCTATGGTAATACCGTCTTATACTACAAGTAAAGGGAAAAATCATCATAAAAAATCTCGCTTTAACGGAACCCTCGGTGGGCGAGTCCGACTCGCACTTGTCCGGTTGTTTTATTGTATGCTAGATTATTAAAATGAAAATCTTTATAATAAGTATTTATTGAGATATAGGCAATAGGCAACCTTGGTGTCTATATCATTGTTTAAAGTAAGGTTCTTCCCAGCTAGAAAATCCTATAAAGACCTAGAATAATTAAAATAAAATCATATCGTTGTAAGTTAACCTACAGACAGACGGACAAACCTAAGATGTAAATAGTTGAATATATTTAAACTTACAGACAGACGAATATAGACATAATAGTTTTTTGTACATATTTATCTTTAAGAGAACTTACAGAAATTAAATTTAAATATCAATAAGATTCCTTAGTTTGTCTATGCCAAATGTGTTGTATTAGGTTGGGGAAAAAGTTTCTTCGCATTTTATATGAGAATTCAAAACATTTTTCATAAAGTTTATTTACATTTAACTAAAGTATGCAGGTGCCATTTTGTTCGATAACTTTCTGCCATCTTGTAGGTAGGGACATGATCTCATTGCTATAGAAATTCTGGGACTTCTGATCAAAAAACCGCGATAAGTGGTTTTGGCAGTCCTCTCGTGATGTTAACCTGACACTGCCTAAAGAATTCTGAAGAGACCGAAACAAGTGGAAATCTGAAGGTGCAAGGTCAGGACTATTCGGCGGATGCATTAATATGTCCCAGCCAAACTCTCTTAATTTTTGTTGAGTGGCTAACGATTTGTGAGGTCTAGCGTTATCATGATGAAAAACCACACCCCTTCTGTTGACTAATTCCGGCCGCTTTCTCTCAACTTCTTGCTTTAATATCATCAGTTGTTCGTAGTAGAGTTCAGAATCGATGGTTCTGCCTGGCGGTAACAGCTCATAATGAATAATGCCCTTCCAATCCCACCATACACACAGCATTACCTTGTTGCGAGATAACCCGGGTTTCGCCAGAGTCTGTGAAGCCTGATCAGCCTTTGACCACGACCTTTTTCGCACGTTCTTGTCGTACGTGATCCTCTTTTCATCACCAGTTATCAGGTTTTTCAAAAATGGTTCGGTTTCATTACGTCGTAATAAAGAATCACAAATGAGTACACGGTTCATTAAATTTCTTTCAGTGAGCTCATGAGGCACCCAAATATCGAGCTTTTTTGTGTACCCAGCTTTTTTCAAATGCGCCAAAACTGTTTTGTGGTCAATCCCCAGTTCTTCAGCTACATCGTAACTACTGATATGCCGATCTTGCTCCACTTTTTCAAAAATGGCATCCATTTTATCCGTAACAGGGTGCCCAGAGGGAGGTGCATCTTTGACGTCAAAATTTCGGGATTGAAAACGCTTAAACGTGTGTTTCAAATCGTCTGTTTTTATGTAGACTAATATTTTTATATTGTTTTTTTATTATTATTTTGACATTTCTTTTTACATATTGACATGAACATTGTATAACTTACATTTAGCATTTATTACTTAGTTGATAATCTGACTATCAAAAAAGTGATAAACTATATGAGACAGGTGGATGATGTTTTGCTTAGTATTTTAACTTACTACCTCATCAGACAGGTAGACTAAGACATATTTTTTACTTTTTTCTCATGACACAATTTCCTTCTGTCTTTTATATTTTTATCCTTTTTTAATACATTGTTTAGTATTATTTTATATAAGTTAAAACAAACTGTAATAGTATTAAGGCATATTCAGAAAAAAAAATACTGATAAAAAAGACGTGATCTTGCTAAGTTTCTTGCCCTTCTTCTTAGCAAGATTATGGGCGAATTTAGGCATTATATCTATTTATAGTTTATTTATGTAGGTATGTATATACAATATTTTAATTTCTTACTTATGTTAGTGTCTATTTGGCTAGGCATTATATTTATTTAGGGTCTATTCAGTTTATTTATCAACTTATATACATAGGTAACACTAAAAGTTTCCGGAACTGGCCACTTACATAAACAATATTTAAAAATTTATTGCAACATTTGAAAATAGAACTCTTTGGCTGTAGAATGCAGTTTGTTTCATCTGACTGTCTTTTGTTTTTACCTTGTGGCGCCATTTAAAAAATTGTGTGTCTGCATCAACATGGATTTAACTCGGGAAAATTTTCGTAGTATGATTTTCTACGATTTTAAGTGTAATTTGACAGCTCAACAGAGCATCGCTCGGCTTGAAACAGCTTTTGGCAATGAAGCACCATGCAAGACGACTGTTTATAGCTGGTTTGCAGAATTCAAGCGTGGTCGTATCAATCTCAGTGACGAATCTCGCGATGGTCGGCCGTCCACCGCTGTGACCAACAAAAACATCGATGCTGTGCGCCGTATGATTGAAACAGACAGGCATGTGACCTACCATGAAATTCGCGCATCCTTAGAAATAGGCATGAGTCAAATACAATCAATCCTACACAAACATTTGGGTGTGAGAAAGCTGTGCTCGCGGTGGATCCCACACAACTTGACCGAGGCTCAAAAAACGGACCGCGTCACTTGGTGCAGTGCCATGCTTACCAGATTCAACGAAAGTGCGTCAAATTTGGTGTGGGACATAGTAACAGGTGACGAAACATGGATTTATTGCTACGATCCCAAAACAAAGCAGCAATCGAGCGTATGGGTCTTTCAAGATGAGCCGAAACCAACCAAAGTGGCGCGCGTGAAAAGTGCATCTAAGCGGATGATTGCTTCTTTTTTTAATAAAACTGGACACGTGGCTACTGTTGCTTTAGAGAATCGTCGTACCGTGAATAGTGACTGGTACACGACCATTTGTTTGCCGGAAGTTATTAACGAACTCCGTAAAAATAACCGTAAACGCCGTATCATCCTGCACCACGACAATGCTAGTTCTCACACGGCCAGACAGACAAACGACTTTTTGAAGACGAAAAATGTAGAACTCATGAGTCATCCTGCATACAGTCCCGACCTGGCACCTTGTGACTTTTTTCTGTTCCCAAAAATTAAGAACCAATTACGCGGTCAACGATTTTCATCACCAGAAGAGGCTGTCGAGGAGTATGAAAAACACGTTTCAGAGGTCACCACGGGGGAGTGGCACAAAAGTTTTCAAAACTGGTTTGATCGAATGAAAAAGTGCATAGACGCCAAGGGAGATTATTTTGAAAAACAATAAATTAATTTTGTACCTTTAATAGTATTTTTTCATATTCATTCCGGAAACTTATAGTGCGTCCCACGTATTAATTGCATTGTGTAGTTATAGTAATATTCGTATTCCAATAAGTCTTTATTTTATGCATTTAACTTTTGTAGCCCAACTTAAATATAGTTTTTTTATATTTTTCCCGTATCATATTTGTTAATCATAAAATATTATTTTTTAACAGATTAGATTTGACATGTAAAACGTATACTTTATGTATCTGTTTTACAAATAAACAATTTGAATTTGAATTTAAACCAAATTTGTGCTACTCTCACACACACCGCACTAGGTCCATAAACATCACGAATTTTTTTCGCGGCTTGCGTTACATTTTTACCTTTTTTGTAGTAAAATTTTAAAATGTATCGAATTTCTTCATTAGATTCACTCATCTTAACAGTAAGAAAAACAAATGAAAATCACACATTTTACAAAATATGAAGTTGGTTTTAAAAAAAATTTAAACTTTTTAATAATACCAAAACCAGCCAGATACAAATGGTATAGCCAAAGAGATTTTATTATAAGTTCATACATACTATTTGCGAAAAGAGTTTTTCCCCAACCAGTTTTTTTTTTTTATATTTTAATTTTTAATTGTCAATGTCGATATTTTTATACTCAACTGATGCCGGGTCCAGCTAGGGCCCGAAATATATCTTGAGCATATTTTATTGTTTATAATATATTTTATTCAATCGTTATATATCTTTAATACCAAAAAACTTATAAATATTATTAGAGTGCATTACAAACTGGAAAATACCAATTAGAAAAATTACAAGTAAGACAAGAAAAAAAATATTCGGTCCTGCGGGCCTATTATGTAACGTTGTATCGGTTGCCAACTGATTGCCAAACATTAAAAATATAGATAAAAGCTGAACTTTAAAAATAGCCTTCAGTGTATATTGAACTGTTCACGAACTGTGAGTGATCCTTAGATAAATTGGAATTAAATGTTTGGCATGGCAACCAGCTGGCAGTTGTAAGAGATACATAATCTAGGGATAGGATTCGAACCCTTGACTTCTTGTTATCACGACAATTGTGCTACCGACTGCCCACCGAGCGAGGTACTAATATCCTAGATCGTCTGCAGCAACACATATTGTAGTAACGACAGCGCCATCTGTTTCCTAAGAACAAGGCGAGAAATCACAAAACGCTCTCGTGAGTGTTCAGTATGTGCCTTACTAGCTAGTATATCAAAAATTCGGTGTATAAGTATGGTGGAAAATTTCAACGGTCTAGGAAAAGTACCTCGATGTACATATCATACTAACTATATTTTGCAATCCGTTATTTATAATTTAAACACTTACAACAACCAGTATCGTGTCAGCTAAATGGAAGGGGCATCTTCGGGAAGTGGCATACAGCAGCCAGGTGGGGCACCAGTGGAACACTAGGAAGGGCACCCCGCAGCACAGGGCCGAACCTAGGTAGACTAGGAGGGCCCGCCAGCGAAACTTGCGGTAGCCGTATACCACCTGAAAGGGAAGTAATGGTTAAGGAAATGCAGCAACTGTACTCAAGCGTAGATTTTAGGGGGAGGAGAAGGGGTCACGGCTGGCTGCATAAAAGATACGCTTGACAATTCAAATCTCGCCATAGCTATTTTAAAAACAGAACCAGTAGATAGTTTCAATGTATAATTTTTGTTTAAATACAATATGCTTATTGGTGAAAATGATCAAATTTATTGTTTTTTACAGCGCCATCTATAAATAAATACTCATTCCCTATAAATATATTTGTATCAGTGATTCTATTGTATAAAAATGTTTTGGGAACTATTTTGTATTTAGAGACAAAAGCAGATGACAAAAAAAATATATAATTGTTTAAGATCCTTCTAGCACTTGAAGAAACTGTAAACAAAGAATTGATGAAAGTATTTTGAATTAAATTGTTAGCATATTTTTTGGAGCTATTTTGTATCAAGATTTAAAGAGTTATATTGAGTGCTCATTTATGAAATAATGGAACAAAACGTTCTAACAATTACAAGTTAAAACAACTCAGTAGGTTAATGTACACAAAATAAAGAAAATTAGTAGGATCTTTACAGAAAAATGGCGCATTTACTTTTCAGTTATTTACAAAGGTGTTCTTCATTTAAAACGGATGCTTTTTACAGTTACCGCCATTTACTTTAATACTGTACTTGTTTGGTGATTGGTTCACTTCGTTCAAAGGATGTGGTTACCATTTAAATGTAAATAGATGTACGTACATTGAACTAGCAATATTGGACAAAGCAACAATGACGGCAAACTTGCTCGTACATACTTTGTCCTAAATACATTTATATATGAATGGCATAATTAAACGGAGTTTCGCTTGAGTTCTATTTATTCTTCTGTCCCATTGTTATTAATGACTACGTGAAAAAATATTGTCTAGAACTGGGACTTCCAGTGAAACCGTGGGTTTGGACGGGAACTTGTACAAAATAAACACCAGGCTGATTGAACACTTTAAACTTTAATTTTTGCAAACATTTTACAACTTGAACAACGCAACACAAGCCTGCCATGACACGAAAAGGAACCAAACCGGAAACGGAAATTGGAGGTCAATAAATAAAAGATAAGGACCATAGACTATTTTAGGCTAGTTTCAGATTTACATATTTTACACTTGGCTTGGATATCTGAAACTGAAATTAAAAATCATGAGTCTGAAACTATGAAAAAAAAATTTTTTTTTATTGGTTGACCACAAATATGCTTTATCAAAGTTATCTTATGGTGCATGCCTAACCTAAATTAGCAACTCGATATATGTCAATACAAAAATCGACGGTAACGACATTGAAATAACATTCATATCAGCGCGTACTGCAAAGTGGCTGTTACAACGATCGCTGCGTCTGCGGATACCGCAATGTAGGAGATAATAATGGTCGCCAGCTAATCCAAACATTCAAAGTCGCCTCTTTACAAAGTTTGGCGGTTAGTTGTTTAGACTTCTGTGAAAGCGAAACATAAACAGCCTACGAGTAGATAATGAATGAAACAAAGTTAAGTGTTTAGGGTGCATAGCTAGGTTGATGAGCGGGCGACTGTATCACAAAGAAATAATAGTAACAAACATCGACATATGGCTGTGTATGTCGATGGTAACAAAGTCGCAATAAACATAACATAGTACTAATTGATAAGCTCGCACGTGTTGACGAAATATACACTGAGTTCCGCGATAAAGTGCACAACGAAAAGGGGTGAAACTAGAACAACATCGACGAAAAAATTGAAAAAAATTATTTCAATAAATTTAGATTTTATGTTATACAGACTCCTTGGTACATGTCGCCTCGCTCCGCTCGGCTTACCTAACGGCTGGTCCTCGCTTCGCTCGTCATCGCAACCTATTTTTTTTTTGTATAGCAAACGGGTTCTAACTGATTTCGGGTTTTAACTGTAACAAATATAATTACGTTTTTTTTTTCGTTTTTTGTAGCCATATTTTATTTGACGCGTACTCAAGAGCGGTTCCTCTTTGAGCCAGGGGGGCGTTATAGGCCAAATAAAATACATAAAGAATATAATTAAAGGATGTAAATTTGTTGTTATTATAAAATGTATGTTATAAAATATTATTATATTTAAAAAAAAACTGTTTTGCATGCATTGCATTCACTGTCTGTTCCTCTGTTAATAATAAAGTCTAGCTACACTGACTGCAAGAATATATAAAAACTTTTCTTTATTGGGATACATTTTAATATCCCATTTTTCTATTAGTTCAGAAATTGAATCTGGAACATTCAAAGTCCTCTGCCAAAAGACGACGGGATACTACGGGTATGGAAATCAGTCTTTCTAGTGTATGACTAGCCTTTCCTGCGGCTTTGCACGAGTGGTAGTGCCTTTCAATGTCTCAGTAACAAACAGTTATCATTTTTTTACATACATACATAGTAAGAATAACATAGCTAATAACACTGGCCAAAAAAATTTTAGAAATTTTCTAAGAATTGCTCAAAAGCATTAGAGAAACGTAAAATGTCAATACTTAAAGTTGATTTCACAAAAACTGAGACCTGATAGAAAAAATCTGAGTTCGGATTTGGATTCAGCACACAGTTTACTGCAAGAATTTCAAAATATTGTTTCTGTGCAGTAAACTTGTTGACCAGTGTAATTTAAACAAAACCAGTTTCCACTTAACAATTTTAAAAGCAGATAAAATTAAAATTAATGCAGGACAAATACACAGCATACAAAACTTAAAATATCCATCAAATTAACAATACAGCCAAATGAACAGCTCTTTGAGTTATAGACATTTTTTGGCTTGGCGGTTATTTTATCAACACACTTTATTGCCTATATGTTGACCAGGGTAACTATGATGATTATAAACTAAATAATTGCCATTCTTTCTTCTTAGGAAGACTAATCAAATGGGCCGGGTTAGGCATTATATTTATTTAAAGTTTATTTATCTATCAACTTATTTATTAATTGCTTTATGTATATATTATACTATATATGATATATTTATTCCTATATTTTATTTTATTTTATTTTATGCAGGTGTATAATTTTATTAAATTTATGTAACCAAACATTTTTTTAATATTTATTTCCAATACTTTTAAATGCTCTTTTAAAAGCTGTTATTTAGTATTTTATAAAAAGAGGTAAATAATAAATACGAAAACAAAGGAATGTATTTCCAATACTTTTAAATGCTCTTTTAAAAGCTTTTATTTAGTATTTTATAAAAAGAGGTAAATAATAAATACAAAAACAGAGGAGAAATTTGCTCAAGATATCATATCTTGAGATTAGAATAATTATGTATATTAAAATGTCTATGATGTTGAGCTATATTATTTTAATCATATTCAATTATTTGTTTTTTTTTAGGATTTAGGAGGATGGTCAAAGCCGCTCTCCATACAAACTTGTCGGAACCAACAACCATGACAAAAGCATTATAATTTTGTTACGTTACTTTTTTCTACGTGTTCCATCAATTCTACACGCCTGAATAAGCAGTTTTTTTTACAGAAAAAATTCTGAGGGTTATGAGGAGGCTATGAGTTATGACAAGCTATTTTTGTTCCAAATGGTTCAAAAGCTATGATGAAGCTGCAACAAGTATAATGTAACACCATAATGGTTTCATTTTAAGCTTTTTGGGTGCGACGCCATTAACACACATAAAAGCAATTAGAAATACTGTGTATGTGGGTGGAAAACTCTTAAATTACCTGTTCAAGTTCAGGGTCAGTCTGAATACTCTGCTCTGCTAGACCAAGATAAATATTTCTACTCGTACTGGCTTCAGTTTCTATCAGCGGTTGAATGTCATCCTCAGAATAGGTTTCTTGGATTTCATCATCAGACTCACTCATTTTGTATATCAGTTTTATTCTAACTTATTTTTTATTTTTCATGAGTTGTTTAAAATACTTTTTGGACTTGATTATTTGACTATTAGAGATCTATGGCAGTGAATAGATTTGGTTTTTCATATAGTCATTTCTTCCTCATTTTAACCATTTCAATACGGTTCACTGATTATGTTCGATGTAATTGTGAATCATCTGATCCATTGTCCTCTTCCTATGGGAGAGAACCTATACTAATTTTAATACTTGTAATTATAGGCATGTGATTATATAAGGCCACTCCAAGCAGAAAAGGTAGTTTGGTATTTAACATGCTAACATCTGGCACCAACATCAACACACTTTCTGTCTGGTGAGGTCTTAAGGCTGCATATAACGTCATATTGAGCACCTTATTTTGCATCAATCAGAAATGAACTCTACGACGTTTCCTTTTAGTTTAAATTAGCGCGCTCTCAGCCGTGGCTGTTACGACTACCAAGAAACAAGCGCCCATAACAATCTGTGCTTTTATTTAATAACTCTGCTTCTAGATGCAATTTTTAAAATATTCTAAGACGAGTCGACAATCTCATTTGTTAACTTATTTTTAATACAAATTTGAAGGCTTTGTGATTTAAAAAAAGGTTCTTTAACACTCGAAAAACACAAATTTTAGAGGTAACTTCGTAATTTTTTTCTATCGAGCAAACTTAAATATTTTGCGTTTTTTCTAAGATCAGTCTATCAGCCATATAGTCCACTGTCTATATTATTTTTACTATACCGATTAACCAGGTTACACAATGTGATATGCTCATTTGAATTTGGGCATCTAGCCTTATATGGACCCTTAACGCAAGAGTATTATCTAGTTTACATTTAGATATTTATTTACACATGAATTTATATTTGCTTAAGATAATATACGTGATGTGAACTAATATGGCATGGATCCCGGAAGTGCATGATAGTGGGGATTTACCCATTAGGAGCGTTCACCAGATTTACATTAGCCTAAGTGCCTACTAACAAAAATAGTAAGCATGACCTTGAATTGTTTATCAACAATTTTTAATCTATCGTGAGAACTATATCACGTATAAAGATCAAGTTTCATGTAACTAATGAGCAGCTAAAATAAATGGAACAAATAAATAGAAATATGTCTGAAGTTACGGTGGTTTTATGATCCGATTTCTAGTTGGGAAGTTGATGAATTTTGAGACCAGACAAGGTGTGTTTTATTGGGTACAAGAACTCATTTTTTAATACCTAACTCACATTTATTTTTGCCAAAAATACATTTAATTTAACACTACGCACACAGCACGGCACTCACACACAAAAACCAAAACATAACAAAAAGCTTTTTTTTCTCCTTTCGTCTTGCGTTTGAAAATTAAAGTATCCAGTTACGCAAACTGTTGAGTCTAATCTATGATTGTTGTCTTTGTACTGCCCGCCAAGTGTCAAGCGTGTGACAATACGAAAGTAAAATTGGTGTGGTCATCACAACTAAATAAAAATCTGCTTAGCATCCAAAGCCGTTGAATCTTTTCGTTAATACTTCCCGTTCTCAACTTTAACATGGTAGCAGAGTAATAAAGTACAAAGAAGGTGCAAGATAGTTATACTCCGGGTAAGACTGAAAAGTTGCAGCGAAATTTGTACCAGCCTGTCAAATCACCCGAGTCATCACCATGGATAAGGCGATTGCAGAGGCTTCCAAGGTACAAGTAGGGCTCCTGGATGGAAAGGACTATAAGCATTGGAAGTATCGAATTGAAACTGTGTGCAGGGGCATTCCCGGTGCGGTAGATATTATCGAAGGGAGATTGCGCAAGCCCGAACCACCAGCAGCAACGGCCGACAAGGATGAAAAGTCTAAGTATGAGAAAGAACTCGCAGATTTTTATACTAAAGACAGTACAGTACTAACGTTACTTGCAACTAATATGACGAATGAAGTACTTGACCAGATAATGCGCTATAAGAGTGCTAAAGAGGTATGGGATGAGCTCGAACGCCTTTATTGCGGCAGCGCAGAAGACAAAAGTTACGATCTTTGTATAGAATTTTTCAATCACAAGAAAGATCCTGAGCATGATATTAAGAAGCATATTTCTGCTTTGAAATATATTTGGCATGATCTAAATAGCCATTTAGAAACAAGTCTGCCAGATATACTGCTAATATGTAAAATTCTCGGCACTTTGCCGCATGAATTTTTTGCTTTTAAGTCAAGTTGGCTTCTTGTGAATAAGAAAGATAGAACAATTGAGAATCTAACTGTCCAGTAGCCCAAGCATGAAAGTATCACGGTATCAGTTCGGTTACGTAAAGTTGAAACTATAACGGAACTCCAATGGCAGCAATGCGGACCGCGTTCGCGTTGCGTTGAGTTACGTTCAGTCGGAGATAGCGTTCGGGAACCAACCACGTCAGTGCATTCTGAAACTATATGTTTACGCAGACTAAGTAGAAATCTTTTTGAAATTATTAGTAAGAAGCCCAGCACATACTGAAACGTGTAAATAAATATAAATAAACTGTTTTTACATATAAATCTGCAATTATTTCATTATTATAAATCATTTTATTGTTGCTTAATTACAACAATGATAGAAATAAATAAATGTTTTGAATGCTCTTTTTCGTCAATCGGGTGTTTTAATGTTGCCGTTTTAGGAACATTGTACCTAAATTTCAGGAATTTTGTGAATTTTAAGCACAAAGATAATTTATTAAAGTCTATATAGTTTATGAATAAAGCAAACTAAAATTAAAAATAATGGCTAAAATCTGTTTTCTTTATCAAACAGTTAAAAATAATGTACTTTAATAAAATTAAATGGCCAATGTCTTTTTTGAAATGTCATACCTAACTATTTTTTTTCTTTAAATATTTATTTTCTAATTTTTTCTTGCTTTTACAATAATATAAATGTGTTACAAGAATATGAATGATGACCATTTTTTAATTAAAATGTGAAGTATTGTCGATAATTATGAATTCTCTCCTGGCAACACTAATAACAAACAACCACAACCACAACAGCTGACCGAAATGAAAATAATTCATACTCAGAGCGATTTATTTAATTAATATCTGTCCGTATTACAATAAGCAGTTCGTTTGCTTCTATAAATCGAGAAGATAAATACTTTTGTGATGGTCAAACGGCAATACTACTTCAATTTATGGAGACGTAAGTAGATACTTTTGGTTAAAAGCTAAATCACTATGCGATGTTAAAATAAACTAATTCGTTTCTTTTGTGAGAAGATTCAAGATTATAATAAGAAAATATCGTTACAGGAGCTGGTTGCTACCGATGCTGGACTTACACCTGTCAAGGGTAGCAGAAGACAAGCAGGGCCATCAGTAGAACTACTAACCTGCTGATTATCATTGTTCACTGCTGATGATATTATGTTAGAAAGTTAGTATCTACAATGCTTATTACATGCTTTGTGTAGGTAATATTTTAGTGAGAACTACTGCAATGGATGTTTTATGTACTTAACTGCATTTGTGTTTGGAATCATTATCCATCCGGCAGCCTGGTTTGTCTACTGCTGGACATAGGCATTTTCAAGATTTCACCATGCTGGGCTCGCAGGTTGGTGAGGGGGCCCTGAAACCCTTGCACCAGTAACACCATTGATTTGTATATATACTTATCATCAATTGCAATTCAGGATGCGTATACAGCAATCAATCTGTCCAAGGCGTGGTGGGCCACCTGGTTGTGCCTGTTTAAGAGCTGTCCTCTTACCCTTTCTCAAATAACTTCAGGGGGTTCATGAGTAACACGATCAGACCTCTACAGTCAAGCCCGGCAGCAGCTCTACTGTCTATACCATTGTATTAACTACATCATAACTTTTTCAGGATACGAACATAGCACTGAAGCAGGGGTTAAGTCTACACCGCACCGGTACCACCATTGCATTCAGTCAATGCAACTACACACTACCCCAGTAATGAAGCTACCAGCAAAAAAGACAAAGAATTCTGCAAGTCATATTATTTGGTCAATTTTATTAGCAATTGGGTCTGCTTTGCTCAATTTAATATTTAAGGACTACAGATGTGTATATATTGCATTATTTTAAGTCTGAAAAATAAATAACTTCTGTTTTGGTTATGATCTCTTGTTTTTCTTACCATTTTTATCCCAACAAATTTCTAAATTAATTGTTTGAAATAACATAGGTACTGTGATTCTTGTAAAAATTACTAATCTTGTAAAACTTAGGACATTTCCTCAGAATAACAACCAAATTTTGTATATACACTGCTACACAGAAGTTTGTCAGTGGTCAGATTTGTGTAACACCTTTTTATTTCAAGTTTTAGGTATGTCAAAGGTTCGTATATGTGGTATTTGTAAAATTATTTAACAAATAAAAGGCATGTCAACAGCAAAGCCCCTTTTCACTGGCAAACTTATGTGTGGATGGATAGGACATGTACATGGTGTTTCATAAATAAAAAAAAGTTTTTGCACTGGTTATTTATGTACTAACACACTTATTTTAGTTCGAAATTACAGCATCTCAATGGCTAAATTATGCAGCACATTACATGCTGTAATAATTTAAGCACACTTCTCTGGTTAAAAATGAAAAGTATGAACCTTCCCAACAGAACGCCATCAATTTTGAGCCTTCAAAAAGCATTCTTAATGGCAACCCTTGTTCTTCCATGGACAGATGTGGAGGTAATTGGTCTCTGGTCTATATTTATCAAGCCAAGGCTGAAGTTATTTACCTGTAAATACAATACATTATTAAGTGAAGTAATTCATCTTTAAGTGGGGTAACTATGTGAAACTGGGAGCTATCAATGCATCCTCGGGGGCAATTGAAGTGAGATTTCTTAAACTCGGGCTAAAAATGTATGGAGTTCGCCAGATAAAATGGGTTTTTACAATCGAGAAGGCCAATTCGACAGACTGTGAACCTCAATTTATAAAAACTTTAAGCATACATTGATTTCTACAACCATTATCATTTTAATATAAACTATAAATATCATTCATGCACTACCTATGAACTATTGTGTAAATTGTGCATTAAAAATCTTAAGAAAGGTACATAATAAGTGACACTACAAATAGGAATATGAATTTAAATACCTCTCTGACTGCCCTCTTCTTCTTTGTCTTTTTGGATGAAACTTTTGATGAAACTTGATGAAGCTATTTGTTATTACAGTGATAATTTGTTACTTCAGCAACATATAGGCTAACAGTTGTTTGTCTGGAGTGTTTGCCTCACACTACAAACCGTTGATATGACCCAGTTGCAAAAATATAGAACACACTCAACCTGCAAAAGAGAAGCATTATTCAATAATGATGTCAAAAAAGTGTTGAAATGAAAATGAAACTTTAATGAACTTTATTGGACTTTAAATGTTCAAGTAGTATAATTTAGGTAATATATTTATGAAATAACAACGCAGTTAACTCGATTTAACAGATTTTGTACTTATTTGTTTGGTGTAACCAGGCGAAAGAAAAATAGTTTCTTCAATATTCATTTCAACAATTTTTTGACAGACTGTACTTCTACACAAACCATTAGGTACCTAATAAAGTGGTAGGTGCTGTTTCAAACTCAGCATGAGCCCTGCAAGTTTCTCGCAAAGAAACATTGACTGATAAGTAAAAACTACGGATTGGAGGTTAGACAAGGGAGCACTAAAGGCAAAAAGACTTTCTGCGCAAAGGTTAACTTCCGCAACATTGCTAGGGCAGTATTGCTTGATGAATTCCACCTCATTAATAGTAATTGGGTCAATTGTTTGCCTAAGTAGACTCCTAGTTCTTAGATCCCTAGCCACAAACCCCCAAATGTAGAATATATACGAAAACACTAAAACTAGGTTCGCTTACCGGTTTATGGATCTCTCTTCATTGAGTTCTTCTTTAAAAAATCCGCCAAGCTAGGAAATAACTTGGGGTACTGCGTCCTCTCGGTTTCTTCTTCAAATTTCCACAAAACCAAATATTTTTGTTCTTAACGTGATCTATTCACTTGAGTTTCACACCGTGAGAGCTAAATGGCGTTCAAACCGAACTGATACCGTGACATCTGTCAAAAAAATGTTTTCCTGCTGCCGATGCAGTAGCTTATTGTATGAAAATCACGGTATCAGTTCGGTTCCGTTTAGTTCAAACTCGAACGCCGTTTTCCTGCTGCCGAATATTAGTTCCGCTACTGTCCGCAAGGGGCGGTTATCAGATTCCATACAAAACCGCGTTACGTTCAAACTAAACGTAACCGTAATTTTTTCATGCTAAGACTACAGCTAATATCCTTTGAGAAAGCCTTAATGAGCAAAGAAGATAGCACAAATCCTGAAGAAGTATTAGTCGTGAAAACAGAGAAGTTCAAGAAGAAAACTAAAGTTTTTAACTGCAACTACTGTGGTGAAGTTGGGCACCGAGTACGAAAATGCCTAAAGTGGATAAGAGATGTTCGACCACCGAAGCAGTCAACAAGTACAAATGTTAATCTGACCGTGTTAGCCCTTGAAGACAAGCTGCCCATTGATAAAACAAATTGGTACGTCGATAATGGTGCGACAACCCACGTGACAAATAGAGGCGACTTTTTTGAGAGCTTTGAGCACTTCAAAGGATCACAAACAGATGAACAAGGTGCCATAAATGATAATTTTGAAATGGATCAAGGTAATTCAGAGGTTGAGTCTGCTCACTCTGAGGAGGAAAATGGTGAGCGAATCGAAGAGCACGAAGAGCCTGCTGAAGATATTGATTTGTCTGAAAATGATATCGAAAGAGAAGGCCAAATGACTCTGCGAAATAGAGCTACTCTTTTACCCCCAAGCCGGTTCAAAGATTACATCATGGCGGCAGAAGGGCACATGATGACTGAACCGAAAACCTTCAAAGAGGCAATGTCTTGTAAGGACAGTGAGAAATGGCAAGAAGCCATTAATAGTGAGATTTCTTCGCTGAAAGATAACAAAACTTGGGAGTTAGTGGAACTACCGAAAGATCGAAAAGCCATTCCTTGTAAGTGGATATTCAAATTAAAGACAAACCCTGATGGTACAATTGATAAGTACAAGGCACGGCTAGTCATAAAGGGGTATTCACAAAAGAAGGAAATGAAACTTTCAGTCCTGTGGCTAGGAGCAGCACTATTAGAGCAGTTCTGAGCGTTGCTGCTAAGTAGAAGCTTAAGCTAGCACAGTTCGACGTCTCTACTGCCTTCTTGTATGGCACGTTGGATGAAGAAATCTACATGAGGCCGCCAGAAGGTTATACCACTGATAAAAAGCTTGTATTCAAGTTAAAGAAAAGCCTATACGGGCTGAAGGAAGCACCCCTCTGTTGGAACAGATGCATAACCGACTACATTGCCAAGATCGGTTTTATGCAGAGTCAGTCTGATCCTTGCCTCTTTGTAAGAAAGCGAGGTATTAACAAAATAATCCTTGCATTATACGTCGACGATGGACTGATTGCATCAACGAACGAAAGAGAGGGAAAGCGTTTCCTAGAGGAAATGAGAGTGCGCTTCAAGATAACTGAGAAACCGGCAAGTTACTTTCTTGGGATGGAGATTAAAAGATACTCCGATGGATCCATTCTGCTTCATCAGAAGGCGTACACAGCATGCGTCTTAGAGAGGTTTGGCATGGACAAATGCAAACCAGTTGTGACACCGATTCTGAAAGCAGTTGACGTGAAAGAATATGGAGATACTACGTCATCCTTTCCATATCGACAAGCGGTCGGTGCTCTTGCATATCTGATGACAGGCAAAAGGCCAGACATAGCCTTTGCAGTCAGTGTTGCATCGCGTAACTTAGATAATCCTTCGAAAGAAGACGTCTTAACCGTCAAGAGGATTATGCGTTACCTTAAAGGGACGATTGATAACGGAATCGTCTACAAACCAGTTAAGGATCTCAACCTAGAATGCTACAGTGATGCTGATCACGGTGGTGATTTAAAGACTGGAAGATCGACCACAGGCATTTTATGCATGTATGCTGGGGGTGCAATAGCTTGGAATAGCAAAAGACAAAGTGTTGTCGCTATATCCTCCACAGAAGCTGAAATAATCGCTGCAAGTGAAACTGCTAGGGAAATCATTTGGTTGAGAAGAATATTGAAAGACATTACAGGTGAAGAATGTCCAGCATGTCTTTGTGTGGATAACGAATCTGATATCAAGTTGGCAAAGAATCCACCAGAGTTCCATCAAAGAACTAAGCACATAAGACTTCGTTCGTTCTTCATAAGAGAATGTATTCAGGATGGAAGCATAACCATCTGCCATGTGCCAGGAGCCAGGCAGATTGCAGACATGCTCACCAAACCACTTTATGGGCCCAGAACAGAAATGCTGAAGAAGATGGCAGGCATCACAAACAGAGGTGGATGTTGAGACTAATCTATGATTGTTGTCTTTGTACTGCCCGCCAAGTGTCAAGCGTGTGACAATACGAAAGTAAAATTGGTGTGGTCATCACAACTAAATAAAAATCTGCTTAGCATCCAAAGCCGTTGAATCTTTTCGTTAATACTTCCCGTTCTCAACTTTAACACAAACGAACATTAAAGTTAACATAACACATACAGTCAAACTTTACACATAATATTACATTACATACATACATAATATACCCACGCCTGTCCCCCAAAGGGGTACGCAGAGACTACAGATTTCCATCTGCCACGGCCCTGGCACACCTCTTTTGCTTCTACATCCATCAATCAAGTCCTACAAACACTTCTATTCCAGTTACTTTTTGCTTATTCTTTCTTTAGTATGTCTGTCGCCTATTTTTATACATTATAAAATTGCCGCGTGATGCGCCCCGTTCTACCAAAATATTGATATCTCCTCAAATTGTATAATGTTGCATTGAATTTGATGTATTTTGTATTCACCATAAAATTTTCTTCTTATTTGTTAAGATGATTGCTACCAAACGTTCCTTCCTATCAATATAAACTAACATACCTTTAAACTCAATGTTTCCATTACACTGCACAATTTAAATATTTTCCTATTTGGATTTTTTCGTATTTCTTTCTTACTGGATTTTTATCATGCAGGCCAACAAGGCTAACAAAAGCAATTCGCAAAACAAAACGACGACGACGCCGCCGCACCAATTTTACAATATTTTTCAATATTTTTGCAAAAAAAACAGCAGCAAATAATTGTACAGAAATACGCAGGTTTTTAGAGGTAAACTAGTTTTTATTAATTAAATTGTAGAGTACATTTGTCAGCCATATCAATCAAAAATTGTTCTCAAAGACAATATAGTTTGGTTATCTATGTTATTATTCTAATTCATCCTCAACATCCTCTCCTAATTTTCTAAATTATACACATCTATATTTCTTTAATCTATGTACTTATGACAAAGCAATGGAAATTGAGTCATGTCTACAGTTTTCGTAATCTTTGAATTTAACTATAACATAACCAAGTCTTCCTGCACTATTACGTAAATCTATAATATAATACCTATAACAATATTTTAGGACATTACTTCAAGTCGTCAATATTGCTAAAATATTAAATCAACAAAATATTAAATTAAATTGTTAACTTCTACTTTCCAAAAAAATACTATTTGGAAATAAGAGATTCCTTATGTTTTAAGAACTTGATATTGTTTAAAGATTTGGTCAGCACATCAGCAGTTTGAGTATCAGTGGGACAATATTTTATCGAGATCTCGTTATTACAATACAGCTCATGAATGTAATGAAACCGTACATCTATATGTTTAGAATGTTTGTTAAAGATACCTGTTTTAATAAGTTGAATAGCGCTCTGGTTATCCACGTTAAACAAAACGTTTATTTTAACATTAAGATCAGATAAGAGGGATTTTAGGAACATCGCCTCCTTACTACACTCGGCGGCAGCAATAAACTCGGCCTCGGTTGAAGATAGGGCCACAACAGGTTGTCTTCTTGAGCACCAGGCCACAGGTCCTTCACCAAGTAAGAGCACATAGCCTGTAGTGCTACGTCTTGTTTCTAAATCTCCTGCATAATCTGAGTCACAGAATGTGTTTAGTTCTATGTCTGAGTTAAACTTATAGAAGAGACCTTCATCTAACGTACCTGCTAGATATTTAAAAATCCTTTTTAAAGCTGCAACATTTTGGTTATTTGGGTTTTCCATATGTTGAATGGCCATACCAACAGCATATGCTATATCTGGTCTAGTTATTGTTGACAAATACAACAAACTCCCAACTGCTTCTCTATATGGGAACTTTATATTTTCTTTTGTGGTCTCTTTTCTTTCTTTGTCATTGATACTGGGAGTTTGCACAGGTTTACAGTTTTCCATATTGTACCTATTTAAGATACTTTTGGTATAAGAAGTTTGAGTCAAATAAATGCCTGTCTCAGTTCGCTTTATTTCCATACCCAAGAACATTGTAGGTTTTTCATAAATCTTAATCTTGAATTTAGTGTCTATGTCTTTTAATATCTTTAGTATCTGTTTTTTATCCTTTCCTATTATTAGACCGTCGTCAACGTAAATAGCTAGAATTACTGACGCGTCTCCATTTTTCAGTACGCATGGCTCTTTCTTTGTTTGAGTGAAACCTAAACTTTTCATTGTTTCAATGAATTTTTCATTCCACCTTTGTGGTGCTTGTTTTAATCCGTACAGCGATTTCTTCAGTTTACGTACTTTTCCTGTTTTTTCTTCAAATCCATGTGGTGCCTTCATGTAAATCTCATTTTCTTCTTTTAACTCACCATTAAGGAAAGCTGTTTTTACATCGAAAGTAATTGTGTTGTAGTTATGAGCAGCTGCTAAAGCTATCAGAGTTTTAAGGGCAGACTGACATGCTACTGGACTAAATATCTCATCAAAATCCATATCATGTTGCTCGCAGCCTCTTACCACCAACCTGGCCTTATAGGTCCCATCTTCTTTCACTCGGAACACCCATTTATTGGTAAGTATTTTATGACCATTTGTTTCTTTCTTATCCACCATTTCCCATACCTTATTTTTCTCCAACGATTTCATTTCTTCCTCTATTGCTTGTTTCCAATTTTCTTTTTCAGGTGATTGCATAGCTTCCTTGAAGGTAAGTAAAACATAATCTTTATATTTATCAGGTATTTTTTTTCTCTGTTAGTTCTTCTTATCTCTTCATTTTCTTGCTCAGTTTCAGATTCAGCGCTATTGTTTTCTTCATTTTCTAAGTCAATATTTATTATTTCCTCCTTTTCAGTATCATTCATAGTTTCTCCTTCTTCTTCAACTTTGTTTTTTACCACCTTGAACGTTCACGATTTTTATGCCTTCTTTAAGGCTTTTTGTATCTTCTAGTTTTATGTCTAAGTTTTTGTTTTTAAATATAACGTCACGCGCTATTACAATTCTTCTTTTTACGCTATCAAATAACCTATATCCATTAGTGTTGTATCCAACCATAATCAGTTTTTCTGTTCTGGAGTCTAATTTCTTTATCGGTTTTAACACCTTTGCAAATGCTTCAGAGCCAAATTCTTGAATATTTGACAGATTAGGTTTTCTACCATTCCAAATTTCAAATGGCGTTCCATTCTGTATCGCTTCACTAGGCAGCCTGTTTATAAGATAGTTAGCACAGTACACAGCTTCACCCCACATCTCTCTGTGCATGTTTGAGTTGAATAACAATGTTCTGACCTTTTCCATTATAGTTCTATTCAGTCGTTCAGCTTTGCCTTTGAGTTGGGGGCTGTATGATACTGTATAATTTATTTTTATCCCCATTTTCTGACACCATGCTTTAAACTCGTTGCTTGTGTATTCGCCACCATTGTCACATCTAAGCGTTGATATTTTCATATCCTTTTCTCTCTCTGTTTCTCGAATGTAATTCTTAAGGCAATCTGAAACTTCGCTTTTGTTCTTGAGCAAATATACTTTAGTAAAATGGCTAAAATCATCAATTACCGTGAGCATGTAGTACTTGCCATCCCATGATTTTATTTCTAAAGGACCACAAACGTCCGAATGAATTATCTCGAGTAACCTTTCTGCTCGTCTACGCTGGGTATTAAATGGCAATCTTGCTTGCTTGGCTTCAATGCATACTTCACAATTTTCCAAGTTTTCTACATCCAAAATTTTTATGCCATCTGCTACTTGAGGCAAAATTTTCAACACACCTTTTCCAGGATGTCCCATCTTTTTATGCCAATCCATGGCTGAACCTTTTTTATGAGTAGACAGTGACGCTTCTTCTTCCTTTTCTTTAGTGAGATCCAGTATGAACAAGCCTGATGCTTCTTTTCTTCCTTTTATGGTCTTTGAACCACTGGATATCTCAACGCTGTCTCCCTTAAAGATGACCTTTCCACCGTTCTCAGTAACTGCTGAAACTGATAACAGATTACGCGATAGATCTGGTACACACAATGTATTCTTTAAGATACACGTTTCTCCCACGAATTCTCCCTGATATGCCGACTGCATCTTTTCATTAGTTTTAGCTACACCTATATTAGTGACCTTAGTTTTTATGTTACACAAAATAGTGCCATCGTTTACCATATGAGCAGTGCAACCTGAATCTACGACAAATTCAAAAGATTTCTCCTCCTCAGTGTTATTATTGATCAAAAAAGCCGTTTTGTCATTTCTGTTTTTATGCTGGTTTTTAAAATAGCAATTTCTTTCTTTGTGGTTAGTTTTTTTACAGATCTTACAACAGTTATTACAATCTTTGGCTAAGTGTCCTACTTTGTTACATGTGAAGCAACTAGAGTTATTAGTATTACCTCTGTTTGATGAAACTTGACCAAAACTTTTACCCTTATCTTGACGACTATTACTTGGTCCCGTTTTATACGCCACGCTAGACTCACAATTATTTTTCCTTTTCTCCTCTTCTTTTAGGAGTCTTACTTTTAGGTGTTTTAAAGTTTTCTCTTCTTTAGATGTCGATTCCCACGCGGTGACAAATCCTTCATAAGAAGTGTCTAAACAAGTGAGCATTTTTGACTCCAACATTTCTTCATCAATATCGAAACCAATTTTTTTCAGTCTGTAAGCAATATTTTCAAGCATAGCCAAATTTTCTGTCATACTCTGGTCTTTGTTGAATTTGAGATTGAAAAAATCTTGCATCAAAGCACTTTTTCGTCTATTTTCCGATCCATCAAACAGTTCACATAATTTTGTGTACATTTCCTGTGAACTAGTGCAGTTAAAAAGCTGAACTAATAATGTTTTATGAACAGTCTTCAAAATAATAGATTGTGTCTGTGCATCTCTTTTTATGAACGAAGTCGTTCCGTCATCTTTTTTCCTTCTTTATTTTCTTTCTTTGTTTCTATCCCGTCTACAATATCCCACAAATTTTTGGCTTGAAACAATATTTTAGTTTGGAACTTCCACAATTGGTAAGATTCCACATCACGCAGGATTTCAATGTTCCTTACTTCGTCCGACGCAGCCATTTTTTTATGCAACCAACAATTTCCTTCGTTGTTGCGGAAAAACTCGTTTTTATGCCGAACACCACGGAACTCTTATTTTATTGCCTGAAATAGGCTACAGAAGTATAAGGGGCATGAGGCCCATAACCTGTACAGAAATACGCAGGTTTTTAGAGGTAAACTAGTTTTTATTAATTAAATTGTAGAGTACATTTGTCAGCCATATCAATCAAAAATTGTTCTCAAAGACAATATAGTTTGGTTATCTATGTTATTATTCTAATTCATCCTCAACAATAATGACGTCTACTTTTTTGTTTTATCCCTTTGGATTTTAAACGATCTTGTAGTGAATTTCATCAGCTTTCCGACGGTGGTACACACTTCCATACAAAACCAAGAACAAACGTTGGAATAGGATATTATATTAATTAGTCGAGTCAAGCAAGATCATGGGAAAGTTCCACGACAACAATATGGGATGTTTGTATGACAGGATTTTATTAATAACTAGATGTGATGTGATGTAAGTGAACCCGGCTTCACCTGGATGGTGATTTAAAATGATTTATGTATAATACATCAATATTTTTTACTAAATGAATACAGAGCCTAGCAAATGTAGTATAACCCGGTCCCAGTATCTGTGCACCTCGCTGGAATGTGGCGCCTCTCCCGCTTCCCCTGTCACCTCACCGCGCACTCCCCGGTGCGACACTACGGTTAGCATCTTCGTTGCCGCTACACGTCCCGAGAATTTTGATATTTTCGCTTTATTGTTGTTTTGTTTTTTAATGTTTATTGTTAAGTTTAGACTGTTTACTGTTAAGTTTGGACTGGTTTGGTTGTTATTAAAATTGTTGTAAAAGATGCGATTAAGTCAATTACGCCAGCTGACTGGAAAAAAGAAGTGAATCACGTGGAGAGACTACAGCGAGAATACTGGGAAAAGGATCATCTAGCAGATGACAACATCACACAACTTTTAATATCACTAGGGGAAGACAGTTCGGCGAGTTCAGAAAGTGAGAGTGAGGAAGATACAATGTCAGGCATAGAGTCAATAATTTATAGTGACTGAGTTTAATAATAAATGTTTTTGTAATCAAAATTATTGTTTTTTAATAACGAACCCTTCATCAATAATAAATTGATTTGAAAAGGTTAGTAAATTTTTTTTACCTCCACATTTCTCGAAAAAACTTTTTTTCACACCGTACCCAGACCGCCGATATGACGTCACGAGGTCAGGTGCACAGATATTGTGACCGGGTTGTAAGACATCTGTAGCCACTTCTGAGAAAGTTGTCTGTTAACAGGTCGTTTTTATTATAATATCATACAATATATATATTATATATATAAGGTTAATTACTATGATAATTAGAAGAACAAAATGCGTTTTTTTAGGCTCTGCCTCCGCTACCGGAGCCGACAATCATGAATTAATGGGATGGGTGCCAGAGGCGAATGATTCAACATCTGAAGTGACGAATCAAACGAATTTATACAACTTAATCACGCACGTGAAAAACGCAGGTGGCAGCTATCCCAAATCTCGGCTCTGGCACCCAACCGAAGTACCGGATCTGGCAGCTGAGGCACTTCTTTAAATTTAATTGATGGTCGTTTAGTAATTTGGTTTGGTGCTGTTAGTTTTAGGACAGATCAACCTACTATTTGATCTGCAAATCTTCGGTAAATGCCAAATTAATAGGTAATTTGTGTTTATTTTACATCAATATTAACTTACCATTTGAGCGTCATCTATAGTCATGCACTGTTCCATATTCAAAGTCATTTTCTAAGATATAATTGGGCACCAAACGTCTGTAACAATAAAAAAGAAATCTCTTAGCAAATTAAAATACCCTAAGTATTTCAGTTTTCAAGTTCACATTACACGGCTGCATCTTCGACAGCATGGAATTAATAAGTATAGTTTTTACTATCTACGAGCGCACGTGATCATTATTTGTAGTTGTAAACGTAAATACATAATTGCGTTAGTGTGTGTACCCGACGGAGCGGTCAGTAGCGAGCGAGCCATCGTTCGAGTCATTTGTGCATAGTATTTTCACGCTGCTAATGTGCATGAAGTACCATCAGCATGTCAAATCACACGGGTGAAGGAAAACGCAAAGTAATTCATAGCGAGGTAAGATTTTTTATTCATTTTAAAACTTATTAAAGGTAATTTTCTAGTTCGATAAAGTCCGGTTTGTGGATCGCGTTTGATATTTAAATAATTTTCTCGAGAAAAGATATCGTGTCAAAATTTTTTTAAAACAAATGTTAAATAACTATCAATTAAAAATAGTTATTTATTATTTTCAGGGACGCGCCATTATTGCTCGAGTGTATCACTTTCTTCAAGACGAGTATAATTTTATGAAAGCAAACAATGTGGATAATTGTGATTTAAGTCCTTTGGCTAATATACGGAAACGTACTGCTGAAGCTACAGGAGTCAGTGAACGCACTGTAAGTACAATTTTAAAAGAAGAAAAAGAGCTGCCACCTTCTTCTGCAGGTTTTACCTCACCTATGAAAAAACGACGTAAGAGAAATAATAAATTTGATTTAGACAACATGAACCTTGAAATTATTCGTACTACTGTGCAAAATTTTCATATTGTAAGAGCCGTAAAATTTCAAAAAAAACTAAAAACTTAAAAACCAATAATCTAAGGCCTCCGGTGTCTAAGGGTTTATAAGATCAAAATCTTTGTAAATTACTTTAGTATAAGTAATATTGGTCAAGAGATTGGTCGAATTACAACACCACAAGAATAATACTATTTATGATATCTATGTCAATTGCCAATCACTCATTGACTCATACATAATTAAATTACATTTCTTTTTGTTTTAGTTCGTGTGGCGCGTGTTTGAACTTAGGAAAAAATCGAAATCAATAAAAATAATCGATTTTAAAATCGATTATTATTCCATGATTCTATGTAAAGAAATTAGCATTCCAAATCACTTTTCAAGATTAAAATATTGCTCACTCTCAGACAAAAGTAGCTCGATGCTGGTTCCAAAACATCTACTTTTAGGTTTTGGAACCAGCATCGAGCTACTTTTGTCTGACAGCGAGCAATATTTTAATCTTGAAAAAGTGATATGGAACGCTACCTTAATTTTGAAACAGAGTGCTACACGGCCAAATTCAAAATATCATTTAGAACTTTGGAATCTATAGACATCTTACAAATTAATCAGCACACTAGCGCCTTCAATTTATGTGCTACTTCTTTTTAATATAGTCGGATTATACGCTGTAATGTCACTCACACACAGGGTTGGATTTTGTACTATAACTATAGTATTTATACTATAATTTCATGCATCGTACTATATACTATCCATATCTAGGGATAGTACAACAAAATACTATAATTTCAGAACAGAGTCTATAATTGTCTTTTGGTCGAGAATTCCCATGAACCTTTTCTTTCGATACTCCACTTGTTCATACATTATTTTTGCAAATTGCGCTTTATTTTATAATGAATAGAGTTTATAATACTGTGACTTATTTATTATTCTGTTTGTACGAGTGTGCATTGAAGTCGTTTGAAGTAGTGTGTAAGTGAACTCTTTTTAGAAAGAATATTCAGCAAAGTCAACCAAACGAAGACTAAAATAAGAACAAACTGGCAACACAATCTATAGACGCCATTTTGTTGTCTTGTGACGCTATTAAAGTCGGTAGCAAAAGTGGGAATTGTACCCTAGTGAGGATATGCTAACGAGATTAAATTCTCAGCAGCTTGAATCTAATATGCAAGAGCTAATAGACTTAGAAGAGTAAATTTTTCATGTTAATTTTAAATATTTGAACTATTGTTACATTAGTAATAAAAAGTACTATAATTTTGTACAAAATACTATCCTTTTTGTATTTTTGTGCTATCTTTTTCAACGCACCTAAATCCAACCCTGCTCACACATTCATTGATGTTTGGTTTGGTTTTGTGTGTTGTTTGTGGCTAAATTAATTTTATTTCAAAAAAAATCTGTTGTTTACTGCGAATATACTACTTAAAGAAAGGCAAGTGTCCCCTTTAATATACGAATACTTTATTTTCAATCGAATCAAAGGAAATACTCCTATTTACAAAACCTAACCTACAAAAAAGGTAGGGGCCGTATTTCATTCTCATCTCTCCCTCAACACAACTTCTCATTTTTTTCTAAACTCACAAATAACATTAATCTCTTATGTACCGTGCTTTTTCAGAACAAACGTGAAGAAATATGATTATCCCCGTACGGTGTTTTACTTGTGGCAAAGTGATAGGTAACAAATGGGAAGCGTACCTCGGGCTTCTACAGGCCGAGTACACTGAAGGGTAAGCTAGATTAAACCATAGCGAGATAGAAAAGTATACATAATAACCCACAGCTTAGCCTGGTCACTTATTTACACTGTAACACAAGGTTAAGGCTTTAGAGACGCTAAACTAGCCACATCTGTGGTCTTGTGTTTTGAACATCTCCACAATTAACCAGAGGCCACAGGTCCTAATCCTGTAGGAACATTTGTGTTTGGTCTGCATGCTTTAGAAGGCTTTTAAACTGAATCCGTAAGTATTTGTGTTAGAAGGGTGATAGAACTCACCACCTATCATGCTGGGATGTAATGATCGTTGGTGAAACGTGGGTGTAGACTGAGTCTTGCATGAATATTAAAAAACAGATATGACTCACTTTTTTAACTGTGCAAGGAGGCACAGGTCGAGCTTTCGATGAGATTATGACTCATCATCATCAGAACTCTTCGGGAGTACTTTTGACTGAGTTACTCGACTGACCACCCTGCGAAAGTACATCCAAAGAGTCCTGATAATGATGAGACATAATCTCATTGAAAGCTCGACCTTTTAAATCAAATTTTTAAGAGACTTTCACTTCAGTGCATACTTGGAAATACCTCTAACACTTCAGAAATTCATGCTGTAACATTGTTAATTTTTAGGGATCCATACCTCATAATGAAAAACGAACCCTTATCACTTTGCTATCGGTCTGCTAAGACACTTTTCCTCGGGTTGCGTTAGAGATATCACTAATAATTCCCACAGGAGTCTGCGGCCACATGGTGCTGTCAAAAAATCTGAGGTCTTATTGTCTAACTTCAACATCTACAGTACGTGAACCTATACAGTATGTGTTTTTATACTTGACCCAAAATTACCAGTCGCTAGGAACTATTGTCTCAACAACAATGTATAGGTAACATGTCTTTAGCACTGGTTTGGCTTGGGTATCTGACACACTTAATTAAACTCTTAACTGTCTAGCAATAGAGGTGATTTTGAAGAGCCTTTGTATCTTGAGCCTGGTTTTGGTGGTTCAAATAAAAAAACACATTCTATAAGTTACTTCAAATTGACTTAGAAAGTTGAAATTCTGTTCACAAGCAGGTCTTATTGCACAGATTTAAGAAAAAAACAAAAATTACCAATATTTAATAATTCAAGGAGATATTTATGCCCAATCTAATCAGACACCTTGAATACATAAAATGTAATTGAACAAGTGAGCGAAGCGAGCGAGTTCTCCAAGTCTACTAGAAAAATCCGGCGTATGTATGTATGAATGTTTGTTCGACGATAACTCAAGTATCGTTGCTTGGAATGTTATGAAATTTGGCAGACGAGTAAATAAGGCAAAAAGAATTTTTAAGTTCAAAGATGAGCCAAATCGGTCAAGCGTGAGTTCACAGTTCAGAGCGAACTACTAATGTATCGTAAGTGTCAAGTTAAGTTGACAACCATAACTGCAAGGAAATTGTTTTAAACGGTATGTACAGAACCCTCAGGGCACAAGTACTGCACTACTTGCACTTGACCAGTTTTTATTAAACGAGCGAGTGAGTTTTTCGAGTCTACTAGACTCTCTGGCATTTGTATGAATGTTTGTTCGACGATAACTAGAGATTGATCGGAATGTCATGAAATTTGGCAGGTGAGTTACTAAGGCAAAAAGAATTTTTAAGTTCATGAGCCAGATCGGTCATGCGCGAATCGGGCAAGCGCGAGTTCACAGTTCGGGGCAAACTACTAGTATATTTTATTGTCACAACATTAGTGCTATCCTAGTAGCACATTGTCAAATGGATTGATTTTGTCACCCAGACTTTACAGTTTCGTTGGGGTATTCGTAAGAAGGCAGATTTTTATTTTTTTCAATGTCTTATTAATTGCAAAAGCATGGGCACACTCAAGTCAGCAAGTATTTATAAAGAATGACAGCATGTAAAAACTTAGTCATGGTGCAGTTAATGATCCGAAGCACAAACTGAATTAATAGAGACATAGTGAAATTATTGAACATAACTGGAAGTTAGATTTTAGTCTCATTTTATATGTCCATTATTGGTGAAACAAATCCCGTACATTTTTATAATGAGATTAAAAAATATTAAGGGTGTATTATAATACCTCACTTCGCTTCGCATGATCCTGTTTTATACCAACAAATACTGCAACAATCACTCTGAAATTAATGTATGATAAAGTTGAGGACTAATGCTATGTCAACACAATGGTGAAAACTTGATTCCATTGAATTTTCTTGATAGAAAAAAATTACAAAGTTACCTCCAAACCGTACAATAAACCGATAGCATTCAATGAATACTTGAAATTGGATCTGAAACTTTCATAATATAACTGATATTAGTACAAAGCAGCTGCAGACTGTTCCATAAAAATGAAAAAACCATCAGTGTAGCCCCGATTTCAAAATAACTGATGTTATTGCGTTTGCGGCATCTGATTAGAGTAGGATAGACAGTTAAAAAACAGAAGCATTAGAGCAGGACTGCTAATTGTGGTATTATGGGCCCTTAAGAGGCAGCTCACATTTTCATGCAAAAATCTGATACTTCAATTTTAATTTACCATCTTATGAAAAAAAATTATTGTTAAAGGTAGACCAATTTTTCGTATGAATTTTAATGTAAGTATAAAATTTGCGAATACTACTTTTTTGTAGTGATTAATTTTCCACACCTCTTTTACAGAAAAATATTCAAATTGTCAACTTTGGAGAACTAAATATTTCATTCAAATTTGCTGCAAAATATTACCAAAACATCAGACATATAAAGTCAAAACTTCATGTACTATACATTTTATTATTTATTACATTAACTGTGGGAAAAAAGAAATACTTCCATCAATTTTCCCGATTAATGTCACCAGTTTAGCACAACGTTTTGTATTGAATAAAGCATAATTACAATCGAAATTTCATGTCACAATAACATGTCGTCACCTTCTTTACATACAGAAGGCGTATCTCATAAAATCTGAAAATGCGTTTGAGATACAATAAATGATATTTTTGGTCTCTTTTTGTCATTGATGTAACTTTATGGAAGAGCTTGTAGTAAGACTTATAAATAATAGACAAAGCTAAATTTACCATGCAAAGCATAAAATTGTATTACAATACAATCGGGCAATTCAATTCTTTTTTTAACTTTCCTACAAAACTCTAAAAGTGAGATACGCCTGTATATAAAGTGAGCGACTATGTGATTCTCAACCAATCTAATTCTGCAATTTTACTGACAATCCATTCATTCAATTAGACGGTAAAACATAACATCACTCCAAATTCCAAGAAAATTACGATCTACAAAGCCACCCCATACAAAAAGTTGGAATGGCTCTTAACAGCGGTGGAAAGTACAGTGAGATAAACTGACTTTTATGAGACTGTTCAAGAACAGTCTTTATCTTATTGAAAGATCGACATGTGCCTTGAATATATAAAAATAAAAACTGGTCAAGTGCGAGTCAGACTCGCATACCTAGGGTTCCGTGATTCGACAGTTTTGGGAACAGTCAGGAAGAAGGTATTTAAAATCTTGCCCATAACTGGTTATGATAACTAAAAATTGAATTGATTGTACCACAAAAGAGAGACTCAAATATTTTTATACCGTACTCAAAATAAAAGTCGTGGATGCAAAATTTAATTTTGTCATTTTGCTATCGTGAATTTCTCATCCACTATATTTTTTCTGTAATCTTTACGTAATTCCAAATTACCATGATTTTTTTCATATTTTTCGGTTTATTAGTTTCGGAAACAACAACAACAACAACAATACAGCTTTATTTGTACACCAAAAAAAAAGGAAACAAAAAATAATGTAACACTTAATGTAACATATTGGGTAAATACAAACAGGCGGCCTTATCGCTTAAAGCGATCTCTTCCAGACAACCTTTGGGTGGAAGAAACTGGTCAAGAGGATAACTCATATGGTGGTGTACTAAATTTGTGTATAGGTAATATATATATAAATATATTGAAAGATATATAAATGTATATTAATAGATATATACATACATATTGGTAAATATATATTGTTATGAATGGTAATTTACATGCTAATAATAATATATATACTTAGAGAGAAATAATATTTATGTAATCAGAGTGAAAGGTAATGATGTTTGACTAGTCTCTTGAAGACAGGCAGGGAAGAGGCTCTTCTAATAAGTAAAGGAAGATCATTCCACAATCGAACAGCTTGGACTGAGAACGAATTATTAAAGAAAGAAGATGAATGCATCGGCGTGGTAAGAAGCAGATTCTCAGAGGACCGTAAAATGCGGTCATGAGTACCATGAAGATATCGAAACCGAGTTTTAAGGTAAGAGGGAGTTGAAGGATTATTCAACACAGAATACAAGAGAGACAGGATATGAGCATTACGGCGACGACGAATGGGAAGCCAATTTAATCGAGAGCGGAATTTAGATATGTGATCGAATTTACGAAGACCAAAAATAAACCTAATACAGAAATTTTGAAGACGTTCGAGTTTATCAAGCTGAACCTCAGTAACGTCAAGGTAGCAGACATCGGCATAATCGAGAACGGGTAGTAATAGAGAATGTGCAAGCGCAATTTTAGTAGCAGTCGGAAGGAAATTCCGAAGCCTTCTGAAAGATCCTGCTGCCGCAAACAATTTCCTGCATACTTCATTTATTTGTGGATCCCAAGACAAGCAACTATCTAACAGGAGACCTAGGTTTTTCACTTTGCTACTGTATGGAATTAGTGTCCCTTCAAATATAATATCAGGTAGCAGTTGCCAGTCAATCCTGGCTGTGAACCAAGAACTACCCATAATGATAACTTGGGTCTTGTTGGGATTAATTTTTAAGCCATATTTGCTACTCCACATAGATATTCTAGATATATTGGCATTGGTTGTGATTATGGCTTGTGAAAGATCTTCCAATTTGGCTTGCGTGTAGATTTGGAGATCATCTGCGTAAAGGTGGTAGGAAGAAGATATAAACTGAGAAATATTATTAATAAAGATAGCGAAAAGTAGAGGAGATAAGACGCCACCTTGAGGAACGCCGGCAGTAGTGTCGCACCAGTCAGAAAAAATATCATCAATGCGGATGCGTTGCCGGATCGGAAAAAAGGAAAATAAGGGGGGACATGCATTTTTTTGTGGTTTTTCAAAGATTTCTCGAAATCAGTGCCAGTAAATATAGTAAAAGTATATATATTTATAATTAGCTCCTTAATATATATAATTTGATACCCATATTGTATTTTTATAAAATATTTTTTCTATTAATTTTACTTTTTTTAAATATTTCTTCGTTATCAACTTTTTTTTAATCGCTGTATTTTTCCTGTAATTGGCCGTTATGACCTATAATCGTCATTTTTTTCATATTTTTCGGTTTACCAGATTCGGAAATAAGGGGGAGGGACATGCATTTTTTTGGGGCTTTTCAAACATATCTCGAAATGGGTGGTTAAAAGTATATTTTTTTACAATCAGCTCTTTAATATCTACAATTTGATACCCATATTGTATTTTTAAAAATTTATTTTTTATTTTTCTCACTTTTCTATTGGAAATATATTGAACAATTTCATTTTTTTTTGTACCGGTTTATGTAGGCAGGTGAATGCTATTTTTTGGAAAATTTCAAGTCTTTATTTTTAACAGTGCTAAAGTTATGAGGCTGTGACATACGGACGGACAACGGAGTCTCACCATAAAGGTTCCTTTTGTACCTTTTAAGTACTACGGAACCCTAAAAAAGTAAGAAAGTGCTTAAAATCACTTTAAACTTCCTTTTTTATCTGTTTGTCTAATATTTATAATATTAATAGTATTGAAAATATACTCGTATTTGAAAACTTAACTGGAAATAAAATAAATCTAATCTGGCTATTGCAAGCCTACCAAATATTAGTTTTTTTTATTATCAGTATTTTTTGTATGTAAATGACTGCAATTAATTAGTTAAAAGGTGGTTTTTTGAATATACAGAGGTCACAACTTAATTAATTAACGAACTAGTTGCTAATTTAACAGAAATACATTTATTTCCAACTAGCTTTTGCTCGCGGCTCCGCCCGCGTTTATTCAATCTTTGCCTCGTTTTCGCCTTGGGCGCTATTTTATGAACACTCCTTATAGCCTACGTGTTGACCAGGGTCATCACGATGAGAATTAAAAAAGTCAAATCCGTTGAGTTCATCTCAAGTTAAAAGCGTTTATTCAATCTTTGCACCGTTTTTGGCTTGGGGATAATTTTATGAACACGCACGTTATGTAGTACATGTCATATTGTAATAAAAAAACAATACAACTCAATGTAATACTGGAAAAAAAAACAAAGAAAAAATTATTCAAAAATATGGTTTGGCTAATTGGCTTACTTACATTTAATAAAATAATACACTTGCAGAAATAAGAAATAAACGTAATGCAATAAGTAAATGCCTAACTCTGCCTCACGTGCTTTAAATATCGGCAAACATCTTGAGTACAGTAGGGGCGGAAGTTGGCGCATGAATTTCGCCCTTCAGTCAGCCAAATAGACACTGCTTATTGTCACTTGTAATTTTTAGGGTTCCATACACGAAGGGCAACACGGATCCTTAATGCTGTCTGTCCGTCCGAGTATACTATGTCACGGGTATCTAGCTTGCAGACGGAATGCGTTACAGACCTGGAATTTGGATATAATGTGTAGAATGTTGACCCAAAACCGAATATTGAATTACAATGGAAATAAAACTGACAAAGGAACCGAAAAAGAATTTTTTTTTCTTCTACATTTGGGGTGTCATCGTCTAACCCTGCGGTCCGAATTAATTGTAAGCTATCAGTTCATTCAAATACATGCCGTCCTTATCGCACTTACAAAAAAAATAGTGTGCTATCTCTGACTCACTCACAGTTTGAGCGATGTAATTCTATTTCGGACCGTACGGTAGAACTAAGGTGACGAACAAGGACACGCGGGGCGTCAAGCGGCGCGGTGCGCGAAGCGGGCTGCCGGAAACACAAACATACACCGATGTATGGAGCGTTTTTGCACGCGTTTGTTTGAATTGTAGTGTCGCATGCGACGGGAGACGCCGCGTAGGACGCGGCGGATGAAGCGACAGGCGACGACGCCGCGATTGACGCGGCGGGTGAAGTAACGAGTTCTGATCTAGCGGTGAATAAGCTACTTTTTAAGTAATAATTATCTTCAAGCAATAGGTATGTCGATAAAGTCGCCCATGATTACAAACATAAATACACACGTTTGCCTGTTGTTACTATTCGAACACGACTGGTAGAATGCAAGAAATAAGAAAGCTGCGGTAGCCGCAACGGGCGCCGCAGTGAACGACGCCGAGTGCGCCGCTGCGGAATTCGCGGCGGATGCAGCGGCGTAAACCGCTATTCCGTATGCCATATGTTTGTTTTTACGCGTCAACTGCGGCTGGCAGCGACACGCGCTGCCTCTCCATAAACGGAGAAAACGCTTGAAGCCACGCAGCCCGTTTCGCGCACCGTGCCGCCTGACGTGACGCCTCTCCTTGAACGTACCCTAAGTAATATCCAAAAATAAAGAAATATGGGGCCATCAAAGTTTTAGACCATTTTTGTTAGAGGGTCTATCTCAAAGACTAAACTAGTTAGGAATTTGGAATTTTCTGTATACTATGTGCAATATACAGTATTTAATCAACAAATACAACACACTTTTAATGTAGGTTTAGGGTTACGTACCCAATACTCGAACAACTTAATTTTCAGTTTTGTTTCATACATTACTGATAAATAAGTAACTAGATAATGATAAGGTTGTAATTATTATTCAAATCACTTGATTTTAATTATTTAAATGGTACAAAACCCTCAGAGCGCGAGTCTTACTCGCACTTGACCGGTCTTTTGTTTTACTTTGTTTGGCATATTCAGCACTGAAATCTTAATTTATTACCTTCTGTCTGACTCAGACGTCCACACCTAAAGTCGCCGTCAATAGAAATTGTGGACTATGTAAACAAACCGTTTTCTCAATTTTTCTCAAGGTTCTGTCACGGAGTCTCACTGAACATAATTCCAAATCATGAAGCATCAAGTCTTACCTGCCATTCACTGTATTTCATCATGAAATATTCAATAATCACCAGTTAATTACGGAAAATCATAGAATCAATAGTCAATTCTGTACTGCGTCGAGATTGCTGTCATATTTTTTTCTCATCGAATCTATACTGTCTTTGAAAATTAGTGATGTACGAATCTATTTGAACATAAACCTATTTTATTCGTGATGCTATTTTATTCCGACATTTTTTTTGACAGCGTTACTTCATAATCTTTGACATAAACATGTCGTGTGTGATTCTATCGAGAGCTGTGTGATCTTCCAGCGTTGTTCTAAAATCTTTTGTGTTTTCGGTATTCTAACGACTTGGCTTCTCTTACTGATTTTATCGTAATAGTATTGGACAATGCCCCATATCATTCGCGTCAAATCGAAAAGGCGCCCAACATTAGTTGGCGGAAGGAGGCTATTCAAAACTGGTTGCGCGAAAAAGAAATCAAATTTCAAGAAACCGAAATCAAAGCGAATCTCATAGCTTAAGTAGACAAGCAAAAATATAAAAAAATGTATGTAGATGAGTTGGCGGCATCGAAAAATGTGACAGTTTTGCGCCTTCCACCATATCATTGCGAGCTTAACCCGATAGAGTTGATATGGGCGCAAGTAAAAGGTTACGTTGGAAGGAACAACAAAACATTCAAAATGGACGATGTGAAGATTTTGTTGGACCAAGATTTGGGGCGGATCGGGCCAGAACAGTGGGCGAAATCTGTAGCTCATGTCCTAAAAGTAGAAGAAAAAATGAAAGAACTGGATGGGATAATAGATACGGCCACCGACGATGTGATGGAACCATTTGTAATTACCGTGGGCGATTTGACTAGCGATTCATCAGAATATTTTAGCGATGAATCAAATAAAGAAAATTAATTAAGCACCTAACATATTTTAAGCACATACTTACCCATCTCTAGATAGTTCACCTATTCATAGACAAAGACAACATGGCGCTTTGTTTACATAGTCCACAATTTCTATTGACGGCGACTTTACATCTGACATTATGTGTTATTTATTAGTGCAGATGTGGTACTTTAACTTATTGGGTCTTTCAACGGTTTTTGTTTTAATATGCTGAGTCAACTACTTATCTGATCAATGTAAAACTTGAACTTAAGTTTATGTTACAAATGAAAAAATTCATGTTTGCTAAGTTTCTTGCCCTTCTTCTTAGCAATACTAATCGAATGGTGCGGATGGTTAGTCATTATGTATATATAATATTTTTATTCCTATATTTCTTTATTTTATGCAGGTTTATAACTTTATTACATTTTAGTAGCCCAACCTTAATATTTTTTGGATGTATTTCCCGTATTTATTTATCAACTTGTTTGTTCCTTGCATCATTTATATATAATATTTTTATTCCTAGATTTCTCTATTTTATGTAGGTGTATAATTAAATTTTTGTAGCCCAACCCAAATATTTTTTGTACATATTGACATTCTATTCTGTATTATTACTTTTTATTAAATACTAACTTTTGTCATTTGTAAACTTTCTTATTAATTTAGTTTTTAATTAGACAAGTCAACATCGACTATTTTATTTTCTTTCAAGTTGGTACGGGTACTATGAGGAGTACCATGGTACTGGCTGAAAACCAGCGTTGGAGAATAATCTCCAACATTTACTGAGCCAGGGCCAGTTTAATATTTTACAGTGCATGCGACAACATTTGTATATTATTTTGATTTGTTTAAATATTGTTTATATTTGTGTTTTCTTTGTTTCTTGTAATGTTTTTTTTTAAACTGTCTCGTTTCATGTACTGTATATATTAATAAACGTTTTTCTTCTTCTTCTTCTTCTTCTATGTATTTCCCTTATTAGTATATACATATCATTTTTTTATTCTAAAGATATTTATTGTAAAGATTAACTTTGACTTATAGAAAGTATACTTTATGTATCTATTTTACAAAATAAATATTTAGATTTGATTTGATTGATTGACACGTGTTTTTTCAGACCTTGGTCTTTCAGGTCGGTTACCTAATTGGACACATTTCGCTCGATAGATTTTATTTTTGAAAATGATGCCTTTTTAAGTTATTATTTCATTTTATGTCTAAACGGCTTGAGTTTTATGTCTGAAATTACTGCTATAACAAGAAAAAATGGTTTATTTTCCGATGTCAGGTGGAAAAACTCCTACATCAAATACTTTTTTGTAAAATCCAGGAAAACCTCCAAAATCCACTGCTTGCGTGCCTCCAGCGCGCGAAAGGAGCATTCTAATGTAGACTTTCTGACAACATACTGAAGTTCAAAATCGCTCAGTAAGATTATTGTGCACCAGGAGTAAAGCCTTTAGGTGAAATAGTTGGTAAAAAATGAGATTTTAAAACAGTAGAACTCCCATGTCTTCTACAACAGATAGGGTTCTAAAAAAACATGTTATAAATGAGGCCTTTTCCAAGACGATAGCGTAGCCCAAAACGTGATAGACAAAAATTCGCTGCATCGAAAAAAAATTGCAAAGTAAAGGCTGTCTTACATTTCGACGAATTAAGTAAAATAACAATAAATACGGTTTTAAACATATAAACCTATTATCCAAAACATGGAATAGCGTTTTTTTTTAAAGCGCTGCCGTATGAATTTATATAAAACTAGCTTTGGCCCGCGGCTCCGCCCGCGTGTTATTCGGTTTAAGACATGCTCTTTCGGGGATGAGAAAAAGCCTATGTGTTAAGTTAGGGTATTAGCATTCTAAATTTCATCCAAATCCGTTCAGCCGTTTCAGCGTGAAAGAATAACAAACATACACACACACCCACACAAACATTCGCATTTATATTATTAGTGTGATTTTATTCACAAAAAATAGCTCGATCCAACCTTTTCTTGATTCACCGCACTACTCGGACGTGCACTCTTTGGATATGTTTGTCTCTTTCGTTGTACGATGGACATATTGCGCCTTAACCACAAAGTCGATAAATAAATCGATTGATCAACATGCCATTGTCAGAAAAAGCATGGTTGGTAAGAAATCATACAATGATTTAATGAGTATTAATAATATAATTATTATAATAACATACCATGTGCATTCTTCATCCATGATATTTTTATGACCTTATACATATTAGTCATATTACATTATTTTCAGACGAAACAAAGTAATGATTTTTTTAATTTGACTTGTAAAAATTTAAATAAATGGTATATTTTTAAATATGTAACCAGTTAAGGCTGCTCTATCATCTAAACTGCGTTTGAAGACGTCTTTGAATCGTTTTAAACTTTTATTATGATCAATACAAAATTTCGAAATAAATATATGATATTTATTGACTGATTTTAAACTTTTTAAATTCAAAAAGGCCTACGTTAAAACTTATACACACATACGAGCAATTGAAAAATCTAAAATAATTTGACATTGATTAGTGTCAGTTTTTCTTTCACGAAAACCACGTTTTTCCGTGGCACGGCTAGCGGGTTCCTGCGCGGGGCGCGCGGCTGCCTCAGTCGCCTGCCGGCTTTCGTACGGGGAACCTTAGTCGTCTCACGTGCACATATTTTGCGAATTTATTATTTCACTTTGACCATGCCTTAGGGCGGCTTGCACCAAAGTTGCACTAAGTATAGTTTTATTAAACTATACTTAGTACATACTAAACTGGTTTAAATTTAAAACGATTTAAATTTGTCTTGCACCATGTTTTTTTCTCCACGATTTAACTAAACCGAGCTTAGGGAATCATTCGATTTTTCATTCGGTCTCTACGATTCGTTACACACAATTTGACTTGAAAATTATCAGTTCCACAAGTAATATCATAAATTTTTGAGTGAAATGAAATGGATTCATTTTCTGTCTGTTCTGTTGTCATTCTTTCAATTCAACAAACAAACTGAAAACTTGTCAAAAAAAGTCGTTATCGAAAGCCGTGAGTTAGGAGTGTTATTTTCGTCACCAATTTAATTGAATTATTTGATATTATGGAGGGTAAAAAGCGCCAGCGAGCACCGAATTTTACATCAGACGAAAGTATGCTTCTGTGCAGCCTCGTCAAAAAATATAAATACATTATAGAGAACAAAAAGACTGATGGAGCTACAGTAGCAGAAAAACAAAATGCTTGGAAGATGTTGACAGACGAGTACAACGCTAATACAACGTATGTAGCAAGAACCTCAGAAAATTTACTAGCCAGCTACAAAAACCTAAAAACCAAAACCAAAAAAAGCACTCCAATGACAATGATGATCTCAAGTAAGTTCTTTATGTTTGGTTACTACATGGCACTGTAAACATAGCCTCCCAAAAAACTAACCTGATGATTTGTTTCTAGATGTTGATACTAAAGTCCTAAAGGAAAATGTTGTTCAGTCAGTAGCAGTGTACGGACAAGACTGGGAAATGGTCTCCGCTGATTTGAACCTGCCCCCTGAGAAGTGGCAAACTATATTTACCACCATTGCCAAAGAGGCAAAAAAATCAGAGGCAGAATATAAAAAACAAATCAATGGCACAGGTATGTAGCTATACTAATATTATTTTGCCTATTTGTATACCTAGTTATTAACAGACTGTTTTTTTGCTGTACGTACTTGTGTTTACTTGTGTTGTAGTAAAGTAATTAAAATAAATATTTGGGTGTTGTTAATATTTGCTGCCCGATTGCACAAACTTAGCTCTAAAACAACTTAGGCCTAATAAAGTTGTTATTTAACTTGATTAATTGGATTCTTGTCTATTAAATTACTGATTCAGCAACAATGAGCACTTAAAACCAATAATTTAGCAACCAAATAACATCACAATGAGTAACTTCCTATTAATATTATGTAACTTCAAAATTCATACTGGTGTCGATTCGGTGTAACACGAATTAACTTATTTGACAGAATTAAACTTAAATGAAGCATCCTCTCTTTTTCTTTCTGTATCGATAAGACAAGGACAGGACTCTTAAAATGAGGTTTGTCCTGTCAAATACGTTAAGTCGTGTTACACCTAATCGACACCAATGTCAACAAACTATAGAGTGCTAAAAAAAAAAAAATATTACATCAATTAGGTAGCTGAAATAAATTTTGAATGCTCTTAGCCGATGTCAGAGCTTTTGTCACTTGATACTTTTTTGTAATTGTCTGTTCTGTTAATCATAAAAACAATTTAAATTATTTTAATGTTTACAGGTGGAGGGCCACCGCCATCTCCTGATGACGACCCACTTTTAGAAACAGTAAAGTCCTTGATTGGGCCTTCTTTAGAGGGCATGTATACTGTTTATGACAGTGATGCTGACTTTATGAAGCAACAACAAGAAATATTGCCAAGCTCCAAGCAGACTGATCCAATTGATGTGTGGTTTGATGGTGTAAAAGAGGAAGCAATTACCCCTCGTCCGAAACAGGGCAAAAGGCTTAACATTATTAAGAAAAAACTTGATCCTGCATTGGAAGTCTCCGAAGCAGGTTAGTTTTATTACTTAGTATTAGGAAATTTAGATCCTTTGGTCTTAGATATGTGTTAAAATACCTTTGAGATATTGCATACCATATTAGACTTTACATTTAACCTAACCATTTTTTTTTGTTTCTTAGATCCCAATCCTATTGATGCAGCAGCAACAAGCAAGAAAACGGCAGCAAATCCCAAGAAAAAAAATGTAATTGATTCTTTTATAAAGTTGTCGGAGTCAAAAAGAGAATTGGTCGAAATACAATTACAAACAGCAAAAGAGCAACTTAGGCACCAAAAATATATTCAAGAAATTGAAGTTGAACAATTATTTAATAAAACTAAATTTGAAAAGGAAAAACAAGAAGCCGAAATGAAATTTTTAAAAGAAAAGTGGGAGTTAGAATTAAGTTTATTAAAAAACAAACAAGCCAATTAAATGGCACTTATTAAACATATAAATTAACATGAAAATAATATTTTTTCTAAAAGTTTTATGCAAAATAAATTACATTTAATTATTTGATGAAGTATTATTGTCCGCTGCTACAAATTTTAATCTTATTTAATGAAATTTCAATTTAAATAAGTCCACAAGAATATGATAAAAGAATCCTTGATAAGCCATTTTTAACTACAACCTTGCAAAGTAGTTATTTATGAGCAAAGTTCTTGCATTGTTTCCAGATTGCGAGCCACGAGGTTGGTCTAGGGGATAGAAATCCGGTTGATAGAGGGTTGTATCACTGTCCTCTGGGGGCATGCAGTCTTTTTGCATAATAGCAATGTTGTATAATACTGCCGTCGCCACTATAATTCCTGGGACCCTGTGTAATTTTAAATTTATGCCTTTTGATAAAATAGGGAATCGTCTCTTCCATACCCCAAAAGCTCTTTCTATTACATTTCTAGTTTTTATTTGAGCTTCTTGGTATAATTTTTCCGCTCTAGTGTTAACATTGTTTTCTGGAAGGGGTGTCTTCATATAGCTTTGTTGTGCGTAGCCACTATCCCCTAAAAGCCATCTGTTATTGTACATACCCTGCAGGCAGTTCCTTTTTTGAGCACAGTTATCCCATATGTTTGCATCATGAGCACACCCATGCCATCGGGCAACAATATCCTGAAATAAAAGGTCGGCAGAGCAGATGGCCTGTGTATTAATAGAAAAATATAATTTTCTATTTCTGTAAATCTCTGCATTGTCACCACCAGGTGATAGAATTTTTATATGAGTGCAATCTATTGCTCCTATTACTCGGGGAAACCTTGCTATATTAAAAAATCCAGACACAACTTTGTTCTGCTCAGTTTCTGATGTTGGCATTTGTATATAGACTGGACGTAGAGAAGCTATTGCATGAGTGACACGGTGGATAATGCGACATGCAGTCGATTCGTGCACTCCTATCACATCACTGCAAGTAGTCAACTGGCTCCCAGTGGCATAGTACCTAAGGGCACATAATAACTGGTTCATAGGAGTTACAGCACGGTTCCTGAAATAAAATAACTTCAGTTATTAGCAATCCAACATACCATAAATATCTACAAAAAAACGTACCCAACTATTACTTATATAATTTGCTAACCTGTCTGTCTCCCATCTGAGTTGGCGCTCTATTTTGTACAACAACATCGTTGTGGTCTCCTTGGTAAGACGAAACCTTTTAATAAATTCATCATCTCGATATGTATTAAAAAAATCTGTTCTTTCTGTAACTCTTCTAGAGAAGTACGGAATGTTAAGGTATTCCACAATTTCTTCATCATCGTCGGAGAAATACATGTTTCCAAATATATAACAATAAATAAACTACCAAATAACCTTTAGCAACAAAATAACCTCAAAGAGAGTTTAAACCGAGATTTACTGCCTTAAATCGAGAGTATTGCCAGTTTAGTTTTGACGTTTCTATAAATCGAGATTTAACACTGAATCGATGTCGTGCAAGACGATAAACCTTGTTTTAGCTTAAATCGGGTTTAAGCTGTATTAAAACTAGTTTTAAGAGGTTGGTCCAAGCCGCCCTTAGTGCTTGTAGCGAAAGAAAAATGCATAAAGAATATTATAAAAATGCTGTGCTAAATGCAAACACATTTGTGTTTAGTCGTAAAATAACCGCTGCAAATCACATTTTTTATGTGAGTACGCCCCAAGAATGCCTCGTGCAAGAAACGCACATATTTTTCGAAATTATTATTTCACTTTGACCGTACCTTAGTGCTTGTAGCGAAAGAAAAATGCATAAAGAATATTAGAAAAATGCTTTGCTAAATGCAAACACATTTGTTTTTAGTCGTAAAATAACCGCTGCAAATCACATTTTTTTTGTGAGTACGCCCCGAGACTGCCTCGTGCAAAAAAATACCTAACACTGGAATGCGAGATTTTGCTTGTGCACCCTTAACGGCTTTTTATTTTTTGTTAAAAACAAAACAAAAGAAAAATATACAGATTTATTTTTTATAACGAAATCTATCGCTTTGGTTACTCTAATTATATTATAATATTATAAGAGTGCATTACAAGATAGAAAATATCAAACCAAAACTGAATAGAGGGAAATATTTTGAAAAAATCCTGGGCCAAGATTTAAACCTGCGACCTCTTGCTTACAACTCAGTATGTGCATTACTAGATGATGTATCATGTAGTTACAGAATTTAGTGTACTGTACAGGTATGGTAGAAAACTTCAACGGTATATGATGAGAGCCTCGGTAGCTCAGTCGGTAGATCACTTGCCTTGTAAGCACTCTAATAATATTTAAAGAAATATGTAATTTAATGCATGAAAAAAAGTTGTCCGCTGACTGGAGGTTGTTTCAAACTCAATTATTATCGAAATAATACATGTTAGAAACTTGTTTTCACTTAGAACATAATACGGGGAAGTAGAACTAAAGATTGACACCCATTTGGAGTTCCTGAGGCTTATAAATAGAAAGTGTCCCGCTGGCTGGAGGTCGCCTGTAAAATCGTGTCCTTCATCCATTTTGACGGAACAAATTAAAAATTTGGTTGGATTCGATAAAATTAATCTGGAACTAATTCCCTCAACTACTAACATCGTCATAGGATATGGGGTGAGTGTAGGCACCCACAAACTGGTTACGGGCAGCGGCGTCACTGGTATAGTAGATTTTTTTTAAATGTCGGAATCCACTTAGAATCTTATCTTACAATGAATAGCATTGTTATCTATTGTTTAGTTCGACCGCTAAATGAGCAGTGCATAACGAAACGCATAAACAAAAAAATATTTTATTTAAATAGCAATTTTACCACCTAAACAAAAAGGCTCAAATTTGAACTCCAAGTCGCCAACGCATTTCAGATTCCATTCCATTCCATTTTTGAAGCGGCAGCCATTTTGTGTGACATTTACAGGATGATTAAGTAATGGCTTTCGGATCTTAATATCGTATACTTCTCTGTGTTTTATTCTGGATATTTCATAAATTTGACCCTGGCCTACGTTTATAGGATTTTGATTGCTTACTATTTGGTTTTTTGTGAAAAGTGTGCTTGATAACGACCCCAGCTGTGTATATGGACTTTGATTTAGCGGGAATAAGAGGTATACAAATTTAATGTAGGTATGTAATTTTAAATGTAACTTCAATAATTACCGTAGATTGCAGTCATAGATTTTTTTTGTATTTGTTGGTACTTACTGGTTTTTATTGGAATTATATAAGTATAAGTAAACATAGTTATTTAATAAACAACAAATGTGTGTTAAATTAAAGTTTCAAAGAGACAAATGAACTTTTTAAAACTTAAATACTGTTTTTCTTAATAACATGCATATAAAATTATGTAAAAATCTTAAATCGTTTCAGCCTGTATCACACCTGTGCCTTGCTGCCGCTTTCAATTTCAAAAAGTACTATCTGGAATGCTTTCCGTTCAATTTTGAGCCTTTTTGTTCAGGCGTTAAAGTTGCTATTAGCATAAAATATTTTGTTGTTTATGCGTTTCCTTGTGCACTGCTAATTAGCGGTGGAACTTAACAATGGAACAGTGCCATTCATTGGAAGATAAGCTCTTAAGCCGATTCCGACATTTAACAAAATTACTACTATACGAGAGTTTCAGCACTGCGCTCACCACATACGTATAATATAGTAGCAGATCTCAGATTAATAATAAACGCATACAGGCGACGCGTTGCAATTTTAGCTCAGTGAACTACGGGCTCTTTTAAATATAAATATTGCTTGTTCCCAAACAAAATATATATTATACTAGAGATTAGTTTAGGAATTAACAAATATGTTCCAAGCATAAGCCAGTCAACAACGACCCATTTTTATACGTTTCTCGTACCATGAAGCCTAAATGTAGCATACTTTTTGCATGGAAACTTGTCACGCTATTTAATCCTTATGTTTATGCTACTTAGTAATAATTATATGTCTGTCTGTGGCGCTCACCAATCTGCCTGCCCAGCGTGTGTGTGTGTGTGTATGGGCATTTCTTCCAAGAGCAAGCCATGAGTGACGAAATCTTGGAGTGGCCTATGTTCAGCAGTGGACGAACCAGGCCGATGGAAAGAATGCCCTGATCTCTAGATTGGGTTTTTTTTTTCGCAATTTTGGGAAACATTTTTAGTTCTGGGGAACTTTGGGGGAAACTAAAAGCTTGGGGAAATTTTTAGGGAAGAAAATTTAGATACTGGGGAAACGGAGGAATTTAGAAAATACAGTTATTTCCACTATGTTCACCCAAAACAGTGTCCAGGGAAAATTTTGGGGAATAAATTTCGAAATAAATGAATAAATGTAGTTAAAATCCGTTTCTAGGATTGTCGGCCCCATCAGTTTTTACTTTTAAATTTTTTATTAAATGTTTGGTGTTTGAAAATTTTAGAAATTATGGTTGAGAACTAAGTTATGATCTTTCATTATAATTATAAACAATGTGAAATTTTATAAATTTTAATATAATAAAGGAATAAATATAACATATATAAGGAAAATTTGCCGAAAATGTATCTTATTGGGGATTTTTTTTGTCTTATTTGGGATTTTTTTGTCTTATTTGGGTAAATTTCAAAAACTCTATCTGGAGACCCTGCCATAAACGCCCAGATAAAACGGCTCGGCCTAGGAAAATGAAATTTGAACTGTAGGTTCCTTGTGTGACGTAAACATCCGCTAAGAAAGAATTTAAGGAAACCCCCACGGGATCGGGAGAAACAGTACCTACCCGAGAACCGGAGCGGGGCGTCCGCTAGTTTGATCAGAAACTTTTATCAAAAGAAGTTGACGTGGCTACCAGGTGTCGTTTTACCCTGCAAAAAAGCGTTTTTCTTGAATATCAAAAGCACGAATGTTATTTAAATCTTATTTACATGATCACAACTATAATTACACCCAATGACACAAGTCCGTACGGCCTATAACTCCAAAGTTAAGGGTCGGGGGGAGCGGGGAGTGGTATTTTTGAACTCAGGAGACACAGTTCTATCATGCAATGGTGCTAACTCCCAAGCCGTTATGCTCGACCTATTAGAGTGCAGTATCTGTTGCACAAGTTGCAGCGTGACGTCTATATCTGCACATCGGTCCGATGCACATTACATGTGCATGTAGCCTAGCAGCAATAGTTTGTTATTCACTCTTGACGTAATCTCAAAATAACGCAACGAACATTTTGGAATAGTAAACGTTATCTGGAGTCTTGTAATTATTAAATCCAAATTGATCAAAATCGCGTTTTATTTTTGATTCATTTCCCCAGAGATAACACGTGAGAATTGTTACTGCTGACGACGCTATGAGGCGTTTACGCGGCGGATTTATATAGTGTTCGGATTTAGTATGGTCGATATGCTCGAAGGAATCTTCGGTCGAGCTGCCCGTAGCGTTTATTCGATACGCTCGCTTTTCTGAGCTCTAAACATTATTTTCTTCAAGTTCTATACATAATCTTAAAAGACTTCGTGTCGGAGTCGTCGCACCATCGAGCTACCGATAAAACCGCGGTGCACGTGACTCTCCAACGCTGCATGGAGCTCGCGGTCACACAATGGAATGAGGTGCAGCGACTGTGCTATCTTTGAAGAAAAAACCATGTATTTTACTCAGGCTTATCGACAGCGGCTTGGCGCCCATCAGCGAACACGTCGCAACATACAAAAGTCCTGCCGTGATTTTGTTTTCAAAGGTGCGCATATAGCAACGGGGCGCGGCGAGAATGTTTAATTAACTACACGATAGACGCAACCTTGGCTGAAATTCAGGTGAATTCCCAATGACATCATTCGGCCTTGCCACACATGGTCATGCCTAGCGACATACCTTTTAGTGATCGTTATCCTCATTACAACGGGTCGATAAGTCAAATAATTATTTGACCTATACCTATGGGTTTAATCGTTTGGCTAACAAGGAAAAATACTTCGGGAATCACGAAATGACGTAGCAACGAACCCGTGCTAGTTTTTATAAAACCGAAGATAAGGTATTTGGGATTATTTGGTTGCTACACAAAAGTAAAGTTTGACAACGCTTTTCGCTAACATAGCGAAACATCTCGCCGTCCGAGGGTCCGAGCAGAACGGTGACGGATAACACACAGCTTTCATAATGTAAATAATGTTTATGCAACATTACACCATCGATGTGTCTCGAGCGTTGCGGCGCATTGATACAGAGTGCATATATCAGACGTTCGTACTTGCGCTTGCTGCTCCGGCACCCTAACGTTATACTATCATTGCTGACATGCTGACTGCTACATGACGACGGTCGTAGTAAACGTAGTAAAGACATGTTCACGTCATACTATCTTACCTATGCAACATACGTGTACGTGTACGATAACTATATACATACACACACATATACACATACAAACGTGGTATGATCTCTACATTCGTCACGAACGTTTCAAGATTAAGGAATGTCTGTAGCAAAGGTCTACGAGCAGGTGAGCTTACGAACGACGTTACGTTACATATAATCTTAAAAGACTTCGTGTCGGAGTCGTCGCACCATCGAGCTACCGATAAAACCGCGGTGCAGGTGACTCTCCAACGCTGCATGGAGCTCCCGGTCACACAATGGAATCAGGTGCGGCGACTGTGCTATCTTTGAAGAAAAAATCATGTATTTTACTCAGGCTTATCGACAGCGGCTTGGAGCCCATCAGCGAATACGTCGCAACATACGAAAGTGCAGTCGAACGTTACACAGCGGGTGCTCGCCTGCGAGGCGCCCGTAAACTCGCCCACGGGCGCCGCAGTGTCGCAGTCATAATTTCTAATTATATCATTACACGCCCACATTCCGCTGAAATTTACTGGGGTTTCCTATTAAGACACTTAGCGTAGCGACACTTCGGGCGCGCCGCACATAATTTTTGTTTATGTGATTCCACGCCCAAGGTACTTGCCGCAACCTTGGCTGAAATTCACTGGAATTCCCCGTTACGACATTGCATGTATTTGCCACATATATTCAGGCGACTTTTATCGATCGTTTCATTTGACGACGGGTCGTTTATAACGAGGAAAAGCACTTTGTGAATCGATAAATGAGGTGCTAACACACCCGTGGAGTTATTATGAAAAACCCAAGATAAAGTATTTGGGTTAATTTCGTTGCTACGGCCACAAAACAAAACTAAAGTATGAAAACGCTTTTCGCTAACATATTTGCTGCTGCTTTCGCCGTCTGAGAGTCCGGCGGGCAAGACGGTGACGGATGACACACAGCTTTATAATGTAAATAAATAAAATGTTCATAAAATGTTCGTACACTAACTAGACACACACACACACACACACACACACACACACACACACACACATATACACATACAAAAAAAAACGTGACATGATCTCTACATTCGTCACGAACGTTTCTAGATTAAGAAAGCCTAGCTAGCCTAGGATCGACGTTACGTTACTAGAAGTCTAAGTTTTGCGCCGTGGGCTTCATGGGCTATGCAACTGTGATTTTCTTACTTTTGTGCAACACCTGCAAGTCTTTTGCAGAGATTTATGTCTAGAACTTATCCAGGAGCAAGCCCGGAGGCTCGCAACCACCGTTTGTAGTGAAAAAATTCAAGTGCATTTTGAGTGAAATGCATCCTAGTGCATCGGGTTAAGATTGCAATGGCAAGATTCTTAGTCACACCTGAAACTGCATTCAGGCATTATAGACCGGACGGATCTGTGTTCCTGGCTGTATGTACCTTAGAGGCAAAGCATGTCAAGTCGCTTATCTATCAAACAAATATCAAAATCAACTCGATGGATGAGGTACACAACACACTTTACCTCTGAGGTGCAACAGATTTATGGATATCATATCAGCTGATACTTTGTCTTCAGCTGTAATAGCAAATTATTTTGCTGTCATAAACAGCACGTATTCCTCAATTAGGTCTTCAGAATCTGAATAGGTTGAATGACGTAGTAGCTATTGCTTAGACGTTTGATAACACCACTTAAACACGTTTGTGACGAGTCACTTTATACTTAAATGCACTATTATTTCTGTTTCTCACATGGGACAAATCTGCATCGTTATAAATTTATAATATAACACATTACTGTATGATTATTGTAGTTAAACTTAAACATCATCGTTAGTTTGATGATTTCCTGCAAACATATTCCAAGGCTACATGAAAAAGAAACTTTGGTAAAATACATACCTAGGTATAAAACTTGTCTTAATTTCTATACTATATCTTAATTGTATACTCAACGTTAACGACCCATTTAAGTAATCAATAAAAACAACATTATAAGTAAAAAAAGAAAGACGAACAAAATAATAGCTTATTTATTAGTGAGCAAGTACTGTGATAGTGAATTGAGCTCCAAGACAGAAGACGCCTATTACTTTTGAAATTGTCACTTTATTTTGTTTTTGTGTGTTTATAGTATATTTTATTCCTCAAAAGACTTCGCTCTACATACATCTAACTTACATAGTTTGTTGAGCCAAGTCTATTTGATGGTTCTCAAATTATAAGTAAACATACAGACAGGCGTTCCATTTTATATTTATACATATTATATCATGCGTGTGAAAACAATTTTAGGCTAATATTTTTTGTATTATTCCGCTTGTTTTTTGTCACAAACCTGTATTTTAATGTTTATAATGTACATATTGTTAAAATATTTAATTATTATTTTAATGACCGATTCTGTGCCCTTGAGGTTCGAATGTCTACACTCTCGAACATTAATCCGGAGCAGGTTCAAATCCCTTAGGGCACATTTGTGTTAGGTCTGCATGCTTTAAAGGGCACAATATTTTTGTTCAACATACAGTGATAACTCACCAGTCACCACCCATTCCCTGGAACGTAGTAGTCGTCGGTAAAACGAACGTTACTTGCGTTTCTGCGTCCCTCTTACAGGCTTTTGACCAACCAAAGCTACTATCATAAAGAAGATTGAATTTGTAAATTTCTTGGAACCGATTTAAAACCCGAGCTTTTGGGATTATAAAATGTCTTGATCATCTTTTTTTTGTTCCAGTGATGCCCTCGATGCCCTTGGTTTAAAGAGATACTGCTGCCGACGCATGCTGCTTGGACACGTGGACTTGATAGAGAAACTCCTCAACTACGCGCCACTGGAGAAATAAATAAATCACCTTACTTTTAGTCATTCGTTTATTTCTACCAACCACGCCTCATGGGTAATGCAGGGGATCACGCTTGGTCCATTTCCTTTCCTCCTATAGAGGTCGGAAACTCAAAACGGCGCTAACAAAAAAACTTGCAAATAGTCCTACTACATTCACAATGTGTAATTATTGCGTAACGAGTTTTTGCCCGTGTTTTTGTAAACATACTTTAACAGCTTTCGTACAGATATATTTTTTCCTTTCACGAATTTATTATACCTATGTAAAGATGTCTTTGATATTTGAAGGGCACAGGAAAAGAAGAGGCTCATCGACAGCATGCCTAATTTGAGAAAAACGTTGTTTAGCAATCGGCAATTTTTTAGGGTTCCGTATCGAAAGGACAAAACAAAGCCCCAATAATGTCATTCTGATGTCCGTCCGTATGTCACGGGTCTCTTTCTTGTAGACGGAATTAACTACAGACCAGCAATTTTGATATATTTTCGGGAAAGTCATGTACAAAGGAGCCGATATTTATTTATCTTACTCTCGCTTGTTGCATGTCATCGTCTAGAGAGCTCATTGAGTAGGGTACAAATATATTTCATATTCTTTTTTAACTTCAAAAACAAAGAAAGTCAAAGCTGTTGTTAGTTTTAGACCATTCTTGTAACGGGATGAAGTAGTTGAGAATTTGGAATTTCTGTACATTATATTATATATAATGATTCGACTGATGCCGGCCCCATAGTGGGCCGAAATATATTTCGAAAATTAATATTTTTTTATTATTAATATAAGTTAAAAGAAACTAAAGGCTTTATATAGCTAAATTATATATATTTATTTCAAATTATATATAATGGTGTTTTTAAACAGCAAATACTGAAAACGTCGATTTATAATGTAGTTTAGGGTTACATACTCGACCAACTTAATTTTGTAGTTTTGTTTCATAAATTTGATAAAGAGTGTAAATTTTGTTCAATTTTTTTAAGTCTTAACCACAGACATACAGACTAAACCTAAGAATTAAATAACGTTGGCAAGTTTCCATACAAAAACCAAGTGACATTTAAGCTACATGGTACGAAGAAACGTATAAAAATGTGTTGTTTTGGCTGGCTTATGCTTTAAACATATTTGTTTATACCTGAACTATTCTCTCGTATATATTTTGTTTGGAAACAAGCAATATTTTGATCTAGAAGGGCCCGTAACTCACTGAGTTAAAATGGCTTCAAGTCAACTCCATGCTTTTATTAGTCATGAATGAATGAATGAATGAATAGACACTTTATTGTACACACGAAATAAAATTAAATAATAAAACGTAAAGAATACACAGTATTGCACAAAGGCGGGCTTATTACTAAGAGCAATTTCTTCCAACCAACCAGTCATGTTTGGTCTGTATCTGTATGTCTGTGGTCTTAACTTATTTGTATGGTACGGAATCCTCAGGGCGCGAGCCCTACTCGCATTAGACCGGTTTTTTGCATGTAATTTTCCCTATAAGATTGTTTTTAGTTGAGAATTGTAACAAATTGATCACATTATTAACAGTTTATATTTTATTTTTTTTATAAAGGTTTACTTATTTAATTCCTTTTTTTATTTGTTTCAAAAATGTCGATGCCCCTTTTCCAGGGCGGCTATTCTGGCACGTGCGGAAAAATTTCTACCTAGTCGGATTTCAGGTGATTTTAAAAGAGATTTTCTTCGGATGTGTATTGTTCTGTTTGAAAACCTATAGTGAGGATTCCTTATACTCCATAATATTTATTAAATGAGGCTTAGTCACTCCACTTAACATCGAATAGCATTTATCATGCTGTAAGCAAAAGTCGAACGACTGATATTGTGAGTGAAAAATTATGACAGAATAGCCATCTTGTTCTCTTAATTTTTCGTTATGCCTTTTTGTTATTGTTTCATTCTTGAATTTGTAATTTACAGTTTAACAATAGGTAGCTACTCAGTATAGATGGCTGTAGATATATTCTTATTCGTACGTCAACTCCACAGATAACTTTTAGTATAATTCATAAATTCAGCATGCATATGAATTAAAAGCAATTGTATTTTAGGTCAAAATATTTTTTGAGAATTATTGCTGCTGTTGTTACATATTGGTATTTTCATTCAAATTAGTATATTGACAGAGCCTGTGTACGATGACACACGAAAAGTCCTTTTCTCATCGTATTTTTCACTGTAAATAAATAAACATACGTTTTTAGGATTAGCGAGTAAGAAGTGTGATAAGTTTAGTACAATAAAGATAAATATTGTAATACACACTCATTTGTTTAGTTTATAAAGATTGACGTCATGCCCTATCAGTGGCGGATTTTAATACTCTCTGAGTAAAGGCTGTTTTTGCCGCATTAGCTCTTCTATTTTATTTTTGCCGCCTTTACTCACCTATTTTCGCAATTCAGAAATTCCGTTGAAATTTCACAATAGAAATGTCGATTCGGTACTTAAATGTAGTAATTAAATGAACTTTATTGTTCACAAACAAAGACTTGTAGTTACCATGAGTTTTGCTTACTATACACGTTACCGTCTGCGTAAAATATTTTATATGAGAAATGCTGGTTCCTGTAGTAAGCCGCTAGGGGCGCTGCACAATTTCTCATATAAATATTTTACGCAGACGTTAACGTGTTAAGCAAAACTCATGGTAGGCCTAATGGTCCCAAAGTTTGCCGCCCTAGGCTCGAGCCACCAAATCCACCACACTGCCTATAATCAACAAATTTTCCTTTATTAATTATTATTAGTTATTTTAATATCTAGAAAATTAGCAGCTGTAGCCCAGTCATATTCCCTACCGGTCGAACAGACTATAATTTAAATGCATACTGTGACCCATTCTTGTGCAGCAAACCTTAAATTTAGAGTTGAAAAACCAAAAATAATACAAGCTCATGAGAAGCTCATTTAACTTTTATCCATCTGCGTTAAAGCATATTTTGCAATGAAAAGTTTTAGGTTATGGCAGCTCTAAATTTAATGCCCCCAAAAAGGGTATGTTGTTGGATTTTATTTAATATAATCGTCACGACATGAATCCTCGAGGGTGTGTCAGAGGTGTTCTGGGTGTGAACTGTGAAATGCAAGTCACAGTCCACACTCTGCACACCCGCGTTTCACCGACGATTATTACGTCCCAACGTGATGGATGGTGAGCCCAATCGCCGTTCTTCGGGCACAAATACACGCTTTTTAGGGCATGCAGGTTTCCTCACGATGTTTTCCTTCACCGCTCAGCAAGTGGTAAGTACTCTGCACATAAATTCCGAAAAACTCATTGTTGCATGACCGGTCGGGGATCGAACCTGGGTCTCAAAGAAGCGTTCTACCCCTGAGCTACCGCCGCTTTTTTTGGATTTTATTGAATCACCTCCATTTCCTTACTTAATTTTTGTTATTTAAGTTTATGATTACCACAAATTATTTCGTTGCCAACTGAGATTACAGACACGCTATGGTTACAAACACAGTTTAGAAGTCTTCTAGGCCTTATTGTAATAAAGATGAAGACCTAAATTGTCTGTTTTACTGCAGATTTATCGTGGCCTTACGCAAATCTCATAAACCCATAATGATTGCAACAAACGGTACAAGGACGACGCCATATGTAGGTTTCGAAACGTAAGTTGGCGGGAAATCTATCTGCGTACGTATTCATCGATGATCTGTTGTAGCCTTAGACTAAATAGTCTAAGGATGTAGCCTCGGCATGAAAACATTACGGTTACGTTTAGTTTGAACGTAACGCGGTTTTGTATGGAATTCTCAAAAGTTCCGCTACTGACCGCTAGGGGCGGTTATCAGATTTCTTACAAAACCGCGTTACGTTCAAAATTACCGTAACCGTAATGTTTTCTTGCTAAACTTAAATACTTTAAAGTACTTTTAAAATTGTATCTTTTTGTTTAATCTGCAACAAATGATAAACGATTTGATAGTTATTTCTATTGTATATACTAACTTTGAAATGGATCAGATGGACCCAGAATAGAAATTCTACAGTCCAAAACATACATAAGGCGACATAGGTAGCAAAAAATGAGATTTTAAAACAGTAGTACTCCCAAACTACTACACATTGGGTTTTGAAAAAAACAACATGATATAAAGGAGGCCTTTTTCAAGACGAGAGCGTAGCCTAAAACGTGATAGAGCATCGAAAAAAATGCAAAGTGAAGGCTGTTTTTTCAGTTCAAAACAGTAGTCCGTTCAAACTAGTAAAGTAAAAATAACAATAATGACTGTTATAAACTATTATCTTAAACATAGAATTGCGTTTTTTTAAACGGTCTTGTGTGAATTTATATTAAATTTTATTCATTAAAAAGCAGCATTATCCAACCTTTTCTTAATTCGCCGCGCTACTCGGACGCGCTTCTTTTCAAATATGTTTATCTCTTTCGTTATGCGATGGTCCTATTACGCCTTTAGTAAAATAAAATATATACTTTTTTTTCAATTTATGTTGTTTTACGTATTAGGGACCCAAATTGAATCAATATATCAAAATAAAACTTTCTTTATAAACTCATTTTTTCAGCCTGTTTCATCCACTGCTGGACATAGGCCTTTCCAGGATTTCGCCACTCTTGGCGGTCCACCTGGGAGAAATGCCCATACTCACACACGCTGGGCAGGCGGGTTGGTGAGCGCGGTGCCGAAACCCTTGCACCAGTGACGCCGCTGCCCGTCACCAGTCTGTTTTTCATTATTATTTTTCACCTACCTAAATATGAAGGAAATACAATACATATGTATGGAAAATAAAAACTCAAATTTACTGCACTGTGTTTTGGAGTGCAGAATAAATGCATAAACGCAGCAGTACGCGGAAACAAGCTATCAGTGACCATGGAGATATTTGCAAATACAAAGTGAGACTACAAAATCCGATAGTTTATAATTTCACTAAGTTTGGTTAGTTTATAAACAACCGTTAAAAAAACCGTGCAATTATAAACTATCTTCTCTATCTCTTGTTTAGATTTTCCCCATGCTGCCCCATCTCAACCCGCTACCCTGTATTGTATATAAGGTGAATTTTATTTATTTAAGGTGACTTTAATTTATGCAGCCAAATTCTTACTAAAGACTCGGTAAATGCTCAGTAATAAGGTTCGATAACCATTTTTGTGAAATTCATAAAATTATTCTTTTCGTGTTCCTTACAAACGCAAACCCAGCCCCGAGTCAATTACTATGGGACGTCAAGATCTTATTTTGCGAAATTAGCAAAAAGTGTTATCGATCCTTGTTACTGATCACTTACTAAGCATCCAGTATGAGTTTGGCTGAATAAATTAAAGTCACCTTATATACTCCGTATGAAGCAGTATCAAGGTTCGGTGACCCTTTTTGGGAAATTCGAAAATTATTAGAGATCAATATTGTAATCAAAATCAAAATGTTTATTTTGTAAAATAGATACATAAAGTATACTTTCTACAAGTCAAAGTTCATCTTTTTAGAATAAATAAATAAAATAATGACAATATTTTGTGAACATATTAAAAATTGTTATCGATCCGTCGTACTGATCACTTACCAAGCCTAAAGTATAAATTTGGCTGTATAAATAAATGTCACCCCGTATAAGGTGATTTCTATTTATACACCCAGAAGACTCGGTAAGTGTTTAAGACCGAGGTTCAACGACCCCTTCTGTGAAAAACGCAGTTTTTTTATTTAAATAAAATTTAGGCATGCTTTACAAATTGACTCGGTGTTGTTCGTAAATTAGTTTAGGGGCACAAATTGTATTTTGCGATTCTCACAAAAAGGGTTATTGAACCTTGTTCCTGACCTGACCACTCACCGAGTTTCCAGTATGAATTTGGCTATATAATGAGAAGTCACCTTATATTTAATATCTACAAAATGTAAATACCTATGCTATGTTAACATTAACTAAAATCACATTCTTGCTGACATCAGTTAATGTAATCATTAATCAAACTTATAAGAAGATCATCCCAACAGATTTTACAAGTCTCGCAGCGAGTTATGAGCGCTTGGCGGAAGTGGTGGGGGACTAGCGCATGTGTTCACTCGCGCACAAAGTTACCAAGTGCGATAGAGAAACAATGACTAGCGCAGTCAAGGTAATAAACCGTTGCGTTGCTTCGTACTATAATTTTTTTTTTTTTCCTATCTATGAAGTTATATTTTATTTTCGCGTTAGGTAAAATGTAAAAGCTGTTATCGGCAGTTCTCGGCTCGGCGGTTATTTTATGAATACTCCTTAAAGCCTATATTAATGTTGGCCATCAACTACGATGAAAAGAAAACCGCATCCAAATCCGTTCAGTGGTTCTAGACACAAGGACAATAATTCAAAACATTGTAGATTTGGCCTCCATACAAAAATAAAATTTAAAATCATTTAAAATTTTGCAAAAATATTCAATGTATAGACACCACTTTTTAGGTAATAACTATTTTATTATTAGTTTTGATTCGGAAAAAATTGTGTTTAGGGTTCCGTTCTTTGTTCCAGGGCACCGTCAAAATAGATAGGAACCCTTCACAATCGAAACTTCGGTACTTGTAACTTAATCAATAATTTTAAAAAACCGGCTAAGTGCGAGTCGGACTCGCGCACGGAGGGTTCAGTACCACTTTCTATAAAAACGGCAAAAAATCATGTCTATTGTATGGGAGCCCCACTTAAATATCAATTTTATTATACTAGGTGAAATTAAATCAACCGACCAAATTCATACTGGAGACTCGGTTAGTCATCAGGAACAAGGTTTAATGACCCTCCAGGTGAAACTCGAAAAAAAAAAATTTTTTTCCCGTAGATACTGCACTAGGAATTGTACTTAAACTAGTCCAAACAGTACGGGAGCAAAAAAAAATATTTTTAGAAATTGGCCAAAAGGATTACTGAACCTAGTTCTTGATCACCAACCGAGTCTCTAGTATGAATTTGGTCGGTTGATTAAATTTCACCTTATATTTTTTAGTATTTGTTGTTATAGCGGCAACAGAAATACATCATCTGTGAAAATTTCAACTGTCTAACTATCACGGTTCATGAGATACAGCCTGGTGACAGACAGACAGCGGAGTCTTAGTAATAGGGTCCCGTTGGTTACCCTTTGGGTACGGAACCCTAAAAATACAGCTTGTTTTACCTGTAGGTACTTTCGAAAATGTCATGTCATTAACTAAAATATGTCTGGTACTTATTACGTCTTAATCTTAGACTCAGTTTATTGTTTTTTAGGGTCCCATACTCGAAAGGTGCCGAACCCTATTACTGGCCGTCCGTCCAACCGTTTGTCTGTCTGTCACAGGAATCTACAGCTTCAGCCATAATAGGTTGCCAGTTGAAATTTTCACAGAATACGTATGACCACGGCAAAAAAATAAAAAAAATATCCCAAGAGGGTTCCCCATACACTTAGACCATATTACATGGGACTAGGTAAGCACACGTATCCCCCTCTGCCGAAGTACATGGACAATTTGTTCATGTAAGTTTGCTTGTGTGCGCGTTTTGTGTTTGTGTTGCAGCTTCAGATTTAGTGTGACATATCAATTTTTCGCAGGAGTGTGCGTGAATGAGTGTGCTGTGCGTGTTTACCTCCCCTCCCGTGGAAAACGGCAGAATAATTTCAGTACTAAGAGTCGCGCTTTGCCAGGTCCCGTGCCCATACATATAAAAACCCTCTAAAAGAAGCATTTTTTAATGTTAACTGCTTCAGCTCTAGTAATATATATAAACAAGTTTCATGTGTTGTCAAAAGTAAAATAATAAAAATTAGGGTTCCGTAAGTGCCAAATTGGCGCTACCATATGAGCGCCTTATTTTTGTCGCCTTGAGGTTGCATTGGCATCTTTATTGTTTTTATTCACCGCTCCGCCCGCATGTTATTCGGTTTAACGACATGCTTTCTCCCGGGATAAAAAGTAGCCGATGTGTTAAGTTAGGGTATAAACTATATCCATTCTAAATTTCATCCAAATCCGTTCAGCCGTTTCAGTATGAAAGAGTAACAAACACACACACACACAAACTTTCGCATTTATATTATTAGTCTGATAATAATATTTTTTGGGTTCTATACCCGTATTGTGTGCTGGTACGAAACTCTGTGCGCGAGTTCAACTCGCACTTGGCCAAATTTTTGCTTTCCGTTTTCCTCCCAAACCAGGCCAATCCGGATAAACAAAGCCAGTCCGATTATAACGTTTACAGACTCGTTATGCAACTCTACTCACGTCCCACGAACGGGTTACAAAAAGAAAAAAAAAAACTATCGTCGTCGTCTCATTGGGTCGCGGGTCGAGTTATTCAATTCAATTTCAATTCAATACAAAAATTTTATTTCGAACATATGTCCATAGAGGATTAGTAACAGTAACTTAAGGCGCCTAGGCACGCCACCGTTTTAGTACAAAATTTAATAATCCGTTTCTCAGTTGTTTTTCTTAATAAACCAAACTATATGACCTCCATCATCTGGTGCTGGTATCTTAAAAGGCACCATTTTGCCAAAATTTTGAATATTAATTTTGTTTTAAAGATATTAAGCTGGACAGATTTACATGCAAAGTTGTTTTCTTGCCTCAGATTGTACCTGTATCAAAATTTAACATTTCAGCCAAAGCGACTTTGTAAATGCCTGTATTTAACTATATAGGTCTATACCTTTAGTTTATAACGAAAAACAACAGAGGAACGGGTTATCAAATTTTGTACTAAAACGGTGGCGTGCCTATCCACCTTAAGGTATGTTAGTATGTAAAAAAATAAAATAAATCCTAATTAATTATATTACAGTGTTGAGCTGCATCCATCTCTGGAAGAGAGGAGAGTCCCACCGATCTGAAAATACTTTCAGGATGCCGTTGGTGCTGCCGCGGAGGTGGGCAAGTGCAGAGGCGCACCTCGTTCTCATGATCGCGGCGAAGCCATCGGTCTGCAGCTCCGCAAACATTTCTGACGTTATACAGAGCAAGTCCATTTTACGTATACTTTAGTCACGGCACAGTGGGCATCGACAAAACCGAAGGTTGACGCATAATGAGCTATTTGTTGATGAAAGAGAGGAGCGTTTGGTCAGGTGCGCCGCTGTTAGATGTTGAACATCTGTTTAACTATACTTAAAGTACCTACCTATATTTTATGAGTAGATAATTATCAGTTACCGATCATACATATATTAATCATGCCTGTCTTCCAGAGGGGTAGGCAAAGACTACAGATTTCCACCTGCTACGACCCTGGCACACCTCCTTTGCTTCTTCATCCATCAATCTAGTCATACAAGCGTTTTTATTAGCATATGTGAAAAAATACATATTCGCGTAATAATTTACATTTTGTATATTTCAGTTACGGATTATCCGTGGCATTAAATACAGCTAAATTCATACTGAGTAAGTGCTCAATATCAATTTTTTCGTGAAATTCATAAATGATTTTTTTGGTGTTCCCTACAAACGCAAGGCCCCGCCCCTAATCAATTACTACAGGAGTTCAACATTTTATTTCAACGACCTGAATGTCGTTTTTTAAAGGTCGTTGTTTTATTTTGCATTTTTGGGTCTTTGAACCCAATGAGAAAGCCATAGCTTCGCCCATGTCTTCTATTCCGGATACTTTTTACTTTTGCCCTTCTTCACTGAGTCACCAATTTGGTCGGCATACATCCTGGGAGGGTCTGGGTCGAGCTTTACCTTCCAATTTATCAGCTCGCGAAACTTCAAACATAGATCCGAAAAAATAACCTTTCATATGAGGGTTATGCGAAAGGAGAATGCCACGGGATCGTACCAAATGGCGTCACAACCAAATAAAAGTCGTAAAATTACTTAATTATTTTAAAATCCGATCAACATATTTTTGATCTAAAGAGTTCACTTAAAACCGGAATTCTAACATTATAAAAAAAAATTTGGTACTTATTTTCATTACCGTTGCCGCTTTACTATGATTAGGATGCCAACTAATTAATCGCCTAATAGTCTTTGCAATTGCCCTTGTCAGTGTACAGTAAATTCGAATTGCGTATAATAATTTGAATGAGACTTGGTTATTTGGAAAGTACATTTTGGTCTCCCTAAAATTAACTTGTTTTGGTTTTGACGCAACGACTTTGGGTTCGGTACGAGGCGCCATATATTACGCGGCATTCTTCTTTCCTTTTTTCTTCCTCTCGTACAAAATGACCCCGATCAGTCAACTGGTGCACTGTGAGAAGTTGTTTTTTTTACGAATATTATTAAATATAGCACTCTCAGAAAAAGTATTCTTGGTGGAAGAACTTATCTATTTTCTGAGTTTTCTTAACAAATACAAAGGTCCTACAATAATAAGTGAAAAAATCGTAGGTTAGAGTGTATCGTTAAAATTAAATGGGAGTGTTTAATGTCAAAATTTTGAATACTTTTCGTTTGATTTTCATAAAGTTATTGATGTCATTTTACTGATTAGGTAACGTACTTTCGATATCAGTTTAATTTTTTTTGATATCTGTAATATTTACGGAATAATTGCCTGGTCACACTTAATGATTACACCCTGTATAACTAATACACTGCCTGTAACTACTCCCCGGTCACAAAATATGTATTTATTGGTGTCGATTCGGTGCAACACGACTTAGCTTATTTGACAGTACTAAACTTAATTTAAGCATTCTGTCTTTTTCTTTCTGTGTCGAAAAGACAAGGACAGGACGCTTAAAATAAGTTTAGTTCTGTCAAATAAGTTAAGTTGTGTTGCACCGAATCGACACCATTGTATGCCGGTACGACTCATCGTGACGTCACGCCGGGAATTACCACTTGAAGTGAAAAGATTTGTCAGACTAGTTAGCTCTTGCTTTACACGCTACAGACTTGAAAATATCAAAATTGCATTTATCTGCCTACATACATAACACATAAACTTTAAAAAATCGTTGGTGGTAGAAATGATCAATGGACCTCGGGTCTAGTATAAAATTTACCAAAAAAGTGTCCTTAGTGAAGTGTCAAAATATTAAGAAACAAAACATTTGAATTTGAATCGTATGTCATTGCTGCACGGCTTAATTTTGATTGACGTGTGATTGACACCCTTTTTAAATTTTCTATGGTTTTGGTTCGGACACTTTTGAGCACAGACCCGATGTCTATTTGGTAGTACTTCAATGACTACGAGTACCTATTATTTTTAATCAAATATAACCTATAACAGATTTTTTCGACTGCGACTGGATTGTGACGTCACGAACAGAACGCTGCACGCAAGCAGTTTGTTGTTGTAATATAAAGTACTCTTTGGTTGTTAGTGAGTCTTGAAAGGCCTTATCTTCACGTGCCAATATCAAGTGCACAATCAATTTCAAGGTATATCACTGCTATTTAAGTACTGCTTTTCAGCGAATTTTGCAAAGAGTCACAGGCTCTTGTCCCTTATCTAATCACATAAGTACTATCTGTTCACAGAGTCGTGAACGTTAAGGCCATATAAAATTGAATGCACGGGTCATAATTTTACATATAATACCGTTGTGCACTCACTTCACTCGTAATCGATAAGTATTCGTATTTTTAGGGTTCCGTAACTCAAGAGGAAAAAAACGGAGCCCTTATGGGATCACTTTGTTGTCCGTCTGTCCGTCCGTCAATCAAGACTCGGGAGCGTGCGAAGTTGAAATTAAAACCATATAATTACTTAGTTTTATAGTTCGTTCAAGCTGTGAAAAAATCAAACTTCTAAGTTAACGTAAAAAAAAGATACGGCCGTTTATGCCGCAAAAAACAAATTTATCGGGTATTTTCCGTTGATCTAGAATGAAATATAATTAATGAAATTTGGCAAGTGAGACTGTCTTATATATGCTTCAAGTATAGGGTAAAATCTGGAAACTATGCATTTGCAATTAAATCATAAAAAATATAGTCTTCAACGGAACCCTCGGTGGGCGAGTCCGACTTGCACTTGTCCGGTTTTTTTTACACACATCATAAAAATAGATCCCAGGATGAATTTGTATATATAAATCTCACCTTATATCTAGGAATAAATAAATTTGTAACAAAAAATAGTAACCGACTTCAAATGTTACTGGAGACATTCACTAAAAAGTTTAAAATAATATGGTATCGAAATAACACTTTTGCCGACTTCTTTCTTTCTGAAACAAAGATTTATATTTAGATATTATTAGCTATAATAATGTTCTCTAAAAGTCGGCACTCTCATATTTGTTTTTGTGTTGCTATAAAATGGGAATGCGCAGACTTCTCGATATGTTTTAGGAAGAAAGAAATCGGCAAAAGTATTATTTCGTTTTATTTTTTTTGTGAATAGCGAAGTTTTTAGGGTTCTGTAACCGAAGGGCAACACGGAGCCCTATTAATGTCGCTCTACTGTTTGTCCGTCCGTATGTCACGGGTTTCTAGCTTGCAGGCGGAATGAGTAAAATATTGACTCAAAATGTATTATTGAATTAAGACGACGTAGGTAGTAAAAACGGAGTTTTTGAACAAGTAGTACTCCCAAACTACAATAAATATGGTTCTGAAATAACTACATGTTATAAACAAAGCCTTTTCCAAGGCGATGTAACAGCCCAAAACGCGATAGAGAAAAATTGGCTCGATCGAAAAAAATTGCAAAGTGAAGGCTATTTTTTCATTTCAAACAAGCAGTCTGTCGAAACTAATAAAGTAAAAATAATAATGATTACTGTTTTAACGTTTTATTATCTAAACGATAGTACAGCGAATTTACATTAAATTTTATTCCTTTAAAAACAGCAATATCCACTCTCTTCTTGATTTACCGCACTGCTCAGACGCATGCTTATCTCTTTCGTTGTGCGATCGACCTACTACGCCTTAAAAATAAAATAAAATAAATTTTCAGGAGGGGGTCCCACACACGAATATGAAGCCGAAAAAAATGTATTTGGGGAGTCATTGTCTAGAACTCATTGAACATAGTACAAATATTTTTTGATTTTCTTTTCATCTTAAAAAAAACCGGTCACGTGCGAGTCAGACTCGCATACCGTTTTGGGAACAGTCAACCGAGACAGTTTTGGGAACAGTCAGGAAAAAAGTATTTAAAATCTTGCCCATAACTGTTTATGTTAACTTAAAAAAGAATTGATTGTACCACAAAAGGGAGACAAATATTTTTATACCGTACTCGAAATAAAACTCGAGGATGAAAAATTAAATTTTGTCATTTTATTATCGTGAATTTCTCAACCGTTATATTTTTCCTGTAATATTTATATAATCAAAAATCACCATGATTTTTTTATTTTTTTTCGAGCTACCAGTTTGGGAAATAAGGGGGGGGACATGCATTTTTTAGTGGTTTTTCAAAGATTTCTCGAAATTGTATTTGTATTCAATCTCATGTTGTATTTTTATAAAAAAAAAAATCATTTATTTTACTTTTTTTATATTTATTATTTGTTATCAACTCTTTTTAATCGCTATAGTTTTCCTGTAATTGGCCAGTTATGACCTATAATCAGGATTTTTTTCATTTTTTTTCGGTCCAACAGTTTCGGAAATAAGGAGGGGGGGACACGCATTTTTTTGTTGTTTTTCAAAGATTTGTCGAAATTGGTGACAGTAAATACAGTAAAAGAATATATTTTTATAATCAGCTTTTTAATGTCTACAATTTGATACCCATATTGTATTTTTAGGATATTATTTTTTATTTTTCTCACTTTTGCATTGGAAATATTTTTAACAATTTAAATATTTTTTTACACCGTATTGTGTATGCAAGTGAATGCTATTTTTGTAGCAAATTTCAAATCTGTACCTTTAACGGTGCCAACGTTATGAGGCTGTGACATACGGACGGACGGACAACGGAGTCTCACCATAAAGGTTCCTTTTACCTTTCAGGTACTACGGAACCCTAAAAAGAGAAATGTGGGTTATCTAAGTTATAAATTTTGGAACATTTTTGTTACGGGGTCTATCTCAAAAACGAAACTAGTTATGAGTTTGGAATTTTCTGTATATTATGTACCATATATAGGTAGTTTATTTTTTAAACAACAAATACTGAAAACGCCGATTTTTAATATAGGTTTAGAGTAACGTACTCAAATACTCGACCAACTTATTTTTGCAGTTTTGTTAGGTAATGATGATTTATTTGAAAGATACGGAACCCTCAGTGCGCGAGTCCTGAGCCTGAGCTGATTTGGCAAGTAGGTCAAGAATAAGCTTGTGACAGAGGATATTCACATTTTTACTTCACGATGCATTTTATAATTGAAAATGATTTTTCAACCGATGCTGGGCCATTTCAGCGAAAGTGTGAATTGGTGAATTGTCCAAACAGTTTTTCGGCAAAATCTGGAGTAATATGTTACATTATACCGAAAAACAGAAGTTGTATTTTATATACAGAGCCACACTATAGGTATAGTGCCAATACCAACTCGAAGTTATAGAAAGAAGGTCCTCTGTAATTTCAACTCAAACTTAAATTCAAGTATGAATTCAAATAGTCACTTTCCCACTTAAGAGCGCACGGGGTCGGTCGCTATGCTTGCTATTTCATTCTAGATTCAACTTCGAGTTATAGAGCCCTAAACGTTGACCCGAACGTTCATTTCCCGAGCTCGTACGGAACTAACCGAACACGCGGTGAGAGGCAAGCTAACGCGAGACAAAATTCATGTCTTGAAAAAACTCGAGAATGGTTTTGGGTCTTCCTATGATTTCAGGAGAAATATCCCAAAAATCAAAATGAAACAAAGATATTTTTAATAGTATAAAATATACTATGCAGTGAACCTAAAATTATTTGATTTGTTGTATCGCTTCTATGACATTACGGTACATAAACATTCATGAAAATATGTGTAAAATCCAGGACTTGTAACATTTGTATGTATAATGATTTTGATAAATGTTTTAGGTTCAAGTCATGGATATTGTATGGGATATGTTGAAATAATAATAGGCAAGTACCTATAAATAAGGATATTATCAGCGAACTGCGTTAGTATGGGAGTTGGGGCGAATCGTATCGCACCATTGATGTTATCGACCATTGTCAACTAAGACCAGTTCTTACAATCGTCACGTTTTACCGCACCAGGCACGGGTCATCCGACATCGCACCCACCTCATCCATTTTATATGCACAGAGTAAAGAAGAGAAGCCCAATTCGCAGGCCACCATTTGAGAGCCCCCGGTATAGCAACAGCGGGCAGGTAGTGGCAATCACTCCGCCATTCATCAGCCGGCATCAGGAGGTGGGGGGCAGGCAAGTGGCAAGGTCCCGGGGAAGCCCCCCATTAACCTGTCCCGATGATTGGGATACACAGTCTTATTGAGGGAGACCGCCAGACTTATTTTAGTTAAATGACCTGGGTTATTTTTGGCACGTTTTCCATTTGACACTGATTCGGTGGTTTTACTTTCTGACACTAAAATACAAATATTTGTAAAAATATCTCTTTTGCTAGATTAATTTCTTGCCTTATTGCACAATCGGCTTAAAGCGAGGTTATCCAGAGAAGTCTGTCCTGCCCCAACGCTTTCATTTTACACATGTTCATCCTGCTCAGCGGAAGCGGGACACTCAGAAAACTCGCGGTTTCGAGGTGTTTTTATTTATTATTTTGGAATAAGAAGGATGAGTTTTTAATATGACGGCCGTTTTATATCACATTTTTCACGACGATTATTTTAGTATAAGATTTATTGTCCAAAACTCAATATAGTTCAAAATGAAATTATATTTAGATCAAAGTTTTACCTATCTCTGCGATTTAATCGGATCGAGGGAAATGCAAGTAATCGTGTTTCGAACGGCAGAAATATTATGATCAAAGAGTGAAATATGACTAATATTTCTTGCAAAATTTAATCATCGCTAATTATTGATTTAAAATGAATTTGAAAATAGAAAAAATCGGGATAACCTCCCCTTAAGGGGGTAACTCTTTACCTCGGTACAAAATGCACATCATAATATTATTTTCCTTACTTTTGAATAAAAAGTATGCAATAAATGTGTTTTGAAGCAACTTGCAGAAAGAGTTTATTAAATAAAAAAATCTTCACGAAGAATTACGGACTTTAATGTTACATTAACAAACTTAAAAGCGTGTTTACAGTTGTAATGTAATGCAGCTAAAATGTAACGCATAAAATTAAATAATTTTTAAGTGATCACCTAACTATTAACAAGCAGTTCGCGCGAATTGCTACAAAACGCATATACTTGATACTTTTTATTAAAAAATAAGGAACACAATATTATGATGTGCATTTTGCACCGAGATCCTCCGTTACCACCTTAAGGACAAGTTTAATATAAGTATTAATAAAAAAATCCTAATACCTACTTCCTTGGGCGACATATCAACCAATCACACACAAAAGCGCTCTGCATTTCATAGCTGAAATTTTTTTGATCAAATAATTTTTGCACTTTCCAGTACAATGTGGTTCAATCAGCTGACTAAATTTCCATGTAAAGATAAAAAACCGGTCAAGTGCGAGTCAGACTTGCATACCTAGGGTTCCGTAATTCGACAGTTTTGGGAATGTATATTTGGTAGGGTAGGTACCTCGTAGGGTAGGTACGAGTACCTAGTTTATTGTACTCTTTCATTTTGTAATGGATGATAAAATAGCCTATCTAATAATATATTTCTTTTTGCGTAATCATAATATTTGTAGCAACAAAAGAGAGACAGTGTTTTTATGCCGTACATGAAATAAAACTCGTGAATGAAAAATTTAATTTTGCTATCGTGAATTTCTCAACCGCTATATTTTTCCTGTAATTTTTATGTTATCCCAAATTACCATGATTTTTTTCATAGTTTTCGGTTCATTCGTTTTGGAGATAAAGGTACCAAGTGTATTTATGTAACAGAGCATAAGGCACGCATTTCTTCCGAAGTACGGCGATAGGGCTCTCCCCACCCATCACATTTGGGACGTAATCGTCGGTGAAAAGCGAATGTACCAAGTGTATTTATGTAACAGAGCATAAGGCACGCATTTCTTCCGAAGCATGGCGATAGGGCTCTCCCCACCCATCACGTTTGGGACGTAATCGTCGGTGAAAAGCGAATGTACCAAGTGTATTTATGTAACAGAGCATAAGGCACGCATTTCTTCCGAAGCATGGCGATAGGGCTCTCCCCACCCATCACGTTTGGGACGTAATCGTCGGTGAAAAGCGAATGTACCAAGTGTATTTATGTAACAGAGCATAAGGCACGCATTTCTTCCGAAGCATGGCGATAGGGCTCTCCCCACCCATCACGTTTGGGACGTAATCGTCGGTGAAAAGCGAATGTACCAAGTGTATTTATGTAACAGAGCATAAGGCACGCATTTCTTCCGAAGCATGGCGATAGGGCTCTCCCCACCCATCACGTTTGGGACGTAATCGTCGGTGAAAAGCGAATGTACCAAGTGTATTTATGTAACAGAGCATAAGGCACGCATTTCTTCCGAAGTACGGCGATAGGGCTCTCCCCACCCTTCACTTCTGGGTCGTAATCGTCGGTGAAACTGTGACTGTGAACTGTGACTTGAATTTCAAATACCTCTGACACCCCCTCGATGATTCATGTCGTGACGACATGTTATTTTATGAGTGTTAAGGTTAGACATACGGCCTAGAATAGCCCGATAAATGAAAGTGATTTCACATCTTCGGAATTCTATTTCTATTGTTTGTTTCATTTAAAGTACCACTTTTAACAGCTGTAGATCATGACATCGTAGATTAGATACATATTCATTCAGGAAGGACTTTTATTGGAAGATAACACATGTATGGGTGCTTTGACATTGAATGATTGAGTGAATAATATCGACATACGAGATCGTTGCAGTCTAATAGATGTCGCCGTGACTAGAATAGAAAACGGTCAAATGCGAGTAGAACAATTAGTAGATAGGTAAATAACAAACTTATCAGTACCCAAAAATTTATAAAACCTGCAAAATTTAGTTGGTCAAGTATTCGGGTACGTAACCCTAAACCTATATTAAAATTAGCGTTTCCAATATTTTGTTGTTTAAATACAGTATACAGGGTGTAATCGTGACGTGCTCATTAAATTAAACGACATGCTCTACTGATCATCCTGAACCACTTCCATAGATACACTTTTGATAAAACGCGAAAAAAATAAGGAGTTCCCATAGAAAATGACAAGGAGGTATTAAAAATTTGTATGGGGAAGTGAATTTTTATTTCGCGTTTTATTTAAAGTTTTCCTATGGATGTGGTTCAGGATGATCAGTAGAGCATGTGGTTTAATTTAATGAGCTCGTCATGATTACTGCCTGTATAGCACACAATATACAAAAAATTCCAAATTCCTAACTAAGTAGTATTGTTTTAAGATAAACCCGTAAGAAAAATGTTCTAAAACCAGTGTAAAACTGACAACTTTAATGGCCCTCCATTTCTTTATTTTTGGAAGTAAAAAATACATATATTTATACTCTACCTAATGAGTTATAGACAATGACACACACTAGCAAGGGAAAGAAGAAAAAAATCGGTTCCTTTTTCAAGAGACGCCCCCTGAAAATTAATGAAATAAAATTTAAAATAAATTTTGTTCGGTTTTTACACAACTTTCAGATCTGTAATCCGTCTGCAAGCAAGAGACCCGTGACATACGGACGGATAGACAGCAGAGTGACATTACCTAAAAAGGGATGCTTCAGTTTGCTTGGACATAGAGAGAGGATAAATGAGAGTGACGAAAGAGTAAACTCTTTTATAAATAATGCGCTAGTCGAAGATAAAGCTATTCGTTCTAACTATGTAGATTAACGATATACTGACATACGACATGTCAAAAGTACCCGGAATAGAAGAACTTGCATGATGTAGATTGATGGATGTAGAAAAGGCGAAAGAGGTGTACCAGGATCGTAGCAGAGTTGGAAATCTGTAGTCTGTACGTTCCGTTCTGGGAGACAGGCGCCCGCCAACAATTATGTATGTATAACTTATGATCAAAAACAATTTTTCACCTCACAAGCTCGGAAAGGCTCTGTTTATCATTCGAAATCTGGGTGGAAAAGCGCACTTCATCCGCTAGCGTGGAAAATGTTTTTAAATTTCGAATATTCTTTTCATTAAAGGTTTCGTACAATATTATTACATATATATGGAACTTCATTGGTTTCGTAATAGTTTATATTCTCTGCAGCCAGTCCACTGAAATCTCAGACTAAGGAACCCAAACTGAAATGCAAATACTTATTTCATGTCATGCGCCAGCTTCATTTAAAGAATAATCGCACTGGCCAGCAAGAAAATTTTATTAAAAACAAAATCTTTGAAATTTCCTTCTCTTTGCTTTCCTTCCATTATTTTGGTTTGTTTTTGATAAAATCGAAGGCTAGCAGCGACGAAGATATAAATTTAACACCTGCAGAATTCGTGCGGTACATAATGCCGAGTTGAGTTTTCTTCCGGAAAAATCGCGCGAAAAATACATAAAAAAGCGTACGATTTGTTCAATGCATTGAGACATTCCAAAGGCGCGAAGACGTTTTCGAAGACAATAATGCTATCATACTTCATTGAACTATATGAAACAAAAAAATCAAGGACACTTTGGAGTATTTATTCGATGCTTAAAGCCACAATAAACTGTTTTTCTTGCACCTAACATTTTCCTCGCTTTAGTGAGTTGAAAAGTTGTATGTTTCGCTCGGCAGCAAAGTTATTTAGCGTACGTACCTTTGGAAAAATGCGTCATAAATTAACTTTCCAGCCTTGCATCTATTGTATAGATACGTGACGTGACGCTTGGATTGGACATTTTAAAATTTTCATTTTCAATTCACAAACAAGATAAAACAAAACCCGGCATAATAACTTGTACCACGTGAATCTAGTCTTGAAAAGAAGCCTGTCTCGAAATGATTGTCTCTTCCACGTAGCATTGATCTTTCTCAGAAGAAATGACGTCTTCATTTAGAAACACGAGGTGATTAGACACGGCTATTGACGATGGATGATGCTAAAGACCCGACATTAATCATCTAGAGGGTGACCTAGGAATTAACTTGCCGTTGAACCTGGCTGTTCCCTACACACTTGTGGGATATCACACCTCAAGGGGGATATCCCCTTAATTAGCAACTCGACGTGTGTCGGTAAATATCGACGGAAACGACATTGATATAACCTTCTATGAGCAGACATTGCAAAGTGGCTAGAAAAAAAAAACCTTTAATCCAGTTCATTATAATGATGAACAAGAGAATACTATTAGCATGAATTGTGTACAAGCACGTATCCCCCCCCCCCCCCCCCCCCCCGAAATTTGGCGTGACATACACGGGACCGGGAATCTTTATTCATAACCACTGTAAAGTACGTTTTAATAAAAAAAAGTTACGATAATTAGATACTTAATAATATTATAGTAGGTACAGTAATTAACTACACAGGTTTCTTTCACAATTCAGATTGTTGTTTCAATGAATGCCCCCCCCCGAAACAATAGTCTGGATACGTGCCTGATTGTGTAAGTAGTTTTATTCAGTGCAGATGTGTTATAGTACATTCAGAATTAGCTGGCGTCTTTCCACTTGAGACCGTCATCATTAGCAATAACAATAGGATTAAGTCGTGGCGGGTGAATTCACCTGAACGGAACAATAAACACTTGTAAAACACGTGCGGCAGGCGGTGTTTCAAACGTTTTTGATACTTTCCTTATGTTATCTTCCCTTTAATAATATAAGGAAAAAGAAATACCACTCGGTTGTTTTTTAAACTTCGAAGAGATTAGTTCAGTGGAAAGTATCAACACTGGTTGGTTTACAACAAAACCGATAAAGCCGAAACGGCTCCTTTAAAAATGGATGGGCTCAATGAGTGTTTGGTTTATTACCCCTATTGTTTGTGTTCAAGTGGAAAGACGCCAGCTAATTCTGAATGGACTATACGGCTGTGTACTGTCGAAATTATTACTTTTGGCTTTTGAATGGCATTGGAACTTTGGAACACATTAGAAATACAATGTCTGGTGTAAAAAAAATGCTCTTGATTTATACTTCTGTACAAGACCATTGAATATTGATAGCGCAAAAAAGAGGAAAATAATACTATATAGTAATAGTTCCACCATCTATTTTCCTAAGCTATACTTGAATTTTAAAAGTAATAATGGTAAGTTCTTCTTTTTCTTTTACTTTTAGGATTTTTAGTTTATTATCTTTTGTTTAATTGTAATAGTACATTACGATACGAGAGCGATGAAACGTTTTCTGACGAGTGTGAGATTGCGGCACGAGCCGAAGGTGAGTGCTGCAATCACACGAGTCGAGAAAAAGTTTCTCGCACGAGTATCGTATAATATTTTATAGCACAAGTGGGGAAAATGCCGACTTTACGCAAGCGCAGGTCATTTTACGCACGGTGTGCTATAAATAATAACATTATTATTCATTATAATTATTCACATAATGTAAAATAATTAAATTTGCAGTATAATAACTTACAATATAATACATAATTGATAAACCTATGCCATTGACAAGTCTTCCTATGTCACGCAAATAATGGTAATAACTATAAAAATCAAGCAAGTAGTTTCAGAGTTAACTCAAAATAAGTATGATTTTGATGATGTTGCGCAATAAATTCATATGGTTTTATAAATCTCATAAAGATTTTCAGATTTTTTTCATGTGCCACTTAGGAGTTTACCTATTTTCAGTGAAGGCTACTTCAATTAACGCTCGAGAGAATCGCCCGAAGTAAAGAAGAGTGTAACTTTTGTCAGGGATAAAGACTATACCAGATGAAAAACAACAACAAAAACTTATAGTCACGACATACATCCCTGAGGGGTTGTCAGAGGCGTGTCCGAGTGTAGACTGTCATTACTACAGTCAACACTTGTAGGTAACACCCTCATTTCACCGACGATTTTAACGTCGTAACATTAATTTTATTAGCCAAATTCATACCGATGACTCGATAAGTTCAAGGTTCGGTGACCCGTTTGTGAAATTCGTAATTTTTGTTGTGTTCCCCACAAGTGGCCGGCAGGTCAACATTTCATTTTGCGAAACTAGCAAAAAGAGATTATGTTTTTATTGCGAAATCCATCCCTTTGGAATACTCTAAATATTATTATTAAAGTGCATTACAAACCAGAAAAAATAAATTTGAAATTCAACGGTCTAGGTAAGTACCTCGGTGGCGCAATTGGTAGCGCGCTTGTCTGGGAAACAAGAGGTCGCAGGTTCGAATTCTGGCCCGAGGAATTTTTTCAAATTCTTGTCTTTACATTTGTTTCTAATTTATCTTTTCTGGTTTGTAATGCACTCTAATAATAATATTTAAAGTATTATCGATTTGTAATACCCATCACTAGCCTCCAGTATGAATTTGGCTGCATTAATTAATGTTATCTTATCAAAATATTGTGCACATCTAATGACCTTTATTACTTTCGGACGACTAATTTTGAACGGTGCAGACTGCACTGCATTACAGATCTTACATTACATTACATTACATTACATTACATTACATTAATCTTTGCCGAATTGAAACCGTAGGAAAACGGAAACTTGAACGTCAAAGTCTGACGAAACAAAGTCAACATTGTGTCAAATGTACAATAAGCGCGCAAAGCAATAAAAAACATTTTACTTGGCAAAAAATTAATTTACAAATTCCAATAGATATTGGATGGATTCCATTTATGGTTCTTGGTGCAATAACATCTTCAATAAATTATAGACAAGTTCTTGTACTTTTTATTCCACGTTTTAGTAAAAATAAATATTCGTGGAATAAAAAGTTCATATAAGTGTCTATAATTTATTGAGATTCCAATAACTAAACTTGCTTTCTTATGTTGAATTGAACATTTTCTTCAGGAGACATTTGATTTCATATTTTGCAATATTGAATTCGAAATTCGAACTAAACAAATGAACGTGATTAAATGTTTGGCCTCGAACCTTGGTATTGACCACTAACCGAGTCTCGAGTGTGAATTTGGCTTTATAAACGAAAGTCACCTTTATATATCTCGAATCTCGATTTGTTTTTATTTCGACCCCATGACCGGATCTTGGCAAAAAATTTACATATCTACATATCTTTGTTGCCATCCGTCCATCCATCAGCCTGTTTCGTCCACAGCTGGACATAGGCCTTACCAGGATTTCGACACTCTTGGCGGTCCTCCTGGAAGAAATTCCTATACTCACACACGCTGGGCAGGCGGGTTGGTTTAGCGCGGTGCCGAAACCCTTGCACCAGTGACGCCGCTGCCCGTCACCAGTTTATCCTACTAATATTATAAATGCGAAAGTTTGTGCGTGAGTGTGTGTGTGTATGTTTGTTACTCTTTCACGCTGAAACTGCTAAACGGATTTGGATGAAATTTAGAATCGAAATAGCTTATACTCTAACTTAACACATAGGCTACTTTTTATCCCGGAAAAATGCATGGTTCCTGTAGGATCGATTAATATCATTGAAAAATCAGGTGTCTAATTAGCGCGGACCTTAATCGTTTGTGGTGAAATAAGACAAGGCTTTGTTATTTCATACATCAGGTGTATAATTAGCGCGGTCCTTAATCGTTTGTGGTGAAATAAGACAAGGCTATGTTATCTTATCACACTTCAAACTACTATTATATGAGAAAGTTTGTGTGTGTGTTGTGTGTGTGTGTGTGTGTGTGTGTGTATGTTTGTTACTCTTTCACGCTGAAACGGCTGGACGGATTTGGATGAAATTTAGAATGAATATAGCTTATACCCTAACTTAACACATAGGCTACTTTTTATCCCGGAAAAAATAACACGCGGGTGGGGCCGCGGGCAAAAGCTAGTTTTATATAAGGCCCGGCAATTGGGGATGGATATTCCGCCATCCATCGGTCCCAGGCAATGGTGTGCCGCCTGGTTTTGCCTGACAGCTGTTCTCTTACTCTCCCCCGAATAACTTTGAATAAGCACTCAACTGAAGGCTCATTGCACTATCATGAAACAATAAATCATTGTAGTTATTCACAAGTCACAACCATCGGGCATGCTCTTCATTCAGTTAGCGAAGGTAAACACGCTCAGGTTGTAAAGCGAATGAGTTGCTTTAAATAATAATCTCGTGCACATTATACTACATTATCTACAATGACAGGTGATTCCTTCAAGAACATACCTACGAGTTATTCATTAAATTTTTAGGATTCCTTCAAAATGGATCATTTCCCTTTTCAAGGAACATGCAGAACCAACTATACTAACTTAGATTGTTTGTCTGTCTGCTCCGTTTTAACTCGAGAACCACTCAACGAATTTGGACGTGGTTTTCTTAATTATTATCATCGTATCTTACTGACTATAGTCAACATAATAGGCTATAAGCATTAACCTCTCATAAACGACTAGACTCACAATCTCGCTCAAAAAGTGTCCGCGATGCATTTTGTCACCGCTATGGGTGACAAAATGCATCGCGGACACTTTTATGCATCTTGTGTTAACGACATAACGTCTTAATTTGGTTGAAGATTTTTGCTACTATGCACGTCGCACGTTCGGACACTTTCTGACGAACTTTTCTTAAAGACTGTGTGTCTTGTTGTTTATGAGAGGTCTAACTGCTCCCAGTTTGTATATATTTGTTCTTCTCACTGACCTTTTTAAGAATTTACACAAATTTGAAACGAAGGATGAACATGATATTAGGCTTACCTCTAGGCGCAAGGATTTAATAAACAACTTCCATCCTAAACTAGAAATATCAAAACACTGCACACGTTACCAATCGGTTGTTTTATTCAACAAATTGGGTCTCTCAAGCCATAGCCTATTTAAACGTAAATTGGAATAATTTTTACTGAAAAAGTGTTTGTATGACATTGATGATTTGTAGATTTGACATATTTTTAAATTGTAGACTTGACATGTTTTTTCTTTAAGTTGTGGATTTGACATATTTTTTAACTGTAGATTTGACATATTTTTTAAATTAAGTCATGAATTGAATATGAATTGTAATTATGTAAAAATTAACACAAATTTCATTAGATTATTTTGAACATGATTTTAAAAATAAAACAATTGTATGTAAACTTTAGTTAAGTTAGTTACTAAGTACTTTCAAATGTGATGTATATTGTTAATGAAATAAATAAATGAAATGAAATGAAATGGTCAATGGCTATAAGGCTGGAAAATGTCGATACTACTCAAAGATTGAATTCCAAGCCGCGGGCAGAAGCTAGTCATTAACATAAACACTGTAAAAATCAACTTTGTATTATTTAAATCTTAAAACAGACATAAAACTTTACTGCTGCGAGTATAATTGTTTCTTACATTATCCTTTTATGATGGATGTATAATTAGACATGTTCGAAGGTCTACTCCTCTTAAAAGGGTGATCCAAACACTTGCCCTGTAATCGGTGGCTTGAAGTCAGTCGCGCACGTGGCTATGTTTGCTATTTCATTCTACATTCAAGTTCGGATTATAGAGCACTGGCTGACTGTTATTGGTTGGCCCGAACTTTCATTTCCCGAGCTCGTACGGAACTAACCGAACATGCTGTGAGAGGCAAGCTAACGCGAGACAAAATTAATGTCTTGAAAAAACTCGACAATGGTTTTGGATCTTCCTATGATTTCAGGAGAAATATCCCAAAAATCGAAATGAAACAAAAATATTTTAGAATAGTATAAAATATACTATGCTGTGAACCTAAAATTATTTCATTTGTTGTATCGCTTCTAGGACATTACGGTACATAAAAATTCATCAAAAATGTGTAAAATCCACGACTTTATACGCTTGTAACTTTTGTATGTATTTGATTTAGATAAATGTTTTAGGTTCAAGTCATGGATATTGTATGGGATATGTTGAAATAATAATAGGCAAGTACCTATACATAAGGATGTTATCAGCGAACTGCGCTAGTATGGGAGTTCGAGCGAATAGAGTGCCCTTAAAAAGAAATAACAAAATCAAAAATAAATTCATGTTTAATTTTTTTTAAACTGTGTTCACTCTTGGCAAAAACAAATCGAAAATTATCGAAATTTTCCTATATTTACGCAAGAATTTTCTTGATTTTAACGATTATTTCATAGTAAAAATAATTTATAAATCTACAAAACTATTGGTGAATTTTTTCTTGTCAGTCGCGGAAAGTGTTATTTTCTCCTATTTTGCGCTATCTGGAGACGCAGCGATCGTCGTAACAGCCACTTTGCAATACGCGCTGATATGAATGTTATTTCAATTTAGTTTCCGTCGATTTTTGTACTGACACACATCGAGTTGCTAATTTGGGGTAGGAATGCGCCTTATAAGTTTACGGTCAGTTGATGACCTCACCAATGTCACCTGGGTGTTGCAAATCTGAGGTGCAATTGTGTAAGTGCAATTGTGTATTGTGTATTGTGTTCGGCTAAGCAAATTAGCCCGTTCGAAAATTGAAATTTTTGGCTGTCAAATGAATACTATTGTCTTGTTTTGTTGTTGGTACAATTTCAATTGTCAAACGGGCTAATTTACTCAGCCGAATAGCCATATGACAATCGAATTTGAATACGATTGTCTTACACAATTGCACCTCCGGTCAACAAACTTGCCATCTTCAAAAAATGTGATATTATTTAACACACAGAAGAAACTGAACTATTTGTTGTCCCCGGTTTGACCATCCGTCAAGACCATTGAGGTCAAGTTGAAATCAATAACAAAAGGCGCTACAACCATTGTGTTCTGTAAAATAATGCTTCTTACTCACTGCAAAAGAAGCTTTCAGGCAAGCAAGGACCTTTCAAATAGTAACTCCATATCTTCTATCCTGTCTGGTCTTCCTCATTTTTCAAGCTCAGAGGACTGGTTCTTTATGTCTATCTATATCTTCTATATATATTAATATATTTTTGTGAAATTTTATATGAAATCAAAAGCCACAATTTTTAGAATTTTTGTCTGTCTGTCTTTCTGTCTACATGTATGTATGTATGTATGTTCCGTTTTAACTCAATAACGACTCAAATGATTTTTAAGCGGTTTTCTTTATTGTCATCGTAGTCATCCTGATCAAAATAATATGACAAAAAAAAAATGGTTTTGGCGTCAGTACAATATTAATAACTCAATCATTAAAAAATTCATTTATAGTATATACCGGCTGTAAATAGACTGCTACCATTAAATGAAACCACATATTCTACCGACCCTACTGAACCACTTTTCCCAAGAGTCATACCCGCGGACACCCTTAGTTTAGGAAATAATTGAGTTCCAAACAAAAACGCGTGAACCCGTGGGTTCGTAGAATATGTGGTTTCATTTAATGGTCACACTCTATTTACACCCGGTATGCATTCAATGTTCAGACACGCCTATTTTACTCCTTGATTATTTATTAGTATAGATATATTTATTTTGGATTCGTATGGTTAAGAAACCTCTACCATGGTACTGCACTAGTAGGTAGGTATAGCTCATTCGTAAATATCGGAATGAACCGTAATTATTAATCCCATTTTGTTTTCATAACATTGTACCGAGATATCAACAACACCCCTTGTTTTGAGAAAATCTGAGCCATTTCAAACGCTGTGAAATTTTTGTTTGATGTTTCATGTGGGAAAATCACAAGCCCTACATTAATTTATTTATTAGATGCTTTTGAATGAAAGGACAAAATTTATACAGGAGACTCAGTATGCGATAAAAAATAATTGCTTCGGCCTGTCTTATATAAAAAAAAAAGTTTATTCGTTATAACAAGTTACAAATTTACACACTCATAATTAGTACAAATTATATAATTTTGATTATTATGGAGTAACGTTGGAAGCCATTGTAGGGGTAAGCCTGAGTAATGGCCTCCAGCGCCTTTCCGCAGGCCAAGTTACATTTTTGTGATGAAAAAATGAAACAAAATAAAATTTACATTACATAAACTAAGGTAGCGTTCCAAATCACTTTTTCAAGATTAAAGTACTGCTCGCTGTCAGACGAAAGTAGCTCGATGCTGGTTCCAGAACCTAAAAGTAGATGTTTTGAAACCAGCATCGAGCTACTTTTGTCTGACAGCGAGCAATATTTTTATCTTGAAAAGTGATTTGGAACGCTACCTAAATCTAAAATTAAAGCATATCGATGTCTCTTGTACTGATGTTTGAATTTCTTATGAAAACCAAGAAAATCGATGAGGCAGACGTTCAGGCCTCTAATATTCCAAAGGCAGACCATTTGAATTTTTTTTTATTGCTACTGGTTCAAATTGAATGAAATTTGGAATATACCGTGTTTACCTATACAATACCTGCTTGGTTATTGAAAATTCAGGCTTCTAGTTTTATCCACAACGAAGTTATAGGAGGGTCGAAAATGGCCTGAACTGTTTCGAGAAAACGATGGTACGGCCGTGCTGCTTTTTAGCTCGACTTGGCGGGGGCATTGCCGTGCCCCCGGATTGAAGTATGGGGATCTACAGCTAGTACACACATTAAAAAATTACAAGTAGCGCAGAATAAAATAGTAATTACGACTTTCTTACCCCCACAGAGAAAATATATAGAGAAACAAAGTTGATGCACCTAAAACAAATTTACACGTTTAAAACTTGCTATCTTTTACTTACACAATTATAAACAAAATCTACCCACTCAAAATAATAGTCACAAAAAAACAATATAAATACAATACGAGAAGATCCAATAATTTTCAAACAATATCACCACGAACTAACTATGGTAAGGAAAATTTATTGTTTTATACTAATATATAACTATATAACTATACAATAAACTACCAAAAAGACAATTAATACTTTTAACCGTAGAGCCTAGGCCGAATTATAAAAAAAAATATTATTGTTAGTTAATATATTATAAACCTAGTGATATGGGTATTTCTCGAAAGCTATTAAGATGAGCAACAAAAAATAAATTTAAAAAAAATTTAAATAAAAGTTTTATTAAAAAAAGTTGTAGATTGTAATTCTAGGCCCAAATTTTCTTTTTTTTTTAAATATATGTATAGAGTATATTATTTTTATTTCTTTTTATTATTCTTTATATTTTTTTTAAATATTATAAATTTTGAATAGTATACATACATATATTTATATATATAACTAAGATTTTTTCAAGGAGAAAGCTCCCCCCACTTTCCCCAAGAAAAAAAAATGTTTTCTTGTAGGAACCGCATTAGAATTAAACAACTAGTTCCGGAGATATAGCCAAAAACAAAATTGGCGGGAAAATTTGCAAATTCGCAAAAACGCGCGTTTCCCAACGGGTTAAAAGGCGGTTAAAAGAGTATATATTAAAACATGTCACTTTGTATAAAATGTATAAAATTTCATTTGCTACCAACTTAGTTTGTATATTTTGCTATTAATTTAAAATCACATTTAAAATCTTGTTAACTAACACAATGAAATATTAAATTAAAATTTAGGTATCAATGGATTAGCCATACATACTCGTACATAAGTAGATAAGCATCTCATTATAAGTGGACATTGTATTGTTCTTTATGAGTAATAAAAATCTAAAACCAACCATTTCGTATAAAATTTAAAAAACTTGAAAAATTGACCAAGCTACCAATTTTTTTTCGATCGAGCGAAATGTAACGTTTCGCAAATTGCTTCCTTCACCCTCGGTGCGCTGGTGGACGGTCCGTATCAGCCTATAGCCCTATAGCCCGTCATAAATTAACACTTTCGTCAGGTTCTGACACTGACAGCAGGATAGAGTATACAATTTTCGAAGCGTGCGACAGAGATGGCTTTAGAACCCGTGTCGAGACCCCGCATTTATGAACGCGGCTCAGGCTTGTCCTAGCTGAGGGATACTAGGTTACTGTTACCTGTTACTGTTTTAACAAAAAAATAAGAACCGACCTCAAATTTTATAGCAGCCTAGCTTTTGCCCGCGGCTCCACCCGCGTGTTATTCAGCTTAACGACGTGCTTTTTTCCGGGATAAAAAGTAGCCTATGTGTTACAATACGATTAAAATCAGTTAACGATTCGGCTTTTCTCGGATATCATCGCCTAAATCCCGAGACGGAAATGACACGAAATACATTACCGCGATTTCTTTTAGGTAGCATTCAATTTGAAGTGTCATAAACGCAATGTATAGCACATGCCAAGATGACATTACTAACCGGTAGACCTAAGAAATTTATTATGCAGAAGCGACATGAATTTGAACATTCATTATTTACTGAAGCTATACTTGTACACAATATATAAAAAAATACATATATAAGTCAATATTTTACTGTTTAATGTAAGTAACAGTACGATATTACGTTGGATTAATAATTAATAATTACATTTTATTGACACTAAGAAGTCATACTGTCAAAATAGTCAATTATTTTTCTTATTTCAATATAAAGGTTGTGTTAGTTTGAGCTACGTAGGAGGTTTTGTTGCTCATATCGTTCTTGTATTTTATTCAATAAGACAACGAGTAATATAATTAAAGGTCATATCTGTAAATTGATAACTCTATGTGAGAGATGAGGGATTCACGACAATTACCGAGGTTGGCCGAATCGTTAACTGATTTTAATCGTACTGTAAGTTGGGGTATAAGCTATATCCATTCTAAATTTCATCCAAATCCGTCCAGCCGTTTCAAAGTGAAAGAGTAACAAACACACACACACAAACTTTCGCATTTATAATATTAGTGTGATATTCATTAAAAAGTTTAAAAGAATAACATACTGACTAATGGTCCCAAAATAACACTTTGCGAACTTCTTTCTTCCTGAAACATATTATGCTCTCTAGAAGTCGGCGCTCTCACATTGGTTTTTGTGTTCATACTATGGGGAATGCGCCGACTTCTAGATAACATTATGTTTCAGAAATAAAGAAGTCGGCAAGTGTTACCTACTTTATTGGGACCATCAGTCAGTATGTAATAATTTTAAACTTTTTAGTGAGTGTCTCCTATAAAATATGAAGTCGGTTATTATTATTTTGTAAGAAGTTTATTTTATTTCACGTTTTAGTGTTGACGGGATAAATTGTGAAAAATGGGTAGACAACATACAGTGAGCACTCTGATTGCTATGTTATTATTTTTTCGTTAAAAGTTAATATCGTAACAGAATCTTCTGAAGTCATTGCAATATTGAGGAAAAAAAAATGGTGGCCCTAAAACGTTTTCATGTCGAGGAAGGTTAATTGAGCAGAAATACCTATTACAGTACGATTAAAATCAGTTAACGATTCGGCCAACCTCGGTAATTGTCGTGAATCCCTCATCTCTCACATAGAGTTATCAATTTACAGATATGACCTTTAATTATATTACTCGTTGTCTTATTGAATACAATACAAGAACGATATGAGCAACAAAACCTCCTTTGTAGCTCAAAACTAACACAACCTTTATATTGAAATGAGAAAAATAATTTACTATTTTGACAGTAAATTTAATTTAATTAATTTTTATTTTTATTTAATTTTACTTCTTAGTGTCAATAAAATTTAATTATTAATTATTAATCCAACGTAATATCGTACTGTTACTTACATCAAACAGTAAGATATTGACTTATATATGTATTTTTTTTATATATTGTGTACAAGTATAGCTTCAGTAAATAATGAATGTTCAAATTCATGTCGCTTCTGCATACTAAATTTCTTAGGTCTACCGGTTAGCAATGTCATCTTGGCAGGTACTATACATTGCGTTTATGATACTTCAAATTGAATGCTACCTAAAAGAAATCGCGGTAATGTATTTCGTGTAATTTCCGTCTCGGGATTTAGGCGATGATATCCGAGAAAAGCCGAATCGTTAACTGATTTTAATCGTAATGTACTAGACTTACCCTATTATCGTCTAACTTCAACATCCATCGCTAAAGCCTAGTTTACACGGGTAGAGTAGGCGGTAGAGTACCAGGGATAAAAGGTACTAATAACATTACTGGCTTAGTGTAAACAGTTACAGAATATTACTAAAGATGACTGGGAGAGTAGAGTAGATAACGCATGTGCTAAAACTCTACTACAGGCTTTGAGTCAAAATCGTCATGCACCGAACGGTTGAACTAAATTCAAAAGAATAAATAATTAGCTGGCGTCATCCTTAAATACATTTTGAATTCTTTGGGATCTTCTATTGTTAATTCTCTAAGTAGATTAGCAGATGCTCCTTTCTCCAATCTTCTTTTGATCCTATCTCTAACCCATATTCTTTATGCCTTTGATGTTTCTTCTTCTAAAACTTCTGTAACTTCATTTAACAATAAGGTCTTTAGATTAAATAATCTTCGTCTCAAACGGTGGCGACGTCGAACAGCATCCATTGTTTATTTTTTTTTTACTTACCTATTTCACAGTTCACACTATTTGGTATTAATGTATGCTACTAGACAGAGGTGAGTAGAGTAGAGTAGTCGAATAAATAGTACGCTAGTTACTCTATTTCTAACTAGCCTAAATGTAACCCTAGCTTATAACCTTCAAAAGAGTCGTGATTGGCCTAAAATGACGTGTGATATCATTTCTAGCCAATCACGGTGCGTTTGAAGGCGCTTGATATCGATATTGAAGTTAGACGATAAGGCCCCGATACAGTATTTAATAAACTCTGAAATGAACAGATATTTAATGCAGGCTTTATTTTTTTTTTATAATAAAAGTAACATTTTGATGTTTTTTTCCGGAATCCGCCCGTTTGAACTGAGGTTCTTTCCGCATGATGCAAACGTGCCTTTAGCGTAGGCGGAGCCGGAGTAAAGTCTAGTGTACTGTGTAATTATTATTTTCAACACCTCTTTATTACGAAATACAGTCCCGCTCGGTTCTTATTTCATGCCAGAGTTTTCGTTTTGTTTAGTTAAATTCGCATGTTAAGACAAATGGTTACTTTTGAATAAGCAAACAACATGTAAATTAGTAAATAAAGCTATCGTTTGTCCACAATTTACATAATTATCGGTTCACACAAATGACGCAATGAAATATATTGAGACAAAACGAAGTGCAGAGGCGCAAAGAGAAAGCGTAAGGCAATAAGCATGCAGACACAACAATATTATGTAAGAAAACCTTCAGATATTTATTTATATCGAACACAATCCGTTTTTGTGACGAAACGCTGTTGATGTTAAAGTATAACACCATTTGATTTGGAGTTCTACCTGTTAGCAATTGAATGTAGGTAGTTAGATATAGATATACTTCATATTTTATGCTAGCATTACCTGAAACCTACTGTTGATTTACTATAACCTACTGTGGACTGCTAACAATTACCGAAACCGACTGTGAATTGAAATATACTGTGTAGACTGATACAAATTATGTATTCTTTATACAGTGACTGCTAGCATTAATTGAAATCTACTGTATACGTAAACTGCTGGTATTACTGAAACCTACTGTATACGTAAACTGTTGGTATTACTGAAATCTACGGCATACGTAAACTGATGGTATTACCGAAACCTACTGTATACGTAAACTGCTGGTATTACCTAAACCTACTGTATACGTAAACTGCTGGTATTACTGAAACCTACTGTATACGTAAACTGCTGGTATTACTGAAACCTATTGTATACGTAAACTACTGGTATTACTGAAACCTACTGTATACTTAAACTGCTGGTATTACTGAAACCTACTATATACTTAAACTGCTGGTATTACTGAAACCTACTGTATACGTAAACTACTGGTATTACTGAAACCTACTGTATACTTAAACTGCTGGTATTACTGAAACCTACTGTATACGTTAACTGCTGGTATTACCTAAACCTACTGTATACGTAAACTGCTGTTATTACTGAAACCTACTGTATACGTAAACTGCTGGTATTACTGAAACCTACTGTATACGTTAACTGCTGGTATTACTGAAACCTACTGTATACGTTAACTACTGGTATTACCTAAACCTACTGTATACGTAAACTGCTGGTATTACTGAAACCTACTGTATACGTAAACTGATGGTATTACTGAAACCTACTGTATACGTAAACTGCTGGTATTACTGAAACCTACTGTATACTTTAACTGCTGGTATTACTGAAACCTACTGTATACGTAAACTGCTGGTACTACTGAAACCTACTGTATACGTAAACTGCTGGTTTTACTGAAACCTACTGTATACGTAAACTGCTGGTATTACTGAAACCTACTGTATAGGAAACTGCTGGTATTACTGAAACCTACTGTATACGTAAACTGCTGGTATTACTGAAACCTATTGTATACGTAAACTGCTGGTATTACTGAAACCTACTGTATACGTAAACTGCTGGTATTACTGAAACCTACTGTATACGTAAACTGCTGGTATTACTGAAACCTACTGTATACGTAAACTGCTGGTATTACCTAAACCTACTGTATACGTAAACTGCTGGTATTACTGAAACCTACTGTATACGTAAACTGCTGGTATTACTGAAACCTACTGTATGGGGCCGTTCAAGTATTACGTAAGCAGATTTATTACAATTATTTACCCCCCCATCCCCCTTGTCAGCAAAAGTAAGCAAAGCTCTAACCCCCTCCCCCCATGCTTACGTAAACATTTTTCAGTTATAAATATATATTTTTTTATATTATAATGTTATAATTATAATTTAAAAAATAAGAAAATAGATTTAGGACAGAGATTAGATTTTACTGATACAGTATTCAACATAGAGTAAGGGGCAAAAATATACCGATGACGTAATCATCATCTAGACTCCCCTACCCCCCATGTCATCGAAAATAAGCAAAACAATGACCCCCCCCCCATAGTGCTTACGTAATACTTGAACGGCCCCTATACGTAAACTGCTGGTATTACTGAAACCTACTGTATACTTAAACTGCTGGTATTACTGAAACCTACTGTATACGTTAACTGCTGGTATTACCTAAACCTACTGTATACGTAAACTGCTGGTATTACTGAAACCTACTGTATACTTAAACTGCTGGTATTACTGAAACCTACTGTACACGTTAACTGCTGGTATTACCTAAACCTACTGTAAACGTAATCTGTTGGTATTACTGAAATCTAAGACTGTATACGTAAACTGCTGGTATCACTGAAACCTACTGTATACTTAAACTGCTGGTATTACTGAAACCTACTGTACACGTAAGCTGCTGGTATTACTGAAATCTAAGACTGTATACGTAAACTGCTGGTATTACTGAAACCTGCTGTATACTTAAACTGCTGGTATTACTAACACCCACTGTATACGTAAACTGCTAGTATTACTGAAACCTACTGTATACGTAAACTGCTGGTATTACTGAAACCTACTGTATACGTAAACTGCTGGTATTACTAAAACCTACTGTATACGTAAACTACTGGTATTACTGAAGCCTACTGTATACGTAAACTGCTGGTATTACTGAAACCTACTGTATACTTAAACTGCTGGTATTACTGAAACCTACTGTATACGTTAACTGCTGGTATTACCTAAACCTACTGTATACGTAAACTGCTGGTATTACTGAAACCTACTGTATACTTAAACTGCTGGTATTACTGAAACCTACTGTATACGTAAGCTGCTGGTATTACTGAAATCTAAGACTGTATACGTAAACTGCTGGTATTACTGAAACCTACTGTATACTTAAACTGCTGGTATTACTGAAACCTACTGTATACGTAAGCTGCTGGTATTACTGAAATCTAAGACTGTATACGTAAACTGCTGGTATTACTGAAACCTGCTGTATACTTAAACTGCTGGTATTACTGACACCTACTGTATACGTAAACTGCTAGTATTACTGAAACCTACTGTATACGTTAACTGCTGGTATTACCTAAACCTACTGTATACGTAAACTGCTGGTATTACTGAAACCTACTGTATACTTAAACTGCTGGTATTACTGAAACCTACTGTATACGTAAACTGCTGGTATTACTGAAACCTACTGTATACTTAAACTGCTGGTATTACTGAAACCTACTGTATACGTAAACTGATGGTATTACTGAAACCTACTGAATACTTATACTGCTGGTATTACTGAAACCTACTGTATACGTAAACTGCTGATATTACTGAAACCTACTGTATACTTAAACTGCTGGTATTACTGAAACCTACTGTATACGTAAACTACTAGTAATAAATTTATCTTATCTTATCTTACTGCAATCTACTGTAGACTGAAACAGCAGTACTGTAAGCTGCTAGCATTCACTATTAAAAATACCGGTCAAGTGCGATTAAAACTCGCGCTCTGAGGGTTTCGTACCATTTAAATAACTTTAAAGTTTAAATTAATGATAAGTTTAAATTATTTGAACTTCATGGAACCTACAAAATTCATGAAAGGAAACTGCAAAATTAATAAAAATCGGCGAAGTTTCTTTTCATATCGAAGTCGGAATGAAAAGTCGGATTCCAGCAAGTAGTATGTATAAACATGTATATCCAATAATTCAAAGTGAAAAAAAAATGAGATGATTAAGTATCGCTAAGAGACCACTTTTCACTTTACACAGAAAATATTTTTTATTTGCGCAAACTATTTTCTTTATTCCATTGAAATTTACTCAGCTGATTGAACAACATTGCACTGAGAACTAAAAAAAAATGTGGCCAGCGAAAGATATACAATTTACCCTAGAATTATTTTCACTTATTATTTGTAGGTGAAATTAATTTATGGTGCCAAATTCATACTGGAGACTTGGTAAGTGATCAATCAGTATCGCGGATCGATAGCACTTTTTGCTATACAAGTAGTTGACAGTATTTTGTTTAGTTTATGATTATATTTTATTTGATGTCCAAAGATTTTGGGGATATAGAACATCTAGAGGTATGTCCCCCCTGTATACGGGCTTGAGCTAATGCAAATGCATTAGAGAATCAATCGACTGTATTTCTTTATAAATTGATCCATTAATTTTATATTTTGATTTCGGGGGGGACCGAGGGTTCGGGGGTTCAAACGCCCATGATCTTAAATTTTAGAAGTAATAAAATAACATAAAAACCAAAAAAATGTGGTTCATGAAAATAATTTCAAACTAAGAAAATATTTCTTACCTCCGCTCCGGTTGCTTGTCATCCGCTCGTTCGTCGTCGCACCTATTTCTGACTTGTAGTCGATAGTAAATTTATTATTTCATACTTTACGATATTGTCAATTACTTAGAGGTGCAATTTTTGTAAGAGAATCGTATTCATTTGACGGCTTAAAACGTCCGATGTCGTTTGTCAAACTACTATTCTGCTAAACAAATTAGCCCGTTTGACAATTGACACCGTACTTTTGACTGTCAAGTTAATACGATTTTCTTCATTTTCTCACACAATGATCATGAAATGATCAATTCCTCGATAGGGCCACCGTGTACCTACCATATACCTGCATGACAGAACCCTAAAAAGAACATCAATTATGAAAATCGTGATATTACCATGAACAGTTTGACACTTTGTTGTAAATTGTAAACTACAACTCGGAACACAAAGTGTCAATTTAGTCAGTAAACAAACCGTTTAACTTTTTATGTGGTCAGCTGAGTCATCTGCACTGTGTTTTAGGGGATTCACAATGCAAAAATCTACATCTATATGATATCTAAACTGACTCGACTGACTGACTGATCTATCAACGTCTAGACCAAACGGTTGGGCCTGGGAACATGAAATTTGGACTGTAGGTTCCTTTTGTGACGTAGATATCAGCTAAGACGGGATTTAAGGAAATTCCCACGGGATCGAGAGAAACTGGATCCACACGAGCAACGCTACGAGGCGTCCGCTAGTCAGTAAATAAAATTAACGAATGAAAGACGGGCTAAGATATTGTATTTCTGTAACTACATAGTTATGGTCAATTGGTCATATCTATAGTCATGACTCCACAGCGGCTAGTTTTGTACTCAACCAACTCTCTCTATGTGGGCGAATTTACAGAACTCCTGCGAGGGAAAATTTCGTTCAATACATATCAGGACTTTTCAAACTGAACAATTTTTATTGTGGTCCTTTCGTACTTGACCGGATGTAGGTAAAGAAATCTCGGGAAACCGATATCTCGAAATACCCGGGATACCGTGATCTTGAAATACCGAGATCGCACAGAAATTTTGCAAGATCAATCACGCATCGTAAGTAATAGTTTGTTAACTCGCAAGCGAGGGACACTTTACAAAGTTGGATAATATCCTAATTGCCTGTACGGTTTACTCGAGCGCCTCTACATTACTTGAACGGTTTATCAAAGAGGAGATACTTAACGAAATCGTTATGAATGTAGTGGGCCGTGCGTGAAGACAATAGCTGCAGTTTGCGTATGATGGTTTGTTAAAATTGGTGCCTAGAAGCGTTGATTCGAAAGAGCCTTGCCAGCATTGGACATTTAGCCACTTTAAGCTTTTTCAAACTCTACATTTCTTGCAAAGGTGTCGGTGGTTATTTCTTATTTTTGAGATTTCAGAATAAATTCGAATGTATAAATAAGTCACCTAACCCTAAGCTACTCGTACAGTGGAGCCCACATCAAGCTAAACACTTTCAGTATAAGCTGACCTCTTAAGCTGCCTCGGTATAGGCTTCCCCTTCAATGAGAGGTCATGTGTATAGTTTGGGGTGGGCTCCACTGTACAAACAATAAAAGTACAAGGAGCATCTTGAATGTCGATCTAAAAAATGCTTTCAAACTGTTCAGTAGGTACGTGTATGTTTATCAGTACTATCGACATTAATATTTATTAATATTTCAAATTTTACTTTGGAGAAAACAACAAGAATTTAAGGTATGGGCTAACCCGCTCAGCTGCTCTAAATGACATTATATGTCTAAAAATATACGGATGCTTTGTTTCTGTGTGTTTCATGAAGTAAACGGAAAACTGTAATGAATTTTGTTATATGCATTTTGACTATATAATCTAGGGTTTTGATTTTGGAAAACACGTTTGGATAAATTTTCCTCGATAGAAATAATTAATGAAATGAGGTCTTCAAACACACTTTTTCTCCTCGTTTGACGGATAGGGATCATGTACAGAACTCAAAGATATTTTATTAGATAGGTTTTAACAATATCTAGATACCTATTTGATTTTGGAAATTTTGCTAGGTATTTTAGATTTTTTTATAAAATTAATAAACTTCCTTTTTTCTCTTTCGCGCTGAATCCGCCCCTCTCGCACTGCGCGTTTTTTCGCTTGGAGTGAGAGTGACAAAAATAAAATTTATATAGCCCCTTCATATGTCTTCGGTTGGGTTGTTTGGAAAAGATCGCTTTTTAGTAATAGTACCCTGATTTACTTTGTATTTTGTTTTGTGGTGTGCAATAAAGAATAATATATAGTACTGGCTTTCTAAATTATTATTGTAAAACTGTGCTTTATAAAACCTTATATTTATAGATTTCTCAGTCATCATGGTACACGCTCTTCTTAACACCACTACACAATGCTTATCCGTTTATTACGGGCATATACAAATACATTTACAATAGTGCGTTTAACAGCTTAAACCAACTTACATCTTAAACATCATAGGTGATAGAGCTGATGCTGCGGGGCTCGACTGTGGAGGTACCATTATCCAGCTCTTAAACAGGCACAAACAGGTGATCCACCACAGCCTGGGACCGTTTGATGGCGGTACACCCATCCCAAATTGCCGGCCCTGATATAAAACAGACTGGTGACGGGCAGCGGCGTCACTGGTGCGAGGGTTTTCGTGAGTATGCTATACCTGTGCCTCCCTCCTTGCATTGTTAAGAAGTGAGCCCTGTCGGTTTATTAAAATATTCACTTCTTTATTTGTTAGTAGATTATTATACAAAGGACGTCAGTGATCAACAACAGTGACGAGATATTTAGACGCATGAGCATGACCGAGAGAGCGTGGGTACTTTAGTTCGAAGGTACTGATAACTGATAACTTGCTAATGCTGAAAATAGCATAATATGTTATTATCATTTTTTATTTATTTAAAATTGTGGTTTGCCGTCATGATTTTCAGGTACCGCCTTCATAATTAAGAGTTACGTTTTTACTCGAAAGACATATGATAACGACTTTTACGACTTCATCCCAAATACTTGTTTTTAGGGGTTCCATACCCAAAGGGTTATCAACGGGACCCTATTACTGGAAGAAATCACTATAAGCGATAAGGCCGCCATTTGTTACCATCTTTTACCTTCGTGGCGAAATATTGAAAAGGCCCAAGTCCAGGGAACGAAACAGACTGATGGATGGATGGACGCATATAAGGTAGATATTTAAGAACTCTTTCTGCAATTAAAAATATTCGAATAACTCGCAAGACCAGAAATAAAAAGAATAAGAGTTACTAAATAAGAATTTCCCAGAACTAGTTAGAAAAATTCCTAGTCTAAGGAATGAATTTATCCACGCGTTTAAACATTTTAATCTAATTTTCAATTATTCTATCAGTCATGGGAAAAATTCCACTCTTTTGCTGTAGATACAAATAATCGTTTATTGAGCAATAGGTTTACGTTTAACCGTTATCTACACATAGTCTGGTTATTTTCAAACAAAGTTAATTGCGCTATGTAGAACGCCTTAGACTCTAAGTAGAACGCAGAGATACGATTACGAAACGAGTTAAAAAATAAAAAAGCAACATAAATTAAAACGTACCTTTTTTCGATTCTCCCGGTTTTCACTCCTTCTATTTTCACTTTTCACTCTTTTCACTGTACTGACACTAGAATACACTGGCTGTTCAGAAATGAAGTCGCGGTCGAAAACACGCGCTAAAAAATTCGCGCGCAAAGCATCGCAGGTAAAGCCAATCGACACTGTGAATGAAGTGACACTCGAATGAAACCAACCGAGGTACTGTCGATTCGAGCGATTTGGAATCGAGTCGTTGCAGCTATTTGTTTTGTCCCCTCCAACTAATTAAAATTGCATTAAAATAACTTCAAAGTCTTCGGAGAGGCCTCGGATGGATCAAGTAAGTAGAAGGTATGGTTTGTTTTATCAGGATAGAATTTACATCGAGATGTTATCAGGGAGATAAGAATTTTGTATTGAAGTAGGCTCTTGATGTGGAATTTACGTGTAAATTACGAGTTACTCATGCAAAAAACCGGTCAAGTGCGAGACGCGTTCCTAGGGTTCCGAAATACCGAGGTGACATTTATTTTATACAGCCAAATTCATATTGAAGACTCGGTAAGTAGTCATTAGTAGTCAGTATCAATGTTGGATTACCCTTTTTAAGAAATTCGATAATTGTAATTTTTCTGTTCCTGCCCCGAATCATAAGTATATGTTGTATATTATGTTTTTCAAATTTTGCCTATTTTTTATTTATCTGTGATACTGATAAATAAATGTTACCTTGTAATTCATTAAACTAAAACTACCTAGCAAAAATATTTAATTAAATTAGATAAAAAATTGAGCCGAAATCGCTGTCGTCACGTGGAAGAGTACCCAGTAGCCTTAGCATGAAAACATTACGGTTACGTTTAGTTTGAACGTAACGCGGTTTTGTATGGAATTGTGATAAGTTCCACTACTGACCGTCAGAGCGGTTATCAGATTCCATACAAAACCGCGTTACGTTCAAACTAAACGTAACTGTAATGTTTTCATGCTGAGGCTACAGGATACTGGCAGCATTACCTCGTTGAATTACTAGGCCAATTCTTAAAAAAATAGAATAATATACATTTTGAAAGATCCTCTGCTGTCTGTCAGTCCGTCTGTCTCTCTAGCTCGTAGACAAAATGACGAGTCACAGACCTGCGGATATTTCGTGTAGAATGTTGACCCTAAAAAAAAAACTAGGCGGCCCACCATTGCCTGGGACCGATGGATGGCGGTATATCCATCCCCAATTGCCGGGCCTTATATAAATCAGACTGGTGATGGGCAGCGGCGTCACTGGTGCAAGGGTTTCGGCACCGCGCTCACCAACCCGCCTGCCCAGCGTGTGTGAGTATGGGCATTTCTTCCAGGAGGACCACCAAGAGTGGCGAAATCCTGGAAAGGCCTATGTCCAGCAGTGGACGAAACAGGCTGATGGATGGATGGATGGATGGATGATTGACCCTAAAGCGAATATTGAATTAGTAATTCAATTAAATAATTTTTCAGGGGGTACTCGCACTAGGAAAGGGAGCCGTAATTTTTTTCGTCTGCTTAGAAGAATAGATTAAGCATAATGATTTCGTTATCTAGAGCTCATTAAGTAGAGTAGTACAGAGATAGATACCTCTTAAGGGGGAACGTTTCGAGCTCAGTGCAAAATGCATAACTTATGATTATTTATCTCATTTTTAAATAAAATGTATGAAATAAAATAGTTTCATCTTATTTTGCGATTATGGTTTAATAATTATCAGGGTTTTTTTAGCAGAATTGCGTCATTTTATGGATTATAGTTAGCGTGAATGTCCATACAAACTTAAAAGCGTGTTTTAAGTTGGTGTGGACATTCATTTACAACGCAATACATAAAATTACAAAATTTTAGTAGAAAAACCTAATTGACATTAAACTATGGTCGCGAAATGCCATAAATCACATTTAAAAAATAAGAAAAACAATCATAAGTTGTGCATTTTGCACCGAGCCCGAAAAGTTACAGTTGAATATCTTCTCTGAAGATTTTCGCGGGTATTTTTCTACAGAGAGTTGTTCAGTATAATCAGTAGAGTAGTCACGTGGTTTTATTTAAACGTTGCACTCTATTTACAGTGGTTCTGGAGTGAAAAAAGTTATGAAACTGTGACATTCGGACAGCGGACGGACAACAAAGTCTCACTATGATGTTTCTTTCATAATTTATTATCAAAAACACAAATTAATATTTAGATACGGAGACCTAAAAAGCAAGAGTGTACAAGTTTCATAAAACTTAAAACCAACATTTGTATCTCTTTGTCTTGTTGACAGATATACAATGACATAAGACAAGCCTCGACTATATTTTAATTTCGAACGGGTAGTTCAAGGATTATTCTCTGTTTCAATCTTGTTTTACACATGAAGGCTGTCAACCTCAGTCGATATACAATGTATGGGTTCCGTTAATCTGATTAATTTTAATCTGAATTTTATCCAGATTTTATTGGAAGTAATATAATTCAAAAATAATTTGCCATTTCGGAATAAAAAGGGATAGAAAAAAAACCTACAATAAATAATAAAAAATATTTAAAAAACGTTATTTAATTCGGATTTTAGTGCATTCGTATCCATAGCCTATTCCACTCAGGATGCTATATGTGTTCTAACGATACTTTGAAATCAGTTCAGGCATTAAGTTATGGTGGAATTAAGACAAATACCCACATGAACCCTGAAAACAATACACTCCTTTTATGAGGTCAGTCGTGTAAAAAGTAGCATTTTTTCAACGTTAGTTGTTTCAGTGCTATCTTAAAAACGGTAACAGATACAGGTTTCAAATTTTGTCTGATTGCAGTACTACTCAAAAGTAAAACAACAAATAATAAAAACTAATTTTATTTTTCGGGCGCTACCGTTTCAGCTGTATTATTGTCGCCCTGATGTTGCTATGGCATCTATGTGTGTATACAACGTGAAACGTAAACTGGTGATAGTACTCGTCCATATGACCAACTTTTACTATGGAGCCAACCCTGAAATCGTGAAAAAAAATATCAGCTGTTCCATAGAAAAGTTAAATGTATGAAACAGCTGATATTTTTTTCACGATTTCAGGGTTAGCTTCATAGTAAAGTTGTTCATATGGACGAGCACTATCACCAGTTTTCGTTAACAAAATGACCTTAATTTCACGTTGTATTGTTGTTTTTACCATGTTTTTAGGGTACCCATATTTTGTGGTGATAAGGAACCCTTCCTGAGCGAGTCAACCCGCACTTGGCCGGTTTTTATATCAGGAGACAACGCGGAACGACCTTTACTACAGCTACCTTCTAAACTACATACTTATTTGATTATCATTGAAGCTTTGCGTTGTCTCTTTGCCAAGATTAGATTAAGTATAAAAATAGAGAAAACTAAAGTGGCCACCTTTGTTGTGAAAATGTAAAATGTATATGTTTACACGGCCTGTCTATCACATTAGGATATTGCGTGAAGATAATGATATGGCTGGAGTTTTATTTGACCTACTTGAAACGACAAGGCTGTGCCATAAGCTGAATGACGCCATTATCCTTGTTAACATTTTTACGCCATTTGTATCTTTTTTGTTTTGTTACTATAACTTCACCATATGTACGAGTTATTTTTCATCTACTTGTTTATGTTTGGCGCTTGCTTTTCAGTTTTATAAAAGCTTGAAGGTCTGTGGGCAGTCAAAGGTCTGCTCACTAGATGCCAGTGTATGAACGTCTGTAACTTAATAATTTGGCCAAGTTTGAGTCGGACTCGCGCACAAAGGGTTCCGTACCACCCCACAATACGGGTGCAGAACCTTTAAAACACTATGGTAAATAACAACGCAATACATGCCATAGCAACAATAAAACAAAAATCTTGGCACCCTCTGCGTACGGAACCCTGCTTTTTCAATTTTTTGTTTTACTGTAGAGTATGTCCTACAATCTGACTAAATTTAAAACTTGTATGTTTATATTATTATAAACAATTTACGATGGAGGACGTCTTTAAAACACTCAACTGGAATGGACGAGGCATATATGGGTATGGCCGTAAAAAATGTACTTTATTTTTCTTTTTCGTGTCGCCTAGCGACTTTAATTTTTTACATAAAATCTGATGGTCGTATGCACAACACAATTAAGTTATGATGAAGTAGAATAACAAATGAACTGAAATATAAGAAGTTATTGCAAATAAGCATTGAAGTAACGATATTTTCACGATGACACTAACAACATATTTTAAATTGTCTAAGAAAATACATATTAATGTCGCCATTGTCTTTTGATCCCTTCTAAGATAAGATGCGATCAAAATAGCCTTACATAATTAAAGGTGGGTGTCTTAACATAAACATAAATGGTGCATCTTTTGTTTAATTTAGTAATCGTATGAATAAATGTTATAAAGGATGTTTTTTTTAGAGGTATAGAACTTTAAGTTTGCAACACTTTTTTAACTGGCGGCCATTTTGTCAGCTGAAAAGTGATTTATGTTTAGTTTGGTTTGGCATTTCAACATGAATAGACTGACGCCTGAACAATGCTTCCAAATTGTGCAAATTTATTTTGAAAATCATGGTTCTGTTCGAAAGACGTATCGCGCATTACGTCCAATTTACAGTTAACATAATCGTCCATCAGAGCAATTAATTCAATTAACTATGAAACGTTTTTGCACCACGTTTACTCTAAATGATAATACGCATCCACAGAGTTGTCGTACAGTGCGTACAGAAGAAGTCATTGCTGCTATAGAGCGTAGCGTAGAGGAAGACCCGAATCAGTCTATCCGCCACCGTGCACAGGAATTGGATATGTGTCCATCCACTTTATGGAAGATTTTGCGATTTAACGCCACTTGACTATTTTCTGTGGGGATATGTGAAGTCGCAAGTCTACGCCGATAAGCCCGAAACGATTGACCACTTGGAGGACAACATTCTGGGAGTTATTGCCGATATACGGCCACAAATGTTGGAAAAAGTTATCGAAAATTGGACCTCAGATTAGACTACGTCCGAGCCAGCCGTGGCGGATATATGCCAGAAGTCATATTTAAATTATAATGCCAGAAGGTTGTCTTCCGAATAAAATAAATTTCATATCAATAAAAAAATCATCTTTGTTTTATTCCATTTCAAAGTTCTATACCTCTAAAAAAAACACACGTTATTTATACAAAATATCTATTTTAAATATTATGTCGCCTATTTCGGTTCTTGAATGTTACATTTTGTTTGTGTTACCAATTTTATCGACATTTGGTAAAAGAAGGACAACCACTATATTTTTTTTTGCAAATAGCAACCTTTTGATGCAGTATGGGCAACTTAATGAACTAATCCGCCCATAAAGTTTTTTTTTTGAATGGGTGAGCGACGTCGCGTTCGTGAAGGTTTTTGTCTGTCGTGACAATTTTGAGTGAGATTTAGCTTGGAAATATCAAGGTAAATATGCGAAATGTCTATCTGTTGTATATTTTGCTCATAGATTCACTAGTGCTTGTAACGATTATATATTTTAATCGTCGCTAACAACATTCATTTCCAAATAAAACAATTATAAGGTGATGTCGCGCATGTTTTTGATTCACGAAAGTTACCGTATGTTACCAAGTCTTACTGGTGTGTTACATAACAGTCGTGAAACAAGGCTGTATTCATATTGCTTTCATTTAAATCAATAACTATTTATTATAGTTAAACAATTATGGGCATTAAGTATATAATAATAAAACAAAGATTACCAATAATATTAATTAATATCAAATCATGGAGCTGTTTCACCTTTTTTAATAATAGTGCTTATTTATATTCCTCCTGCTCATCCTGACATCTACAGACACAAACCGTATTAGACTGCTCCATTTAATATTAACACTGGTATTTCTGATTTTCAGATGGCCTTAAGTAATGCCAAAAAGCAAAAAAAGTACCGAGAAAAAATGAAGTCACAGAATCCAGAAAAATATGAAATGGCCAAGAAAAAAAATGCTGAACGAAACAAAAAAGAAAAAAGATAAAGGACTATGACGAAACATGTCTAAGAAAAAATGTTAATTTCCTAGGGTCAAAGAAATAATAAAACTAAATGGTGCACATTAGCTGACTTACATTTTAAACAGATCTTTAGGGAACTCACGTATGTTACGTTATCTTGAATGTTACCGATGATATAGTGTATTACTGATTCACGGATGTTATGGTACATTTTTTTACGGCGATACCCATATACCTATAGTCTGTCAAAAAAGTGTTGAAATGAAAATGAAACTTTAATTAATTTTATTGGACTTTCAACGTTCAAATAGTATAATTTATGTAATATATTTATGAAATAACAACGCGGTTAACTCGATTTAGCAGATTTAGTACTTATTTGTTTGGTGAAACCAGCCGAAAGAAAAATTGTTTCTTCAATATTCATTTCAACACTTTTTTAACAGACTATACTTAAACGGAGAGTACATATTTCACATCTTCGCTTTGCCGATGGCATCGTGATAATGGCAGAATCGCTGCAGGAACTTGAGGAAATGCTGCGCATGGCATAGGCTAGGACAAAAATTTACTACCCATCCGACACAAAAAGGCCAATGTCAAATACTTTATTAGCTTTTGATAGAGGCGATTATTGGTTAGCTAATCGACCTATTTGTCTAGGACGCGTAATACTAATAATTACACGCGAAACAGCAGATCGGAGGGTTTTTAGCTAATACTGAAATATTGGATTTAAGTAGAAAACCTTTATATTTCTATTACATATTTTATGAAAAAAAAATCAAGTTGGTCTCTTAGCCGCGTTCTAGAAACAAACATTTGAAAACCAAAAAAAGAGGGTGGGAATATTTTTTTTTCTGACGAACGTATAAATCTTAGTACATTGTTTATAAGTAGATCACCTAGATGAAAGATCAATAAATTAAATATATTTTTTCCAATATTAAGATAGTCCTACTTTCTTCAAAACAACCCTCGAAAATCTGGCTTTGTTCATGTTCTAGGGTCAGGTATAGCCATAAGCGATTCTTCCTGACGAGTGGGCCTGCGGATGAATTTGGATAAGACTAGGGTCATGTCCAACTGTCCCATCATCCGAGGGCCAGTAACCGTTGACAATGTCAACATCGAACTTGTTCAAAATATGTTTATCTGGGTCACGTTATACAGCTGGGTAAAAACAACTTCGACGCCGAGGCTGACAGAAGTATATGCTTGGGTTAGGCAGCACTCGGGAAGTTGTGTCACATATTTACGTCGTCAATACCGCAGTGCTCAAAGCCTAAGATATATAACCAGTGCGTCCTTCCTGTGATGAGGTATGGCGCTGAGACGTGGTCTCTTACGAAGGGCCTGATCCACCGGGTCGCTTAGTGAGCTATGGAGCGGGCTATGCTTGGGGATATTTGGGAATCTCTGATGGATAGAATCCGAAACGAGGACATCCGTCGGAGATCGAAGGTGACCAACATAGCCTGTCGAATCAGCAGGTTGAAACGGCAGTGGGCAGGCCATATTTGTCGCCGACATGATGGCCGTTGGGGCCGAAAGTCGTTAGAATGGAGACCACGTACAGCAAAGCGTAGCGTAGGCCGACCTCGTGCCCGCTCGACCGACGATCTGAAGGAGGTTGCGGGTGGCGGCTGGATGAGGAGGACGGAGGACCGCCAAAAGTGGCGAAATTTGGGAAAGGCGACAGTGGACGAACACAGGCTGATGGATGGATGGATGTATTGCCGTCTTTAAGTCAGAGCCAAAACCAAAACGTTTAAATAATGCAACTTTTACTACATGATTTTTTTAATATTTTGTTATTTGCCGTGATAGACTATAGTAAAACGTATGCTGTGAAAATTTCAACTTTTTTACTTATTACGGTTAAAGCTGTGAGAGCCTGTGACTGACAGCCATCAGAGGTAGCGGAAACCTAAAAAACCACTGGTATTTTTCTGCTGATCTCAGTTACCTTACAAATATTGAAACTATATTAAAATCAGTGATTCAGGGACGGATTTAAAATGTATTGAAGCTTCTGAGTAACAGGTGCTGAGCAATAACTAATTAAATATTTCATTTCATTTCATTTCATTTATTTATTTCATTAGCAATATACATCACATTTGATAGTACTTAGTAACTAACTTAACTAAAGTTTACATACAATTGTTTTATTTTTAAATCATGTACAAAATAATCTAATGAAATTTGTGTTAATTTTTTCATAATTTCAATTTATATTCAATTTATAACTTAATTTAAAAAAAAATATGTCAAATCTACAGTTAAAAAAATATGTCCAATCCACAAGAAAAAAAAAAAAAAACATGTCAAGTCTACAATTTAAAAATATGTCAAATCTATAAATCACCAATGTCATACAAACACTTTTTCAGTAAAAATTGCTTCAATTTACGTTTAAATAGGCTATGGCTTGAGAGACCCTTAAATTCTATAGGCAATTTGTTGAATAAAACAACCGATTGGTAACGTGTGCAGTGTTTTGATATTTCTAGTTTAGGATGGAAGTTGTTTATTAAATCCTTGCGCCTAGACGTAAGCCTAATATCCTGTTCATCCTTCGTTTCAAATTTGTGTAAATTCTTAAAAAGGTCAGTGAGAAGAACAAATATATACAAACTGGGAGCAGTTAGTATGCCCAGTCTTATGAAATGCTCTCGACACGATTGTAGCTGCTGGATCCGAACCATTGTACGTATTGCTCTTTTTTGGATAACAAAGGCCTTCTTTATATTATATTTATAACTGTTGCCCCAAAATTTAATACTATACCTAAGTTTAGATTCCACTAAAGCGTAATAAACCATTTTTAGTTCCTCAATTCCGACTTCATCTCTCAAACTTCTAATTGCATAACAAGCAGAACTTATGGATCCTTCAATAGCATGTAATTCACATTTCCAGTTTAATAATGAGTCAATATGAATCCCTAAAAACTTTAAATGTTCTACCAGGTCAATTTTTTCACCATTCATTCTTAAATAAATTAAGTCTTTGTTGCCAGCTGTGGTTCTGAACAAAATGGCTTTGGTTTTACCAGCATTCACTAATAATGCATTTGTACTAAACCATGTTTCGAAAGCATTAAGAGTGAGATTAGCTTTGATATTTAAGTCGTCTAAGTTTGGGGAAGATATTATAGCATTTGTGTCGTCTGCAAATATAACTAGTTGTATGTCCGACACGACCTTTGTGACATAATTTACTAAATCATTTGTAAAAAGAATGAAAAGTATGGGTCCTAAAATTGAACCCTGTGGAACCCCCCTGCATAACTTAACTAAATGCGATTTTACTACTTGCTCTATTGCAAATATGATTTGAAAAGTTGGAGAATGTTTCCTCTAGCACCGTAATGTTCTAATTTAACTAGTAAAATATCGTGGTCAACCAGATCAAAAGCGGAGCTCAGATCCAAGAACAAACCAACGACTTTTTTTTTCTATTTATCTTCTGCATAACGTCGTCAATTAGTGCATCAATTGCATCTGACGTTCCTACACCTCGTTGATAGCCATATTGTCTGGGATTAATTACTTCATTTGAATATAAATGCACCATTAGCCTGTCTTTAATCAGTTTTTCAAATATTTTTGATATAACAGGTAATATCGAAATAGGGCGATACATATGCGGATCCGTTTTTGTGCCTTTTTTGAATACAGGTATAACTTTGGCTATTTTCAGTTGATCTGGAAAGATGCCGGATTCTAGACAAGCGTTAAAAAAGCTAGACAGTGGTCCTGCCAAGAGATCTATATTGTTTTTTATTACAGTAACTGGAATTTCGTCAAAGCCACAAGATTTTTTCGTTTCCATTCCCTTGACAATTTTAGTGATTTCTAATGGAGTTGTAGAGCGAAAATTCATATTGTTGTTGACTCTTTCCGTATTTTCCGCTAATAATTTTGCTGCTGAATTGATATTTTTGTTGGTGGGTGCAGGTTTGCGATCAAAGGTATGAGAAAAAATACTAATATAATAAATTCAAAATCAATAATAAATTAAGTCGGAGAAAAAGCAGCCGTCATACTTCCCCAGCGGAGGCGGAGCCGCGAGCAAACGCTAGTGAATAATAAAATTAAATATGTACTTACTGTTAACAATATTAAAGCATTTCCTTGTCATGATACCTTGAGGGATAATAAGACGCTTAATTGTTTTGTTTGTAACTCAGCCGAGTACAATACTGTTTAGTTATTGAGCGTAGTATTTGTCTTGCTCTTTTATTCATTATTTGTTAATTTAATAATTCAATATCATGTAAATAGTCATAGTTTGATCTATGATATTATGTAAGGCATATTCATACAAGATGTATGAAAGGAGTGGTGTTACGAATGTTGAGGCATTCGAGTATTGCTTTCTGACTATGTTGTGACGCTGCCGTGTGTTAAGCAATAAAGTGATCCATTTAAAGTTATTTCAATAAATAGTGTTTGGAAAACATATATTTAGATGTGTTTTAAATACTCTGACTGGAGAACCCGATCGTATCATTACCGTGCTGGCTCCTAAGTAGTCCCGCCATAAATTCTGTTCCACATAAAATAAAAATGTTCATTTCGTACATATTTCTTTTAAATTTTACAGACAAAAGACGAAGTTTCTTTGTAAATGCAATTTATTTTACGAGTCACGTTCCGAAAACACTTATGGTCAAAACCTCGTTTGTTCAGACAACGTTTGTCCAATACAACAAACCTTTCTTGTCCAATTCGTAATGGGACTGGCTTTATCTATACCATACTATATGTGCAACCGCCGGCCCGCGGGCCGCATCCGGCCTGTTAAGAGACGGCTTACATTTTCATTCGAAAATCTAAAACTTCCAGTGCCTAATTTACAATCTTAAGAAAGACTTTAACGCTGAGATTCAGAGTGCATTTTGAGTCCGAACTCAATCTTACAAACGTCAAAAAGTGACGTGATCTCATACTAGAGTGACGTTTGTAAGATTAAGTTCCTCTTGATTTCGGACTCAAAATGAACTCTGAATCTCAGCCTAATACTAGCAGTTAAACAAAGACCAATCTTTCGCATTGAACATTAATGAAATGCAAATACTAACTACTTGATATTTTTGTAGTGATTAATCTCCTACACCTTGTTTACAGAAAAATTATCCATTGTCAACGTCAAAGTGTCAATCTTTCATTCAAGCTCAATAAATTTGCTGAAAAAAGAAACCAAAATATCAGACTTATTGTAGGAACATCATAACAGAATTTAGAGAATAGTAAGTACTAGATATAATATTTAGTACTAGAATTTTTTTAAGTGTTGATAAAAATTACTTTAGTAAATTTTTCTCATTAATGTCTCCAGTCTACTACGATTTTTTGTATCGAATAAAGCATAATTACAATTAAAGTTTCACGTTTCAAAAACCTGTGATCTTCAACCAATCGAATTCTGAAATTATATTGACAATCCATTCATTTTACTTGACCGTAAAACATAATTAACATCACTCCAAATAAAATAAAATAAACTACAGTCCACAAAGGCACTCCATCCATACAAAGATTAATTTGGTGAATAACTCTTTAAAATGGCCAGCGGCAAGTAACAATTTCAAATCGGAGTAACGTTTTTACCAGAAAGTCGCGATTTGTTTTCATACAACTTTAACACTTTCAGGGATAATAACGAAACGCAAAAGAAATAAAAGCGGCCAAGTGCGTGTCGGGCCGCGCGCAATGTAGGGTTTCGTAGTTGGTCTACTAATACAAACCGCGCCAAACTTCTGGGCTCAAACATTATAGGGGACCAAAAGTTTGGCGCCTCCTGTACTCGTAAACCTGTAAAGCCTACTGAGCTGTGATAGTTTTCCTTTTAAATTCATTATATATATATTACTTCTCTGAATTTTTATCACATTTCTATAAACAACCGTTTAACCGGCAGGGGGGGGGGGGGGACGCTCCACACTAACTAAAATTTTCACTTTAAAGCTTAATATTTCGCCAACGGATCCCTAAATCGAAAAATAGAATAGTGACCCTGAAAGATGTAAAGCAGCGATTTAGCGAGAGTTGAAAACTAACAAATATGTACATAAACAGGGATAAAAAGCTGACCTATTAAAATTTGCAAAATTCTTTACTCCTGGAATTGATTCAGATGGTAGTCTTGCATCTGAAAATTAGGCTCATGAAGCTACCCATTAATTGAAAATTATGAAATATTACATTGTAACTATCCAGTGGAATGCGGCCCGCAAATTCATGAGCATATGATTGTTTGGCCCGCGACTTCTTAATGGCTGCCCATGCCTGAATTCTGTAGTAATATAAATAAAGTAGTAAAAAAGTAGTGTCTGTACACTGTTTTGTGGATTATTTTTTGTTTTGGATCTTAGTTGTTCACCTAATGTTCGATAATTTATGGACTAAATGTTATTGAAGGTGTTCGGCGGGAGAATTCGAGGCTGCATGGCAGGAAAACTCTTTGCCAGTTGGGCCAAAACAAAAGAAGAAATATTAGTCACTGATTTATTATCTTTTTAAGCAGTGTTATAATAAATTGGGCCAATCACAGCTACAAAGGCAAAAAAAACCGGACAAGTGCAAGTCAGACTCGGCCCACCGAGGGCTCCGGTTTAATTACAAATGTAGTTTTCAGATTTTTCTCTATATGGGTACTTGTAGTACAAGACGATATTACTTGTCAAATTTCATAGTTCTAGGTCAACGGCCTTTAAATTTTGATTTCCTTGAGAATGTCGAAATAAAGGTTTTTTTGCGGCATAAACGGCTGTGTCTTTTTTTTTAATTAACTTTGAAGTTTGATTTTTTTACAGCTTCAAGGGACTGTAGACCTGAGTATATGGTTTTAATTCAATTACGATACCTCCACGCGTTGCCGAGATAAAGGTTCTTGACAGACAGATGGACGGGCGGACGGACGCACAGACAGACGGACAACAAACTGATCCTCTAAGGGCTCCGTTTTTTCCTCTTGAGGTACGAAACCCTAAAAATATTGTAATTTACTATGACTTTTCTAGGGTTCCTTACCCGTATTGTGTGGTGATACGGTACGGAACCCTTTGTGCGCGGGTTCGACTTGCACTTGGCCGGTTTTTTTAAGATTAAATCGTCAACCTTCTTAATGGTAGTTCTTATTGCACTTTCATATGAGTCAAAATCGCACAAACTTGTAGCTTGAACTACATTACTAAAGAAAAATCGAAATGAAAAACAATAATCTTTATATAATTCATTTATTTAAATTGTATAGTATTCACATTGCCGCTACATGTTTCTGTATCGAAACGGCAGCTTTACATACAAAATGAGAACACAAATTTTCACAAAAATAACTAGGTATTAGAGAAATGCAGCGGTTTCCAACAAAAGCTATGCTATATTGTAGTAACACCAGTTTTTAAAAACTGTTTACTCCTAGCCAGATATTGTATTAATTACACTGATTAAAAATTTATTGTTGAACAAAAATATGAATATGCCATGGCTTATATCATAGATGCGGTCTGTTTGTATAATGACCAGCAAATATGCATAATAACCATGTCGTTTGGTCCATTTGTGAAATTTAAAGATATTATGTTCATGGGTTGAACCTTATGAATAATGATATCTTTTGGTTCGTTTGTACAAACTGACTAATCTTTGATTTTGTATGATTATATAATGTATGATAACTTAATAAAAAAAAACATGATGGTTATCACACCGTCTGTAACAAACACAAATAAATCGCGGGAACTACTTCGATAAACTACTATTTCAATTATATATATCTAGTTAGTCAACCGATAAAATGGGCTTTCAATCTAGCTATTAACTTATAAACCCTCAAAATCACTGAGAAAAAAATTCAAGATTTTGTCCAAACGCAAAATGATTAAATGGTTTTATACAATATTTGACTAGGTTACATATAATATAGCAAACGAACGATACTACTTACAATTAATTAAATGTACTTGGCAGTTTCGAGAGTTTGTTTTAGGATTGAGAAGCGATGGAAAAGTAACATTTAATACTGATTAATTTTATAAAAGAACGCCCGTTGAAAGAATATTGACATGTTAAACGCAAATGCTTCAAGAAACAAAACCAAAAATTAAATTAATGAAAGCTATGGTGTATTGAACATATTTTCCGGGTTGTATGTCATATTATGAAGACATTTCATTTCAAAGCTAAATAGTTTTCCAATTGTTACTGGACGTATAGTAAAAGACTACAAAATACCTCGAAAAAATATTATGCACAACTTTAGATTGAACTAAATCAGTATTCTATCATTGGGCTAGATTAGTCAAAAATATACTATTTCAAGGAGGGGGCTAAGTTAGAAAAAGCATCAAGATTTACCAATCTTTTTTTTACAGATGAAAATAAAGAAAAAGAAAAATCATTTATCACAAGTAACTGTATCAAACAGCTGTTAGTTGACTACGTCTCAGCCCCATTACCTTTTTATTCTCATGTAAATTAAAAAAGCTATACCGTAATTGACTAAATACCTTTTACCGCTTTTCGGGTAAATTATATTTCTAATGTCATCGCAGTTTGTCAAGTACCTAACCGAGAATCCAGACTAATAATATAATCATAACACTATTGAGCACGATAAAATAAGAAGGCAGTCAATAATTCAAATAATAAAAAATGCTTCAGAGTTCTAGCCTGTCACCATAATAAAAGTATCTAACAGGACAAAAGGCACAAACAAATGTTAATATCAATGCACATTTCATTTTTAATAAAATAAAATCAAATAAATCCGTCGAAAAAATTTGTTTTACCAATTTGTTTAAATAAAAATATTGAAACCCTTTTGGGTTCGACTATAAGTAAACGAAACAAAATTATTTATAAACAATTTAAATAAGAAATGCATTTTTCTAGTTAAAAATACATAGGCCCCTTGTAAATGTCACAATGTGAGGAAGACAAAAAAAAGTTTTTTTAAAACAAGTATAAATGTGTAACATTGCACTTTGATGCGGTTTAAAAAATATATAATTCCAAATAAAGCTTATCTATTACTTGTCTAACAACCAATTTCTTTTATTGTAAAATACCATTTGTGTAAGAACTACACAATTAAATGTAAGGGCGGACGTTTTGTGCTTGTCAATAAGTAAAACTAATAGTTGTAGGAGCTTGCTATCAACTTGATATGTTCGACAAATCTACATACACAAATAAAAAGGAACCTTTCACAGTTAACTAGGTAATACAATAAAAAAACGGATTTCAGAATCTGTAATATTTAAGCTACATACATGAAACTCTCCATATACATAAGTATGGCAAAGGATACAATTTTATATCGATTCTTACTTGTATGAGTACATCGCTTCTTTCCTTCAATGTACATAAATCATATTTAATACACAACAGCCAATGTACGTCGATCGTTGAAACCTACGCTTACTCTCTTCGAAGAGCAGGATAAACGTAATATAGCTATCTCTACCCTGGAGTTAAGAGTGGATTTGAACGTTCTTTTAAGGCTGTAAACACATATACACGTTATATCCAGCTTAGCTCCACAATATTACTTTAAAAAGGCCATGTAACTAACTACCCTTAAATCCTTTAAGAATTCCGATTATAAGGTCACCTTTTCGTTTAAGAATACAGCGTCACGATATCACTTGAGAGATTAACTAAATTAAAACTTAAATGTTAAAAAAAATTATAATAAAAAAGAAAAAATCATTTGATTCTGTAGAAAATTGTTACGTTATTATTTATAGTCACACACATTTAATAGGTCGCTTATTACACTACGGCTTCGAGAGGCAAATTTTTTAAACGTAAATTCGCTCGTGGCGTGCTCAAAAACGTCCATCGAAATTAAAATTCGATTTTGACGTAACGTGGAAGCTTTAACCCAAGCGGACGATGATCAAATTCAAATAAAATCTTAATTTGCGCTGGCTGCAAGATTCTACGAATTCGGATCGATAAACTTATTCTAGAAAAGCGGGCGCAAAAATTCGACTCTCGAAAGCTTATAAGTCGTTTTCGGTAAAATGTTCAAAGAGTTCCCTTAAACAGTGGTCATCCTATACCTATCCTAAGTCCAGACTTAGCAGGCACTAACACCGACGCGCTCGTACACACACGTACGTATGTCCTTACGTTTACAATATAATACATAGAAACAGAGAGTTTACTCGCACAATTCCACTAGTAGTCCGTAGTTCGTAGTCTATATTTTATTGAGATCAATTTTGCCGCTATGCACTAGAATCAGTTGGGACGCTCGCCGCCAAGCGAAATTGTTTTTGTCACTGTCTACCCCCGCCATTACTGCCACAATACTTATTTTAAAAAACACAACATTAGGAACATGAGAATTTTTGTGCTCTTCTACATACAATCAAAAAAATCAGTGTCTCACTTTTTACCTCGATTCTGTCAAACAGACATATTTTACAATTAAAATACCAGTTCAAGAGAATCAATTCTACATGAGCAAGTCTTTAATTTTTGTTCGATATTGATCAAGATACATTACTACCAAGAATATAAAACTTCACTTCAAAAATTATGGAATTGTGGCAGTAAGACGGTGCCCTGACCATTAACCCACATTCACCATCACTTCACTTGAAAGTGTCACACGTTTCTTCACCAGTTGTCATTTCAGTTGATGGGCTCGAGTTTACAGATGTTCAAACTGTGAGATTAGCCTCTATGGCAGTGTTTAGTTGACTAGATGATACCAGAGTGAGAGAGCAAAATACTGGAATTTCTATCTTCTCTACGGAGTCGTTAATTTCTTGCGATTTTTCTATTCATCAGTCGAATAAACCCATCAACTAGCAGCGCCATAAATAAGGATACAAGTTTAGCTACAATAGTTTAACTCCTCTTCCATGGTTCGTAGAAAGATCATGGTCACTTCCACAGTACATCAAAGTTACAGTCCAATAACTGCTCTATAATACTGCTTTCAGTTTGCAACTGTTGTTATTTGACTATAAGTTAATTGAGGCTTTTGTTCCATGGCAGTTCTGATTTTGTTCGCAATAGGACCATAATCACTTCTCTTGCAGCTGAAAATGGTATCCGGTGGCAAGCGCCATCTATCGGACTCCCCCGACAACTGTTGCAGCGTCAACAATGGCACAACTGGTTGAGCAAGCTCAGCATACCTCCGGGTTGTAGCAGTGACAGTGTGCGGTATCAGACGAGATGGTCTCGATCGTCGAGGCTGGCGTCGGAGTCTCGGCCGGGCCGCAGCTCCCGCTCGAGGTCGAGCGAGCGCCGCTCGGGCTCGAGCCGTGCTCCCGACCCCGCCCCGCCACCCGCGCAGCGACGCGGCGCCTCCAGGGATGATACCTGGAACGATAAATTTAGACTTTAATAGGTACAAGGTATGTAATCGTTCTTGATCTGATCAGATGTTCAAGTCGGAAATATTATTTGGAAATGAACAGCTTAGGGCTAGTTTCTGAAAAAGTTATAAAATTATATGATACTCAGGCAATGAATTCAACTCCCAAACGCTGGTAATTTTTCAAGATGAACTTTTAATCACTGATAGACTCGTTAAAGTTCACGCACTTATTAGCTTATTACCAACAAAATCAACCTGAACTTTAACCAGTGTATCAGTGTTTATAAGTTTATCCTTATTTATATTTTATTTCATATTGTTCAGCAGGTGGTAGAGCTGATGCCGGCCTCGACTTTGGAGGTACCACCATATTACACACAAACCCCCCGAAGTTATCCCGGGGAAAGTAAGAGGACAGCTCTTAACCAGGCACGGTGGCGTACCATGCCGAGGACCGACTGATGGCAGTATATCCATCCATCCCCAATTGCTAGCCCTTATATAAAACAGACTGGTGACGGGCAGCGGCTTCAATCCGCCTGCCCAGCGTGTGTGAGTATAGGCATTTCTTCCAGGAGGACCAAGAGTGGCGAAATCTTGAAAAGGCTTAGGTCCAGCAGTTTACGAACCAGGCTGATGGATGGATGGGGAACTGCATCAACGGGAATTTGCAGATATCCCATCAGTCGAACCGATATTTGGACATTATGTAAACTAACGAGCAAGTATCTATGTATAATGAGGGCGTTGCAGACTGGACATTATATAAAATTACTAGTTAGTTTGCATGTATAATGATTCTGTCACAATCACAAGATATGGTACATATTCATCATTGGATATTTCTTTTTATCCCAGATGTTATATCGCAAGATAACAAATTAATCAGATTATCTAGAATAAAAGCTTGGCAGGAAAAAACTCAAGTAATAGAAAAATTATATCGTATCTGGCAGAGATGTAAATCCCAAGATGTGCCCTTAAGTATAGTACATTCAGAATTAGCTGGCATCTTTCCACTTGAGACCGTCATCATTAGCAATAACAATAGGATTAAGTCGTGGCGGGTGAATTCGCCTGAACGGAACAATAAACACTTGTAAACCACGTGCGGCAGGCGGTGCTTCAAACGTTTTTGATACTTTCCTTATGTTATCTTCCCCTTTAATAATATAAGGAAAAAGAAATACCACTCGGTTGTTTTTTAAACTTCGAAGAGATTAGTTCAGTGGAAAGTATCAACACTGGTTGGTTTGCAACAAAACAGATAAGGCCGAAACGGCTCCTTTAAAAATGGATGGGCTCCATGAGTGTTTGGTTTATTACCCCTATTGTTTGTGTTCAAGTGGAAAGACGCCAGCTAATTCTGAATGGACTATACCATACTTAAGACTTGTAGGACTCTGTCAATGTTCTGAGATGTGGGCGCACTCTTCAAGGTTTAGTCGCTTATAGAACGGAGTGATTCATGTTACTGTCGGTATATTGTTTTTGGTAATTTTGAAACAAAGAGACCCGAAAATGCCTTCTTGTGCTTTAAGAAAATGTTCCAATAATACGAGAAACAGAAATAAATGTCATGCTAAGTACACAAAATTTCGTAAATAATCTTCAACTTCTAAAAATCTAAGCAAATAAATGTCATCTTGACGAAAGAGAAAGATAACAGTTTGAGTGAGCGAGACATCGCTATGTTTCGTTCTTTCGTACACAAGTTTGAAGCGTGGACACTATTTGGACGCGATAAGCATATCTGGAGATTTACATCTCTTGTATCTGGTACAATATTAGAGAACTGACATCAATCTATAAAATCAACCATTGCTCTCAAGCAAATAAGGTCTAGTTTATACCTTGGCGAGGCGTCGCGCGGGGAGCGGGCGCTAGGAGGGCGCAGGCAGGTGCGGTAGCTTCCCCTGCCCCCACAGCCGCGCGCCCCCTACGCCGCTCCCCGCGCCGCCGCCCGCCGCCGCCGCCGCCGCCGCCGCCAGGCAACCGCTCTCTTCGGATAGTGCCGCTTGGAGTTTCGCTTCTGGAAGAAAGGGATACCATTATTGAGATTGCTTCTTCATAAAACAAATAGATCGCAGTCCTGATATTCAGTCATTTACGAAAGGGATCGGTGTTATGGTCAAATAATTTGATGGAACTGATGCCGAGTCCCAAAGGACTCGAAATATATCTTGCTTTAATTTATTTATATGCATATTTTTACTTGTATTAATACATCTAAAAATATTTATAAAGAAATACCGGGTGTAAAAGCAAAGGCAAGAATCCTTTATGGGTATGTCAGTATAATCGGTAAAGATATTGTTTTAAATACTGGAATCTCTATAGAAAGTACCAGTACCTCATAATAAGACGATTTTCTTTACTCAAAATACACTAATCGCGTGGACACCCTCACGGTCGCTGGCCACTCGGATGAGGGGTGCGGGTTGCGGGGTGCAATTAGGTGTGTGGGGAGGCTGGTGAGCTGCGTAGCCATAGCTTAGAAAAATGATGGAATTGTTGGTGAAAATTCAAGGTATTTTTTTTTCTCGTAATGACATCAGAATCGTGTATACTTTCATACCCTAAAGGGATTCTTGACTTTGCATTTACACCCTCTATATGTATACATTTTAGTAATTACCAAAAATAATTTAAGTTTTCGTTTGTTATTATACCATTGAATCTCCTGTGTGATTGTGACTGTATAAAGTTGAAAGTTATATTATTTATATAGTTCCCAAAGAACTATAATCGGCACAACTTTGTACAAGCGTCGCAGTATTAAATTATTTCTTAAACATAATCCTTACTGTTTTATGAAAAGAAAATACTAAATATGTATATGTAACGTAAACATAATTAAGACATTAAAACCAGATTTACTCATACGTCAAGATTATTGTAAAAAATGTCGCACGCTGCACCTCATCTTCAAAGTTCTCATCTTCATCTTCTTTTTGAGACAATCGATTGACTGCCCTTAGTGTATAATGTGTTAGTGTGTAATAGAAATGTGTAGGTTTTCCCGTAAACGCCCGTGCGTTTTTCAAGTTACTACTTCCGTTCCTACACAATGATAGCAATGTTTATGAATTAATGTTTAAAAATTACCTAAACAATGTAAGGTCCTACAATTCAAAGTGAAAACATTTTTACAGATGATAGAGTATCCCCCAATAGACCACTTTCTACCCAAAAAATATATTTATAGCACACCGTGCGTAAAATGACCACTTTACGCACACTGCGCTTGCGTAAAGTCGGCATTTTCCGCACTTTTGCTGTAAAATATTATACGATACTCGTGCGAGAAACTTTTTCTCGACTCGTGTGATTGCAGCACTCACCTTCGGCTCGTGCCGCAAACTCACACTCGTCAGAAAACGTTTTATCGCTCTCGTATCGTAATGTACTATTTTTGCACGTACTTTTTTTTCACCTTCCCATAGTTTGGTCAGCTGATTGAACCACTTTGTACGGGGAAGTTCAAAAATGATTTGACCAAAATATTTTTTTTTTCCTTGTTGTGATACATGATCTACCCAAGAATTATTTTCACTTAGACATAGACATAGAGATCATTTATTGGCCCCATTATAACAGCTTACGTTATACAAGGTAGGTCATATAAACATTCTTTAACAAATAGAATTTCCGTAAATAATAAAAATAAAATGTGCATTCGATTGTGAATGGTCACTTCATTCATCATTTGTCACTTAAACTTATAATAATCTAAAACATAAACATATCGTATGATAAGCATTAGTCTTAATTGAATACAATAATAAAAATTAAAATTAAGGTATTAGGGAATGTATAAATAACCTAAATTGAAAATATTATTACTTATTATTGTAGGACCTTATATGTTGTTAAATTTGTGAATACAATATAGTACCTTATTTTATTACTAAGAAAAGTGACTCTCAAAATAGTGTGTTTGTGTGTTTTAGTCTCGTTTAACAAGTTTTCTGATATCTGTGTATCTTCTCTTAAACCAGTGTCATAATAAAAAAGAACAAGATATTATGTGTAAAATCAAACTTATCTTAGTATCAATAAAAAATAGTGCAATCTGGATTTGTTTCTAATTTATCTTTTCTGGTTTGTAATGCACTCTAATAATAATATTTAGAGTATTCCAAAGCGATGGATTTCGCAAAAAAACATTATCTCAATCTGGAAGATATTATATATTGTTTTTATATGCGCAATTATAGATTATTTTCTAGATTTAAGGTTTTTTTTCGTATTAACTAGCGACCCGCGTCGCGTCGTTGCAGTTCCGTTTTAACTCGAGGAACGCTAAACGGATTTGGATGTGGTTTATTTTATTATCATTGTAGAAACCCTGGTCAACGTATATGCTATAAGGGGTGTTTATAAAATAATGCCCAAGCTGAAAACGGGGGCAGAGATTGAATAAACGCGTACGGAACCGCTGAAAAAGGCTAGTGACCAAATAAAATAGTAAGAAAGAAAAAGTATTTATTTTGAGTAATCGAGAATACACAACACTATTTTATTACACATTTTCTTAAAATACACGATTATCTAAAAAATGGAAACAGACTCAGCGATGAGCCATCTGAAACAATTTTCAGATGACGCTCATTTTCAGCTATTCCCATGCTACTAATGCTTTTCATATTGGTCATCTTTTTTTTGTATCATATATACATAATACATAAACAATTGTACACGCAGATAGCGCTCATCTATTACCAGCAATTTTCAATAAGTTATCAAGTCGTAAGAAAACACTTTTTTTATGAGCACTCCTTGTAGTAGGTATGTAAATATTCCCATTAGAACCCATATGAAACAAATACATGTTTAATTTCGCTCACGTAAATCGAGCGCACATTTTAACTTTAAGTTCAACATACATTACGATATAACCGTTAACATGAGCTGCAACCGGCCGAATTACGTGGCCTGAATTAAATAATTTTATTGTAGTGTTGGGTGTTTTGAATAATGCAACAAGATAATTTCTTATAGTGAAATAGTATCTTTCTTGCTGATAGAAACAAATAATCACCGCTTAATAATCTTAGTTTATCTTGAGACAATATAGCAGCTCTGAATTAAACTAGATGGAAAACTAAACCTACTGCCAGGTAATTTTGCTTGAATCGTCACTGATCAGCTCCCTTAAGTAACAGCGTGTTGTGCTAGATTTGCCAACAGACCGTATAGGCGGCGACCCATGGGGGGGATATAATATAGGTGGAAACGAGAAAGGGGCGGCACAAAATAAAGTTGCCTATACTTAGCAAAAGTATAAATCCATACAATTTATTTTATGTTTTAATTTACATGCGCTTTTTTACTTCCTAAATGATTTCATAATGTCTGGAGTATGCTGAAAATCAGTGCTGTTCGCTCTCGCTTTGCTGAACATACTTCCACTAGCCAGGAATGCTTAAAACTTTTTTTTTCTCTCCTACGTTTAAGACTGTAAACTTTTTTTATGCTGTAAGTTTCTAAATTATTTTTAAATGTGTCCCTACCGAAGATCGTTATCTATAATAACCCTGGGGCTCCTGATTAATTCTCAACCTACATGCCAAATTCCAGCTCAATCGGTTCGGCCGTTCTTGAGACGCTGCGGACAGACAGAGACCAAAGCTTTACTATAAAGATTTCAGTTGTTACGACTTATGACAGGACCCAAAAAATTGCCTAAGCGTACAGACATTACATAACTCTTGTATATTTAAAATAATATTATAGTATTTGAAATTTTATGATTTTTCTATGCATTCGAATTAATATTACTATAATCACACTTCACACTATATTATAAATGCGAAAGTTTGTGTGCGTGTGCGTGTGTGTGTGTGTGTGTGTGTGTGTGTGTGTGTGTGTGTGTGTGTGTGTGTGCGTGTGTATGTTTGTTACTCTTTCACGCTAAAACGGCTGGACGGATTTGGATGAAATTTTGTATGGATATAGCTTATACCGTAACTTAACACATAGGCTACTTTTTATCCCGAAAAAAAAGCATGTCGATAAACCGAATAACACGCGGGCGGAGCCGCGGGCAAAAGCTAGTTTTACTATATTTTAAATGAATAATAAATATTTGTATACGAGTATAATTGTATTAATTTTATAATGTCATATCATAACTAACATAGGTATTAGAAAAGTCTAAAATAATTGTAATTGCATGTGTTATTATAACTTTTTTTTAATATGATTTTATTAAGTATGCGAGAAATAAAAGATTTTTTAATTTTATTTTATAATTGTACTTACTGGCTTGATGCGTGGTGTTGAAAGTGACAGGAGTGCGCGCAAGTGGTGTGCGCAGAGACCCGCCGCGTCCCCCCGCGCCGCCCGCTGTCGTCCCCGCAACCACCCCCGCGCCCGCTCCCGTGCCCGCTGACGCCTGAACAATAAACATTCAAAAGTAAGCTACAGAAATAGTACTTAATCAGTAAACTAATATCTAATGAACCAGAGACAGTAATTAAGCTATTAGAAATACTAATTTTATAAAATTATAATTTATAATAATCCTAGGTTACATTACAACAGGGTTGTGTTCTGTTTTACGTATTAACTGCATCGATGTTTCAATAGAAATGCAACAGTTTTGACGAGAATCCGTTTTTAAACGAAGGACCCTTAGGGTTCGGTACATACCGTTTAAAATATAAACTTATTCAATACTTATCATTGACTAATATTATATTATGTTATTTCGACTTTGTAAAACCCGATACGATAGTTTACAATTTAACTAGGTTAGGTGAGTATGTATTTAGCTATAACCCGGTCCCAGTATCTGTGCACCTCGCTGGAATGTGGCGCCTCTCCCGCTTCCCCTGTCACCTCTCCGCGCACTCCCCGGTGCGACAGTACGGTTAGCATCTTCGTTGCCGCTACACGTCCCGATAATTTTGATATTTTCGCTTTATTGTTGTTTTGTTTTTTAATGTTTATTGTTAAGTTTAGACTGTTTACTGTTAAGTTTGGACTGGTTTGGTTGTTATTAAAATTGTTGTAGCTGTTAAACTGAAGTCATGGGAAAAACAATACACAGCGAATCAAGAAATTTAATCTTGAAAGTGCTCAAGTTTTTTGAATCGGAGAAAGCAAACAAACAGTACACCATACCTGATGACAACATTACACAACTTTTAATATCACTAGGGGAAGACAGTTCGGCGAGTTCAGAAAGTGAGAGTGAGGAAGATACAATGTCAGGCATAGAGTCAATAATTTATAGTGACTGAGTTTAATAATAAATGTTTTTGTAATCAAAATTATTGTTTTTTAATAACAAACCCTTCATCAATAATAAATTGATTTGAAAAGGTTAGTAAATTTTTTTTACCTCCACATTTCTCGAAAAAACTTTTTTTCACACCGTACCCAGACCGCCGATATGACGTCACGAGGTCAGGTGCACAGATATTGTGACCGTGTAGTACATAAATTAATGTCACCTAGTATTTAACAAAAGAGATACTTTTTATCACTTGTCGCAACCATATTCATATTGCCCAGGCATTTTTTCGTTATCAGAATACGTTTAAGGGAGAAGATATAAATATCTAGAACAGAGAAATTTAAAATCTCAAAATTGTATTGATCAAAAATATAATAAAATGTAAAACGAAATATTGGAAGTAGAATAACACACATAATGAAACAAAATTAACGTAGACATGCACTTTAAAAACAGCATAAAAATACTACTAAGCCAAAAATAGTTACTGCGTTCTGATATTCGGATAAAACTTCTCTAGCTTTGCTTTCAAACTATACAAGATGACTATCGTTTATATAGCCAAATTTATAGTGGAGAGTCGGTATGTGGTCAGGACCAAGATTCAATTAGCCTTTCTGTGACATACGCAAAATAAAATTTAAACCTCCTATACTAATTGAGTCGGGGTTGTTCTTGAACAAGTAAAGAGGCACAAAAAATATTTTTCGTATTTCACAAACGGGGTAATTGAACCTTGGTCCTGATCACTTACCAAGTCTCCAGTATAAATTTGGCTATATAATGAAAATCACCTTATACGAGTACAAGGTCATACAATAATAAATAAGTGAAAATAATTCTACGGTAGACCATGTACATATAAAATTCAAGAAAAAAATTATTTTTGGTGATATTATTCTTTCACTTCCCATTACAAAGTGGTTCAATCAGCTGACTAAATTTCTATGGAAAGGTGAAAAAAAAAGTTCGCACAAAGAAAGTTTTTTTCGGTGGAAAGTGGAAAGCTGAATTTTTTTTTTCGTTTGGAATTATAGGACCACTTAAAGACACTTTGTATAGACCGCGTACTTGGCTGGATCGAAGTAAGCTCTCTTTCTCATTGTGTGATAATTTTTAGCAAGAAAGAGAGAGCAGCGGGTCCGGAAAGTAAGACCGCGCGATCAGTAGGCCCTACCATGAGTTTTCGTCTCGATACACGTTACCGACTGTAGTGATGCGAACCGATTACAAAATTTAGAACTGGTTTTAACCGATTACTTTGAGAAAAAAAACGGTATTTTTAGGTACGTTTAAGTTCTTTGTTTCACAATAATTTCCTTTCACTAGTTTAATTTATTATTACTTTTGGATGATTTACTCCCGAAAGTCCACTTAATTAATCAGTTTACACCTGATTCACCTCACAGTTGCTAAAGCTTTTTGAAGAAAAGCGAATAAAAGACATGTATAAAGACAGAGTGAAGTTGACTAATTAAATAAATAAATATATAAAAATAAAAATCGTTTATTTACCAAAATACAAATAATAATACAAATAGACTTTACACAATAAGATAATATCCAATTAACTAAAAGTACATTTACCAGAGGTTCCCACACTAAGCGCACTTATCCGGCGGAAACCGAAGACATACTAATATTCAAATGAATAAAGAGATTGAAATATTTTTTTTCGGTGGGAAGCTAGGAAGTGGTCTAATATGGATACTCTATCCTCTCTTGAATTTTTTTCACTTTGAATTGACAATATAAATGTGGGTCGTGGTCCGAATCCGAAATTAATGTTCGGGTACACGAACAAATAAAAATAATGATTCCAAAATTAATCGTTTTTTTTAAAGTTATTTTGAAACCGGTTCACATCACTAACCGACTGCGTAAAATATTGTGCAGCGCCTCTAGCGGCTTACGAGAGGACCCACAATTTCTCATACAAAATTTTACGCATTCGGTAACGTGTATCGTGAACAAAACTCCTACTGGCACAGTCTCCGACACGTTACGGGGCATCGTGGTAGTTCTTTCAGCACCCGCGTAAAGGTGATAATCGTACGAAAAGGAATAAGTGGCCGTATGTACCAAGCATTTCTTTGTCAATCATTACATTACTAACAAATAAAAAGCAACACAACTTATAATACTTACTTGAAATAAAAAACATAAGCTTTGCCCAAAAAACGAAAGCAAAATGAAACTTAAAAATCAATTAAAACTAAAAATAAAGCTGCTCGTGGTATCATTAAACAACTAGCACCAGTTATTGGTAAAAAATTACAGAAATATTTTATACAAAAATTGTTAGGCATGAAATTCAAAGGATAATTATTGTAAAAAAAAGAAGAAATTATAATAAATTATCTTCAATAATTTCAGGATATTTAAAACAAATATTATTTATGGTCTATTTAGTTTATTATTTATTTATGGTCTATTCAGTTTATTTATCAACTTATTTATTAATTGCAATATGTATAATAATATTCTTATTCCAATAGTCTTTATTTTATGCATGTGTATAACTTTAGTAGCCCAAATTAAATATAGTTTTTTATATATTTCCCGTGTCATGTTTGTTTCATCATAAAATATTATTTTCATACAGATTAGATTAGATATGTAAAACGTATACTTTATGTATCTATTTTACAAATAAACATTTTGAGTCTTGATTCTTGAATCTAAATTGTTTTTAATTAATATTTTTAACATTTAAGGACAATTTATCGAGTTCTATTGATGGTAGAATTGAATAAAAGGGGTTTGAAATATGTCTGTTGCAAACGGCAAACAAATCAAACAGTTTAATTATTTCAAATTAATACAAATTTCATTAAACATTTTTTATCTGCAGCTTCATCCGATCTGACGGCTGCAGAGCCCAAAGTACAGATATACCTCTCCAGAGTGCACACAAGTGTGACGCTGGATGATCTAATGCGTCACATTAAGAGAATGTGTGCAGGTCGTACTGGGGCAAACGTGAGTGTACAGTACAAAAAGATTTTTTGTCTTTCAAACTTCGTGTATCAGCGGCTTAGGCTCATGTTTTCCTCAGTGCTGGCTTCTGATACAAAATAAAATCCCGACAAAAGGCTAGAAGTGTTAGTTTTAGTTATTTAGTTAGACATTATTTTAATATGTACCTATCCCTAGTTTTAGGGTATTTTTGATATGGGCCCTTAGGGGCCTTAAATAAAGAATTTTATTATTATATTATTATTATCGCGGTGCATCAAAATCCTCACACAAATACATGCGCTATCTTAAAGCGTTAACAGACAGTGATACCTTCTCGAGCTATGTAATAATCAGTGGACGGCGTAGGTAGTGCCATTTCGGGTGAACCACCTCAAACATTATGAATAATATGGATATACCCCCGGGATCCCGGGATTCTAAAATTCTACTGATTACCTATCTACTTTATATTTCGCTTTAATTGTTAGTTATTTCGGCGGAATAATAATTAATTATTAATAATAATCAAATCGTGCCAAGAAATTTGCCGGGGTTTATACGTTGCTGTCAAGTAACAAATTTATTTACTATTGAATTAATAATTAAATACGATCCCGGAATAAGGGCATGTCCACGTTATGCTAGCATTCGTGAATTGCACTACCAACGCCGACCACTGGTAATAATATAAATAAAACCCATACATGAAAATTCCAAGATTTGTTTCTGCAATATTTTTTTTAAATTCTATAACCACGAGCAACCAAAAAACAAAAAGAAGCAAACCAAAACAAACCTATTTATCAGTGCACTTAGGCTGCGCGAGGCGCTTGACGTGGTGCGCTATACTAACGTGGTTGGCGGGGGGCGGGGCGGGGTCCTCGTCATGCGGGGGACGGGGCAGGCGCCGGCGCAGCCACGCGTGGCGCAGCGCCGATGCGGGCGTCAGCCGCTTCTCTGGGTCCCATTCTAGGCAGCTGGAATACGGGAACATGGAATTAGTGCCATAGCTAAGTGATACAGCTAAGTGATACACACGAATAAAAAGCAAGTCTCGCGACGCGGCAATAAAGTTCAATTCAGCTCGCAGAACGCTGCTTGGCTATAATTTTATTCACTGAATGACTTGGGCGGATCGCCGATATACTTGTAGGTTCTTGTACCCTTCGCAGACTGGAACAAGCCTGTTATAGATACTCGTAGAATATTCCAAAATACATAGAGATAGAATATTTCAAAGACCGGAAATAAACAATTGAAATTGTAATCCATACTGCAGAATAGTGATGCAAAAAACTACTGAACCGACACTTCATACAATAAAATACCAACAACCTTCTTCTTATTCGTTGATGATGTCCAAGTTGCAAAACTGGTGCAATCTATATTTGAAACAAAACTAAGCCGCTTCTGTTAAGAAGTAGATGTATTTGTTTTGGGGAACCCAGATACGTGGGTAGGCAGAAACACTTTCATCCCAATGTCTGAACTTGACAGTGACACACTGACACTTAAACCAATTGAAGCAAAATCTAGGTTGTTACCATTAACCTTAAACCGTAGTGTAGGTTGTGTATTGTACCTAGATCAAACTTTTATTTTCTTGTTTTTGTGGGTCATCGCCTCAAGAGATCATAGAGAATGAATAGTTTGACTAACTGTAATCAATTTCGTATTTCCAATTTCTATTTTTAGATCTAACAGCGTTAGAATAGATTGGTCAAATGAATTGTGGTTTGTCGACCACAATATGGATCTTCTATCGTTTGTAATAAGTAAAATACCAACTTGTTAAAGCTAAAGGGGGACACCTGCATAGCTAGCATAGATGACAGGAATAGACGAATTTTGTCTCTCGAAGAAACGTTTGACCGTCCATTGGACACAGGACGAGTCGTTTCATCGAGGCGATGATCACGTGATAAAGCTTACATGCGTTCCCATTGGTCAAACGTTTCTTCGAGAGACAAAACTTCTCTATTATTTTCGTCCATGTTAGCTATGCTGCTGAGCAAATGCCTAACCTTGCCGAAACCACATCTGGCAACCACTCGGTAACGATATCTTAACTAAGAAAAAAAACTTAAAATACTCTTACCGTCTAATGAAATCAATGAAGAACTTATCCTGGCAACCTTTTAGGGCTGTGACGAAGCTCTTCGACCCTGGAGGTCCACGCGGTTTTCCTCTCCGCGACATTCCTGGAATGAGTCAAAAGCACAAATGTTAAAAAACAGTAACGGCCCTAGATGAGCTCCTTGAGGTAGCCCTCGTAATGTTGGAACAGTCTGTGCTAAATTGTGACGGGTTTTACTAGAAAAGAAAAGCTGCAAGTTCGTTGTTCGTTTTCCTTATAGCTAAAGAATCGCCAATTCAATGACCTGAAAGTTCTTAGGACAGTTTTCCTTGTCAGGTCATTGCCCTATATGAGTAGGTATGTATTATTCTAAAGATAAATCATCTCATTTTTATTGCTTAGAAAAGGGTGCTTTATTTTAATAGTAATTTTTTACGCTTTCTTTCCCAACCGCTTTCAGATATTACACCATTTTCAAGGTATTTGTAAATATTAATAAGGGACAAATACTGGATTTTATGTACTGGCCGGCTATTAAAGATGTTTAATTTAAGATGTGTTTCCAGTTTCACAAAATGCCGACAACCGCAAGTAAAACTTTTGCTTTATTTTGTGATACATAAAATAGATAGACCTTATAGTCTGTTAATTTTACTCGTTCTGTAATCGATTTTCGATAAAAAGATATTATTGTACCTATATATTGAGCGCCAACTCGCCTTGTGAAATTAGACGGCTGAATTAGGATTATCGTTGGATCTAAGAAGAGTGATAATTAAATCACCCCAACATAAGGTGACAAATTAAATTAGTCACTCTCTCTGGAACGAAAGACACCGAAACTGCGTCACGAAGGATTAGGAGCAATGGTCTATTTATGTTTCCCAGTCATTATGTATTTTTATTACAAGATGACTTATTATATACACTGGTTGATCCATTAATCCATTGTGATGTAAGGGTACATTAAACTATAGCAATCCACTGCTAGATCTAGGCTTCTCCCATTTTAAGGCTTGGTCTTCTACATTTCAAGGCTTTTTGCTTAAATAAGCTGGGCCAACTACTTACCTGATCAATGTCAAACTCACACACATGTTTTTTCAGACCTTTATCTTTCTTTTCTAAAGACAGTTACCTAATTGGACACATTTCACTCGATAGATTTTATTTTTGAATATTTTACCTTTTTATGTGATAAATACGTTTTTTTTATCTTAGCGGCTTGAGTTTTATGCCTGAAATTACTGCTATAGCAAGAAAACATAGTTTATTTTCGAATGTAAAGCTAGAAAATACCTGCACCAAATACATTTTCAGAAAAGCCTCGAAAATTCACTGTTTATGCATGCCGGTGGTTCTCGTTTTAAAGCGGAACAGACTGACAGACTAAAAATGGTTGTTTCGGCTTCAGGAATAACACAATTCATTATAAATTTTGAAAAAATATTCAGTTGCAGTCTGTAACACGAATTTTTTACTTCTTTATTATTATAAATAAAAAACCCAAATTATTGAAAATAGAGCCCTTTACCTAATAATTAGAGGAGTAATAGAGAGCAGTACCAAATCACCTGTATTATGTAACAGCATAAAATGACAAATCTTCACTGAATGATTCACTTTCTCTAAGACAGTCAACACCAACTGTGACGGTACAGTCAGCAGCTGCGTCACACCAAGGTTTAAGCTAAGGGGCAACCGTCTATTTATTACAGAGATGATTTAACAGATACCGTCATAGGCGGAACTGTGATGTGTCTTAAGTCTAACCTGCCCAGATGATTTAATTGGAACACGTAATTAGTTTATAATGGGGTATTATTTCAAATTCTAGTTTCTTGGAAGAAGCTTTTCATATAACTTCTATTCAATTGCGCTTTATATTGAAATTAAAATATAATTGAAAATTGTAGCAACTATCATGTGAATAAATCAGTTTAAACCAAACAGTAAGAAAATCAACCGAAAACAATTAACAAAAATTTCTGCAGAAATAAATCCGTTCAGATATTTCATCGTTTATTTACATTGTATTTTTTTTAATAATTTTTAAACCGTTGCAAATGATTCACCATCGTAGACAAAACAAAACACAAGAAACTTCCTAAAACACCTATTAAAAAAATTAAACCTCATAATTACGTTTTAAAACCACCAATAGTTGGACAAGACCCAAAACATGACCAAGAATCCTATAGACATTGTACCCATCTTTCATCAGAAACTGAACACCAACAACTAAGATATCGTTATCCATGTCATTAGACATCACAATTTGGCAAACGACCAGAATTTGGCGACATCAGACACGATTCCGTCAGCGCTATATTTTATATCTATTTCATAGTACGGTTAGTAAAAAGTTATCAAAAACATTACTTAAAATATCAAAAACTCATTGTGAAATCAAATACTCGTTGAAAAATAAAGTATGTGTATAAGTCCTGTTTCTAGACGGGAAATATTCTTTTCTTTGTTAAATTAAATAACCGGATAGTCGAATGTTCAATCTGTATTTAGAACTTTACATACAAAATCTTTACGTAACGTAGTGAGTGTACCATTATTTGTGTGAAATTAGAATATCCTTTATACTTTTCGATGCATTTGCTTTTATTGCTAACAGTACAAGGTAAAAGTTTTGTCTCGCGATTCTAAAGGAGTCATAGTCTGTCTGTAGACATGACTCAGTGCCTCTTTAGTAAAACTTTACTAACCGACGAATTACTTGGGTATTTACTGTCTGTTTATTGAGATGTCAGGGTGATTACGAGCCGTGGGTTCGGCATCTCTGATTCAAGTAGTTACTTATTGTAGATGCATCATTGGAATATTTTAGTAAACAAAATGTTTTGATACTTTATGTCACGCTGCTAAATTAGAGATGGTTTCGTTTAGCGGGCAACTTGCTGATATTGGATTGTTTTCAATGACCAATGCATTAGCAAGTTGTATTTTATTTGTCAAGCATTTCTGGATTTTCTGGGTAAAATGGCGTGGCTAAGTTTTCTCTAAATAGAAACAAAGCCACTCAGACAGGCACTAAATACGTAGTAATTTATTGCTTCCACAAAGAGTCTCTGCGCTTCAAGACAAATCTGTTGATGCTTGTGTCTTTGTGCAGTCAGTTAAATGGAGACTAATTTGTCTGTGCATCTTGTTTAATTCAACAAAGCATCACGGGTCGAAGACTAAATAGCCTTGCAAAAAAATGTCACCAAGTTCCTTTAAAGGATATCGTTTTAGAATCGTCATCTAATTCGGCTACTAAATGAAAATAAGAATCTCAGCAGAATAAAAATTACACATTTTCTATACCTCTGTGTAATTCTGCGCATGCCAAACAACTAGATCTGCCCTCTCGTTCTCAAATTAAACCAATAACCAGACATATGCCCTGATTTTAAACTAAATCCACGAAAATATCCTTACCTCCGCTAAGAACAGTGGTGCCATCAGCCAGCGTGGTCGCGGTGCAGTACCGCGGGAGCCCTTTGCTGGAGATGAAGTTCTTGGACCGCTTCCCCTGCTCTATCAGCTTCTGGGGCGGCATCCCGAGCAGCTCAACGATGCACGCCATCTGATCCGCCTCGTCCTCGCCGGGCAGTAAGGGGAACCCTGGAACATGGCGGGAGCTACTGAGTACAGACTTCAAGCAACGTGGCTGAAGATCAAGTCAAGGGTACGCCTTTCTTAGCGTAGGCCTGACTGTGACTCTTTGATATGAGTAGGTTATAAGCATTTCTAGCCATCAAAAGCCAGCTCAGAGTTCTGAGCAATTGATCAACATAAAGTAAAATAATTGTACAAAAATCACCTGCGTGTTGCTCTGTAAATACAGCGACTTTCCATCTCACATTTTCTTTTGGACGTTGAATGGTGCAATGGTAAAGAAGTGTCAAGGGTCAAGTACCCCCAAGAGGATCTCTAACGTGGTTTCTCACTACAACCTTACACGTTATCAACTACCTGTAGATCTAATGCGTTCTTAGACCATATAACACGGGACTAAGCAAGCGCACTTACCCCCCTCTGCCGAAGTACATGAACAATTTGTTCATGTAATTTTGCTTGTGTGCGCGTTTTGTGTTTGTGTTGCAGTTTTAGATTTAGTGCCCCCTCCCGTGGAAAATGGCAGAATAATTTTAGTACTATGAGTCACGCTTTGCCAGGCCCGTGTTAAATGGTCTAAGAATGCGATACGCCCACCGTAAACGGGCGGTGGGGGGGGGGGGGTGATAAGTAGATCTCGCAGCACTGACGGAATCCCGCGCCAATATTCTTATTCACGTAGGAATATGATTTAAAGTGCCTTGATCCGCGGCACTTTTTCCTGGCGCGTCCTTTATTGCGCGTTGCCTGCCCCGCGTTATATACAGACTTAGGGCCCAAGCCTGTTTCTATAGCAAGACAATAAGACCTGGTATCCCTCACCTGTGAGCAGCTCAGCAAGGATGCAGCCCAGGGACCACATGTCAATGGGCATGCCGTACCTCGCGCCCATCATGACCTCGGGCGCGCGGTAGAACCTGGACTGTATGTACGTGTACACCCGCTGGTGCTCGTAGCACGAGCTGCCGAAGTCTATCACCTGGAACGTGGAGAAGAAAGCGTTTAATTTGAGCAGAGAGTCCGATTTAAAAGGCAAACAAGAAGTTTTCTCTACAGTTCAAAGTTTGCCGTAAAAAAGCGCTCGAGTGACAACTTGCGCTCCATCATTAAAGCGATCAGGAAAGTAGAAACGACATTTTGCATGTTAGTCTTGCAAAAATTTATGAAGGGGAAGCTCCGGAGAGATTCTCTCCGTGGATTTATAGTAAACAGCAAAAATTACTTAGTATTTAGTAGAAAAAGGTAGTATTTCTATATGTGATAAATTAACTGTCAATGTAAATACAAAATATTGGTATACGTTTAGCAGTATTCAAAAGTATAAAAGTCTTTACTAAGATGGTAAAATTGGCGCTGAAAATTTTAGATTACTGGCAAAAAAATGCGGAATTCCCCTTAATTCTTATTATTGCTTAAACGAAAGATTAAATGAAAGATTGCGTTACAAATCGTGGGCAGGATCAATCTTACAGATGAAATAAAAACCAGCCAAGTGCGTGTCGGGCCACGCGCAATGTAGGGTTCCGTAGTTGCCCGGTACATATAAGTTGGTCTACTAATACAGACCGCGCCAAACTTCTGGTCCCATACATTCTAGGGGACCAAAAGTTTGGCGCGACCTGTACTCGTAAACCTGTAAAGCCTACTGAGCTGTGATAGTTTTCCTTTTAAATTCATTATAAATACTACGTCTCTGAATTTTTATCACATTTCTATAAACAACCGTTTAGCCGGCAGGGCGGGGGACGCTCCACGCTAACTGAAATTTTCACTTTAAAGCTTAATATTTCGCCAACGGATCCCTAAATCGAAAAATTGTTCTCACACAACCACAATGTTTTTGAACGGCCTATCCAACGATACCCCACACGAGATAGACGAGGATAGATAGATAGACGAGGATAGACGAGAAAAAAAATCATCCCCAGTTTACGTGCAAGAGAGGTACCCCTTAAAAAAATTTTTTCAAGATTTTATTTTACCATTTTGTCGGCGTGAGCAACATGCTAAATTGCTAAATTACAGCTTTCTAGTACTAATAGTCTCTGCGCTAAGCCGCGGACAGACGGACAGACGGACATGGCGAAACGATAAGGGTTCCTTGTCGGACTCCGGAACCATAAAAAATGGGATCGATTGATACTAATTCATCGCTGTTAGGAAGGGTACCTAATATTTTGTATATTTGGCGTGATCTATTTTGAAATAAGAGATTATCAAGGGCCTAACCCAAGTGCTGCCAAAGTTAGAAAAGAAACCATTTCATAGTTGGCAGAATAATTATTGAAAGTCTGCTCAAGTAAATGTCTAGAAATACGAGTGGCAATGAACTGTTTTCATAGAAAACATCTTCGTCAAGCTGAAATTTAAACTTTTGCTAAAACGATTTTAGCATAAGTTGAACTTTTAGCTATAATTACACGTTGTTTATGGAAACAATAATTATGTTTAAGTATGATTTTATTTGTAAAGTGGCAGCATTTAGCAGTTCTTAAGACAATAAAAAATAGAATTTATTGAAATCCAGAACTAGTTCGTACAAGAACATAAATTATAAAGAAACTACCTAACTGATCACCGTAATTCTTCTTTCACATCAATAACTCAAGTTCATGCTAAAGGAGTTACAAAGCAAGCATCATTTTCGAGGAATCTATATCTATTCACAGTTTCTGGAAAAATAATCCTAGTTTCAGAAGATAAAAACAACAGTTTCAACTGAGGAGGAAAATGTAACATCTGTTCCCTTGTGGCCTACATATTATTATTGTTACAATATGGTTTCGATTAGAGATATTTTTGGATATATGGAATATTTTTTTATAATTGCTTCGTCTTAAAGCTTCGTTCGTTCAAAATCGGAAACCCTTAAAGTGAAGCTTAGAATCTAATCTAAGCCTTAGATAACCTATATTACCTACTTATAAATAAATAGAGCTGAACTTTGGCTTCTGGATGCTGAATCATACTTTTCGTAAGACCCTGAGAATATTTGGATGACGTTACATACAAAAATATACTCATGCTTGTCTGCTACGATCCTGACATACCTTTTCCGCCTCTTTCACATCCATACAAGTTTCACAGTCATACAAGCTCTTCTGTTCCGGGTGCTTCTGACTTGGGCTTTCTTCAGTATGTCGCCTATTTGGTCGGCATACGTTCTTCTCCGGCCAGGTCGAGCTTTACCTTCCACTTTTGCAACACATCATTCCTCTTTTATTCATTAACTTTGTATACCCCACCAATTAGATGTTGTGTCAGGGATAAAACCGTAAATTGTGAATTGTAAATTAAAAGTGGATACTTCTTAAGCCATTTCTTTACTCAATCAAAGAGGAAGTAATCAATGGCGGCCATATAATCATAATAATTACTCTTCTTTTGACCGAGTTTGGTCACGTCACGGCGACTTGTGCAGCCTATCTTGGTTGTGAAAGTCCGGTTGCACAGGCTACATGTTAGTTTTCCATTGCAATAGTTGTATTGGATGGTAGCAGGTGGTCTACATCGGAGTTCATCACGTCTGGCGTCAAGAGCAGCTCTTCGTTTAGCCTCGAACTCGAAGATGTTAGCGTTGACTGTATGCCGCCACATGGCTCGATCTTCAGCCTGCTCCTCCCATGTCGAATGGTCAACTTTTCATGTGGCGTTTCTACACGTCCTTAAACCTAAGGAACGGCCCGCCTAGTTTGCGTTCGCAATATAAGATGCGTTTCGCCATTCTTTCCTCTGGCATTCGTCGCACGTGGCCACACCAGCGCAGCTGGCGCCTTCTCAGTTAATCATAATAATATAATGTCAGTGACGGCAGCGCATTCGCTTACCAATTTTTTTTAATTATTGGTTTTTAGAATTAATTTATCATGAATAATAACAAATAATTAACGATTAAAAACGTAATAATCTATAATCAGAAATCAAAGTATCCTTCGTTAAAAAAAGACGTACCGGAAGTGACGTGAAAGTTCTGAACATGCCCCTTCCTGTATACAAGACGCGAACAAAAAAGTATCCATTCCAAAATGAATTTGAAACGCAAATGTGGTGCATTTTAAAGCAGTTAACATCTATATTGACAGAACCCGCCTAGTGTCCGACCAACGCTTGACCGACTATTTTCGACAAGGCTAAAATATTATTCTCTTACAAGATAGTGCAAGATCTCAAATTATTTTGATACCAAAGTAAATTATGTTTGCAATGAAACCGAAAGCTTGTTTTCGATACAAATTGCCCAATAAATATACGCAGAAGTGACGTAAAGTAAATAAGCCATGTCTGCCAAAACAGGCTCAGTAAACATGTGTTTAATTACCCCACATTACGTCTGAAGGTGCTGAAACACGTACATATCGTCAAAAACATCCTCAAAGATCTTATTGTATAGGGAAATAGGCCGAAAATCCCATGATCTGGTTGTATTATGTTTGTAAACGAACTGTGGATAGTCAATATGAAGATGTTATCTATAAATGGGTGAGACGATAGTGCATATATTTGAGTACAGGGTATGTAAATAAATATATATAAAAGGTACATTTGTTTAGGTTTAGGTTACGAATAAGAATTCTATTCGTAGGGTTTAGGTAAATGGTACGTAAATAAAAGTAAAATACGTAACGTAATTTATCGAAAGAGTATTTTTAGGAATAACAACGAATGGTTGAGATGGCAAACATCAAAAAATAAACTGATCTCTATGAGATTTGAGTAGTGCCGATCTTATCAAAGGCTTTATTAATTTTTGAGCCGCGGGCAGTAAGCCCAGGTATTATATTTTATCGAAGATATTCTATCTCACTAATGCCCGTTTTCACTAACCATAGGAGACGCCTAAATCAGATGCCTATGTATTTAAGAGTTGCCTAGAGTAAAAACACGTTTCACTAACTCTGACTAACGAGGTTAGTAATCACCTAAAGTTACGACACCGATTCGGGGGTGCGTAATGCTTAGGCGCCCTAAACTGACACATGCATGTGACAGTCGCGATTTTGAGATTTAAGCTTATTGTAGTACACTGTGAAATGTCAAAACAAAACGGCAAACTACCTTTGGGTTAGGAATCACATATAGTGCGTTCCGATTCAAGACGTAATCGATTACATCGCGTCTATCGTCATTCCGAATCACTGATGACCGGCGTGAGTAGTTTAATGGTACTTTTAGTGCTGTCAGCGCCATTCGGAACCCGGCCATAGTAAAAATAGTTTGCTGAAATGGAACGGTAAGCATGGACCTAAATTAGGAGTTAGTTAGGCGTTGCCTTGTTCGTCGTTAGTGAAAACGGGCAAAGTCCGTTTGCCTATAAGTGTAGTAGTGGCGTGTGCAGATGAGCACTTTTTGTGTGTCTGGCTCGTTTTTTAGCGCTCCCGAGGTTGCTTACGCACACTAGAAAAAGGGCATGTGCACACACTACTTCAACCATAGACAAATGGACTGTGAGATAGAATATCTGTAGTAATGGTTTAATTAACGAAATGCATCAGCTAAATGACAAACAAACGCCACTGAAACGTGCGCAAACGCAGCGCGATGACGTCCGAGCTCCAATCAATACTTCGATCGTCTATTGTCAACAAATACCAGCTTCATTGGTCGCACGATCAAGGAAAAATGGATCATAAAATGTGGTTATAAAGTCTTTATAAACCGTAGAAGTAAAATTGTAATAGAGCTGTGTATTTGCTATGACTAAAGCGTAGCTACAGCTTTTCCATGGCCCCAATAGGATCCAAAAATGCAAAATAAAATGTAACTAATTCGGAGCTGGGCTTGCGTCTGTAGAGGTACCAAAATAAATGTACGAATTTATACAAAAAGGTCATCAAATCCTGATACTGCGCACTTACCGAATCTTCAGTATTAATTTGGCGGCGTACATTATTGTTACCTTGTTTTTTATGGCACGGATTAAATCCGATACAAAATGCAAATAGTACCCAAATAAGCCTTCTCAATAAAAACTTGGAAATTCCGCAACGTATCTTTGCAGCAAGTTCACAAATTAAAAATATTTTTTTAGAGAAAAATATGGAACTAGACATCCAATAAAAAAAAATTTCAATGCTTGGACATATTTTTGAATTTTAACACAATCGTCACGACATGAATCCCTAAGGGGATGTCAGGGGTGTTTCCGAGTACGGGTCTGTGAAATGTAAGTCCCAGGACACACACGTACACCCACATTTCACCCACTATTATTAGGTCCCAGCGTGATAAGGCCTATCGTCGTAACTCGGGCACAAATGGACCCACAGGAAACCAGACCGAACACAAATGTGCCCATTGCGACCCTACCGAATTTAAACCTACGACCTCGGATACTAGAACTACTGGACCACAGAGGCGGTCAACTAAACATATTTAGAAACTATCCTTTCGCCCGCGGCTCCGCCCGCGTTCTTTCAATTGGGCGTGGGCGTTATTTTATGAACACCTATATGTTGACCAGGGTCACCATGATGATAATAAAAGAAACAAATACGTTGAGTGCTTCTCTTGTTAAAATGGAACATACAGACAAAAATTCAATAAATTGGGGTTTTGGCCTCAGTACAACACTAATTAATAAGTAATAACCCATTTGAATAAAAATTTCGCAAAAATAAATGTACAGACACGATTATTTTACTACTTTATTATTAGTATACCTATATAGGTATATATAGATCTGAGTCCTGCAGAGAAAGGGACCAGAAGATCATTAATCCCGCCAGAACTTTCAGCGAAATATGAACCGGTTCGCAGTTCGTTGATATTTCTCATACTTGGCATACAATTAAAAATTCCATATAATTTTTCACTCCTGGCAGCATAATAAATGGGTGTGAAATTGGTCCTAATTCACTTATTCCTCGAAATGACCACACGTCATTGGCATCGGGCCAAATCTTACCTATCTATGAGTGGCCAGTTACCAATTGGACCTTAATAGTCAGCCTTATGATGATATTGAGAAATCCGTATATTAGTTTGCGAATAAATGTCTGATCTGCCTGCCAAATAACATAAAGGTTCGCCTTGACTATTATTGAGACTACTAGATAACGTTAGGTTACGGTCAATCTATTATCTGTTACTAATAATAAAGTAGTAAAATAGTCGCATCAATTCGTCATTGAACATTTTTACGAAATTTAAATCGAAATGGGTTATTAGTATTTTACTGAAGCCAAAACAACAATTTTTAGAATTTTTGTCTGTATGTTCCGTTTTAACTCGAGCACTACTCAACGGATTTGGATGCGGTTTTTTATTATCATCGTAGTGACCCTGGTCAACATACAGGATGTCCCAAAAGTCAACGTTATCCCTTGGAGGGCTTTTCTAGTTATCGATACTTTTATGAATTTCGTAAAATTCGACATCTTAGATGAGTCTTTTCAGTGCCACAGCTACACAATTCCATATTCCAAGATTGTAATTTTTGTTTCGCAATCCTGAATAGCCCTGCTATTGATCCTAATCCAAAATAAAACTAAAATGATACGCGTTTGTAATGAAAAAAAACATTTTTAGTTTTTTTTTCTAACTTTGACTCTTCATACTGTAAAAAAAATATACTACGCTTAGCTGGCAAGTAATTTTAAATAATAGGTCATTTAGTGTAGCTTCTTAAATAGTAAAACAATTGCCATGTTTTACTTTACAAAAAAGTATATTGCTATTCTACTGTAAAAGGAGCTCATCTTAAAAATATTTAAATACTTAGAAATTCGAATGAAAACACTTGTTAAACTTAAGTGGGAGCTATTTACTAACAAAAACTAAATTTAATTACAGGTACCGTAACCGTGGTCATTACAAGGACCTCCTATACTCGTATATAAGTGGACATCCTCGTAACCACCGGCCAAAAGTGAACTCAAAAGGAAGAGGAAAACTAAAAGTTAATATTTATTTTATGCGTAAACTTTCATCATCATCAAGTGCCATCTCCATAGACCGGAGGCGGGCGACTTTCTTCTGTCATGCGAATTAGTTGTCTTTTATTAGTTCTTCTGTACTTTTAATAGTTCTTCTGTACTTTTAATAGTTCTTCTATACTTTTAACCATTCATCTGTACTATTTTATTTCCACTGCGAGCCAGTCTCTTATATAAGGTGACTTTAATTTATCCAGCCAAATTCTTACTGAAGACTCAGTGAGTGCTCAGTAACAAGGTTCAATGGCCCTTTTTGTGAAATTCGTAAATTATTTTTTTCGTGTTCCTTACAAACGCAGGCTCAGCCCCGAGTCAATTACAATGGGACGTCTAGATTTAATTTTGCGAAATCAGCAAAAAGTGTTATCGTTCCGTGTTACTGATCACTTACCAAGCCTCCAGTATGAGTTTGGCTGGATAAATTAAAGTCACTCTATATTTATATGTATGCTGTTCGCCTTCGCGGCCTATTTTACCTTACATATGACTTTGTACTTTTCATGTCTATACATTATGTATCCTAAATAAGCCGCAAATAAACGTGAGCTTTAACGTCTGTAAAATCTACCGTTAATGTGAATTAGCATATTTAACGAACATTTAAATAATTCATATTTTCACTCTCTTTCTAGCTTTGATGTCAAAGAGAAATGAGAACTTAAAAGAAACGCAATTGCCTCGACAAATTCCTTTGGTAAAGGTACAAGTACCTCTAAAATAGAACTCTTTGAAAAGTGCTTTTGTTCTGATATGTTGATCCCTAAAAATATTGCAATTTCAAAATGGGTCAAAGATGAGACAATCTTTCGTCGGTACCCTTTTCATAAATCATATTAAATCAACTGAAATGATCATGAAAATCAGTGTTTAAGAATCGCGAAAAATCAATCATAATATTCAAGTGACAACGACGCTCTAGTTTTTTTTTCACGCTTTCTGGCAACGCGTTTTAGGCCACTAATTAGTTAGTAAACAGCCAAGTGAAAGACAGACATTCTAAGAATTATTGTTATTAGTTGAATTAGGTAATTGTCTCGGTTCATTTCCCGGTAGAGACATTTTAGATTAGGAAATAGGGGAACTCGGTTTTGCTTAATGGTTCGGAAACTATTAACACTAAATCTACGTGGACTTAATAGCCTGTTAAATATGCTAACAGGTTTTTAACTCCATTTGCCTTTTTAAAGAACTTGGAAACAGATACAAATTAAAAGAGTTTATAATGTAGCTATAATATAGGTAGTTCAGGCAGCATATATATTATTATGTAAAAAACATTAAGATGCCTTGGCTCAAAAGACTTTCCTTGCAAATAAATATGATTAAAGTTCTATATGTATACAGTAGATCATAGATTTCATAATAATAGAGATCAGTGGTATAGATATATTTAATGAATCATAAATTATAGCTGTATTTTGAACTCTTAAATTGTATCTGTTGGTTTTAAATTTCTTGAACATACATGATACACACGCCTGTCTCCCAGACTACAGATTTCCATCTGCTACGATTCTGGCACAACTCTTTTGCTTCTACATTGTTCAATCTTGCCGTACAAGCTCGTCTATTTCGAATATTTTTTACTTTGCCCTTCTTCAGTATGTAGCCAATTTGGCCGGCTACATCCTCCTAGAGCGGCCCGGGCGAGATTTTCTTGAAATTAATTTCGGACCCTACCCTACCGCGACGTTTTAAAATTAACTGTACAGATTATTTGTTGACTGTTGACAGTTCACAGTGTGGAACTAACGAAAAATTGAGGAAAACTTACGATGACGTCACGATTTCAAAATTCGTGTGCTGTTTCAAATGTAGGTAATTTGCAAACAGATCGGATACCATCGACGTAATTGGGAAATTTAAGATCTTTTCAAAACTCAACCGAAGTAAATTACTCCCTTGACCTCTAAGAGAAAATGCTAAAATTATATCCTCAAATGTGAGAAAAACTGTTCTTCTCGTTTCTCGACTTTGAGTGACATTCAAATACATATTACTATCTGCGTAACTATTACAACTATTATAAGTATATATATGTAAAATATACCACTATTATTTGTGTATTTATTTCATATTACTTATTAGTTTATTAGGGCCCGAAATATATCTTCAATTGATATAATATATACATCTACAATAATTTTAAATAAAAAACAATAAAAAGCTTCAAAGACCCAAATATTTATTTATTAAAAACTTATTGGTTTACTGCTTTTTAAAATTATTTGTAGGTATTTTACACTACACACTTTTTAATTTTAGTTCTATTTTTAGTTATATTTAGATTAGTTTTCATTTTCGCAGGATACAGCAGAATACCAGCGCTGTGGCTTTGACTGTACTATTAAGCTGAGATGGACACCTTTTTCTTAACCAGAGAATATGCCTAATTCGTTATTTTTTGTTACACTGCAGTTTTTTATGTAAAGCTCGTTTCTTTCAGTCTTATTTATATTAGACGCCTTGTTCCTACAAAGTCTCTTACGAACACGGATCGGTACAAACCGACCAGTTATTGTTTACAAGCTGAAAATAGCAATAACCCAGTTATGACTCGGTTATGAGTTCAAACGTTCACTCATACAGTGTGTCACGATTAGGATCCCATCGATTACCCAACAGAGAATACACTTTAGGACTCCATACCATTCCGATAAGGTTGATTTTAGAATGAAGGTAACGCTTTATGGTGGGTATAACGACGTGGTGCGGCAGACGTGCAAATTGAATTCACACATGTTATGACAAAATCGCTGGAGTTGGAGGTAAACGTAGGGTTCTGAAGGTAAAGCAAGTCAACGCTATCAAACGAAACTTTATAATTGCATTCGTTTGTTTTGTCTGTCAGTCAATCTGCCCCTAGATTATGCATGTTTGAGTCGGTTGCCAACTGGTTGCCAAACATCGAAAACATAGATATTATATCGATTATACATATACGGATAAGTTCGTACTTATCAGTTCTCAGTTCGTGAACAGTTAAATACACTGAAGGAAATTTTGAAAAGTCTGTTTTTGTCTATGTTTTAAGTGTTTGTCAACCAATTGGCAACTGATACAACGTTACATAACAGGCCCGCTACTCATCCATCTATTATGCACAGGCAGTGCTGCCAATTTAGCATTTTTATGGCTAAATTGAGCACTATTTTCAGCGATTTAGCATGAAAAAATTTAGTTTAGCATGAGGCATATTATTTGGCATTTTTTTAATATTCAGATGTCACTATAATAACGCGATATTTGGAGCTTTATTGAGAGTATATAATTATAAGAGAGTCGGGTACAATCTTAGTTGGTTTATGATTTGCCAGATGTGCATGTTGTTTTTTTTGCATAACTTCGGGACTCGGGTTTTTATTTCTTTCAACTGCAGGCTGTTATGTAAAACAAAGAAGACGGACAAGACGCAATAGCCGTTCCAATAGTATGACCCTTTCTATTTCATCCTTTTATTTTTAGTTTTTATGAAGCAGCTAATTGAACAATTCATTGTTTGTTGCACACATAAACCAAAATGTACAAAACAGCAAAATTAAAAAAGTATTTTAACACGATACCTATTCAAGAAGAGAACGACAACGCTGGTATATTGTTTGTGTAGTGAAATAAGATTTTATTTAGCCTTCTTACTCAGTTGTAAGTAATTTATAATGAGTAATTTCAAGCCATCTGTACTGGTGGCGTGTAGATACTTTGACGACACTGTAACCAAAAACACCGCATACGAAACACTTTTTATATCTTAAAGATTTTAATAACCTTCGTAGAACATTCAAAGGGTTTTTTACAAGCAGTCTTGCTGGTTCAAATAGTTTGTGTGTTTTATTTTTGTATTCAATTCACCAGTCTATTGGTTACAAAACAGACAGCAAGAGAAGACTGTCTGCTCATTTTACAACATCTTGATGACAAAACGGATACTCAGAGAGATGTCCAGTGTTTACATTACAGAGATATCTCAAAGTCACCGAATATACAATAACGATGAAGAATTTTTACAAATGACGTAAATCTCGGTCAGGGACATGGCCGTGGACAGAGAGATAGAGGTGTCGGCTTCTTGCACGTGTGTGATACATGTAGACGAAATAACCTGTCACAATGATAGATCAAACGGGCAGAAGGGGCTGGCTGTTTTAGAGACAGCATGAGGCCATGCAATCATTCATCAGCACCTCTTTTCAGATACATCTCAGTAGTAAGGAAAGGAGAGCGGCGAAAGAATAGTAGTTTATGCTATAAGTGCGGTAAGGAGGCAATAGCTTACGAGGACGATTTGAAACGCGAGCGATAAGAGAGTGTTTTAAATGTTACAAGTAAGTTATTGCCCTTACTCACGTGTATTTCAATGCATTGTGTGAGTAAATAAATGAAAAATGTAATTAAAGAAACAAACAAACAAGAAATACTCGAAATGAACTATAGGCGGGCATTCTTTTTCTTTGCACGCAAGTTGCCAACTTGACGGAAATAAACTGCTTTCAGTTTGATGCGTTCGTAGCTCATTTCTGTTAAGTCTTTCTATGGTACACAAGAAAAGACTAGCAACAATTTTTCAATAAATAAAAAATATAAAACACTAGTGCGGTAAGGTTGACTTTGACAACACGCATATAAAATAGTTCTTTACGAGCACTTGCATTGAAAATATATATACGTATGGTGTGCAAGTGGAAGCTAAGGCTGGACCGGACCGCCGCGCCATAAAAGGACGTATGCTGGCCAAACTGACAACATTCTGAAGACGGGCAAGATCCAAAGCATCCAGAACAGAAGTGCTTGTATGACTATATCAAAGGATGTAGAAAAGGCAAAAGAGATGTAGCTGGGTCGTAGCTGATGGAAATCTGTGGTCTCTGTCTACCCCTCTGGGAGATAGGCGCGTGTATACGCTTGGAAGTAAGTTACACTCAAGATTTCATTCGTCCTAACACCTGGATCTTTGTAATGATCCCGAAAAATCTGAAAACAGTTAAGATGAATGGAAAATTGTTTTCTAGTTTTCAATTATCCGGACATTTGCAATCATCCTGGGATTATTCTCGTTTCATCTAAGTGTCCTGCGTCATTTGCTTAATGTGAGCCGATGAAGTTAGATGATGGTCTTAGAATGATGTAAATAATGAAGTTAGCTGCTTCTCTTTTTGAAAATGCACAGCTGCGATGCTGTCTCTGACTACATTCACATGCCAACTTAGTTAAAGCGAATTTTATATCCAGCGAAGTTTTTAGTTCATATCTTTACCTCTTTTAAAGACGGCAATAAAACGGCAAGTTAGCAGAAGCAAATAAAGAAAACATAAGCTTCTCCGTACCTTCGCTACAACCAAGAACAAAAACCATAGTTTAATGCTAAAACAATACAAACGAAACGGCCGCCCTATTAAATCACAAAACGCACAAGACCAACAAAATATCCACATAGCACAGAATACAAACTTACTCATACAGCCCGTTCCGACTCTATTTCGAAGAAACAGAATCAACGCAACCGATTTCAACAGCAGAAATAAGTTTGTTTCCTTGCACCCACCATGTCATTCGCGCATTATCAAGATAAATAGAACTTTATTGATTGGTAATAGAGTACGTTTTGATGAGTTCCATAATGACGTGATCGCGTGCTTTGATCGACGTGACGGTGACGAGATTTGCATATCCCGTGACGTAAGACTGTGGACGACGCGCCACGTATACTATCCTGTGATTCAGGACAATTTAGTTCTAATGCCAATGTAACAAAGACTATGACAGGACAGTTTTGGGGTTGTAACTATAAATGTTTGGGTTGGGTTGCTAACCTAGATTTAAGCTAGGTTTATGGTGCCTTTGATAAATAATTACCCCGTATAATTTCTGCCGGTTGAGAAATGGAACTGATATGTTGATAACAGAAATGTGCCAATGCCAGTAGAGAGGCGGAACTAGGCGCAACTACAGATCAACAGATTAATATAAGGTGCGATAAGTGTATTTATGTACCTACATTGCAAAAATAATGTATTCATTTCATTTCATTTTAAATAATAGACAATATGAGACGTGTTGACTAAGATACATTTTTTCTCGTGACATAATCCCTGCAGTCTTATATTTTTATGCCTTTACTTAAGTAGGTATAAAAAAATTGTATATTTGTATTGTTATATGGCATTGTACCATCTTATTTTTGAAAAAAAAAATGCATGTTTGCTAAGTTTCTTGCCCTTCTTCTTAGCAATACTAATCGAATGGTGCGGATGGTTAGGCATTATGTATATATAATATTTTTATTCCTATATTTCTATATTTTATGCAGGTGTACAACTTTATTACATTTTAGTAGCCCAACCTTAATATTTTTTGTATGTATTTCCCGTATTTATTTATTGACTTATTTGTTCATTGCATCATTTATATGAAACTTATCATTTATATGTAAACTTTAAACTTTCGCGATTTTCACACATTATTAACGTTGTATTGGGGTCTTACTCGCGATAACTAATAACATACCTTAATAGATATGTGCTTGACGTTTCGACGCCTCTGTATGCTGTCGTGGTCACAAGCTAACTGACGAGAGTAGCAGCAAAAATGTCCTTGGCGTGCCGGCGGTAGGTAGCACATTATTTTTCTTTTTCCTACCCGCACTTTGTCTTTTGTTAATTAATTGTTTCTTTCGTCACACACGACACACAACACTAACAGTATCGAGGCAAATATTCGAAGATAAATCGCGAGGTTTAAATTTCTGTATGACTGAACTCCATGCCGAAGATAACTTAAACCCGTCATCCCGATTGAAATTTTTTGGGTGTTTTTTAATTTCAATTGCTTCTCGCACAATTCTCGGGTAGTAGTGGCGGTCAGTAGAAAGGGTTTTTGGGTCATGAAGTTCTATCCAGTGGTTTGAACCAGCCGTTAGCAGGTGTTCTGCAATCGCTGATTTATTTATTTGCCTGTTTTTTACAGCTGTAATGTGTTCCTTGACCCTCTCGGCTATGGTTCGCTTTGTTTGGCCAATAAATACACTTCCACAGCTGCACTGTATTTTATGGACACCAGGAGTCATGTATGGTATAGCATCCTTTGGGGAGCGAATATAATGCGCTACTTTAGAAAACGGTGTATATACAGTCTTGATGGAGTATTTACCTAGTGCTGTTCCGATTTTGTCCGTTATTCCTTTCACATATGGCATAAACGCTTTCTGTCGGCTGACCTCAGGATGCTTTTCCTTCCTTAGTTTTTGTCTTTGCCATAGACAAAATACACACATATCTATTAAGGTATGTTATTACTTATCGCGAGTAAGACCCCAATACAACGTTAATAATCATTTATATATAATATTTTTATTCCTAGATTTCTCTATTTTATGCAGGTTTATTCAGGAAGCTTATTGTAAAATCTTATACCATGTCCTACAAAAGAGGTACCTACTTTGGCAAGTCTTAATTTAATTTTGAAATATTTATTTTGATTTAGATTTTTAATTTTTCATGCCATGCCAGTTGTACGACAAATGATACGGCAACCTAAAGGTTGGACTGCTCTACTAGCAAAGCAAACTCAGAGGGCACCTCGCAGTCTACGACGAAGAAAGAGCTGAACCTGAAAGCACCAAACAAATTGGGTGGCTTAGACGAGATAGTCCGAAGATCTTACGAACTAGCGATGAGCCCTGTGCTCCTCCGAAGTGTATGGTGGTTGCATAATGTTGTCATTGTGCTACGAAATCGTCTCTTGTGGTACAATACTAGCTGGATATTTAGGCTAAAAACCCGAAAACTATAGAAATCGTCCATATTATAATACGAAGAACTTCTACTTTATGTAACAAATCTAATTACACGACAATAGGTTAGTATCAATTAGGCTTTTGTAGCTGATTTTTACAATTTTACGCATTACTGTTTCAATTATCATGCGTAACAACTATAAAAACGCTTTTAAGTTAACACGACTTTGCCAGTGAAGCCTGACTGACATAAAACATTATCGCGTAATGCCAAAAATTCCATTTATTTAGTACTTTTTGTTAAAAATTAAGAATTAATATAGGTCGTGCCTTTTTTATTTGGGAACGAAACCCGTCGCAACCACCAAAGATTCATTCAGTATATTTATACTATACTATGCAGAATGAGTATGCATAACATACTAAAATGCGGGGGTATAATGTCGTTAGAATAAGTACACGTTTAGCACTTTATACGAGCAACTGATTTATATATTATACGGAAAAAGGTAGCAGATTGAGAAAAACTGCACCATTTTCCTTGAGCACACGTAGATACTAAAAATAAGCCATTGAAAATGGAGGAAAACAGTTTTCGGAAAGTTTCGGTACATTGTTGTCAATTAATATTATGAGGCAGATAATATACGTTATATTTCTAGAAAGTAACTGCGAAATCTATTGATTGACAGAACTAGAATAGTAAATCATGTTCTACTAGTTTCTTGGTAATTATTGATATGCGTTGTTTTGATTTCATGGAATGTTTTGAACCAGATTGCAAAATTACTAGCATACCCAAAGCTTTTTATTTATTAATTGTAAACACATATTCTTTCAAACTGTATTTTCTCAAGAATACATTGCAATATTATCATTACATACTGTAAAGACCTACCAGAAAATACTTCATCCTGGCGAGCTATTTAGGAAATCTGAATAACTGGCCAGGAATTTCATATGAAAATCGATTACATACCATATACCATATATTATATACCATATTCACAGAGTACATTTGATGTGTCTATGTTTTTAAGAGACAGGAGCTTTTGTTTTTTTTATTAGTTCTTAGCGTTCCTCTAGATGGCGTTGTCCAAGAAAAAGGCTGCATGGCGGTAAATACTTTTGCCCAGCTGGCAATAATAAAAAAAGTAGCGTAAAAGCGGGAATTATGTTGCTTTATATTTTAGTTGAAATTGTTTTGTGCAAATAAATTACGAAATGAGTTCAGAAGGGGGCTCTGATATAGATTGTACTCCACTAATGCTTTGCTGAAGAAATCAATAACAATAAACAAGCTAATCGCCCAAATATGAGCAAGTAAGTAACTTTTAATATTTCCTAGTCAGTTTATTTTATTTGATGTAACTAATTATCATGAAAAACAAGAAAATGTCTCATTTTATTTTCGAGAAAAGCACTATACCTTAAAAGTGTTGAAATGAATATGAAACTTTAATGAACTTTATTTGACTTTAAACGTTCAAGTAGAGTTTAATTTAGGTAATATATTTATGAAATAACAACGCGGTTAACTCGATTTAACAGATTTTGTACTTATTTGTTTGGTGTAACCAGGCGAAATAAAAATAGTTTCTCCAATATTCATTTCAACACTTTTTTGACAGACTACTTGCTTCGACCATTAACTAGCAAGCCTGGCCTGGTATATAAAAGTCCTCGCCCTACGCCCTATGGGCTCGGATTTTTAACTTACTCGTCCAGGATTGCTTATTTCCTGGTCTTAACAGTAATGTACTACTAGTATTAAACAACAAATACGCCAATTTTTTATACCTACAGGTTTAGGGTAACCCGACCAACTTAATTTTGCAGTTTCTCATTCAGTTTCTAGGCAGGCCCGGACTTATAGACACGGGGCCCCTAGGCACTTTACAGAACGAATGCCAATGAAGCACCAAAAAAAAAATGCCTAATTCAATTGGTATCGCCACTGGTGCAGTGTTGTTAAATTGGGCGACAGCACGCCAATTGGGCGTAGTTATAATTTTTTTTCTTTCTATACTTTCCGTCTCTGCCCTGGGCCTGTGCCTTGTGGGCCTAGCCTTAAATCCGGGGCTGTTTCTAGGTAATGATAAGTTTGTAATTTTCACTCAAATCATTTAGGTACGGAACCCTCAGGGCGCGAGTCCAACTCGCACTTGACCGGTTTTCTTATTTGAACGCGGCTAATATTAGTTTAGGCCGACCTGCAACTCATGCCATCCCTTATCCCTTACAATTTGTATGAAATAGAAAGTGACAGCATTAATTGCGAACTAATATGCAACGGGAACTGGTATTATTCGGCGTGGCGTACAAGTAACATCCCTATCAAACCTAAAGTTGTAACCTTGGTCTTTGAATTTCATTAAATAAATTTATATTAATTTTAAGAGCTTTATTTTCAATACCTTCTATTATTATAGCCAAGCAATAATGAACTTTAAATAAAAAAATAAAAAAAAATAAAAATCATTTAATTCAGAACTGGGTTAAAACTTTTTAAAACTTTATTATTTCAACTGAAGTTGCCTAGTATCAATTTGACTATATACAAAAGTCAACTTGTATATATTTCAGTTTTAGAACAACAGCGACATTTTCAGATTTCCTCAATACGCCGCGCCGTTCTGCGCAGGAGTGGATAGTACAGTACTATAGCAACGTTGAGTTTTTAGAACCGCTGGTTTGTTTACCTACAGGTACGTAGTCGTGTGTCGGATCCGGGACTACCAGAATACATACACGTGTTTGGATGTTTCAGAGTTCCGTACAGAAATGGAAAATGGTATGTCAAATTAAAGAACTCAAATACGGCTAAGGCGATAAGCTGTGTAAGCTCGGTGTAGAATCACAGTACGAGCTCGGAAAATACAGAAAATCTTAAAAAACGTCCGATAAAAAATGAAAATGAGGTATTGCCGGAACCAGTGCATTGTGTACGACGACGCACGTAAACTTTATTTTCGATACATCGAAAACAGATACGATACCGAGAACTGACTAATGAAAAAGTGAGTGTTTGGATTTTCTTCACAGGTACGGATAGCAGAAGTTGATTAGATTCTGAGATCAAAAGGAAATCATATTCAGTCTGGTCTTACCGCCCCGTTTTCTTTGACGGAAACGGATGTATGGTTAGTGTAGAAAATTTGAATAAAAAAATATTTTAATTGTTAAAAAATATATATTGCAAGGAATTTAACGCAATGAAAGAATAAATAAACACTAAAACAGAATATAACAGAAGGCAAGGGCGGACTTATTTTTCAAAGAAACTACCAGTCAACCGATACTATTGGAAAAATAATAATTATTATTACAATTCATTTATTTATTACAAAAATTACAAAAAATTTCAATTGATATTTGTGCAAAAAGGATTTAATTCTAAATATAACACACTAAATAACATAGTACACATTATATTATACACGAATATGTCGCCTATGATGGAGTAAACCGCTTTTTTGTGAAAAACTGAACAACAACAACAACAACAATACAGCTTTATTTGTACACCAAAAAAAAAGGAAACAAAAAATAATGTAACACTTAATGTAACATATTGGGTAAATACAAACAGGCGGCCTTATCGCTTAAAGCGATCTCTTCCAGACAACCTTTGGGTGGAAGAAACTGGTCAAGAGGATAACTCATATGGTGGTGTACTAAATTTGTGTATAGGTAATATATATATAAATATATTGAAAGATATATAAATGTATATTAATAGATATATACATACATATTGGTAAATATATATTGTTATGAAAGGTAATTTACATGCTAATAATAATATATATACTTAGAGAGAAATAATATTTATGTAATCAGAGTGAAAGGTAATGATGTTTGACTAGTCTCTTGAAGACAGGCAGGGAAGAGGCTCTTCTAATAAGTAAAGGAAGATCATTCCACAATCGAACAGCTTGGACTGAGAACGAATTATTAAAGAAAGACGATGAATGCATCGGCGTGGTAAGAAGCAGATTCTCAGAGGACCGTAAAATGCGGTCATGAGTACCATGAAGATATCGAAACCGAGTTTTAAGGTAAGAGGGAGTTGAAGGATTATTCAACACAGAATACAAGAGAGACAGGATATGAGCATTACGGCGACGACGAATGGGAAGCCAATTTAATCGAGAGCGGAATTTAGATATGTGATCGAATTTACGAAGACCAAAAATAAACCTAATACAGAAATTTTGAAGACGTTCGAGTTTATCAAGCTGAACCTCAGTAACGTCAAGGTAGCAGACATCGGCATAATCGAGAACGGGTAGTAATAGAGAATGTGCAAGCGCAATTTTAGTAGCAGTCGGAAGGAAATTCCGAAGCCTTCTCAAAGATCCTGCTGCCGCAAACAATTTCCTGCAAACTTCATTTATTTGTGGATCCCAAGACAAGCAATTATCTAACAGGAGACCTAGGTTTTTCACTTTGCTACTGTATGGAATTAGTGTCCCTTCAAATATAATATCAGGTAGCAGTTGCCAGTCAATCCTGGCTGTGAACCAAGAACTACCCATAATGATAACTTGGGTCTTGTTGGGATTAATTTTTAAGCCATATTTGCTACTCCACTGAATTATGGCGTAAAGGCCGACCCATTACGCGATCATACGAAATTATCCCGCTTTTTCGCAAAAAATCTGTTTTAACAATCATACAACGACATATACATACTTACATACATACGATACAAACAAAGAAGCATAGTCAGTACGAATTATTCGGGGAAATGAAAGGTAATAGTTGTTCATATTAAAAATAAAAGAGTACACATAGGTGAGATTTCTGAGGGTTTGCGGAAATTGAAAATTAAATTATTTGGAAAAACGATCAGTGGTACAAGTCGCGCAACGAGTAATGAGCTCTCGGCGAAAGTGGTGGGGGACTAGTGCACGTGTTCACTCGCGCACAAAATTACTAAGTGATAAAGAGAAAAAATGACTAGCGCATTTAAGGTCACCGCAAATAAACCGTTACGATGCATGTATAACCAGATCGATATGATGACAGGATCGAAGTATTCTATAATGTATTTTATCTAACATCATACCGTAAAATCCTCATTACGAACTCAAAACTACTGGCATAATGAAAAATATTTTTCATGAACGTCTATAAAAAAATTAAATTGTAGTATAGGTCTCCGAATAACATAATGCTATAAAAAAACTTTTTCTAAGATTACAGTACATGTGACACTAACTAGGAAGGCAATTGGAACTTAGCCCCAAACAGCCATGTCTGAGGTTTAATATCAAATACCAATAAGGTTATCATATAATATTCTCCAACACGTACTAAATAATACTGCGGCGTGACAAAGGAGGTCACAATTTAATTTTATTCTCAGCCTGCATAGTCTATGGCTGCTGGCGCGCGTAACGCGTACAACATGCGTGGTGGACTGTTGGATTTTGGCGCCATAAATTACGTGGAAATTATTATTTACTGTGGTTTTATGGCTCAGACAAAAAGTATTATTTTCCCATAAAATTACTAACAGCAGTAATGGTGATGGTACTGAGGTTCAGCTTGATAAACTCGAACGTCTTCAAAATTTCTGTATTAGGTTTATTTTTGGTCTTCGTAAATTCGATCACATATCTAAATTCCGCTCTCGATTAAATTGGCTTCCCATTCGTCGTCGCCGTAATGCTCATATCCTGTCTCTCTTGTATTCTGTGTTGAATAATCCTTCAACTCCCTCTTACCTTAAAACTCGGTTTCGATATCTTCATGGTACTCATGACCGCATTTTACGGTCCTCTGAGAATCTGCTTCTTACCACGCCGATGCATTCATCGTCTTTCTTTAATAATTCGTTCTCAGTCCAAGCTGTTCGATTGTGGAATGATCTTCCTTTACTTATTAGAAGAGCCTCTTCCCTGCCTGTCTTCAAGAGACTAGTCAAACATCATTACCTTTCACTCTGATTACATAAATATTATTTCTCTCTAAGTATATATATTATTATTAGCATGTAAATTACCATTCATAACAATATATATTTACCAATATGTATGTATATATCTATTAATATACATTTATATATCTTTCAATATATTTATATATATATTACCTATACACAAATTTAGTACACCACAATATGAGTTATCCTCTTGACCAGTTTCTTCCACCCAAAGGTTGTCTGGAAGAGATCGCTTTAAGCGATAAGGCCGCCTGTTTGTATTTACCCAATATGTTACATTAAGTGTTACATTATTTTTTGTTTCCTTTTTTTTTTGGTGTACAAATAAAGCTGTATTGTTGTTGTTGTTGTGATGATAATTTGACTCCACCTTACATTCTGGAAATAACGACGGAAATTACGAACACTTTTAGAACGAGCTTTTACAAGAAAAATCAAAAATGGCTAACGACAAATTTTATCAAGATTATGAAAACAGGTTGTTAGGCATGAGTTTAGATAAAGTAGTGTATGAAACTATACATAACTAGGTATTAAAAGTTTTCAAAAGCCTTGGGCCTATTTTTTAAACTGACTGACTTTTTAATAACCTTTTTATGTCCCAGTTTCATTAACTACTATTAAACAAATTTTGAATTGTTACGTAATTGAATTTTTTTCCAGGGGTCCCAAATTTCCTACAAGTGAAATTTCAGCACAAGGGCTGGCCGTTTTCTTAAATTATGACGCGGTCAAACAGACTGTTTAGACAGACAGACCCTCTGTTTTGACCCCCAATAGACATACAACAAAGTCGATTGTGGAGGCTTTAATTTTAGTTTTAATGCAGTCAAAACTTAATTTTTTCCAAAGTAATAGCTTCTACTTTTAAAGTTATAGCCTTCAGAATTGTCTTTAGTAGAATGATAACAAATATTATTAACTTGATTCTGTTTTTTCTGTCGACCGTATTTTCCTCAAAACCCTTTCATCGAGGCCATGTTAAAGGTAATAATACTTCCTCATACATAACATAAATCAACGTTTACCAAGAACTAGGCGAGCATGTTAATATTGTGGCGTGTTTTGTAAACGTACTCGGTTCCGAGAGAAGCTGTTTTAAGTAAATTCGGCAGATAAATGAAGAGCATTTTCAGGGTTATTGTGTGGTGGTACGGAACCCTTTGTGCGCGAATCCGACTCGCACTTGGCCTAGTTATCAATTTCAATCTAATTAAATTATCTGTGAAATCCGTGGAAGGGTCTCTTCCCAAACGGACAACTTATGATTGTTTTTCTTATTTTTGAATAAAAAGTGATAAATAAATGTGGTTTATGGGATTACGCGACATTAGTTTAATGTCAAATAGGCTTTTCTAGCAAAGTTGTGTTATTTTGTGCATTACTTTGTAAATGGTCCTACAGAACAACTTTAAAGCGTGTTTATAGTTGTTTTGCGCGATCATTATAATAAGAAATCGTAATAATAATTTGTGCGAAAATTTTAATGAATTTGGTTATTAGTACTGCACTGAGGCCAAAACGACGATTTTTTTCTGAAATCATTAAACGGTTTAGATGTTGTTTTTTTGTTATTTTATTATACATAGGTAACACTAAAAGTTTCCGGAACTGGCCACTTACATAAACAATATTTAAAAATTTATTGTAACATTTGAAAATAGAACTCTTTGGCTGTAGAATGCAGTTTGTTTCATCTGACTGTCTTTTGTTTTTACCTTGTGGCGCCATTTAAAAAATTGTGTGTCTGCATCAACATGGATTTAACTCGGGAAAATTTTCGTAGTATGATTTTCTACGATTTTAAGTGTAATTTGACAGCTCAACAGAGCATCGCTCGGCTTGAAACAGCTTTTGGCAATGAAGCACCATGCAAGATGACTGTTTATAGCTGGTTTGCAGAATTCAAGCGTGGTCGTATCAATCTCAGTGACGAATCTCGCGATGGTCGGCCGTCCACCGCTGTGACCAACAAAAACATCGATGCTGTGCGCCGTATGATTGAAACAGACAGGCATGTGACCTACCATGAAATTCGCGCATCCTTAGAAATAGGCATGAGTCAAATACAATCAATCCTACACAAACATTTGGGTGTGAGAAAGCTGTACTCGCGGTGGATCCCACACAACTTGACCGAGGCTCAAAAAACGGACCGCGTCACTTGGTGCAGTGCCATGCTTACCAGATTCAACGAAGGTGCGTCAAATTTGGTGTGGGACATAGTAACAGGTGACGAAACATGGATTTATTGCTACGATCCCAAAACAAAGCAGCAATCGAGCGTATGGGTCTTTCAAGATGAGCCGAAACCAACCAAAGTGGCGCGCGTGAAAAGTGCATCTAAGCGGATGATTGCTTCTTTTTTTAATAAAACTGGACACGTGGCTACTGTTGCTTTAGAGAATCGTCGTACCGTGAATAGTGACTGGTACAGGACCATTTGTTTGCCGGAAGTTATTGACGAACTCCGTAAAAATAACCGTAAACGCCGTATCATCCTGCACCACGACAATGCTAGTTCTCACACGGCCAGACAGACAAACGACTTTTTGAAGACGAAAAATGTAGAACTCATGAGTCATCCTGCATACAGTCCCGACCTGGCACCTTGTGACTTTTTTCTGTTCGCAAAAATTAAGAACCAATTACGCGGTCAACGATTTTCATCACCAGAAGAGGCTGTCGAGGAGTATGAAAAACACGTTTCAGAGGTCACCACAGGGGAGTGGCACAAAAGTTTTCAAAACTGGTTTGATCGAATGAAAAAGTGCATAGACGCCAAGGGAGATTATTTTGAAAAACAATAAATTAATTTTGTACCTTTAATAGTATTTTTTCATATTCATTCCGGAAACTTATAGTGCGTCCCACGTAATAGTGACCCTGGTCAACATATCATCACACTAATATCATAAATGCGAAAGTTTGTGTTTGCGTGTATATGTTTGTTATTCTTTTACGCTGAAACGGCTTAACGGATTTGGATGAAATTTAGAATGGATATAGCTTAGACCCTAACTCAACACATAGGCTACTTTTTATCCTGGAAAAAAGCATCTCATTAAAACGAATAACACGCGGGCGGAGCCGGGGTCAAAAGCTAGTAGGTAATAAAGGCATACTCCATTGGAATTTTACTTGACTTCCAATTTGGGTAAGGCAAGGTACACATCATTAACTGACACTAAAAGTTTAGACAAAGTTTTACATCACCAAAATTCTATACCAGATGATAAGTACCATGAACCAATACCAAACCCATGGCAAGGTACAATCTTCAGTTGATTCGTAGAACCCATAATAATATACCAGCAAATCGGTAAAAACCGAAGCAGCAAAACAGTTAATAGTGTAATTAATGTTCCTTGAGGGGGAACGTTTCGAGCTTAGTGCAAAATGCATAACTCATGATTGTTTATCTCATTTTTATATAAAATGTAAGAAATAAAATAGTTTCATCTTATTTTGCGACTATTGTTTAATAATTATCAGGGTTTTTTAGCAGAATTGCGTCATTTTATGGATTATAGTTAGCGTGAATGTCCATACAAACTTAAAAGCGTGTTTAAAGTTGATGTTGACATTCATTTACAACGCAATGCATAAAATTACAAAATGTTGGTAGAAAAGCCTAATTGACATGAATAACTATGGTCGCGAAATGCCATAAATCACATTTACTTAGTACTTTTTATTGAATAATAAGAAAAACAATCATAAGTTGTGCATTTTAAACCGAGCTCGAAACGTTCGCATTTCTCGCTAGCCACCAAGATTTTCTGGAAAAGCCCACGTTGACGGCTGCTACTGCCACTGCGATTTAACTGTAAACTAACCAAAAACCTATCAAAACATCTCTTAAGGGGGTAAATTTTTACCTCGGTACAAAATGCACATCATAATATTGTTTTCCTTACTTCTGAATAAAAAGTATGCAATAAATGTGTTTTATATCAACTCGCGCAAACTGCTTGTTAATAGTTAGGTGATCACATGAAAATTATTCAATTTTATGGGTTACATTTTAGCTGCATTACCTACATTACTGTAAACACGCTTTGAAGTTTGTTAATGTAATGCAAACAAAATGTAATACATTAAAGTACGTAATTTTTTTGTGAAGACTTTTATACTAATAAACTATTTCCGCAAGTTGCTTTAAAACACATCTATTGCATACTTTTTATTCAAAAGTGAGGAAAACAATATTATGATGTGTATTTTGTACCGAGGTAAAAAGTTACCCCCTTAATATTTGTTGACCTGATGATGTGTATACGAAACCGGTAGCAAAATCAAAATAAAAATAAATATTTGTGAAATAAAAAGTACAATAATCTATGTATTGGTGATGCTAATGATATTCCATCACTCGAATCGAATCTATCAAATATTTTAAGGGGAGGTTATCCCGACTTTGTCACTTTCAAATTAATTTTAAACCAACAAAAAGCGACGATTAAATTTTGAAAAAAAAAATATATGTCTTGTTTCACTCTTTGATCTTAATATTTCGGCTGTTCGATACACGATTGCTTACACTTTCTTAGATCCGATTAAATCGCAAAGATAGGTCTAAACTACGATCTAAATTTCATTTCATTTGAACTATATTAAGTTTTGGCCAATAAAACTTATATTAAAATAAACGTCGTGAAAAATGTGATCTAAAACGGCCATCATATTAAAAAAACCACCACTATAATTCCAAAATAATAAATAAAAACACCTCAAAACCGCGAGTTTTTTGAGCGGCCCGCTTCCGCTGAGCAGGATAAGGATATGAAAAATGAAAGCGTTGGAGCAGGACAAATTCCTTTGGATAACCTCGCCTTAAGACATTACTGATATGAAAAGCAACGGTAATACAAAAATAAACCGTAAATGATATCGACACGACATGAATCCACGAGGGGGTGTCAGAGGTGAAATGCAAGTCACAGTCCACACTTGATACACTCACTCGCTTTGACGATTATTATCCTTGAACACTTACCCCGTACTTCGGGGGGATTGAATCCACGACCACGACTTGCTTAGCAGGCGAGCTCCCTACCACTCGGCTAGAGGCGGTAAACGATACTAATTCGTTTATTAAAAAAGCTTGAAATCTACCTGGACAATTTCAGGTATTTTAAGGTAAGAGAAGCAGGCATTTGCAGACAAAATCTAATTTAGAAAATAGGCTAAACTTTCATCCTGATAACCGAAATTAAAGTACGGAAGCGAAACAAACAATTCAGATATAGGAAATATTATCGTTACAATTTCAAAACGTCGATGTTTAAAATAAACATGAATCTATTTTCGCAGAAAAATAAACAATTCCACGCGAAACTAAATCTGGTTTGGGTTGAATTCTGGTTCTCGATAACTGGTCATATATTACAGTAACCTCAAATATTGTAGCAGGGTTTGTTTATTTGTTTAAAAGAACTAGGGCATTAGAATGTTAACTTCATCATACTACATAGTATAAGGTCCTTAAATTCAAAGTGAAACTTCAAAAGATGATTGGGAATCGCTAATAGATCACTTTCCGACGAAAATTGTATTTTAATGCACGAACTTTTTTTAAACTTTTCCATAGAAATTGAGTCAGCCGATTGAACCACTTTATAGTGGGAAGTGAAAAATAAATACATGACCCCAACACATTTTGTTTCTGGATCTGTTCGGTTAGTGATACTGATACACAACGAACCGTAAGTCATTATTTAGCTGTTAGACATCTTACTTAGCACCAAGTAATAAAGTTGAATTTGCAATGTACAGTTCGGAAAGGGAAGCGGTCCTTTAATTTTATAAATTATTGAAACGTAAGTCATCGGAAAGTGCTCGGAAAATGATTTTTCTGCATATCGTGAATTCTGTTAAAACTGCGGGGTCGCCTCGCTCCGCTCTGCTTCGCTCGGCTCCCAAAAATCTACTTACATGTCAACCTAACCGCTCCTCCTCGCTTCGATTGTCGTCGCAATCTATGCCTAGCGGTCGAATAAAATTAAAACTAAGGGAGCCGCTAACGGCTATTTAGTCACTTCCTTCATTATAATTATATAGCGGGGAATTATAAGCGTAGGTACTTTCGTTTTACAAGGGAGTGGTGTATCTGTTACGTAGTTAGTGTTATAATCTGTGACATGGGCTATAAATAAGGGCTGTTCATAAAATAACGCCCAAGCTGAATACGTCTATAAAAGACAAATAACGAGCAGGTTCTGGTCCAGATTCCCATTCCAAGTGTCCCCTTCAATGTAGTGAATGATCTGTAAAAGTGTTGGATTTCTGAATAAATAGTAAATGACTGAAGAACTTGTTTTTATACAGTATCCCAGTACTACAATACATCAATACATACTCTAGCTGTGAGATGTGCTCGTAATAAAACTCGACTATACCACATAAAGTCGTGCGTGTCAAAGGGACACTAACCGCCTTCAACCCTTAAAAAGTTATAGACACAGAGCACAAAACTCCTGTTTAGACTTGAAGCGGTATAAACTGTCACTTCCATGGAAACAAAGAGTGCCCTGTTTGGGTGATATATAAGGTGACTTTAATTTATGCAGCCAAAGACTCGGTAAGTGCTCAGTAACAATGTTCGACGACCCTTTTTGTGAAATTCCTAAATTATTCTTATCGTGTTCCTTACAAACACAAGCCCAGCCCCGAGTCAATTACTATGGGACGGCAACATTTTATTTTACGAAATTAGCAAAAGCATCATCAGTATTTTGGTTTTGGTTAGGGGTTTTTTTTTAGGAATTAGCAAATCAACCCTAAGTTGCAATACTCGGTGGGTGTGGATAGATAAGATAGGTTATTGAAAAATACGGTCATCTACACTAGTAATAAAGTAGTAAAATGGTCGTGTCTGTATGGGTTATTTATTAGCAATGTACTGAAGTCAAAACTGTATAAATTAATAAACATAGTATAGATGTTGCGTCTCTGCAACCTTCGAAGTTGCGTGCGCGCAGTGAATCGAACTAATTTCTGGTAGTTTAGCGGCCTTAGCACGGAGGCTTGTGGTCAATTTACTGCTAAGGTATAGAGTATAATAACAATTTAGTTATTTTGTGTGTTACTGCAAAATGTTTATTTGGTAACACTAAAAGTTTCCGGAACTGGCCACTTACATAAACAATATTCAAAAATTTATTGCAACATTTGAAAATAGAACTCTTTGGCTGTAGAATGCAGTTTGTTTCATCTGACTGTCTTTTGTTTTTACCTTGTGGCGCCATTTAAAAAATTGTGTGTCTGCATCAACATGGATTTAACTCGGGAAAATTTTCGTAGTATGATTTTCTACGATTTTAAGTGTAATTTGACAGCTCAACAGAGCATCGCTCGGCTTGAAACAGCTTTTGGCAATGAAGCACCATGCAAGACGACTGTTTATAGCTGGTTTGCAGAATTCAAGCGTGGTCGTATCAATCTCAGTGACGAATCTCGCGATGGTCGGCCGTCCACCGCTGTGACCAACAAAAACATCGATGCTGTGCGCCGTATGATTGAAACAGACAGGCATGTGACCTACCATAAAATTCGCGCATCCTTAGAAATGGGCATGAGTCAAATACAATCAATCCTACACAAACATTTGGGTGTGAGAAAGCTGTGCTCGCGGTGGATCCCACACAACTTGACCGAGGCTCAAAAAACGGACCGCGTCACTTGGTGCAGTGCCATGCTTACCAGATTCAACGAAGGTGCGTCAAATTTGGTGTGGGACATAGTAACAGGTGACGAAACATGGATTTATTGCTACGATCCCAAAACAAAGCAGCAATCGAGCTTATGGGTCTTTCAAGATGAGCCGAAACCAACCAAAGTGGCGCGCGTGAAAAGTGCATCTAAGCGGATGATTGCTTCTTTTTTTAATAAAACTGGACACGTGGCTACTGTTGCTTTAGAGAATCGTCGTACCGTGAATAGTGACTGGTACACGACCATTTGTTTGCCGGAAGTTATTGACGAACTCCGTAAAAATAACCGTAAACGCCGTATCATCCTGCACCACGACAATGCTAGTTCTCACACGGCCAGACAGACAAACGACTTTTTGAAGACGAAAAATGTAGAACTCATGAGTCATCCTGCATACAGTCCCGACCTGGCACCTTGTGACTTTTTTCTGTTCCCAAAAATTAAGAACCAATTACGCGGTCAACGATTTTCATCACCAGAAGAGGCTGTCGAGGAGTATGAAAAACACGTTTCAGAGGTCACCACAGGGGAGTGGCACAAAAGTTTTCAAAACTGGTTTGATCGAATGAAAAAGTGCATAGACGCCAAGGGAGATTATTTTGAAAAACAATAAATTAATTTTGTACCTTTAATAGTATTTTTTCATATTCATTCCGGAAACTTATAGTGCGTCCCACGTATGAGTCTATTTTATCCCCTAGTTCAGTACCTGACTGCAACGTGCGTTGTTTTTTTTTTGAAAAAGCGCGAAAATGCCAAGTTTGACAATACAAACCACGAAAAAATTTAAATACCACTTTGAAAAATAACTTTCTTTCCCAGCTTCCAGAGTTCTCACGTCACTGCCGGAATTAATCCACTGGGACGAGTTATCACATCTTTTCCCATAACCACGAAAACATACGAGTATATATGTCGCAGATTCATGATAAAATCAGGTTTTTGATCACAAACCTAGGCTTTCGATCAAGAACTGTAAGAAAACAAGATTTTGATTAAACCTTATCATATGAGAAAATCCAGTTTTTTTATCAAAAACCTGAACTAGTTTAGGTTTATGATAAAATTATGAAATGTTAAGAACAATAGAAGTCGCCTCGCCTCGCTTCGCTCGGCTCCCCAAATTTATGATCACAAGCAACCTAACACGCTCCTCCTCGCTTCGCTCGTCGTCACACCTATTTTTTTTATTTTGATTGAAGCAATATTAACATTGATTTTATCATACTCGTAAAACTACACCAGTCTAGGTTTTTGACATTAATTTTATCATAAAACTAATCCAATCTAGGTTTTTGATCAAAGAACTGGATTTTCTAAGGTTTATGATAAGATTAAATCATAATTTTGTCTTCTGCCGGTTCTTGATTAGATGCCTAGGTTTTTTAATCAAAAACCTGATTTTAACATAAAACTGCGACATATACTAAAAACTCCAAAACACTACAGACATTTCTTATTTATCGATTCCAATCAAATTCCAATATGATAATAAAAAAACAGCCATTATTTTTGCGAATAACAGGTACGAAATCAATTCTTTCCACTGACGGTTCAACGGTCGAAAGGCCAAGGTGAAAGAAACTTCAATATTGAAGAAATCACCACAATAATTTTAAAGTAAACATTGAATGATTGGCTACGGCCATCTCTACGGGCGTAATTGCGTACATGGTAGGTAATATGCGTACTCGACCTTCGCGAGAATCGGAACGCAACAATGGTAGTTATGTTAGCACACAAGTAGGTTGCGACCCTGCGTGTAACGGAACGCAATCTATGCACTCAGGCGCAGCCTAGATGGGCGCAAAAACGTGCATGATTTGAGCCACAGAAAACTTGGTGATTAACTCAGTTATGGTGTCCATTTGTATTTTATAGTACTAGAGAAACTAAATTTATTTTTCATTTCATTTAAAATAATAACTAAAAATAATTCAAGTAGATAATTTAACTGCCAATTTGATCGCATTTCAAATTCGAAACGCTAATTACCTAACCTCGTATACCGTGTTAAATAATAGCTGTTAAAATAAAACTATTACAGATTAGGTAAAATCAACAATTAATTTACGAAACAAAATTTTCCTCGAAGCCACGCTCGTAAACAGAAACAAAACGTTCCAGCTAATTAATCTATTGCAAAAGTTTATTTTCACAAAAAGAAACCGGGTCAAGAAAATTAAAACCACAACAGAAAAACAGCAACTGCACAACCTTCATGGTCGAATAGTAGACTTGAAAACGGAACGTCGGACAGAAGTGGGCTGCGTCCCAAATGTAAGTTTGCAACGGAACGCAACATAATTAGACAATTCCCGAGAGTGTCAACTGAACCGTGTCAGCTTGAGAGAAAAAATACGTTACATATACCGTCGAAACTGTGCTGATTCTGATTAATTAATTCTGCTTGAACTATTCCGCGAAACTTCGCTCGGGCGTGTAGAATTGCCGCGCTACGAGCGGTGCTAGTGAAAGGGGAGGGAAGCGTTCTTTTTTCGAAAAATAAATTAACGGGGTGTAACGAACAGCTTGACGGATATTTTTTCTGGATGTAGGCCAGAGTTGTCTGCGCTTGAGTGGATAATTTCTCAGTTTCTCTTACTCGTATTTGATAACAAGAATTTTCAGAAAAACTAATGCAATAACATTGCTGACACGATAACACGATTGAAAACTATTCATACGAGTAAAATTAAAACAAAGATTACTAAAACTACATTAAATTAACAGGCCATGTAAACATTGTAATGACGCCTCGAAACATTTCATAATCATTAATCTTTTATCAAACAAAGGGTGTAATTTCACACAATATCTCGAACGCTGAACTTTTAAGCTTGTAGCGTAGAAAGCTGGGCAAAGCTTCGGAGGAGATAAGTACTTCTTATGCACTCTCGAGAGGATTGGATGGTGGGTCAATGACTTCAAGACGTCCAGTACTAAGTCTTGGCCAGTTAAAAGGAATAGTGGGGTGGAAAATTTGTTTTCAGATTCTAGGGTTCTGTCTGAAAATGTCGAATAGTTTTGACATAGAGTTTAGTTTAAGGATTGTACTCACATACATTTGCAAAACTAAAAAGAGAAAAGGCCTTAACATATTTTAAATTTAACCTTATAAATAAATATAAAACAATATTGAATTAACACGAAAGTAGGAGATGTTCGTAGTGCTTGATGGTTGGATACTTCTTTAATTACCTATATATTGAAGAGAACTAATATTCATTGTGTATTTGTGTTCTTATCTAATACTTACCACTTGCTGAACGGTGAAGGGAAACATCGCGAGGAAACCTGCATGCCCTAAAAAGCGTGTAATTGTGCCCGAAGTACGGCGATAGGGCTCACCACCCATCACGTTGGGACGCAATAATCGTCGGTGAAACGCGGGTGTACCGGGTGTCGACCGTGACTTGCATTTCACAGTTCACACTCGGGAACACCTCTGACACCCCCTCAGGGATTCATGTCGTGGCGATATGTTTATGTAATAATATTCATTCAATGTATTAATTGGGTCGTTCATTTAAAAAATTAAGTCTTTTTACGTATAAAAATGTACATTTTCAGCAAAAGCCTATTTTTCTGGAATATTTAGTTTGTTTATTGAGTAATGGTAGAGTCGAAAAAGGAAAATGAGGTTTATAATTTTCTTGTCTAGACTTACAAAGAGTAACGGTATTCTGTCACCAGGCAATGTTTACACTACTGATCCATCGCGAGTGTATAAAACATCTCCTCTATCGCCGTCCAGTAAGAGTTGCGCCACACGTCTGATATAGTAGTTGCTTATCAACTCGTGCGCAAGTTCACACACGTGCTACGGCACATGCGCGGAGGAACAATGACTCGAGCGCATGTGCGAGTGATTGCGAAACTTACAGGGTTTTCAGATATCTCCTTGGTTTTTTCAACAAAATCTTACGAAATCGTGTTTTCCTTTATTACCTGTAAGCAAAACAAAAATAAATTAGTCTCAATGGCGCTTAAGAATTTTTTGGAAAAAATAGGTCGCCCAAGGCCTCATAGTAGCACCCGCCCATTTCAGTGTTTTTAATTAAACCTATATTTATAGTTATTTTGTAAATTCGACAAATATTTCCGTGCTTCTTCAAGCCCAAATTAAAGTCCAGGTGCCGTTTTAACTGCTCAAGCCAGATGCAATTCCTAGATTTTCAAAATTGCTAAAAAGCAAATAACAAATTGTTATTAAATTGTTTGTATATAAAAAAACAATATTTTGTATAGCTATAGTTTTCGTTTGATTTAAAAGAAACTTATTAAAAGCCATTTCATTAACCCTAGATCTAGCCTAGGCTGGAACCTGCGCGGATTCCAAATTACTCTACAGGAGTTAACAAAATTGATTTCTTAAAAAAGACTTAATAATAATAAATTGTCTATTCTTAAATATATACATGCGAGTACATTTCTAATAAAGAAAATCTTTCTCTTTAAAACTGTGTTGGCGACACTATCTGGACCGTGCCACACCGCGAACCAATGAATCGGCCGAAGACGCAGAATAAGCGGCGGGCCCGGGCCTTGTTATAAAGGAGTATGCCGCTGGGCCCATAACAAATTATTCCGTAAAACTATCCATTTTGACTGCTGCCCCTGATTCTGTATCGTAAATTCAGTTACTGCCAAACCGAGTGCCTATTGTCGAAAACATACAAATCGCCGTCCTGCTGCAAAAACCAGTTATCTCGAGCTTTTCTTTCAATGATTTACTCCAATTCTATACTATTTTTTTCCAGAAGCGAAACTGCAAATCTTGTCATTTGCTTGGTTTTAGCACTGGATGACGGGGATATCCGCTTATCTAAGGATACGTTCGCACTTGAAATGACGTCACTATTAGTAAATAGTTCAATACCCATTGAAGGTTATTTTGGATGTAAATTTTTTGTCTGTTTTTGATGAATAGCAACTATACATGGCAACCGACACTGAGTTACATAAAAGGCCCGCTGGAGAATGTAAGTTTCATTGCCCAATATCGGACAAACAATAGAATTAGTACTGTTATAGCCATCGACGGGGCAGTTAAGTATGTTATTAATTAATATACTAATCTAATAGCTATCACTGGATTAAAGTTATGGCGGAAAAACGTGTACTTTCCATTTCCCCGCTGACCGAGATGTAAATACTGTGACTGTCTGTACGATTTTAATATTTTCAATGTATTTTATGCGTGTGGATGCGAGCAGATGCGCTTTAAACCTAAATTTTTGTCGATAAACTTGGTTTCCGAGAAATACCGGTTTCGTTATTTCGGTTTCTTTTTTGGCAAGGGTCATATACGGGCTGGACTTTTAGTAACAGAAAAATACGTGCAGATTCCCGCACTGGACGTTTCTTTGAGAATAAATCTTGATCTGTTGTGTAAGTGCTAGTGCTAGGAAAAGAAGAATCTATCTATACTAATAATAAAAGTAGTAAAAATGTCGTATCTGTACATTGAATATTTTAATTGAAATGGGTTATTAATTAACTGAGGCCAAAACTACAATCTTAAGAATATTTTTCCGTCTATCTGTCTATATCTGTATGTATGTGTTCCATTTTAACTCGAGAACCACTAAACGGATTTGGATCCGGTTTTCTTTATTATCATCGTAGTCAACATATAGGTTATACGAGATAAAATAACCACCAAGCTAAAAACTGGGCAGAGATGAAAAAAACGCGGACGCACGAAGCTGCGGGCAAAGGCTAGTAAAGATAAAAACGTAATATTGTCTAATCATTGATTTGATTACTGGATCGCTATTAGTTGCAAGCGAAGATCCCGGGAAAGAAGTTACAAGTAAGTTCCTTTTCTATATCTATATCTCATCTATTATCTTAATATATAGGTATTATATTATCTTATATTTTAATAAATAAATATTTGGCTCTTTGAAGCTTTTACTTGTTTTTTATTTATTGTAGATGTATATAGATACAGAAAGAATCAATTCAAAATATATTTCGGGCCCTACTGGGCCCGGCGTCAGTTGAAAAAAAGCAATAAATAAAAAACAATTATCTTATATTAAGATATCTTATATCTGTATCTTATCTATACTAATAATAAAGTAGTAAAAAAGTCGTGTCAGTACATGAATATTTTTTCAAATTTTTTATTGTTTGGGTGATAAGTACTGTACTGAAGCAAAAACTGAAAATTTTTAGAATTTTATCTATCTATGTAGGTATGTTCCATTTTAACTCGAGAACCACTCAACCGATGTGGATGCGGTATTCGTTTTTACCATCGTAGTGACCCTGGACAACGCATAGGCTGTAAAGAGTGTTAATAAAACAATGCCGAGACCGAAAACGAGGCAGAGATTAAATAAATTCGGACGGAGCCGCGGGCCTAGTCTTGATATATAGTTACTATTTGGAACATGATTTTGAAAGAGTATCAACAAATCATACCAGCATCGTGTCAGATTCGATTGGGATATTCACTGTTTCTACCACAAGTAGGTGGTAGAGCTGATGTCGGGCTCGACTGTGGAGGTACCACCATCTTACTAGCAAATCTTCGAAGTTATTCGGGGGAGAGTAAGAGAACAGCTCTCAGGCAAAACCAGGCGGCCCACCATTGCCTGGGACCGATGGATGGCGGTTTATCCATCCCCAATTGCTGAGCCTTATATAAAACAGACTAGTGACGGGCAGCGGCGTCACTGGTGCAGGGGTTTCGGCACCGCGCTCACCAACCCGCCTGCCCAGCGTGTGTGGGCATTTCTTCTAGGAGGACCGCCAAGAGTGGCGAAATCCTGGAAATGCCTATGTCCAGCAGTGGACGAAACAGGCTGATGGATGGATGGATGGATTCACTGTTTAAATATATTGATACTGTGACAAAAGTAACGCTTCTAACTAACACTACGTGTGAAAATTATCAATTATCATAATACGAGTAGCTTGCAAAATATACGCTAAAGTTTTCTGTAACAAGATGGAATCGAGTCGATCGAGCGGGAATAACGGTACGTTTCTTACGAGCGCGGTGATGCGAAAAGTCATATAACTCAAATTATGACCTTATTTACAACCAGTCATTTAGGTTAATTGGCATCCCGTTGAAATTTCACACTGGTTTTAATTTTATGTTTTCGTTTGCTTTCTACGCGTTTGAACCAGGCGCCCCGCCGAAACGGTTTTCTGATACGAAAATGAGATTGAAATCACGCGTGGGGAAAACTAAAGGATAAGAACGCTTTGTTATTATGGTTGCTATGCCCTTGCGCACTTTAATGTTCTGTGTTGCGCACAAGTGTGCAAAGTACTACAAAGACAAACTTTATAAGTTTAAGTAATGCTATTTACATGGACGTCGGAAGGGTGGGGCACGGGGCGGTCGGACAGTAAAACATACAAAAGACAAGACGATTGTTTGCACAAAAGTACATTTTTTTTATTTTTCAATTATAAATTCCGTTGATATTTGGAAGAGGTGTAAAAAAAACTTGACCTTTCTTACATAAACTTGTTTCTAAATCGAATTGCTTTGTTAAGAAATTATTTTTTCAATGCAAGTGCTCGTAAAAAGGCCTATTTTATATGCTTCAAAAGTGTTATCAAAGTCAACTTTACCGTACAAGTGTGTTATAGTTATTTTTTAAAATTAATTGAAATAAAGTTGCCAGTCTTTTCTTGTGAACCATCCATAGATAGATTTGACAGAAAATGAGGTACGAACGCATCAAACTGAAAGCGGCTTATTTCCGTCAAATTGGCTACTTGCGTGCAAAGAAAAAGAATGTCCGCCTAGAGTTCATTTGGAGTATTTATTGTTTGTTTGTTTCTTTAATTACGTTATTTATTTACTCACACTATGCATTGAAAAATGTAGTATGATACACGTGGGTAAGGGCAATAACTTAATCATAACGTATAAAACACTCGCTTATCGCTTGTGTTTCAAATCGTCCTCGTAAGCTATTGCCTTCTTACCGCACTTATAGCATAAATATACAATAAATATATATAATAAATATATATTCGTTCGCTTTTATCAAGAATGGCTTTAATGTACAGTCAATTGGCATCCGTACCTAAAAATATATTGACAAATGCACACGAAAGAAAAAATATTATTCGTGCACTTACCGGAAAGTGTCACGTTACAACATACACAGGGAAACTTAAAAGGGAAAGTGCCCTAAATGTTTGAGTAAATACAGCAAATTCCTTCTCCCAGTGAACGTTTGTTTATTTATTTACTGAAAAATAACTAATGTATTGCGAGAGCTGTATTTCAGAATGCATCATATTTTATTTTACGAAATATAAGTTTTTTAATCTTATGGGTGATTCAGAGATGAAATACTGGCTTGGAGAAATAATAAAATCGTTAATTTTATAAGTTTAACCTCTTTGCTTGCAGAAGGAAGAATTCGTTAAAACAAAAGATTCTATTATTTTATTTGTTTCTGAGGGCTAACTGAAAAATAGACTAATCCCTTGTGTTTATTTTACTCTTGTACTTATCCACAAATATTTTATTCTATATTACATCCAGCCGGTTTCGCTATTTAGCATTCTCAAGGGCTTTATTATATAGGTACACATTTTATTTACATTTTGTTTTGAAGTTTTATAAATATATAATATTATATTTTATAAAATATTTGTGGATAAGTACAAGAGCAAAAAAACACAATGTGTATTAATTTCCACCAAGTGCCAATAATCCCTTGTTTCTGTTAAGAATTTCTCTCAATTCCTACTGAAAATAAAACAAAATTATTTTTGGATATTAATTCCTCTGATAGAAGCTATAAAAGCGTCTTCATTCATCAACTAATAAAATTGAACTGCGCTCAAAACAAAATCAAACAAAATCATGCCATAAATACATAACGTTATTCCTTTTTCGAACCTCCCACCCGCATCGTCCATCTTCTTATATGCCAGTATTTCTTTGTTGGCGGCTAATAAGGATTAACATTATAAAAAAAATCAAACCCATTATTGCCAGCACAAGATGTAAAGTGACTGAAGGAGGGCAAACAGTCTCCTTTGAGGAACTTCGCGTGATTCATACAGATTTAGCTTTTGTTTTTTTTTTTTCGTTGACTGTTAGGGCATGTGTATATCATTTAAATGTTCATGTTTATGGGGGCTTTATTAAAAATTTATGTTTAATTTGGTTATATTAAATATGAAAAATCTATTTATCTGTGTAATATACTTAACTGTTTTAATGATATACATATAAATATAATTATTTGGCTAAGTGCGAATCGGACTCGCGCACAAAGGGTTCCGTGCCACTACACGATACGGGTACGGAAACCTAAAAATAAACAATAAATAGATGCTATAACAACATTAAGGCGACAAAAAACTAGGCGCTCAAACAATTCAGCACCCCCGAGTATGGAACCCTAAAATTATTATTTGTTGTTTTACTTTAGAGTGTATACGATAATGTTTGTAAATTTGAAATTTGTATGTATGACCATCTTTGAGATAGAGCTGAAACAAATATCGTTAAAAATGTACATTTTTTCAAGGTATTGTGTGGGCACCCTCTTGGATTTCAATTTATTTTTAATTTAATTACTTGCCATGATAGAGGCCCTAGCTACACGTATTCTGTGAGAGTTCCAGCTGTCTAATTATTACGGCTGAAGCTGTAGACCCATGTGACAGACGGACGGACAGACAGACACACAGACAGCAGAGGCTTGGTAATAGGGTCCCGTTTGGCACCCTTCGGGTACGGAACATTATAACAAAACAAATCAGTCTCCGCCTACTCCTCTAGGAGAGAGGCGCGAATATTTAGTAAGTATGTAGCTACATAGTAATAGACTGATATTTCTTCAATTTCCTCTAACATTTCATATACGGTCTAGCGACTCCACGGTATTTCACTAGTAACCAAAATAACATCTTCGCTGTGACTCTTAATCCGTAACAACAGAGTTGATTATGCTCTGAACAAGTGATCAACTTAACCTGGCGGTTTCGTAACTTAGTTCCCTCCTGCAGACGGAACTGAAACGTCTAATTAGTATGGGAACCCTTCCATGAACCGAGTGGATAACACAATGGTTTCCTCACAATTGGATTTATCATTTAAAGGGGGACATAGGCCATCCATATATCTATCAGCCAGGCTTGTCCACTGTTTGACATAGGCCTTTCTCCAGTGGCGTAGCTAGGTGGACAAGGGCCCCCGTGCATAGAGAAAGAATCAGGCCCTCACCTTCTCTTTCCACGTAGCTTGAACTTATATTGGCCTTCAAAATTAGTGCACCAGGGCCCCCTGAGCTAACTATAACAAACATTATTTTTACCAAAATCTTTATCAACGTCTACTCGTAGTTACCAAATTATAGCTCTATCGAATTTTATCGCTTGACGCAGCCTCGAAGGATTGGCGATAAAGGTTCGCAATTTCCCTAAAACATATACATACCTACAAGGTAGTTAATGGAAGCAATTATATATAGATATCAATAACGCCACAACTATAAAATTTGACCTGGTATATGGAAACCGAAAGATATCAATAAACGTCACAGCTGTGAACAAGGTTCTTTCACGGGGGCGTCACATAGTTACCGCAACCCTACGATACAAAAAAAACAAAACCTTAACTCAATGGATGCTAAAATTTTGCACCGGAGTTCGTTTTTCACATGATATGAGTGGCAATGGCAGGTTCTCTAATTTTGTATGCAATTTCTTCCCAAAATACGCCACCTACGTCATACGATTGTCCTTCTAGGGTTCTACGCCCACACCACGCCTTGGACTTGGCGTATTTTAAACGACATTTAAAAATAGAACTAATCGGTGTAACGTTTAAATAACTTCAAGGAGCAATTACTTTTAAATAGCTTTTAAAAATAGAAGTTGACTGTTCTCTAATTGTTGTTTTAAACATTTTTCATCCTTGGCACACAAAATAAGAGGCATAGTTATTGATTTACGGTTGACAATGGTTTTGATAAACCTACGTATTACTTGAAAAAACAGACACTCTTAGATATAACGAAACTTTGGTGTCTGTCTATCAAGATGTGCGACACACAGGGAAAAGTTACAAAACTCCTGTTCGTAATCAAATAATGTCAAATTCGTCTGTGTAAACTAAATCTAAGCGGTAGTATAAGTAAGAATTTATCAGGGAACTCCAATTTTTTACACAATGAACCGTTAAGGGGGATCGTTTCGAGCTCGGTGCAAAATGCACAACTTATGATTGTTTTTCTTATTATTGCATAAAAAGTACATAAATGTGATATATGGCATTTCGCGACCATTGTTTAATGTCAATTAGACTTTTCTACCAAAATTTTGTAATTTTATGTATTACGTTGTAAATGAATGGGCATACAAACTTAAAACACGCTTTTAAGTTCATATACCCATTCATTTACAACGTAATGCATAAAATGACAAAATTCAGCTAAAAAACCCTGATAATTATTCAACAATAGTCGCAAAATAAGATGAAACTATTTTATTTCATATATTTTATTTTAAAATAAGGTAAACAAACTTATGTTTAAAAGGAAGAATGTTTTCTTTAGATTAAAGCCAGCTCGGCTGATGGCTTTTACGTTTCCTTAGCGCTGTAGTAGGCACGCGTCAGGGCGCCACACCGGGTGCTATTTTTAGTTGGGACTCTCGCACTTATACTCTTTACATTTTAACTGGATCCTTTTATGTGTAGTAAAAGCGAAAACCTTTTATATAAATATAGTCCCCGAAAGCTACCCGTCAAAGGAAACCTGATTTGTTAAAAATCTTAATTTAAAATAGGGTAGTACAAAATAAAACAAATACAATGTTTTCACGTTAAGGCGACATACATAGGTAGTAAAAAACCGGCCGAGTGCGTGTCGGGCCACGCGCAATGTAGGGTTCCGTAGTTGCCCGGTACATATGTATAACTTGGTCTACTAATACAGACCGCGCCAAACTTCTGGTCCCATACATTATAGGGGGCCAAAAGTTTCGCGACCTGTACTCGTAAACCTGTAAAGCCTACTTAGCTGTGATAGTTTTCCTTTTAAATTCATTATATATACTACTGCCGTGAATTTTTTCACATTTCTATAAACAACCGTTTAGCCGGCAGGGGGGGGACGCCCCACTCTAACTAAAATTTTCACTTTAAAGCTTAATATTTCACCAACGGATCCCTAAATCAAAAAATGGTTATCACACACCCACAATGTTTTTGAACGGCCTATCCAACGATGACCCACACTATGGGATAGACGAAAAAAAAAATCATCCCCAGTTTACTTGTATGAGAGGGACTATTAAAAAATTTGTTTTCGATATTTTATTTTACTATTTTGTCGGCGTGATTAATATTTATATCCATGCCAAATTACAGCTTTCTAGTACTAATAGTCTCTGCGCTAAGCCGCAGACAGACGGACAGACGGACATGGCGAATAAGCGTTCCTTCTACGGAACACTAAAAATGAGATTTTAGAACAGACAGTATACAATAGATAGGGTTGTGAAAAAAATACTTGTTACAAAGGCGGCCTTTTCCAAGACGATAGCAAAGCCCAAAACGTGACACAGGAAAAATTGGCTGCATCGAAAAAAATTGCAAAGTAAAGGCGGTTTTTTCAGTTCTAGTCAGCGCTCCTATTTTTGACTTTTTGTAGATTGACTCGTGAATTTCTTAATGATCAAATCACGATATGGTCAATTCTACGATCAGGCTACATATAACATGGTTAAATACATAAAAAAATCTATTGCTCATGCTGTGGGTGGAGACTGGTAGTTTTTATTGATAACGGCTTCTATGTTTCAACGGTGTCGATTAGAAAGTGTTTGGAAACAGACAATGAAGCAGTCAACTGAAACAAGTATCGACCGTGACCAGCCTCGATGACCTTCCATCGATTATTATCAGTATTGTCACGCCTTCAGGATTTTTAAGCGATTTCAAAGTTGCTGCCGTAATCGAAAATCCTTTATTTCGAAATAATCAGCAAAGATAATAATTTTAAACTAAAGTCTATGGATCTATTGACTGCCTCTATGGTTTAAACGTCTTAAAAACTAACCAAGTGGTGCACATGTCACCACGACAAGAATCCTCGAGGGGGTGTCAGAGGTGTTCCCGAGTGTGAACTGTGATATGCAAGTCACATTCATTACCCGGTTCACCGCGTGTTTCACCGATGATTATTACGTCCCAACGTGATGGGTGATGAGCCCTGTCGCCGTACTTCGGGCACAATAGAAATGATGACTAAAAAAAATTTATTATTCCGTAAGTTAGATTATCAGAAAATATTGGACACGTACTTTTTCTTTTTTCAATTAAACAAACAATGATGAAGATATAGCCCGCTGAAGTTCCGCGTGACGTCACATCTAAGTACAATTTTACTTAGAAGTGACGTCATTTTATCCCACTCTCAAACATTGACGCGCTTTATTTCTGTCATTTTTTGTTTGATTGACAAAAGAAAAAATACGTGTCCAATATTGTTTGATAATCTAAATGACGGACTAAATAGAATAATATTTCGCTTACCCTGTGTACAAGCCTATTACACGCTTTTTAGGGCATGCAGGTTTCCTCACGATGTTCTCTTTCACCGTTCAGCAAGTGGTAAGTGTTATGGTAGATATTAGGTAATAACACAAATACTATGCACATAAATTCCGAAAAACTCATTGGTGCATGCCCGACCGCGGATCGAACCTGGGTCTCAAGATTGAGCCGGCCAGCGTCCTACCGCAGCAGGTAGTGGGTTGAAATCACGAAGGGGCGGGCACATTTATTTGTGTTACGTATGCGTGTTTCGGCAAGGAGAGCTGTCAAACTGTGGATGCATATTTGCACCTGGAGCACGGCTATAGGACTCACAAACGTAATAATCGTCAGTGAAACGTGGTCGTACAATTGCGGACTGTGCCTTATACTTTACTTACTTTATACTTATACAATCTATAGTTGGAAACACCTCTGATTGCCCCTCAGGTGTTCGTGTCGTGATAATGTATAAAATCAATAGATGATCAATGATCATAGACAGAAAAGCCGACCACTGTTAGGGTAGATGATAATGCAGCCCAGTCTTTTTGTGACTTATCATACTAATGTTTTATAGGACCCTTAACCCTTTATAGGGCCGAGAAAACGGGCTTATGTATGTAAAAAAAACACTTGCATTATTTATAATATAAAAAACCAAAACATAAAAAAATACAAAAAAAAATATTTTTTTTTCTTCATTATTTTCTTTATTTTTGGTTTAATTTTTTTTTGCTTATCTGACTTTTCCATCAACTTTGAAATAAAAATGAAAATTTACTAATAGTATGGTGGAAAAAATTCAACGGTCTAGGTAAGTACCTCGGTGGCGCAATTGGTAGCGCGCTTGTCTGGGAAACAAGAGGTCGCAGGTTCGAATTCTGGCCCGAGGAATTTTTTAAAATTCTTGTCTAATTTATCTTTTCTGGTTTGTAATGCACTCTAATAATAAAATTTACTAATAATTTTTCATTGCTTTTTTTTCACAAAGTGGGCTAAAATATGGTGTCCTATATATGGCCAGAGCCTTACGAAATGTTAAAAGCACTAGGGGGGTAATTCCGTTAATAAGAGGTCACATTTCTTAATTTCAGATAAAATTTATCTCGAAAATATCTCTATTGAAGAGGCCATCTTGACTGACTCATTCTATTTTCACGGAAGTAAAAAAACCTCATAAACAAATATTCACTCAAATCACAGATATAATACAAGGCAAGGTTATGACAACGTTTTCGACAACCTTGGTCACTGTCAGCCGTTCCCTTCGATGATAAATCTCATCCAAATCATGTAACACAGAGTGACACTATCGGAAGTGAACTAGCCCTAAAGGTCAAGCGCATATTTTTACCGCCCTAAACCCTTTTCCTATCAAGAATGTACCTTACACTGAAAGGTATAAGATATAGTTTTGGTTGTAGAGACAGCGTTGCCACTTGGTGAAGTCTGACGAATCCCTTGGCACACTGCCTTGTGAACCCGGTGGTTCCAGATCGATTCCCGGGAGACCTGGTGGGCATGATGAGAAATGGCTGTGCTCTGGTTCCGATTGAGTTCTTTGAATTCGTTATTTGAGCCTTTCAGAAAGGAAAAGGGCACTTGTTTTTCAGTAATGTTCAAAAATTGGAACACAGCATTGAATTGAGATGCTGATTTGGTTTTAATATGTGTCGGAGGATATTAAGAAATAATTTGGCCAAGTGTAAGTTGGACCCGCGCACAAAGGGTTCCGTATCACCTCACAATGCGCCCGTAAGAGTCGGTCCACACGGCGGCAGCGCGTTGCGTTGCTTCGTCGAAATTCTATAGTAATTTATATATAATAAATTCAACGACGCAACGCAAACGAAACGCGCCGTGTGCTCCCGTTTGGTACCCTCCGGGTACGGAACCCTAAAAACGGATAGTCGCGAAAATCCTAAGATTTATGTAAAGGTTCGGATAATTGGAAACTTTCTTTTAAGACTCTAAGTAAAATCAGCGACAAATACCAATGACGCTTTTTCTATAATTCACAAAATTTAATTTATCTTCCATATAAACATTAAGCAAGACTAAGTGTGGAGGCACAAAAAATAAAAATAATTATAGTAATTGCTAAAAGGGTAATGAACCTTAGTCCTGATCACTAACCGAGTTTCCGGTATGAATAATTTGGCTGCATCAATCACCAACGGTAACTATAACATATTGTATTGTAATATCCCAGCGTAACAGAAAGTGATCCCTATCGCCCAACGTAAAGCACAAATATGGACCCAAATATGCTCCTAGAAGATTTGAACCAGCGACTTCCGGATGAGTGGTTGAAACGTTAACTAAACCATAGTGGCGGCCAGATCAGTATCGACCAAAGTAACCTTATACAGGGATGTTAATTTGGTAACCTTTTTCCTTTAAACAGGGTGTTCTACCCATTGATATTGGAAACCTTTTACTATGACGCCAACTCTCAAATCTTGTTGTGATGAAAAAACACTTGTACTTTTCCACAGATAATATTTAATACTACACTACCCAACCGGTTTCACTATATAAGCATCATCAGGGGCTTTTTAATTAACTAATATACATAATTATTTATTTAAACAATGATTCTGTTGCTAGATGTCCGAGCAATAAACGATATTGATAACGATATTGATCGTTTATTGCACGGACATCTAGCAACAGAATCATTGTTTAAATAAATAATTATGTTAGATTGTCGAGATTGTCGGCACTTGGTAGAATTTATCAAACATTGTTGTGATGAAAAAACACTTGTACTTTTCCACAGATAATATTTAATACTACACTACCCAGCCGGTTTCACTATATAAGCATCATCAGGGGCTTTTTAATTAACTAATATACATAATTATTTATTTAAACAATGATTCTGTTGCTAGATGTCCGAGCAATAAACGATATTGATAACGATATTGATCGTTTATTGCACGGACATCTAGCAACAGAATCATTGTTTAAATAAATAATTATGTTAGATTGTCGAGATTGTCGGCACTTGGTAGAATTTATCAAACATTGTTGTGATGAAAAAACACTTGTACTTTTCCACAGATAATATTTAATACTACACTACCCAACCGGTTTCACTATATAAGCATCATCAGGGGCTTTTTAATTAACTAATATACATAATTATTTATTTAAACAATGATTCTGTTGCTAGATGTCCGAGCAATAAACGATATTGATAACGATATTGATCGTTTATTGCACGGACATCTAGCAACAGAATCATTGTTTAAATAAATAATTATGTTAGATTGTCGAGATTGTCGGCACTTGGTAGAATTTATCAAACATTGTTGTGATGAAAAAACACTTGTACTTTTCCACAGATAATATTTAATACTACACTACCCAACCGGTTTCACTATATAAGCATCATCAGGGGCTTTTTAATTAACTAATATACATAATTATTTATTTAAACAATGATTCTGTTGCTAGATGTCCGTGCAATAAACGATATTGATCGCTATCAACTTCCAACTCTCAAATCCTTTATGCGAAAATCAGCTGTTCCGTAGAACATACTCGACCAACATTTATGAAACAGCAAATTTTTTTTGCCAATTTCATCTTTAGCCCCGCCCGTAGTAAAAACTTATTCTTATTAATAGGTAGTAGCACAACAGCTTGTATATAAAGTGACATTATACAGCCAAATTCATACTGAAAACTCAGTAGGTATGTGCTCAGTGTCGAGGTTCCTTTTTGTGAAATTCGTAAATTTTATTTTTTTCGTTTTCCCTACAAACGCAGGCGGAACCCTGAGTCAAGTCAATTACTATGGGAGGTCAACAGTTTATTTTGCGAAATTACCAAAAAGGGTTACCAATCCCTGGCACTGCTCATCACTTACCAAGCCTTCAGTATGAATTTGGCTGCATAAATTAATGTCACCTTGTATATATTTTTAGGAATGGACAAAAATGCTTGTTTGCAAATCTTTGTTAGCGAATAATAATAACGATCCTTTACCTTTACCATTCAGCGAGGTGTAGCCGAAAAGTAAATAACATTTTGATCGTCGAAAACCATAGAGCAGAAAATTTTAGCCGTCAGTTGAGAGTCTATAACAACCTTATTTAAAAACCACTAGACTGTGAAATAGGTCTTATTCCCATCTTGGCAGACCAATAACATTAAACTTGTTTTACAGAATTGCAATTCGTTCAGAAGCTAGGTAGTTTCAGCCACTTTCAAGGTTAACAGACGTTCAAAATTAATCTAAAAAATTTCTGCTATACTATTACAGCTGAGAACTTCCCTATTCATGAAAAGAAGAAACAAGTTCGCAACAGAAATAGGAGTTGCATAACATTTCCTATTATGTGTATACAGTAGTACTCAATCTTTTCATTGGCGTACCATTTATTACTGTACCACTAAGGTACCACTAAACAAAAAACCGCTGATCAACTAATATTTACACGACTGACCTCATAAAAGGAGTGTATTGTTTTCAGGGTTCATGTGGGTATTTGTCTTAATTCCACCATAACTTAATGCCTGAACTGATTTCGAAGTGTGTGGTATCGTTAGAACCCTTATAGCAGCGTGAGTGGAATAGGCTATAAAAATATACAAAAAAGATATTAAATAAAAATAAATAATTAGAAATAGCAAAAAACACGACTGCCAGGATAGAGATTTTATTCGGATTTCAGTGCAGTCGGGGAACTATTACAGGGGATACGTGTTGTTTTGTATGCCCCCGACTGCACTGAAACCCGAATTAAATCTCTATTCCGGCAGTCGTATTTTTCAATATTTTTTATTATTTTCTTTTCTTGGTGTTGTAATTAATTTTATGTCGTGTCAGCTAATTAGAGGCCTTCAACGTTTATCGCTATCGCTTTCAAAAATATCGTAATTGGCGAAAACTTATGTGTTATGTCATTGATAGTTCAAGTAATATATATTTTTTATTAACTTATTTAGTATTTCATTTTTACAATTATGTATTTTTATATATTTACAAAAAACACGTTATAATGACCAGATATATTTCGACAATTGTCGGCATCAGTGGAATAAAAATAAAAATAAATTATAATATTATGTGACAAAATGTTCAAATGATGTAGATGATTGATAGTTGTTGAAGTTGGACAGGAAGGGGGCTGCTTGCGTACCACCTCGAGACGAGACGCTCTTCGTACCAATAATGGTACGCGTACCACAGTTTGCGAACCACTGTGTATAAGCAAAGTTGTGTCGACTTCACGAAACGAAATTACTTTGCGAATTTCACCTCTACCTCTGCATTTGAAAAGGTTTAATAATTTCTGAAGGCATAGAGATTGGGACGTCATGAAGTGGGCTTGTTAGGGTGCCTATCTTCATTAGCTTGATTATTACTTAGGGTTCCGTTGTGAATTATCTCTTTAATGTCTACGGTATTTAAGTTTTAAGATTATATCAAGTGAGACTGTTTTATGCTTAGTTTATTTTCATTTACTTCAGTGACATTGTGTTCGGAAATTCACTTTGAAAGTAGGGTCCTTCTGCCTGTCTGTTCACGTGACTTGGCTATGTTAGGTTATGATTAAAATCACTCACTTTACTGGCATTCTATAAAATTACTGTTATCGAGAGTAGTCTGCGTTCCACGCGGGCGTCTAAAAATACAAATATTTAAAAAGTAGATAATAGTCTTTTTCTGGAAATATCAATCTATATGTATGTAGAAAAAACAGAAAACGTATTGAGAAAAATATTTTGTAAGAAAAGTAATCCGTACTTTTGTAGAAAATTGTTTCTTCAAGATTTTTCAGCATCCGGGTCACGTGCAAGATGAGCGCACGAAAACGCTCGCCAAAAATGAACGAAATCACAAGACTTAAAGAATATTTTACGTAATTGCAAAACGGACTCTATAGCAAGCACCTTTAGGGCGAGAATTCAATGATTTGTAACTTCGTCGCCCTTTTGCAGTTTAATTTTTGACCATCCGAAAGAATAACGGTTTGGTACTCCTTGCATGATTTCGTGATGTCTTTTTAATTAAAATATCTTGTTCAGAGTGAGTGAATCAGATGCAACGGTTTTTTAACACGTCCTCGCAAGTTCCTGTTATGTTAAAAAATAAATAAACAAGCCAGCCGTAATAAAATTATCGTGAAAATCACGATAAACAAAGGGACTTCTCTTATCTTTTGTTTTAGCAATGTTTGATTTCAATATTTAGGTTGTTCAGACGCTTGACTGTATTTGTTTTTTTTTTGATTTAATGGCCTGGTTTCAAGGACTTTTAAGCCACGTTTAAGTTCTTTTATGTAGTTATGTTATAGTATAGTTGTAGGTATGTTATGCAGTTATTATATTTTCTGTATGGTATTTTTTTATGTATTTATAAAGTGGTTTATATGTTTCAATGTCTTTCAACAGTAGTTCAAGAGATGGTGGGCGGGAAGAAAAATCAGCGTAATTTTTGAATCTTTAGGGTTCCAAAAAAAAAACAGAAACCCTTTAAGGTGAGCGCCGGTGTTTATTACCAGCCAAACTGAGAAACGGGCTATTGAGCTGCTAAGTTTGTAATTTTTATTTAAATCATTAAGTACCATTATTTAAATGGTACGGAACCCTCAGGGCGCTCGTTCTACTCGCACTTGACCGTTTTTTACTGTAGTTTTATTTACGAAGGTACATCAATTTTGTTCGATGTAACGCTTAAAAAACCTTTGTATTCCGTAAAATCGTACAACATTTTTCTACAAACCATTATAAATTTTGACCCTATACCTAGATAGGGTCATGATTTGACCTCAAGGCTTACTGTTATAGAACCGAATAGTTCTAGTACCAATCAAGTACTAGGAATGCATAGCTAGATAGGCACTTTTATAACGGCTCAGGTAATGGCCAATTTTCCTGTACGGTTCATGGGAAGCGCACGCGCGTAGGTTGCTAGCTACACGAAAATTTTCTTGGAAGATTCCTGTAGAGAATAAAGAAGGTGACTAAAGTAAGGAAAAAGTCTTAACCGATTAAGAACAAAGGCGGTAGTTTAACGCTTCATAGGCTGTTCTCAAATGTAAAGGAATGTTTACAATAGATGGAAAAAATCAACTATCCGCGGAGAAACCTATAAAAATCACCCGAAATTTGCCTTCGTAATTTTTCTGCACTTGCCATCAAAATAGCAGTCAGATTTGATGTTCTAACTGGAGATTATTTTGGGTATATTTTTAGTTAATTTATATCAAGATCGGTGGCAGAGCTGAGCGGAACTTGCGGTGCGATGAATCACTCTTTATTACTATGGAAAGCTAGATGTAATTCATGTCATGAATCGAGTGGCCAATAAAAACGGTTTAAGTATTTTAAACTGCCACGGTCATGATCACGGACTTTGTTTTTATTCAACGAATATTGTTGACGTCGATCATTGACCCCACTATATGGCCATTGTGCTATCGCTTACCTGCTCTTTTTAAACATTTTTATGACCAATGATTACTATGACGTAATAAAAACGAGTCATTCGTAGGAGAAGTATGTATAAATAAAGATGTACATCATGATGTACGGAATTCGTTACGTACATGTTATCTATTTGAAATTGCGCATCATTTGACTTCAGAGACGATATTCCTAAATAATTTCAAAATATGATATTTTTCCAGAATTTGATCCTTATAAGCGACTGTGTGAAATTATTAAAAAAATCGAATGATTAAGTTTGGCTTTCCTTGAAAATCGATTCTATTTGGCTATCCATGCCCACAATCCTGTATATCCTGGTCTAACTGGAATGTTATACATTTTAATTAAATAAATAAAATAACATATGTTACATAATTGTTGTTGAAAAGCAAGTGTACCAAATGATAAATAAAATAAAAACACAATTTCCAATATATTTCGGCCTCTTCTATGAGGCCGTCATCAGTATATACAGGTAATACAAAAAAGTATAACAAAATCTATGCTACTGACTATTTACAGAAAAAAAAAAAATGATATTTACAGAATTAATGTGTGATGATGGTGATGATGATGGTGATGATGATGATGTTGATGAGTCAATCGGTCAATGTTTTTATTGTATTTATCATTTTACTAGCAATATTTAACGAAAATAAAAGGCTAAACATAGCAATTATATCTTTATTTAAGTGTACTAAATGTGAATTGTGACTTGCATTTCACAGTTAACTCTTGGGAACACCTTTGACATCCCTTTGGGGATTCATGGTGTGACGATAACTTTAGTGTAAAATACGAAACTAACGTATTTTGATGGGTGTGTTCGATTCTAATTGTAAAACGCATACATCGGTTAACAATCTCAAATGTAAGGAAATCTCTGTACACCTCAGCCCAGCGTCCCGTTTCTCCCGAGAGGTTTCCGACACAGGCGTTCGCCACGGTCACACTCTCTTCACATCGCGTCGAAGATTGAACAGTAATTATGGTTAATGACCACTTTCCGGACACTTGCATACGGCACGGACGCGGAAGATGACTTTCTTTATCCATTGTTTTTGTCTCTTTCAGGGAGTCTCGTAACGCCTAATCCGAGAGGGACAAAAAAGACAGTGTTACGCGAATGATTTTGTACCCTCCTTGAAAAGAAACGCCGTTTCGGTCATAATTTGATGTTATCGACTACTTTAATATAAACGAATTTAGTTTGTTTAAGTTTTTAGTACTATTTAGTTTTAATTTTCTATTAATTTAGTTATAAATAAATATTATAATATTCTTATAGTTTGTAAATTAGGTTAGTTTATTAACAACCTTAAATAAACCTAAACTTTTCATTATAAATATAAAAAAGCTAAATTGGCCAGTAGTTTTGGTTGAAATGCTACTGCAGATGTGAGACTTAAAGTATATGTTCCCTTAGAGAACCTTTCCTTAGAAACCTTACAAGACTTCAGATTTCTCAAACACAAAACGCGTGCACGTTACATTTTATAAAACGTACTTATAATAAATAACCAAGTATGTTACAAGCGAATCATAAAAATGATAGCTTTTATAAGATACTTGAGTCAGAACGTAATAGAAGCAGTAGTGCTTGTAACTGCATAGGCTAAGATTGTTATAGAAACTATTGTAATTGGTAAAATATATATTTCAGGAGTTAATGACTTTATCCAAGTTCATTATAAGATCGTTACAGAAATATTAGCTCCTATAGTGGCACCTAAATCCTTGTTTGTAGCATACTTCAAATATCTTATAAATGCCTGAAAAAATATTCTTGAGAGCGATATAAGTACAAAATTTGCTAGCTGGGTAAGTAAACTCTGATTCCGTACCCCTGCGCAAGAGTTCCCAAGAAATTTCATTTTCGGAATCATTACGCATCATCGGTCAGATCAGAGATCGCCACGATACCATCGAACAAGCCGACTCATTATCGAAAACTGACCTAACACTACACGTGCGTGACCATACGTGTGTGGGTGAGTGTGTATGTGTGGAGGTGCGTGTGCGACTTGTCAGCGAGGTACTTTCAGAGAATAACGGTAGTGGGAAATTATTCACAGAGTCACGAAACTCGCGAATCCAACGATTTGGATACGACATTCCGATCTTGGTACAAATGCACTAGTTCTGATTGTTTGTATGAAATAAAATAGTTTCATCTTATTTTGCGACTATTGTTAGTAACTATCAGGGGTTTTTAGCATAATTGCGTCATTTTATGGATTATAGTTCGCGTGAATGTCCATACTAACTTAAAAGAGTGTTTTTGTGGATATTTAATTTGCAACGTAATGCATAAAATTACACAACTTTGGTAGAAAAGCCTATTGACATAAAACTATGGTCGCGAAATGCCATAATAGTATATTATGATACAAGTGAGCTGCGTTGGACATTACAGTCGAGGCGGGATTGCAGCCCGAGCCGAAGTTGAGGGCGTAATGGAGCAGAGAGTGTAATGTCTAATGCTCACGCGTTTCATACGACGTTTTTCAACACACTTGCGAGGAAAAATTATAAAATTTCACTGGCTTTTTTTCCACATAATCGAAACCACAGATGAACTGACAATTTTCTTTGAAAAATGGCGGCGGAGATTTTGTTTTTTGCGCAGATGGAAATAGAGGTACTGACGCATTTGCCAAACAGCCAAATATTAAATATTAAGAAACAGAATATTTTTGTTATAGAACAAAAATTCGTGTTAATTTGTTGATAAAAATAAATAATTTGATAGAATTAAATGATTATTTATCATATTTTAACTGAGACAGTCTATTTATTCGCAAAAACTTTACTATTTCTCAAGACATCGAAACTCTTTGCTGAGATTTAAAAAGTAGTACTAGTACTAGTACGATAATGTAAATTAAAAAGCACGCGTGTTTAATATGCTCCATTATGACCCTAAGAACGCTGCAATAAGGGCCACTTTATAAGCAAGTGTGTTGAAAATCACATTTATTTAGTACTTTTTATTAAACAATAAGAAAAACAATCATTAGTAGTGCATTTTGCACCGACATCGAAACGGTTCGCCTTAAATAAGTAATTTGCTGCTAATAAAAACATTACACGGCTTATACTGGTTATATATAAGGGCATTCGAACATTTTAGCAAGGATGAATGAAAGTCTTCTTTATAATTGTGTTTGTTTGCTAGCTCTTGAAATCTAGTGTTTATTTAGGCTCAGACCCAACCTAACCCTAATCTATTATGCCATGCGGCGTTTGTGATATATAAAACATCTTTTTGTAATGATACAACAAAAAATTAAATGTATCTGTTGATTATGTGTTCCAATTTAGATTTAAATACGTTAAGTTGAGACTGTCCACTATCTAGATTCTAGCTTGTCGAGGCGGACTTTTTAGAAAATTGAGACGGTAATCGAATAAGGTGATCTGGCACATTTTAAATTTATTCTTCTTTATTCTTTACTGCACAAACAACTTAATTAACACAATATAAATAAAGATATAATTGCCATATTTAGCTTCTTATTTTCTTTAAATATTGGTAGTAAAAATATGAATAGAATAAAAACAGATTTTCATTATTTTTCGGCCTCTTCTATGAGGCCGTCATCAGTTGAATTAGAATAGGAGAGGCCGAAATATATTGAAAATTCTGTTTTTATTTTATTAATATTTTTACTACAAATATTTAATTAACACAATATATACAGTACATGAACAATAGTTTATACAAGAGCGAGCTTATTTCTAAAGAAATTTAAACAATGATAGAAATCATTTTCTACGTTTTATTTGAATTATGATATATATATATATATATATATATATGAATAAAACTAAGAAAACACATTAAAATGAATTATGAATTATCCTACAATTCAAAGTGAAAAAAATTAACACATGATGAAGTATCCCTAATAGAGCACATTCCACAGGAAAAAAAATTTTTTGCACATACTTATTTTTTACCTTTCCATAGAAATTTAGTCAGCTGATTGAACCACTTTGTACTGGGAAGTGAAAAAACTTTTTGATCAAAACATTTTTTATTATTTTGGAATTTGATCAGTTAACGATACATGGTCTACCCTAGAATTATTTTACTTATTATTGTAGGACCTTATATATATCATAATTCAAAAGACAAAAAGTCATTCAATTACATTTATCTACATTTTATTTGGCGTAAATTTGGCATAAATCTACATTTTATTTTATCGCAAGGAGATATTTTGAATTAATTTGTATCGGTTTGTGTTCTGATAGAATCTTCCAATTATGATTATTAACGCAACTATTTGGTATTTGAATTAAATTGGTTCAATATTCAGAAAAAAAAGTCGCTACCAATATCACACGAAATCATAAATACATCGTCACGCGACGACATAAATGTTAAATTTCAAAAATGTTTCATCGCATTTTGTACGGCTATTGGTGTTTTAAATTGCGAATACTTATGTAATGTATGTAGTTACACGGAACGGGTAAAATAGTTACGATTGATGGTTCTAGGTTCAGAGGTATACTAGAGTGTGAACTGTAAAATCCAAGTCACATTCCATACTCGGTACACCCGCGTTTCACCGACGTAAGGTAATCTAATCTATTTTAATAATTTTAATAAATTACACATAAATTCATTACTTTATATTTGCTTGCTCGAGATGTTTTCTTTCTATATTTTTAATCGTTATTGAAATTAATAATTTGTTGGCCCCATGATGTGTAATACGAAACAGGTAGCCTAAGTAACAATAAAAATAAATATATGTGAAGTAAAAAGTACAAGAATTTGTGTATAATTTATTAAAATAGATTACCTTGCGTCTTCGGTCGACCGATCAAAAATTAATTAATATTTTGTCCAAAAAAGAAAATTTTTATGATTATGTTTGAAATTATTTTCATGTCTTAAATATTATTATTAGAGTGCAATACAAACTAGAAAAGTTCAATTAGAAACAAATTTTAAGTAAGCCAGGAATTTGAAAATGTCCTCGGGCCAGATTTGAAAGTGCGACCTCTTGCTACCACGACAAGCGCGCTACCGACTTCGCCACCGAGGCGCTACCGACTTCTGCACCGAGATTTTGTAGCTATTTGATATCCTAGGTAGTAAGGCACACAGTGAACGCTCACGAGGGCGTTATGTGATTACACGCCTTGTTCTCAGAAGAAACTTTTTCAAGTTACAAGAGAAATCTTCTCCACGAGTGTAGAATACCACATCCACGCTCTCAGACATCACGACAAACTGACAGACAGACGGCAAGTAGGCCGATACATTATTTATAGTTCGCACGTCAGCGGGCTGCATCGTCCGGCGCCGCAATCTTGGACCGGCGAGTACGGAGCCGCGATGTTTACCATTCTACCTTCGAGCCGTACAATGTTGACTCTTGGTAAAATTGTGTTGTGATTACTTGTGATTGATGGTCGAATGTTTCGGATTCTTCGGATATTGGAATTTGGTGATTGTTATGATGGAGCATTCTCGAACTGGTGTGGGAAGAATTCGTGTTTTGCTCAAAAATGCTAGTTTCTATATTGATTTCTGGATCATTAAAATATGGATTAAAAGATAAATAAAATAAAAACACAATTTTCAATATATTTCGGCCTCTTCTACCTTCTTCTTTCCTCTTCTTATATAAATATATTGAAAATTGTGTTTTTATTTTATTATCTTTTTACTACCCATATTTAAAGAAAATAAAAGGCTAAACATAGCAATTATATCTTTATTTATATTATAAAATATGGATTACAATTTTCAAAATCATATATTTGCATCTTCATGCCTCTATTCAAATTATTATGGTATTTTTTAAGCAATTTATTTAATGTCATTGCATTAAAATAATTCTTAAACATGATAACTATTTTTAGCTAAAAAACTGTTTCATTTATTGTGGTTGTGTACTAAGTATTGTTTTGCAAGGAAAAATAAATATCAAGTGAAAGAATTTAGTATGTTTTGTATAGTCTATTTTTTTATAGATACAATATGTGTAAAATAGTTAAAATAAACATTGAAAACTAATAAAAACACTTTGAAATCGCGAATATTTTGAGGGGCCCGCTTCTACTGAGCAGGCTAGATAAGTGTAAAATGAAAGCGTTGGAGCAGGACAAATCTCTCTGAAGGTTTTCTTTAAGTTGGGTTGATGTTTTTAAAAGCTGTATAAAACAAGCAACTAGCTTTTGCAACGATACTGAATAAGGCAGTATTTAACAAAACTAAGCCTCAAACTAACTCACGGCTGACGCTCAAAAAACACTAGCCTTTCCCCGCGGCTTCGTCCGCATTTATTCAATATTTACCCCGTTTTCGGCTTGGGCGTTATTTTATTAACATCCCTTATATCTTATGTGTTAAAACTATGGTCACTACGATGATAATAAAAAACCGCATTCCAATCCATTAAGTGGTTCTCGCGTTACAACGGAACATACAGACAGACAAAAAATTCTAGTTTTGTCCTCAGTACAATAGCAATAATCCATTTAATTTATTTCACAAAAATATTCAATTTACAGACACGACTTTTTTACTACTTTATTATTGGTATGATTAGAATAATATTAAGATGTCTATGTTGGTATGGTATAGATATAGCTAGTTATATGGAGTATATAGAGAAACAATGATCGATATATATTTCGACCCACTTGTGGTCGTCGTCAGTCGAAAAAAGAAAATGCGTATTTGACATTTATATATAAATTGACATTGAAGTACAAAAACCTTTTTGGAATACATACTTAAACTATTTTATTTTAGACTAGGGTAAAGCAGAAGGAGTGTTTCGGTGGTATAAAGCTTGACCGAGTTACCCCAGGAGGATTTATGTCGATCAAATTTGCGACATACTGATGAACGGTAAAGTCAAAAGTGTTACGAATAAAAGAGCTTGAAATTGAGATTGATGTTGAAAGGAAAGAGAAGAAATGTAAATTTGTGAGAAAAGAGTGATAAGATTTGTGAGGGATTGTAAAGGATGGCGTATGATGAGATTATGAAGATTGTTATGAGGGGATATGTGTGTTCTGTCTGTCAGTTAATGTTGTTTGTTCAGTCCTGGTCCGTAGTGGGCACCAAGTGACCAAATGTATGAGGACTCCCATGTTCTGAGTTCAATGTCAGTCAGCGGAGGATGGAATGATTTGATGACACGAACGGTGAAGCAGTTGTTGAAGGTTTGGTTATGAGATGTGGCGTGGATGGGGATGGGTAAGGAGTTATTTTGTATAGTGTCTGTTGTGTGTCGGTGATTGTTCATGCGTATGTTCAGTTCAGTTCTTGTTTCACCTACGTAGAATGCCGGACAGTGCCGGCATTCTGTAGGTAGATGCAATTTTCTGTTTTGCATGATGAGTTTCGTTGTGTTTTGTATGTGTTAGTGGTGTGGTGAGTATTGATTGTTGTGTCTGATTTAATGAGGTGGCAGGTTTTGCAGCGCGGCCGTCGGCATGGTGTTGTTCCTGGTGATGTTGTGATTGTTTGATTATATGTGTGATTTGGTCTTGTTTGAGTGAATAAAGATTTTTTTTCATTTGTTTCCCTAAATACTCCATATAACTAGCTATAATTAAAGGCTCAATGAGTCACAAAAACAGTATTTATATGGTATAGATAGATAGAAAAACATATCGCACTATATATATATATAATACACTAATATTAGAAATGCGAAAGTTTGTGTGTGTGTGTGTGTGTGTGTGTGTGTATGTTTGTTACTCCTTCACGCTGAAACGGCTGAAAGGATTTGAATGAAATTTAGAATGGATATAGCTTATACCCTAACTTAACACGTAGGCTACTTTTTATCCCGAAAAAAAAACATGTCGTTAAACCGAATAACACGCGGGCGGAGCCGCGGGCAAAAGCTAGCAATATTATAAATGCGAAAGTTTGTGTGTGTGTGTATGTTTGTTACTCTTTCACGCTGAAACCGCTGGACGGATTTGGATGAAATTTAGAATGGATATAGCTTATACCCTAACTTAACACATAGGCTACTTTTTATCCCGGAAAAAAGCATGTCGTTAAACCGAATAACACGCGGGCGGAGCCGCGGGCAAAAGCTAGTATAGATATATGATTTTAACAGAACTCTCTGTAGCTGTAGATCTATCAAATCGTTTCGATAATTACAATACGGGTAGAACGTATGCTTACTTTAATAAAACCTGAAATGAAGTAGAAAAGTTTCGTAGTATTTCAAAGAACTATGTTTTCATTGAGTTGACAGGAATGCGGTAAACATTGTTCTCTCACAAACGAAGGTACACGTTTTGTCTAAATAGCTATGAGAAATCACAATCTGAGAGACGTAAAAAGAATGTGCGCTAATCAGAAGAAAACAAAACAATATTGTTTTGAAACAAAGATGACTTTATTAAACTTTATAAATGCACAAAATGTTACCGGATAAAAAGTTTTGGTTATCTTATAACTTATCAGTAAAACTAAATAAAAATTGGTTCAAGGGTTTTGAAGATTTTGAAAGTCCTGCCGAAAAATCTGTAAAAAGTTCTGTAGTAAAATTAATGGATGGAATTTGTTGGCCAGCTAAGAAAACACTTTAAAATATTATAGCTTGACATTGAAGATTGACCATTAAAAAAAAACTGTCCATGAAGCAGTTCGAACCCGACATTTTAAAAACGCGACATAATTTGAGCTTTTCGCCTTTTATCTTTTTCAATCCTAGCCCTTACAATTACATACATATTGGATATTGAAACGGCTACCCACGATTTAATTGTCAGATTTCCCTTACAATTTGAATTTGTGGTAAGGCTTAAAGCTGAATATCGTCTCTTAGATATTAGACAATAAACATGGGAAAACAAAGAAGCTTGAAATATTCGTTGGGAGCCATTTTACAGCACCACCGTTATGAACATCCATCTATCTATCTATCTATCTATTATGAACAAATCCATATCAATATCCGTTATGAACAAATCTCGTCAATTAGATATCTAAGAAAAAATCTTTTTTGCCTAGCGATGTTAAAAATTTATTTGAGGATTTATAGATTAAAAAAAAATATTGATATTTTCTATCCTATCATTGGCATAAAAATCCAACCTTTAACTCTTTTTCATCTATTACAATGGAATATCGTAGACCCACAATCACTTCGTGTATTTACAATCTGATACTCGTACTTCGAGGTTCGTTAAAAAAATCATTTTTTTTTTCATCATTTGTTTGAAGCCTACTCGTTCCTGTGGATATATGTATATTGAGTTCTAGGGTTCTCTTAAAACTTTTTATTATCCTTAAGAGGCATCTTACACTTTCCTGAAGTAATCTCAATTTTCAAGCGCCTAATTTATCATCTTAGGAAAGATTTTTATACTGTTTAATACGTGATAAACATAGACCAACCTTTCGTATTGTGTGTTAATTTACCACAATTCCAAATACTACTTTGTATTTTTTGTAGTGATCAATCTCCCACACCTCGTTTACGAAAAACTGATTACATTGTCAACTTTAAGGATCTAATTCTGTCTATTAATTTCAATAAATTTGCTAAAAAAAATACCAGTACATCAGACATATAAATTTGTTGTGACATCATTTACCAGAATATGTATAAATAATCACATTATCCCCCAAAAAATAAAAGAATTCCGTCAATTTTCCCAATTAATGTAGCCAGTATACAACGAGTTTTTGTATTGAATAAAGCTTATTTTACATTCAAAATTGCATTTCAAAATAGCCTATGACTTTAATCAATTGTATTCTGTAATTTTGTTGACATTCCTTTTATTTAATTAGACTCAAAAACATCATTATCTTTACTCCAAATTCCAATAAATTACGATGCACAAACGCGCACCGATCAGTACGGCGCGAGCGCTCAATCAGGTAGGATCTATGTCAGTTTTTTCCCGCCATACTGCGTCTCGACTCTCTGTACGCGATACTCGTATACGATCGCAGAGTTTTGATCATTGATCGACACTTTTTCGTACTTCAATTTTGTTTGTTGTCAAAAATAATAGTATTTATTTCGGAATATTTATAATCTTATATTTTGTTGTTAGTTTAAATGTATGTTTATCTGCTGTATGGACTGGTTCGGATTTTCCGCTGAAAGTCGTAAGGATACTCAGAGATGATGTTTTTTGGCAGGAAAAATGCTTCCTAAATTGACTCGGTTTTACCATGATTGCAAGAAATCATAGACCCTAGAAAGACAAGATCAATGCCCTTACGGCAAATATATATATATATATAGAATGAAATTAAATCAACCGACCAAATTCATACTGGAGACTCGGTTAGTGATCAATAACTAGGTTCAGTAATCCTTTTAGCCAATTTCGAAAAACACATTTTTTACTCCCTTACTGGTTGGACTACAATTCGTAGTGCAGGCACTAAGGGGCAAAAAAAATTTTTTTTCGAATTTCACCTGGTGGGTCATTAAACCTTGTTTCTGATGACTAACCGAGTTTCCAGTATGAATTTGGTCGGTTGATTTAATTTCACCCAGTATAGCGTAAAATTAAACCATTTGTTGACTGTGGTACCAATATATTTTTGTTCCAATGTATATTTTTATAAATTAAAAGTTTCGTAAGATGTACATTTGTGTTTTTTATGAACACTCAATACACACTTCCTTCCGATAACATTTTCAAGAAAATACGCTACACCTGCGCCCGTACACTTTGTTTTCATTTCTTACCATAAGCTCACTTTATATTTTTGTTGTAAACTGTTTGTTATTTTTTTAAAACATTACAAATACTCTATCTTTTAATATTTTTTATAAACAGAATAATATATCACTAATATATAATCACATCACAACCTTGACAAAAATTATCCTCACACATTAATTTCACTAGCCCTTCACTCCCACATCCTCACCTTGTAGGTAATACCTACACCTACACAATAGGGTAAAAAAGAACCGCGTCCAAATCCATTGAGTGGTTATCGGGTTTAAACGGTACCAAGATTCAAGATTAAAAATGTTTATGCGTAAAATATATAGTATAATAAATTATACATATGCATAAAATAAAGTCTTATTGGAATAAGAATATTATTATACATAATGCAATTAATAAATAAGTTGATAAATAAACTTAAAACATTGTAAGTATATACCTACATAATGCAATGAATAAATACATGAGTTAAGTTAAAGACAGGCCGACAAAAATAAAAAATAAAGTACAGTAATAAATACTAACAAACAACCCACTTTATTTTAAATTTTGAAAAATCATAATATTTATAAAAGATGCAAACATCAATACGTCTAGGTCGCGCTATTCGCAACATCGTCGCATCGTGCTCGAGGGTCATGAGAGGTCACGCAGCGTATTTACCGAAACTTCGATAGTGTCATTTTGTGGACTGGCTCTTAAAACAGGGACAGAACTTACGGCAGGACTATATATATGGTGACTTTAATTTATGCAGCCAAATTCTCACTGAAGACTCGGTCAGTGCTCAGTAATAAGGTTCGATGACTCTTTTTGTGAAATTCGTAAATTATTCTTTTCGTATTCCTTACAAACCAGCCCCTTACAAGTCCAACCCCGAGTCAATTACTATGGGACGTCAAGATTTTATTTTGCGCAATTAGCAAAAAGCGGTATACGCAATCAGCAAAAAGCGGCGTGTTACTGATCAACACTTACCAAGCCTTCAGTATGAGTTTGGCTGCATAAATTAAAGTCACCTTATAATATATGGAAAGATGATATAAGCAGTCCTTTTATAAAAGAGAGGCTCCTTTGATATTAAATTGAAACACACTAAAACTAAATTGGCCATAATCCAAAAGCACGGCAGAAAGACAAAAGATTAACTATGCAATAAACCATGTTTATTGCGCTGAATAATTGTCTACTATTACGAAATTATGAAACAAAGAATGCTAAATAATATCCCAAGTGACAGTTATAGTCCATTCGTTAAGCGATTATGAAATAATTTAAATACTCGTAGTTTATTGATCGATATAAAATTTTATATTTTGTTTAGTTTATATCGGTAGGTCTCACAAGTGTTTCACAACGTGCGGTTTTAGGCACAATACTATGCTGAAAACAAACCTTCTGAACTAGTACGGCCGGCCGTTTAGCACTAAAATGTGGTCTCACAAGTGTTTCACAACGTACGGTTTTAGGCACAATACTATGCCGAAAACAAACCTTCTGAACTAGTACGGCCGGCCGTTTAGCACTAAAATGTGGTCTCACAAGTGTTTCACAACGTACGGTTTTAGGCACAATACTATGCCGAAAACAAACCTTCTGAACTAGTACGGCCGGCCGTTTAGCACTAAAATGTGGATGTATAGGTGGTCTCACAAGTGTTTCACAACGTACGGTTTTAGGCACAATACTATGCTGAAAACAAACCTTCTGAACTAGTACGGCCGGCCGTTTAGCACTAAAATGTGGATGTATAGGTGGTCTCACAAGTGTTTCACAACGTACGGTTTTAGGCACAATACTATGCCGAAAACAAACCTTCTGAACTAGTACGGCCGGCCGTTTAGCACTAAAATGTGGTCTCACAAGTGTTTCACAACGTACGGTTTTAGGCACAATACTATGCCGAAAACAAACCTTCTGAACTAGTACGGCCGGCCGTTTAGCACTAAAATGTGGATGTATAGGTGGTCTCACAAGTGTTTCACAACGTACGGTTTTAGGCACAATACTATGCTGAAAACAAACCTTCTGAACTAGTACGGCCGGCCGTTTAGCACTAAAATGTGGATGTATAGGTGGTCTCACAAGTGTTTCACAACGTACGGTTTTAGGCACAATACTATGCCGAAAACAAACCTTCTGAACTAGTACGGCCGGCCGTTTAGCACTAAAATGTGGATGTATAGGTAGTCTCACAAGTGTTTCACAACGTACGGTTTTAGGCACAATACTATGCTGAAAACAAACCTTCTGAACTAGTACGGCCGGCCGTTTAGCACTAAAATGTGGATGTATAGGTGGTCTCACAAGTGTTTCACAACGTACGGTTTTAGGCACAATACTATGCCGAAAACAAACCTTCTGAACTAGTACGGCCGGCCGTTTAGCACTAAAATGTGGATGTATAGGTGGTCTCACAAGTGTTTCACAACGTACGGTTTTAGGCACAATACTATGCTGAAAACAAACCTTCTGAACTAGTACGGCCGGCCGTTTAGCACTAAAATGTGGATGTATAGGTGGTCTCACAAGTGTTTCACAACGTACGGTTTTAGGCACAATACTATGCCGAAAACAAACCTTCTGAACTAGTACGGCCGGCCGTTTAGCACTAAAATGTGGATGTATAGGTAGTCTCACAAGTGTTTCACAACGTACGGTTTTAGGCACAATACTATGCTGAAAACAAACCTTCTGAACTAGTACGGCCGGCCGTTTAGCACTAAAATGTGGATGTATAGGTGGTCTCACAAGTGTTTCACAACGTACGGTTTTAGGCACAATACTATGCTGAAAACAAACCTTCTGAACTAGTACGGCCGGCCGTTTAGCACTAAAATGTGGATGTATAGGTAGTCTCACAAGTGTTTCACAACGTACGGTTTTAGGCACAATACTATGCTGAAAACAAACCTTCTGAACTAGTACGGCCGGCCGTTTAGCACTAAAATGTGGATGTATAGGTAGTCTCACAAGTGTTTCACAACGTACGGTTTTAGGCACAATACTATGCTGAAAACAAACCTTCTGAACTAGTACGGCCGGCCGTTTAGCACTAAAATGTGGATGTATAGGTAGTCTCACAAGTGTTTCACAACGTACGGTTTTAGGCACAATACTATGCTGAAAACAAACCTTCTGAACTAGTACGGCCGGCCGTTTAGCACTAAAATGTGGATGTATAGGTAGTCTCACAAGTGTTTCACAACGTACGGTTTTAGGCACAATACTATGCTGAAAACAAACCTTCTGAACTAGTACGGCCGGCCGTTTAGCACTAAAATGTGGATGTATAGGTAGTCTCACAAGTGTTTCACAACGTACGGTTTTAGGCACAATACTATGCTGAAAACAAACCTTCTGAACTAGTACGGCCGGCCGTTTAGCACTAAAATGTGGATGTATAGGTAGTCTCACAAGTGTTTCACAACGTACGGTTTTAGGCACAATACTATGCTGAAAACAAACCTTCTGAACTAGTACGGCCGGCCGTTTAGCACTAAAATGTGGATGTATAGGTAGTCTCACAAGTGTTTCACAACGTACGGTTTTAGGCACAATACTATGCTGAAAACAAACCTTCTGAACTAGTACGGCCGGCCGTTTAGCACTAAAATGTGGATGTATAGGTAGTCTCACAAGTGTTTCACAACGTACGGTTTTAGGCACAATACTATGCTGAAAACAAACCTTCTGAACTAGTACGGCCGGCCGTTTAGCACTAAAATGTGGATGTATAGGTAGTAGCCATTTTGTACAAGTGGTCATTTCATTATCTGCTCAAATAACGTGAAATCTAGAAAACTAAAGGGGTCGCCTCGCTCTGCTCCTCTTCACTCGGCTCCCGAATTTATGATCACAAGCAATCTAACACGCTCCTCCTAGCTTCGCTCGTCGTCACACCTATTTTTGTCTTTTTGTTGGATGTTTATCGTAAATTTCTTAGTACATACATAACGATAATGTCGATAATTTTCATGAAATGATCAATTCTACAATATGGCTACCACATGGAGGCACTCTACAAAAGCACGAACTTTCTTCCTCACACTAGATAGGTCCATAACTTTAATTTTTGTATAGGTACCAGAGGCCCTCTAGAAATTTAAATATAAGTATTTTACATTGCATGATTCGGTTTTTAGGATTCCTAACCCAAAGGGTGCCAAACTATAGCTAAGCTTCCGCTGTCATTATGCTAAGCCTCCGCTGCATAGTTTTTTTTCTAATGTTTTCACTATCTGCGATCAGTCAGGTCATTTTGAGTGATGTAGGGCATTATTCAGTAACATTCGCCAACTTTTTATGAAATGTCTGGTATTATATTTATTGACTTTTTTAGTTTAATCGATTAGTTAAATACTGTGTATCTTTTTAAGCGCTTAGAGGTATCGCTGCATAGATAGATAGCTGTTTTTTTTTACGTATTTTAGAATAACGTGTTACTCTCTATGGCCTCTGTTACGACAACTAATAAAATGTTCAAGAAATTGAAACCTAAGAGGGGTCCCGATCCATACAAAGAATAGTGTATTTTTTACGTTTTTGTTCCAGCTCTATCTTTAAAACAGACATGCAAGTTTCTAATTTGGTTAGATTGTAGTACACAGTCTAAGTAAAACACCAAAAAAAATATGAGGGTTCCGCACTTAGAGGGTACGGAATTGTTTGTCGAGCGCTACCATTTTAGCGCCTTATTTTTTGTTAATGCTCAAAACCATCGATATGGTTTTTTAGTATTCTGTACTTACATTGCGTGATTGTGTGGTGGTACGGAACCTCTGCACTCGCGAACAACTCGCACTTGGCCGGCAACTTTAGTTCTCTGCCCTGATTAAATCCATCCAAACCCAGTTTAGTAACATCGATGACATCACAAACCAGAGTTTTGTAACAGTTCTGACGTCACTTACGTTCAGTTTTGTAACTATGACGTCAACCTCTCCCGTACAAGAGGACTACATCTAAAACTAAACCACATTTAATGACTCCGACAAGGACCAGAACTTCGTGTTCTCTACGGGGAGAATCGGTATTATTCTCAGAAAGTTTGTCTATGGTAAGCGGAGATCATAAACAACAGTTTGACACACCTCCTTGCATATATCAGTCACTACATAAATAATAACCGAGCTGGAGTAAAGAGCAACGTCCCAGGAGCCATACGTGTGCTGGATTTAGGTGGGCTTCCCCGAACCGCTGAAACAAGTACCAACCCACCTTAAAATACTACCCATGACTACGTGTTAAGTGGAATACTCTAACGAAGCACTCTTCCTGAAAATGTGCGCCGGCGCACGCCGCGTCCTATAAATAAAAACGCTGAAACACAGGAGCTTCAGTTGTGAACCGAACTTTGAGGAGACCACATCCCTGTGCCAAAATCAAACGTTGAGACAACGTGACTGAACTCGCGTCAACAAAAATTACTCAATCCGTGATTTCGTAAATATTTTGGCTGGACATCAAGAGTTGTGAAGTACGGACAGTGATCTCTGGAGTGATGAAGGACAGTATCGGATCCTGTGCTGATAGTTGTGACCTCAGGATGTTGGACAAGTCCGTGGTCGGGGGCAGTTGGGAAAGCGTTGTAAGTGCAATATTTATTTTTATCGGCCACTTTGAAAAGATATTCAAGAAAGTAAGGCTATAAGTCCTAGTTTGTAGTTTTATTACCGTGTGAAAAACCATTTCGATTTTACGCCATTTGAAATAGTTTACGGAAATCGAGTGCGTACTGGCCAGTTAGAAGCTATTACGCAAGGTGCATAGCCCTAATGCGCTTAAAAGGTAAAACTAGCTTGTCTATGGTCGCTGTCATTGAACCTGGCGCGTGCGTGCGCAGTTTGAATATGGAATCACGTTCCTTTTGTGGTAGAGCTCTTGACATTGCCGCTTTTGACCAGTTTCACGGTTAAAGCCATCATCTTCCGCTAAGCTTGGATAAATCAATTTCGGCGTGATGAATGTTATAAATTACCGTTTAAGACCCATGAAAGGAACGTCATTAATCCTCGAGCCGATCATAGAATTAAAATATCTGCCGAAAAATGTAAGCGTTTTATAATCAATCGAGGACTCCTATTCAATTTGCAGTAAAATATTGTTTCGATTAGCATTTTAAACTGTTTTATGCGGTGATAAATAAAATCATTTCTAGGTGGCTCTATTTACGTAAATAAGGTACAGAAGTTAAGTGTGGATTATTAATGGTGTAAGCTTAGATAAAACAAAAGTGTAGATGCGGTACCCCGCTTCTCGCGCGCGGCCCTGCATGTATAGGCCCAATGGGCCTGTTTTGTGTAGCTTGTCTCGCTCGCGCCACTGTCTAAGCTCGTCGCTCAATCTCTGTCATTCAGTGGCGCTTGTTTAAAAAAGAGGTCAATTTTTCAGTTGACGATATAAGAACGTACCGTATCTACCTTTTGTTATATCAATGGGTATACGTTGAAATTTTTTGTGGCCATATAGTAAAATTGGTAATATCAGAAAGTATGATATAAGAAATTTACGATAGTCTTTCTAAAAATTACAAAAATAGATGCGACGACGAGTTAAACGAGGAGGAGTGTGCTAGGTTGCTGGGGATTATAAAATTCGTGAGCCGAGCGGAGCGGAGCGGAGCGGAGCGGAGCGGAGCGGAGCGGAGTGACGAGAGATTTCATGATATGGCTGATTATGTTTTAGTGTCACTACTTGTTAATTAGAATGTAAGATTTTTATGCAAATAAATAAATAAATAAATAATGAAATAGTAAATTCTGCGATATGGCCACGATATCGACACAATTCATGCGAAAAAACAACAAAGCACTAATGATTTGTTCCTGCCAGCTTGACAAACACAATAGAGGGAGCAGGAAAAAAGTAATAATGCATTGTCTATTGCGTGAAATCCAGACGACTTCAATTAATTTTGAAAATGAACTTGATTGTTTCGAGCGTTGAAATGGAATATGGAACAAAATGTTCTTTGAATATGGTACATAACACTTCGTTACATAAAATTCAAACGATCATATTTAAAAGTTACACAATTTGATTGAGCATTGTAGAGTCGATTTGAACATAACACCTTTCTAAATCAAAAAGAGTTATCTGACAAACAAATACAGAGACAAGTTTTGTCACAATCAAAGTACCGGTTTTCAATTTGAAATTCGAATCCGGTTAAGATATCTGGGCAAATTTTGAATCTACTTTCACCGATTTAGTTTTTTGTTTATGGCGAAAGCGTCGGTTTATGATGTCGGAATGTGATAGATTGATAGATTCTTTTATAATCGCGAGCCAATTTCGTTAAATTTTTGACACAACAATATGCAAATTCTAACAATAATTTGGCCGTAACATTTTCTGCCAATCATAGACAAACAAAGAAGCGGCGCGGGTATAATTTGAATTTTTAAACTTGACATAGAATCGTTGGATTGCGACATCCTCTAACAGCCTGTCATTTTGTCTCGTTATTCCGGTCAGTTTCGAAAGTTTGACCAATTTACCAATTCCTTATTCCTCGGAGACAAGGACCATTTTGGAACGAAAGTTGTGGTACCAGCGATGCATCTGATAATGCACAAAGTAAAACTTGGACGTTGTTTTTGATGGGTCGACGACTCAAACAATTTTTAAGGTTGATCTATAAAACTAACTAAGAAATTTTGTTGTTTACTATAATTCTTAAAAAGCAAAAGAAAAAATAATCACACATATATCACAATATATATTCAAAAAACTAATAAGGAATGTAAAAAAAACTAAACGTCTGTTTGTTTCGTTAGAAAACTTGCTCAATAAGGTCAGTAAAGGTTAGCACTATGATGCCAAATATCAGATAAATCTGATATTTGACTCAACATTAGAAGTTAAAGTTCCGAGAAAAAAAAGTGCGCGTGGGCATCTTTTTGAAGAAAGGACGCATCATCATCACAGACACAGACTGTCGTCATTTGTCTATTTATATGTCAGAGAGTCTGTATTGGTTGTTCACCTTCTTTAAATCAATTGGTCGATTAATGTATAGTTCATGAACTCGGCCAAAAATAGCGGTAGTAACTCTATAAGTAAATAAATCAAATGTTGATATTAAAAATACAAAGTTTTAGAGACAAAAGTGTATCTCAAGTTAATGGTCGGTAAGAAACCGTTAAAAAACCAAACTAACAATTGAAGTAATTTCGCATGGAATGCCGTTTAAATTTTTGTAAAATTCTAGAACACACACAGTTCACAATAAAAAATAACTCTTGAACAGGACTTAGCTGTACATTACACAAAAAAAAAACAAAAAGTGTGCCGCGCGAGCATTCGCACATGTGGAGTAACGGCATTGAAATGTATGTGTACCGTATTTCGTCCGAAAGCATTAAAATTTCAATTTAGTTACTTGAAACATTCAGTTCGTTGTCAAAGCGAGGCTCAAAATCTACAAGTAAGGTTGACCCTAACATTCAGTTAAATCATTACCAGAATAGAGGTCAATGTTGTCATTAAATATTCATCTAAGCATATTATTGTCAACAGCTAAACGTAAATAGAGTATGTAAGTACTAACGAAAATAGCTTCGACAAATTTAAGCGTACTCTAACAGTATGTTATCACCTTCGGTCTTATAATAAAGGTTCAAAAATAGACCACGAACTATGCACAGGCCAAAAATAAACTAAACGCAGTTTTACCGCACTATTACAAAACTAGAACATGAAATAGGACACGCTGTGGGAACCGCCAAAGCATAACATGGATACGCCTCACCGAAACAGCTGATTCGCTACTACTTTCAATGTCACGAAAAATTACCTGTAAACAAAAAAAAGGGTTAAAAATACAATGTAATATATTTAGTAGTAACCTAGATCTGGACAGTCTATCTTACTTTCTAATTAGACCGTGCTAACTAACACTGACATTAGAACGTGTGTGTGACCCATTTTCTCGACCCTATTTTAGTTACAGGTTTTTTAGACGAATTATCAAAAATAACGTTTCACAACGGACCTGTCAAAACACTGCGCTGAACAGATTCGTCGTGTCAGTCAGAAACTAAGAACAAAATATGTTAAAATATTATGTTACTTCGAAATTTAAATTTGAATTCTGTTACCAGGAATCTGAATTTAGGGCATGTATTTTGGATTCAGAATAGACGTAATGAATATTGATTATGCAAAGACGGAACAATTACGAGCGAGGATTTCGAGGAATCTCTATATTATGCTCGCGTTTTAATTACATCATGTCCTAATGAAACTCAATAATAGTGTTCTATTTAAATCTGACCTATTATTTAACCCACGTCGCTACATCATGGTGGAATTTGAGAATAAAATAAAAAGCGTTTCACAATACGAAATAAAAATGTTTCTTGAGTAAAAAAGAAGTTCTGACGACCACTCAGAGTTGTGCAACGTTATCGAATAACTGAAAGCTTTTAGGACTTCAAAACTTATTTTGTAAACATGGTTATTATTTTTTGAGGGACGTGTATCAATAATTCTCAATAGATATCGGCTTTATGGCTGTATTGCTTAAAATTACGTTAGAAACTTGCCAAATTGATATTACATAAATCTTTTGATAGAGATTTAACGATATGCTGTCATTGCCCGATCACTGATCAGATATAATCACAAAACATATTGAAGTAATTTTTGACAAATAATTTAACATCTGTGTAAATTGATCCATCAAAAAAGGTCAACGAAGCCAAAGACATTTCAGAGCAACAGGTGGGAGCATAAACATGTGTTCACAAAACCGAAGGGCTCGAAAGGGACAAAACAAACCAGCACAATAGCGAAAAAGAAGGACAGCGATAGTATCCCTTAAATAAGCTACCGAGTCACGTAGGAAATTTATTTTACTGCCCGTTTAAATAATTCTCAAGATCCCTTCGCGTCTCGTGTAGTTTATAGTCAGAAAATGAGGATTGATGGGGTTTAAGATTTAAACTGCTTTCAAGATCTGTTAAAATCTTTAAAAATATAGATTCCAAGCGGCCATTTTCAGATATGGACGCTGACATCAAACAAACGGTTAAATTATTACTTAACTAAAAATAGCTTTCTCTTCTATTCCAGGTGTCCCGAGACGACTATGAGATAGACTACAGTCCAAGCCCTCGAGGTTCACCCCTAAAGGACACCTCAAACATCGAGGAGGATCAGCCATACTGCATAAGCAGACACAACCCTAACAAGACCTTCCGAAGAGAATCCGTTATCGCCAGCTGGAAGAGTTTGAAAAAGGAACGCGAGCAGGCCTTGGGTAAACGTTTCGTTTTCGTTGATGCAGAAAACTATCAGGACTACTACGGAAGAAACAAGGTTAAACGATGCAAGAGTGATCGATCAGCTAATGTTCCCAGGATACCTAAGAAGGTGAAACGAACCTATTCGGTTCTATACAGATACGATCCTGCAGAAGAAAAGGTCGTCAAGGAATATAAGTATCAACCAGTAAGGGAGCTAGAAATGCCAGTCCAGTCGCTGATGCAGAAGTCAAGATCGGAACCGTTTTTGGCACCCCAGAGAATGCCAAAGAAAAAGGTCAAAAGGTCTTTTACCACCTTGCTCAACATCAAAACGAAGTTCTTAAATATATTTGCTCTCAAAAGTTAAAGTTATTTGTGTATGATTTAGAGGAATATTTGCTCAAATTGCATTTCAATTTTGCTTGAAGCAGAATTTTATTGGCGTGATGGAATTGGGAAGGACGTGTTCGCTAAAATTCTAATCAAAACTATACAAGTTGCCAAAAACTTTTAGTCAAGGAACCAAGGATAACTTTAATTGTTTCGAGTTTTGGAGCAAAGTTTTTATCTTATATATTTGATAAAGTTGTTTTTGTAAACAATTTTGAAGTACCAATTGTATTTATAATTTAGATTGTAAGATATATTGTAATTTTGTGATACTTTCTGCGTGTTGTGATGGTTTAGGCTAGACTTTATAATAATTTAATATGTTACGAAGATAATTTTTTTATACCCTTTTTAGATAACAAAGGTTCCAAATGTAATTAAAAGCTGGTGGTACAAAAATAGTTTAGAGCGCATACGGTTGTAATTAAATATATATATTAATCGAGAGTCAAAACTCTAAAAGTATTCCAAATTATTGCGGATAGTAGTCGAGTTTTAAAACTTACCCAATACATTCGTATTCGTAAAAATATATCACTTGTAAAAATTTATTGCGCTTTAAAGCTTTTTTTTTTCAGTAAAAATGTTTTTGAATACCTATTACTTTTGCATCACTATTATTAACAATATAATCACCAGTTATAGAGGTGTATTTTATGATATTAAATAACATACATTTAAAAGAAAAACAATTATTTATATTTATAATAAAATATAACATAATTACGTCAATTCAAATAATATAACAACTTTTACTCTTATATGATTTCATTCCCTATTGATTAAGGTTCCATTTAGTATATTCATATTTTTAGGAATTGTAACATATTTTTATCATACTTTAAGTAAACTCTTATTATAAAATATATAGTATTCAAAATATCACACAAGATTATTTTATTAAATAATTTTGTTAATCTGTGCCTTTTTATTTAATGTATTCCAAATTATGGGCTTTGACATTAAAAATTAAATTAATTAAAAAAAATATGAAAAAGTTTAAGGACGTCCAATTTTTTTTAGGTGACTAGCCATATAAAAATACTTTAGTATAGCGAAAACGTATAGTTTAGAAGTTTTCATTCCCTACTATTTACACATAAACCACTCTAATGTAACAACCGTTGTATAGATTACAATAAAATTTGTCATGGAAGTAATGTAGTAATGTAGCTAGTCATATCAGTAGTTATTATTTGCTATTTCTGTACTGCAAATAAACTTTAAAAAAAAATGACGTAGATAAAAATTAATCCATAATTGGATTGAGTTGAATTTGAATTGTTCCAAATTAAACAGTATCTCAGCTAGTTTCAATGTACCCGCATTGTCAAAGTTTCTTTGTTGAAATATATTCATTACGTTATTCTGAGAGATAATTTTAAGCTCACTAGAATAGATGGCACTATGCGGGAGGATATACATATACAATGTATAAAGTATACAAAAGGATTTCGTTAAATGTACTTCTGACACGACATTGGTTCTGTTTGGTTCGAACCCATTTGTTGTACTTCACTTATCGATTTTCCAATATGGTTTCAACGAGTAGACATGAGCACAATATTAAATCAATGTATAAAAATATAGATGTATCATAGTCGAGGAGTAATCCTGTACGTATTTACCTTCATGTGGCAAAGTAAATGAAGGGAATGTAACAGTGGTACCATTCAATCAATAAACACATGTATGATTTTCATATTGACACTTTTGCAAGTGTTGAGTATGGCTGTTGCAGTTTTGTTTCATACTTTTCCTAAGTAATGATAAGTTTATAATTTTTAAATCATTTAAGTCTCATCTTTTATGGTACGGAACCCTCAGAGCGCGAGTCCTACTCGTACGGTTTTTATGTATGTGATTTCAATTTTATCTCTTAAACCTATCGTGTGAAATGGTATCAAATGAAAGGACTTCGTAAGCTGATTCTTAAAATATACAACATTAAATACAGTTTACTCCTCTACTGTAAGATCATGAAAGGAATTTTGAAAATATTTATATATTTTTATACGTTTTTTGCTTTCATGACACTAGATAGACAAAAGGATATAACGGTTTACTAGACGTATGTATTACAAACATTTCTTCAACCGTTTCCTACCTAGAGGAGGCCAAATTTGGTGGGGATTAAATTTTCTTTTTGTTTTTTAGAAAAACAAGAGGCAAAAATTTAATGATACATTTAATGATTTTTACAATCAGCTCATGAAGCCCATTCATTTGATACCCACACAATAGGTTTCACCAAAAATTTGAACAGTCCATACAAAAAAATGACTATCACAGCGTCTCACCATGGAAAGCACATAACTACAGGTTTTTATTGATTAAATGGTACCATTGGTAAATTCCCTTCGATTACTTTGCCCCGGGAAACAGTGCCCCTGGAATATCAAGGGAAATATAAGAATATTCGAATCGAGTATCAAATAACATGATTTTGTAGGTACTCTTACAATTTAGGTCAACAATATGCGAAAAGTCAAGTTATTCCTTAGCTACACCGTGATATATCGGGACAATTCAGGTAAATACGGGATTTGCGTGTCGACAGACATTTACAAAAATATTACAAATAGTAAATATTCAACTTTTTTTTGATGATTTGAAAGATAATAGGTTATTAAAACATATACCATTACTTTCTGTGACACGGCAATTTTTCATTTATTCTTTAATTATTTTCGTTTTATTGTCGAATAAAATTCAGCATTTTTGTATTTACATATTTTAGATATTTAAGGCGTTAGTTAACTCGTATAAAAATTCCCAAAGTTAGTGACAAAATCGTAATAATCAAAATAATTGTACAAAAAGGTAATTATGTAACACATTCCCAGACAGGCAAATGAAAAAGGTATCATAAAACATCTAATCACACAAACCAAAAATGACCAAAACAAAGCAGCTTTCCTTTGAATCAAGGTTCAAAGATCCCATCAAAACTACCCTAAATGTTCCAGTAACCAAATTTCTGCTAACATTACACACATAACCAATTTACCAAGACCCTTACAAAACCATCGACCACCCCTCCCGTGTCCTAAAGGCAATAACAAGTCTAGGAGGGTGGAGAGGTGATGTGAAACTAGTCGGGAGTATAGGCCCCAAGGTGGTGCCTTGTGGTACCCCGTGGGAAGCAGGGTAACGATATGGTTGACCAGTTATTTGAGGGTAAACATTGTTGTTTTCCGATTGAATCGATACAATTACTTGAGGGGGTGCTTTCATTCGCTGTGCATTCAACTGTTGCTATATACTTAAAGGGGCATGTAATTTTACTCCATTAAAGAAGCAAAGTTTCAGCCACATAAAAAGCAATTATGCTGGAAAATGGTACATAAAATCAACGACTTTTTGACTAAATTGTCGACATAACCTTTTGACTTCAACAGCATGCAAGACTTGAATGATTTATGAGGATAAGATTGATGGTCAGGATTATAGCAGACGGAAATCATTAGTATTTACTACCTGAAAAATATGAGTTAATATATGTTTAAATTTAAAGACGCCTTGGCAAAATTCTCATAAATGCAATTTCAAAACTATCACCTAAATTTTGCGTAACATTTACTAGACCTCAAATAACTACTAATATTGCTAAGGTACATAAAACAAAGATGGTTTCTGCTTGCAAAGGTCTTAAAAATCTGTTTTGAGCAAAAATCATAGTCAATGAACCAGATGCTTTCCTTTGACGCACTATAAATAGGGTAATCTTGTTTTGGTATGAAAAAGTTCTTGAGAGAATAGAACTTTGGCATGTTTATACTGTTTAATTACAAATTCAGCGTTGGCCTTTTATCTGTATTAAAAGAGTTAAGCAGCATATTCACTTCCAAAAGGAAGTCGGAGCTTTTTCTGGGCTTCTTGCGTTAGAGCCACTCAAGATTGCGGAGGTCTGATTTTTAAATAACTAATATAAAGTAATAAAGAAGTTTGAAAATTGAAATCTAATTTAATATTTAGGTCTGTTTCTACTAACATTGTTTATATAACACTTTTTCTGAAAATCCTTAAAGTTTGGTCGCAGCTTGATATAACAAGAAAATCTTTTGAAAACTAAGTCATTTTGAAATACAAGTTACAGCTAAGACCAACCCTTTTCCTGATAAAATAACAGTAATAAAATTAAATAGACATGCCTAAGTAACACTTAGCAGTCACGCGAAATGAAACTAAGTATAACTTTAACTTAATAACCAAGTTTTACCAACTTACTTAACGACTATCCTAGGACTCCTTCGTCCTTAGTCATGGTCCCATGAAAGGTACGTTCATTTTATAAAAGATTATTAATTTCCGAACACACTAGCTAAATGTCACATAATATGTGGTAGCTAATTTTTTTTTTGGTGTCTGGTCTCAACGCTCGCGCACCATACGAGAAGCTCAGTGAGTACAATCGTGTTGTTTCCTTAACAAATAATATTGTGTAAGAAAATTATTTTCTAAGTTCGAATCCCGGTTTAGAGCTCCTAGCAGATTTACTTTTCTTGTGATTTTCTATACCACAATGATAAATCGCCAAGTGTTTAAAAAATATACATTTATTTCTATCATAGTTATATAAGAACGATCACCGCTATCTGATAAACAAATCAATAGGTTTCCGATAGCGTTTATATTATGCACAAAATGGTAAACGTATAAATACAAAAAAATATCTTTCACTCGTTAATACATTAAAATCGTTGGAATCCCTTAAATTTTAAGTAATAAAAATGTCGTTCCGACTCGTTCCTACGTACGTGATTGACAAAATAGATTTGATTTGCTTGAAAAAGCATGTATTTTTATAGTTTTATTCAGTACCCAATGTCATTCACAGATACCTACCGAAAATTGTCCCTATATTTCGTGAGGTAACCGCGGGAAAACAGGTATGAAAACTAAACCATAGACGGTTCTATTTTCGATATAAAATCGTTGAACAAAGATTAATTCCGAGAGGCCTACCGGTCCCAACTGTTCGCGAGTCGAGCATTGATTAATCTTCTAGACCCTTAATTGATGTCTTTCTAATAGAATAAGTGCTCTCATTTACTTTATTACTAATGGACTTTTTAAGACTCCATTTCTAATCACAAGACAAGAAGAGTCTTGTCAGAGGTATGTTGTACAGAATGGAATACAATATTTATTTCGACCATCCATCCATCAGCCTGCCGTCTTATTGTCTAACTTCAATATCTATCTGTATCTATATATATAATATCTATATATACATCAAAAGTGTCGTGATTGGCTAAAAACGATGTGTCATTAATAAATCATTAATTAGACAATCACGGCATTAAGCGGATTGCGATGGATGTTGAACTTAGACAATGAGGGCCCTGGTTCGTCTACTGCTGGACATAGGCCTTCCCAAGATTTCGGAACTGTTGGCAGTCCTTCTGGAAGAAATGCCCATACTCACATACGCTGGGCAGGCATTTTGATGTGCGCGGTGCCGAAAGCCTACCTGTCACCAGTCTGTTTTGTGTAAGGCCCTGGAAATTGGGGATATACCGCCATTAATCGGTCCTAGGTATGGAGGGCCACCTGGCTGTGCCTGTTGAGAGCTGTCCTCTTCCTCGTCCCATAAAAACTTCGGGGGGTTTGCAAGTAATATGGTGGTGGTACATCCTCTCTAGGCCGCAGCGTTAGCTCTAGCACCCTATTTATTATATTGCATCCCGCTTTATTCATATAAACGATCTGAAGGTTAGTAAGATTCGCGCAGTTTCAGCTTACATACTTTTCAGCTCGATCGACAAGATTTTGATAACCAATCAGCGAAATCATCAAGTACCGTTACGAACGTATATATACCACCCATCTAAATGCAACAATCGTTTATTTTGCTGAAGGTATACAAACATAATCTAAATTACAATCTTTACGCATTTTCAGCCTTTCTTAATTGCTTTTTATCCTTTATCTATCATAAATATATCATAATTTGACGAATAGGAATGACATATTAGACCTCAAAGATATTTTTTATTTGATGGATTTTAACAAAATCTAAATTCAGCTAGTATAAAATTTTGATAGCTATTTTAGTTCAATTTAATTTTTATTTTGGCAAAGACAACCGATATCGACTATTCTGCCATTGTCACGAAATAGATCGCAAACTTATATAGGATATCCCATTAAAACAAGGTCGAAGAGGATGACCTCGTAGAGGCTGAAACAAACACAAATATAATGATGAATATACAACTGTCAATTTGTTCGAAATTTCGCACTGCTATTATTTCGGCATGGAGTAACGGTGACCATTTTTAAACATTTATAAAATTCATTCATTGAAAAATATGAACGGAAAGAAACACGTAGCGCCACCTTTTGGCAGTCGATAGAATCACGCCTGAAACTTTCAGTTTCAGCCACCGTTATTCAGATGGCAGAAGAAGCTCTGAAATACGAACTTCTCTGTATAGAATATTCTCTCTATTTATAAATAACCTTATATGAAATTTCAATCTTGTGTATTGGAGAGAGAGTTGAAATTGCGATGTTATTTGATTTTCAATGGACCAAAGTAAGTTGTTCATACGAGAAGAACTCTAGTAACTGCAGATACGGCTTAGATTCGTTTTCCACACTTGTGTTTTTATTTATGAGTTGACCTAATAACTTCATTGATTAATAGCGATCGATTATAATACTATTTGTCAATAATGGCTACGGTGATTACTGCTACAAGCTTTGACATATGGATATGATAGAACGAATGAGATTTTTTTTTAGGAAACTGTCAATATAATTATTATAAAATAGACATGTACAATCATGTTCATAGATATGACAGCATGAACGCATAACCTATATGTTTATATTTGAGCAGAATATAAAATTAAATTTCTAGACAGCGCCATAATAGTTAAGTTAGCCGAAAAGTTAAGTTAACATTGCATTTTATTTGAAACAAATTGTAAAGTGTTCTTTCTAGCCAGAAGGGTATATCACCTTTCTCTGTGGACGACTGTACACTTCTTCTTTTCGTGTTAGTGGTCAAACTTCATGAAAATGTTGCCCCTTGTGTGGCTACGTATACAACGTTGATCATTATTTGCCGCAGTCTTTCAAATTCAAGGGTAATCAATAATATACAAATGTAGTACTAAACTTATGTTTTTTTCTATTCAATAGTAATAATACATTTACTGCTTTTGTATAGATCCAAGGCGAAACTAAATTACTTAAGTATCATTCAACAAAATTGTAGCTGGTACGTACCGACATCAATATGTTATTGCAAGATCACGAATATCTTATTTTTATATTTTTATTTTTCAATTTAATTACTTCTTCTAATGTGCTTAGTGATGTTCATTTATAAAGTTACAATTAAGGCCAAATATTGACCTTACAAATCTAAAACCTTGTCGAATAAAATAGATTGATTAATGAGAGGGGCACACGAGGTGTGTCAAGATCGTTGCAGATGGATACCTGTGGTTTCTGCCACAATCAACGATAACTAATTCATGATATGTGTTTTACACGGAAAAATCTTTAAATCGTAAATGAGTAGGAAAATTGATACTAATTATACCAAAAGCTGTTAATAATATTATTAAGTAGCAGCCAGATAATAAAAATAACAAATAAATGTTAGATTTTTAAACTCAAAGTTGAATTCAATACGAGTAAGTAGCAAAACAAGACAGATAAATCGATCTTGCTGCCAGATCCAAAAATCGATTGAGTTTTACCCTGCGAAAAAGCGCTAGATTCTATGAAATTCATAGGTCAAAAAAGCACTAGATTTAGCAATGAATTTTGCTGTAGGTAATAAATTGATATAAAGAAACAACAAACTATATGAAAACATATAAAGTTGTAATTAAACTACGAAAAAATATACAAATGTCAACAATCAATTTTCAATGTACATTTCTCAGATGATCGAGAAATCCAACAAATCAAAGCAAACGAATTTTATTTCTTTAGAACTCTATAGAGTAAGTACACTTACTCGCTTGTACACATGAGTCGGCACACACACTTTCAGATCATAGTGCCCGTCATTTTTTGCACGTGCAGAGGAATTGCAAGGGAATCCCCATAAATAATATAAAAACCCTTCCATAAATACAAATATTAATGAAGTGTGTTGCTATTATTAAAAGTTAAAAAAGCACTAAATTTTCCACTAGGCGCTAAATTCTCAAGTTCGGCACCAAACGTAGCAAAAATGCGCTAGATCTAGTGCCGAAAGCACTAAAATGGCAGCACTTAATCGATGTCGCTGAGAAAAACACGGTCAAGTAAAAGAAGTAGAACTCGAACCTGAGACTTCCGTGCCACTAATCACAAAATTACTAAGCGCCCCCCTAAAGAGATTCTTGTCCTTTTAGAATTTTCGTTTATTGAACTGTTTGGTATGGCTTCCTGCAAACGTATTATGTAGGGTCGGAATAGGGCCGCTGCGGCGTTGTTGGTAGAGCAAATGCAGCGAGTGGTATTTCCCGAAGTGATTGCTTTTCTGTTCAAAATACCACGCTTCTACGCGCAAAACCTTCTTGTCACTTACACCAGTTTTCCAAGAAGATGTCGACGACTACTTAGGTAACACATAAATAAGAGTTCCGTTCTGATTCGGCATCCTAGGACATCCGTTAACTCTTAACATAAAATGCTGGGTTGGTGAAAACTGGTATTAGTTTCGCATAAATTTACACTCAAATTTATTTTATAATTTATTAGATAACACAAAAAATAACACATTTTCAAACACCTCATCATAAATTCATAGAAATTAGAAATTCCCCGTTAGAAGGAATGATAAATAAATGCTGTTAGCAGTAAAAGCAATTTGATCATCCTTTTTTGGTTAAATCGGTTATCGCTTCATTTCTTAATTGGGAACACTACTAAAATATATAAAATATTCGTTTGAAGTTGATTTTTAAGTATAATCGTGAGGCGTGAGAAACAAAGTCATTTTGCCATTTATAGTTGTTTTTTTTCTACACTACAATACAGTTTTAGATTTCCAAGTGGGCGTGGATGACCGAATCCGAAACTATAGGAAATAGCTAAAAATGCTCAAAGGAGTCCGAGGCCGACTTTGATGAAAACTAAAACTGCAAAATTCGATTTTTGAAAAAATTATTTCCTCAGCTGAGAATCGCAACCGTTGATCAAAAATAAAACACTATTATTATTCCAACATCCGATAGTGTCGCTTATAAGGATCAAATTCTGGGTAACAATGGTATACTGCAAACTAAAGGAAAGAGCATTTTTCGCAATTCCCTATAATTTCGGATTTGGCCAACCAAATGATTGACGTTGCGCTCGGAATGACTAGTTTTGTTCGCTCAAAGCAAGAGTTCTTTTAAAGATAGAAGTCCACTATTTTTTTTATTTTACGTGTAATTAAATGTAGAATCAAAATAGGCAATAATAAATTGGCTTAAAGGGGAAGTTTTTTCGAGAAATTTAGTAATAACTGAAAAATTCGAATCAAAAACTTGATGTTTTTTTACAAAAACCTGTTTTTTAATTAAACGTGTAAATGTATGGCTTTTTTAATTATTTGATCTTGTGTGTCTATTATTCCTAATCATTAATAATTTTGTTTCGGCGAGATACACTTGGTATTTCAAAAGATACGATTATTTTTTCAAACAGGGTCTACCACAAGTACTTTAAAAAAATAAATTAGTATAAAAAAAAAAACAAAAAATGCCAGACTAATTTTTTCCATTTTTTTGTTGATAAAATTGGGTCTAGTTTCACCCCCTTTCGGGTGTGCACTTTTACGGGGGACACACTGTATAATGTCAGTCGAAACCTAAGTGAGGTAATTAGGCCTATAGGTACCTGGCTATACTATGTAGGCCCGGGACTGGGGCCATATTGTCTGACTTCAACCAACATCTATGGCTACCGCTTTCAAATGTATCGTGATTGGCTGATAATGACGTGTGATGTCATTTCTAGCCAATCACGATACATGAAAATAAGGCCCTTGGTTACCTCACTTAGGAGATTGACTTTACATTACAAAAAAGTCCCGATAGCCAGCTTAAGCTGCCAGCTTATGACCATGAGGACAGCAGGTTACTTTTATGACGTAGAATTTATTATTTGAAATTTATCCCCTAAACGTCAGGACAAACGAATTTGCCAGCAAAAGCTAGATAAATATTAAAGTATAATTTAAGCCTACTAAATGTAAAATTGACCAACTGACATCTTCATAAATTAAAAAATAACTGACTTTTAAAACTATCACATTTGCTTAGCATACTTTCCTACGGAAAAATTAGGGTATAAGTACATACTTTTTTATATATTTTTTATATTAGTAATTTATATAAGTAGTAATTTATAGTCAATGCGCATTTTACAAAATATTTTTCATTAGTTTATTTAAACATACAGTTTTTATACTGCCTTAAGGCGCAATAGGTCCATCGCATATAAAAGAGAAACATATCTGAAAAAGTGCGTGTCCGAGTAGTACGGTGAATCAAGAAAGGGTTGGATAAGGCTGTTTGTAATAAAATTTAATATAAATTCACACGACACCTTTTATTTAAATAATGCAGCTCTATGTTTTAGATGATAGGTTAACTAACATGTTTATAACAGTCATTTTTGTTACTTTATTAGTTTGATCGGGCTACTGTTTTAGACTGAAAAAACAGCATTCACTTTGCTCTTTTTTTCGTTGCAGCGAATTTTTATTTGTAACTTTTTGGGCTGTACCTTGGAAAAGGCCTCCTTTATAACATGGTTTTTTTTCAGAACCCTAAACTTTGCAATTAGAGGGCTACTTCTGTTTCAAATTCCATTCTTAATAGCTATATCGTCTTAAGTGACAAGTATAACAAGTATTATCTGAAGTGGAGACTGTCCCCACGTTTCTGTTATCGTTTTAACTTATATGTTTCTTTATAACAATTTATTTTCTTTAAACAGCAATAAACTAAACAACCTGATTATTTTAAAAACATGTGTCACTTTTAAAAGTCCAATAAATCGCGATAAAGAGGAGTTACGAGTATATTCAGCTTATTCCCAAACAAGAAAGGATATCATGTTAATTTTACAGACACTTTCTATATGGTTAATAAAATAATTTCGCCCATTGCGAGTTGGATTCACGAACAAAGGGTTCCGTATCACAATATGAACTCAAAATTATTAAGGTAAATAACATAGATCAATATAGATGCCATAGGAATATCAAGGCGACAAAAAACAAGGCGCTAAAATGATACCGCCTGAAAAAAAAAACCACTCTCGGACCCAAAAGTTTTATTATTTGTTTTTTTTTTGCCTTAGAATATGTACACCAATCTGACCAAATTTGAAACTTGTATGTATTACTGACTTTAACACAGAGCTGAAACAAATAACGTTAAAAAAATGCTACTTTAAGAGGATAGGTTCAGAAAAACCATAATTTATTCTTCCTTGTTTGAAGAATCTAGCAATACTAGATATTTGAAAAAACTTTGGACTTCTGTCAAGAATATAATGCACACTCTTATCGAAACAGAATCTTCAGACGTCATTCCAACATTGAATCATAAAAAATCAAAGATGACTCCAAAAAAAGTTTTCATGTCTAGTTTTAACATTATTTGAGATAAATCGTATTATATTATTAAGGAATTAAAATACTTTATAAACTTTATTAAACCCTTATCCGAACAGATATTCGACACAAACTTCAGTTTTTTTTAATGATAAAATTCGTGATAAAAGTAGTCATTTTGATGATTTTCCAGAATTCGTCCCTCTCGCACTACAGGTTTTTCCGCATGGAGTAACAGGGATCAATGCAATCGGAACCTATTCTCTTAAGGCACGCGTCTAGATGCCGGCATCGGACGCTCCGCAGTATTCGCATCAGACGGATTGTTTGAGCGTGATGCCGGGGGGTGCGTCGTCCAACCGGATTGCCGACGCGATCGCCATTTGCAAACGAATTTTCAACATCGGGAATTTCATAGCAAGTGGAATCTGATGTTTTTGAAATCAGACCTTCACTTACCAACGAGTACTAGACAATAAAATGGTTTTCTATGTTTGGTTATGTATGAGTTTTACAGATAATAAATAACGAAAAATTTAGGTTGTACTGACACTACACATAGCCATCGGCTGAGAAACACTCCCAAAGAAAAACCCGCTAATGAAAACAATCCAAAATAAGCGGGAGGGGAGGAAAGGCGGACGGAGCGGGCGTGCGAGTGCGTCCACCGATCGGCAATCCGAATGACGTCATCCGCACTAAACGGAAAAGTTGCCTCATCAAGAATCCTCGCCGGCATTGCCGACAGTCCGATGCGCCCGCTCCGTGCGCTGCCGATAAGTGGACGCGCTTGTATGGCAAACCATACAAAGAATACTAAAATCCGTTTGATGCGGTCACTGCGGATCGTCCGACCTTTATCGAGATTTTTTGTGTAGGGACTTCCGTGGGTCTAAATTTTTACTTGTGACTTGTGATAGGGGCCATAGTTACACGTATTCTGTGAAAAGTCTCTACCTATTGCGGCTGAAGCTGTAGGTAGACGGACGGACAGACAGCGGAGGCTTAGTAATAGGGTCCCTTTAGGCACCCTTCGGGTACGAAACCCTAAATACAGAGAGCCTCTATCTTTCTGTCTGTCTGTCTGCGACATAACTCATTGTTTGATACATGTCATCACGACATGAATTCCCGAGGGAATGTCAGAGGTGTTCCCAAGTGCAAGTCACAGTCCATACTCGGTACCCCCGCTTTTCAAGGATGGTCGTACGATATCTGGCGTTCAGCGCTCTACCACTCGGTTACAATCGCTAAGACTTTACAATTCTAACATAATTATGCATTATAATATAAATTTATAAAGTCTTTGGGGCGTCTTTTCAAGTACATTTTATTACGGAACCCATCCATTGTTTACGACGCATGCAAGATTACCAATTCTATATTTAAAGCGCGCAGGTTACAGTAATTACTAATTAGTTAATACGACTAACTTATAGCACTAAAACTGAAAACAATCGATACTAAAAATGCCATCTCATGACCTTGCCTCTTTGAGTTGGCAATTTTTAGCAAAAAGTCACATCCATTGTTAATTATTTCAAGTTTTTCACAAAAACTGACCTACATTTAACAGTCTGGCTTGTTTCCGTCCCCTTGATATCTGTTTCTTGTTTATATTTACCTGCAAACAAACGAAAAAAAAAGATTATTCACACATTCAAATAGCTCACTCGGGATTAAACTATCATAAAATGCAATCAATCAAACAAAGAACCTTTTCTCTCCCAAATATTTGAGCGATTATTTATAGCAGAAATGTTCTCAAAAATTAGTTTAGCTAGTGATATTAGCTAGTTTCCTAACATGACTTCGTGCTCGAAACTAAATAAATATTCATATTTTTATTTATAAAATGCAATTTTTTGCACCATAAAAATTATTTAGAAGATGAAAATCTTGACTTATGTGAGTATGGACCTGATTTTGTTAACTTAACACTAATACCACAACCGTAAAAAATATAATATTAGCTGCTCTTTATATGCGGTCAGTCAAATCGGTTAATAGATAATATAGTAACTTTTAACTACCAATTCAGAAGCACTAACAATAAAATATTTCCACATCTGCCTAAAAATAACAAAAAATACTATAAAATTAATGCAACACCAAAAAAAATGCATATAAAACTGCAGTAAAATCTGGCACTTTTAAATAATATAATAATAAATAGTTTACCGACTTGTATTGGATAGCTTAGAAAGCTTTTATTATCTCTGACAATTTTTATGTATGATTTACTAACAATAAATAAACCCGTATCTCACTATGAATGCGCAACATAAAATCTTATGAACACATGTTTGATGGTGTTTGCGCTTGAGAGTCCTACATTTTTACCAATTTAAAACCAAACCCTTTTAAAATGAGAGTCATGCAAAAATATTGTTAGCACTAAAGACCGACTTATTAATAAATTCCGTAACTGTCCAATTCAATAGAACGAAGTGATAGTTTATATTCTTTGACATTAAAGCCGATTTTGAAGGCTTTAGTTTTAGTTTGACATACATAAAATTAAACTTAAGTTTGGTTAAAACGAAGAGCCATTTTCAAGTCACCATTTTATAAACGTCAAACTAAAATTTTAGTTTGACAGCCATAATTTACTCAACTTAGAGATCTTAACTTATTTTGGTAATTTCAAGGCACATTAGAGCTGTCATTTGATTAAATTTAAAAAATTTAGTTTGATTTAAGAGCGTTTAAGAGCTTGCTAATTTTAGTTGGTGTGCCCTTCAGAATAGCAATATATAGTTCTGTCACTTAAAATTACGTTTTTTAGTAAGTTGAAAACCTTCAAAATCGGCTTTATTAAGCTGATTGGGGTTTATGACGTAGGTGTTAAGTGGTAAAACAGATCTCGCTGCAAAATGCACATCGTAATATTATTTTCCTTACTTTTGAATAAAAAGTATGCAAAAATTGCGTTTTAAAGCGTTTAGCGGAAATTTATTAGTAATAATTAAGTTTTCACATTCGAATTCTATCATTTTATAATATACATTTTGATTGCATGCGATTAACAAACTTAAAAGAGTATTTATCTTTGTAATCGAATGTAATCAAAATTTAAGGCATAAAATAACACAAATTTTAATGCGAGAACCCTATTATTAGTAATCAATTTCCACCAATTGCTTTAAAACGCAATTTTCCGTAATTGTCCAATACAATAGTACGGATTGATAGTTTATATTCTTTGACAATAAACTAATTGGGGATTATGACGGAGGTGTTAAAGTGGTAAAACAGAATCTCGGTGCAAAATGCACATCATAATATTGTTTTCCTTACTTTTGAATAAAAATTATGCAAAAATTGCGTTTTAAAGCAATTAGCGGAAATTCATTAGTAATAATTAAGTTCTCACATTCGAATTCTATCATTTTATAATTTTATTTAAAAGTAAGGTAAACAATATTATGATGTGCATTTTGCACCGAGATTTGGTACAAGAAATTAAAACCCTAGTAGCGAGGCCTTTGTGTCTGTCCGTTCAATCGCTGCATGTTGGTTGGTAAAATTACAGACCCCTCTGAACCGTGATACATCGGCGATATGCATCGCGAATATGCAAAGCCCTGGAAAGTTGTAAACAGCTTCGGTGACGTCATCACGTTTAAAAAAATAATTCATAGTTTTATCAGTTCTGTCAAATGAAGCCAATCACATTTGCATCTACGGAAAGCCAACTGAACCATAAGCCCGCATGCACACACAAGCACAGTGACACAAGATCAATGTGTGTGTGTGTAACAGCCTCGGCCTTGACTTATCGGTATACCAGTCTACTTGTCTAGACGTAGGCTGGAGCGGTCGCCGCTGAGAAGCTAGTATCTGTCAAGTTGCGATGACTTCCAGCCAGGATGTGGTGGAACGTGCTAAGATGCAGTAAGCTGGCGATACAGTTTTAATTAAGAAAGATCGTAAATTAAAATGTTTTGAATCGTAATTTCAAGAAACTTCCGAATAGCTTCCAAAACAAACAAAACACTGTCACGTTCGTCGTGCGTGACTATCATACAGACACCAGAGCTCTCTTTCTAGTAGTGAATCATGATTTTTAGGGTTCTGTACCCAAAGGGTAACCAACGGGACCCTATTACTAAGACTCCGCTGTCCGTCTGTCACCAGGCTGTATCTAATGAACCGTGATAGTTAGACAGTTGAAATTTTCACACATGATGTATTTCTGTTGCCGCTATAACAACAAATACTAAAACCGATTTTTATAGTTATTGGCACGGATCCCTTCGCGCGCGTGTCCGACTCGCACTTGGCCGGTTTTTATTATTTGTTTTTTACTTTAACAACAAACTGACCAAATCCGAAACTTGTATTACCGTGTTTGTGGCTACTTATATCGACTGAAGCTCTATATCCCTGTAACTGTGACTGACAGACGGATATACAGACACAGAGCGCAAGCAATAGGGTCCCGTTTGGCACCCTTCCAGTACGAAACCCTAAAAATTGAACATTACTGTATACGTATGTGACACAAAACTCTCAGGGACTTATCAGCAAGTGGTGAAAGAGGCAATAAGAAATTTAAAAAACTCGCTAAAATATTGATTGTCTAAAGGTAGCTTAGACGAAGAGTCCATATAACACGATTCCCCATTGACTTGTTTAGGGATGATATCCATACTACATTTCTTTATTCCGTGCTCTTCGCTTTGTCAAACATTTCCATAAATCTCAATACGAATACACTTGGCTGACGCTGACAGGGTATAAATTCAGCAGCAGAGTACAACAATTTCTATGTTTTCTTTGGTTACTTTTCTGAGTAAGGCAATTTTTTTGCCCGGCTTCCCTTTTTAAAATGTTCACCCTTCGTCACTGATAGGTATTTAATTGACCTCCTAAGTTTAAATTGAAGATAGAAACCTGTGCATACACTAAATATATCACCAAACCCAACTAAAGGATTTCAGGGTCCTAAAAGAACACGAACACGTTCTTTCACCCCTTCCACAAGGATAAGCCAGCGCCTTCCAGCCTTAACTGGTCTAGACTTGGACATTTATCTATAGCCCTAACTCCTGAGAGACATACAGACAGTGAGACATATTTATCACTTGTCTGGAGTTCTGGCGAGTAATTATCCGGGAATAACCCGGAATTCTTTGCGCTCGTTTGGGTGAACTAATGCGATTGTTTACATAATTCATGAAACATTACAATTATTCGTGTCATTTAAGCGCGGCTCGTAAAATTTTGTAGTTGAAACTTTTGACATGCTTGTCATGTAATTGGTTTGACCCAAATCAGGAATTTTATTTGATTGCGGTTTAAAATGCAGTGCTTTTTCACTGAAATTTAAAATTAATTGCCTCAATAACATATATTTTGATATCGCTGATTATTTGTTTATATATCAAATCAAATCAAATCAAATCAAATCAAAATAATTTATTTCGGATAAAAATCCATATTTTAAACATTAAAATTATAAGACAAAACAATACAAAAATTAAGTTACACAAAAGTTTACAAAAATTAAATTAAATTAAATTAAATATCCATAGACAAGTCAACGCATTAGCCCGTATAAAGAATTGGGATGTTTAATACGCTGAACCCAATGCTCCATAATAGGACCCTCCGTATTTTCAGCAATCACCCTTAATAATTAGTTAATGCAGAAACAAAACATGCATGGGTATTTTATCAATGGGACAAAAAAGGGCAGACTCAGCATCTGCCTTGAGCTGCGAGCAGCAGCACAGCGCTGGTTTTCAGCCTTAAATAGCAGTAAATAGTAAAATCAAATAGTATTTGCGGGTAGCTTAAGTAGTCTAACAAATTAAGTACATAACTTAGATAATAAAATACAATTACTATACATATTCTCTAGGAGAAATTAAATGACGTAGATAGAGTCAAAATTAATAAGGGCGCGTGTCAAAGAGAGTAGATGTTTTCCTACTCAAATTTCCAATACTCAATTTTATTCAAGAACAGTAGGTACAAGTAATCTACCACTCTGTTTTAACTTGTCCCTAAATGTAATTTATCAGCCTTCAGTGTAGAACTAAACTGCAAATAAAAGAAAACATCTACACAAGTTTAAGAAACCTTAAAGCTCATTTTATTCTATCTTAATAGAATTTGCTACTTACGTAATTTGTACAAGAATTTATACTCAAAACAACACAGTAAGCTTCCTTTATTACATTTCAGAGTTTTCATGATGTCATTTTCCTTAGTGAAATAAGTACAAAGAGCTCTCTTTGTTTCCACCACCCTTGTGTGGAGGTTAGAATATTGGCGCCAACAGTAGATACACGTTTTAGAGCTTCGTTAAAAATGAAACCCTATTATTTAAAGTAAATTTTCGCTGCATAAACGATACATACGATTTTTATGGCAAATACGAAGGAGGCAGAACCATTATGTAAGATGCATACTTCGTTATTTACTTTGCAATATAATGTAATGAAAAGAGCCCTTTCCAATAAATAGGGGGTGAAAACAATATACTTGAGTATAAAACTCTGTATGATGCCATAACCAGACCTTATGACGAATTGTAGGGAAATGTAATGACGCATGTGACTTCAGGGTTGCGTCAAAAAATGGAAACCTTTTTAACGAAGCTGATAAATTAAAACTTATTTATTCTTGTCGAACCAAATGAGTGGAGTTACTAACTCAGGAAGTTTTAATTTATAATCTGAAATGATGCTCTATCAGAAGTGCTGTTAAAACTAAATTTTCTTCATTCCAAAATAGTTCTTTAGTGTTAACAACAGAAGCTATATTACTTTGTAAAAATTTAAGTTTTCACAGCACTAAAGCCAAAATTAAAGCCTTCAGAATCAACTTTATTAACTGTTTTGGCAAAATTTTATTAGAAAAACTTCTATTTTTGTCTGCTTATCTGTTTGCGGGTTAACTCAGCCCAATACCTAAACCGATTGAGCTGAAATTTGACCTGCAAGTGGAATGAAGTCATATAAAAAAATACTTTCGTTTGGGGTGTCGTTCAAAGCGAATTTTCAAACAGTAATTTACGTTTACGAAAGCCGTAAATTGGGTAAGACGCACTCACACTTCACAAGCATACACAGATACATCGGTATTTCTTGTTGTCTCAACTTTTGAAATGTTTTACAAACGGGATAATTTTATAAAAATATATTTTTAAAATTCATATTTGTATCTATGAAATATTCCGCTACTTTAGACTGTAAAGAGGGATACTTTAGACTTTTAAGCACGGACTCCCTACATTTGCATTTATGCAAAATGTACTCGGGGGCCTACTAACTGAAATACAGAAAACGGCGTAAATATTGTACATACTTTTGAATTTAAACGGTCGGGAAATACAAAACAGGGAGAAGTTTGAATTTCAAATAACTCATTTTATTCGCTGCTTATCTAATGACATAGGTATGGTAAAACTACTGGGCTATTTTATTGTTAAACAATATTCATAGACGAAAACTTGGCCCATTTTTTTACTTGAACGGGTTTGGTGAGACTTACGGTTAAAAAAATACTGCAAACGATCATTACTATAACATAGGCTTCAAAACTAGAAATAAAGGTCAAGTTCAAGTTAGATAGCAGACTCCGCATAAGTCTTTCAGTCCGCAATAAATTGTTATGCATGACATGTAGATGGAAACTCTCCAGGATCGTGGCAGATGGAGAACTGTAGTCTCTGCCTAGCCCAGTGGAATTCATAAATATTATCGAACTTCAATACAAAAAAAAACGTTGCCTGTTAAATATAGAATTCAAATTTTGGTATGGTTAAGATTCTTGACTACTTTATTGATGAACAAGATACAAAGCAAAAAACTTGGCTCATTTTTCACATTTGGGCATAAAGAGAGGAAGAATGAAAGTACCTATGTAGAGTGAGGAATGAAATTTATACTACGCAAATAAAAGTAAAGCTCAACCAAACTGGCGACATACTGAACAAAACTACTGGGCAAAGTATAAAAAGTACCCAGAATAGAAGACCTTGTATTACTAGCTGGATGTAAAATAAGCAAAAGAGGTGAGTAAGGATCGTAGCAGACGGAAATCTGTAGTATCTGCCTACCCCTCTGGGAGACAGGCGTGAGTATATGTAATGTATTTGGTGGGACTTCGCTCATTGAAAGATATCACATACAGCAAACGACCATTATTATAATGCGTGCTCCATAAATAAAGAAAGAAAGGTCAGAATCAGAATAGTTAGTAGACCCCGCATGAGTCTTCCAGTCCGCGTACCAATAAATTGCTATGCATGACATCTAGATAGAAACTCTCTCCCAACAGTTCTGTATTCTATTTTATTTTAGTCCACCAGGCTTATTTATTCAGTTATTTTAAATGGGAATGGGCTGAATGCAGCAGGGATACTAACTGAGATCAAATATTTAGCTTTTAGGAACAGTCATCAAGTGCGAACCCTCATACAAACGCAAACACAACCTTGTTTTTTATCATTTTAAATATTTTAGGCTGAGTCAAACGAAATTACCTAGATCTATGCCAAAAATTTTTAATCATATCTTAACAACTTAAACCTCAAAAAACGTAAATTTAACGGTTTTTTGCTAGTAGTGTCAAGTAGTGTGGCCAAATGTGTTTTTATTGTTTTAGATAACAAAGTAGATTCTTTTAGTCTAACAATAAAACAATATTTTAGAATGAAGAGAATTTAGTTTTGACAGCACTAAAATTCAAATCTAGATTAATTTTAACCAATAATATGTTTCAAAACCTTCACAGTATTGCAAAAATGTTATTTGTCCTGGCACACGTTTTTAACTTTGTGCCCGCGACGAATTCGGTGCGATTGTATTGCCTTTACAAGTTTTATCCAGCGTGCACGTAATAGTTTTTTTTTTTTTTTTTTTTTTTTTTTTTGTGATTGATTTTTATTGCTGTTGGCCTTTTGGCCTTTACGGCTTTACCTTAATAATGAGGGGGACAGAGAGTACCCAACCTTAAGCACGTAATAGTATTACATTTGGTCACGCCCACAAATGAGTTGCTGCGCTCATGACATCAGTCTTTAAGCCGGCGAAGCATTTGTTGTCCATACAAACGAAATACCAAAACCATTTGTAAATCATTGATATTCCTAGTATAGTGTGTGTTTATTCCGATCGGATTACAGAATATCCAGGTTTCCAAATATATATTTTGAAAGGACACTGCTTTAAAGACGAGATATAAGGAATTTAAAATTTCCATAGAAAAATTATTTTACTCATATTTCCTGTTTACATCAGTCTTCTTATTTAACATATATTTGGGAACATGGATATTTCGTTATTCAATCGGAATAAACACACCCTACCTCAAGAATTTGTTTAATATAAAAATTATTTTGGTGTTTCGTTTGTATGAAAATGCATGAATGCATCGCCGCGCCGCGCCGGCCCTTAAACTATAGATTTGTTAATGCAAAAAGGGCGTTTCTTATGTGGTGCGCCCCTGTTCACACAGTCGCGAATCGCGATACTATATGAATATTTAGATGCCAAAAATCTTGTTTTATTCGTAAGTACCGGAGACCCGTAAATCACAGATAACATGGAAAATAAGATAAGTCGACATGCCCTAATTTAAAGACGACCTTCGAACTGCACCCCAAGGTTCCGTCAGTGACGATATAAACTTTCCGTCCGTGGAATTAAGCTGTTGGCATGCAATAAAATTAAAACAATAACGTAATTTATATTTCATATATTTATTTGGTGTCAAACGTGACGCAAGTTTCATCAGATACATTGATAGCTACTTAGACAGAACACTGGAAGGAAGAAGCAAAATGTACCATAGGGGAAAATTCTGCAGGCCTACTTTTCACTTTTCTTACAATCGTAAAAAGGGCGAAGACAGGATCTGAGCAAATTTTCCAGATAGTTCATACACAGAACGACCTTTTTCAACATCATTAACTAAATTCGATTTCTAAAAAAGGAGAACGCTACTTCCATTTATTTAATTTCTCCGGAGAATTGACAGAAGTTCATATTATTAACTTTCGGAGTAGAAAAGTGGCACTTACAGCCTGATTTGGTATAGCCGACGACCCATTTTCTATGCATGTGCGATGAAAATTACAATGTTTGATGAATCAGACGTTACCTAGGGTCCAAAGACATGAACATATCAACAGAACATTCAGAGCATCCCAGCGCCTTTTTATAAATAAAACACAAAGCATTCGTAAGTAAATGAGACAGAAACTAAAATGTGTTTCGTAACAAAACCTCGCTTTGAAACGAAATGTTTGTGACGCGCAGCTTTGACAAAAGCTCACTGAAATATCTCGGACAGGTCATTATGAGTTACTCACAACGTTATTGCCTCTTTAATATTTGAAGCTTGGATTTAGGGATTGCGTTCTAATGTATAATTCTCTTTCATTTTTCGGAATTAAACCTTTCAGACTCTTTAAGGCGAGAGCTTTGTTTAGAGAGCAAAGGAGGCACAGGTGAGATGACGATTCATCATCTTCGAAAGCTCGACTTGTGTCTTCTTTTGCACATTTAAAAAGTGAGTCCTGTCCGTAATTACATTTATGATGTCGATCCTCTCGAATTTTAATGAAAGCTGTATTCTATTTAATCGTATTAATTGATGTTTCCCACAAAGCAGCAATGATAAAATGTTTTAGGGTTCCATATTTTCTTTGTCATCTATCTAAATGCCATGGAAACCCTTGAAAACGAATACAATTTCTTAACTGGTTGGGTGGCTGCGGTAAATAATGTAACATAATAATTGTGAAAATTGTACATATCTTACTAAATGTTTGTTATTGCACAAACGAAGCCGCAAAATGCAATAAGTATTTGCCCGCCTGGTTTCAAATCATCCTTTTTTAGGACAAAAACACCCTTAACATTTAAAACGTGGAAATAATGCTTATTGCTAGTATTTTGACAAATTATTGTTGGTGAAGTATTTATTTGCTTTTGTAAAAATATGAAATAAAGGCAACTTGTCGTGCCGAACAAACATGCCGATATTTCATCTAAATTATTCATTTCTACAACCATAGAACATCACTGACGGTAAAAAAATGTGTCATGCGAATACCTTCAAATCGGAAATATAGTGTCGACATATTATTTAATTCCCAACTATGAATATAATATAGCCAGACGTACAGACAGACAGACTGATTTATGGAGCCGCGCCACGTAGGTGCACCACGTCTGTAACAATGCTGCTTCGTCTAGACCTGTTTATCATTACCTGAGGGTAGTTGCATCCATTCGTTTTAGTTTATAACTCATGCTCATGCGTTTCAATACTTGTTCAATCTTCTCTCGAAAATGATTTTGATACCATACTGCTTGTTTCTTACAAACCACGCTTCTACTCAATGAATCTTGGTGAAACTAAGAGCTAGTGAAACTAAGATTAGTGAAAATTTGTATATTTTCGGTTATTATTAATTTCGGTAAAACTAATCAACAAAGTACCTACATTTGATACGTATGCTGACGATGTCAAGCAGAAAAAGTATACAGGATTTAAATGCAAAGTCAAGAAACCATTTAGGGTATGAAAGTATACACGATTCTGATGTCATTACGGGAAAAAAAAATATACCTTTAATTTTCACCAAAAATTCCATCATTTTTCTAAGCTATGCTACGCAGCTCATCGGCCTCCCCACACACCTAATTGCACCCCGCAACCCGCACCCCTCATCCGAATGGCCAGCGACCAGTAAGGGTGTCCATGCGATTAGTGTATTTTGGGTAAAGAAAATCGTCTTAGTATGAGGTACTTTATTTAGAGATCCCAGTATTTAAAAAAATATCTTTACTGATCATACTAACACACCCTTAAAGGATTCTTGCCTTTGCTTTTACACCCGGTATTTATATTAACATTATTTTAAATATAAAATATTCGACTGAGTGACGACTAAAGTGAGTCGAAATTATAAATAATAATAATAATAATAAAAAATCTAAATCATCGTTTTTGAATACACTGGCACTCTCTGCTGTTTTCGTTGACAACGAGTGCGTTCAAATCGAGTGTTACAAAAAATATATTTATATTAACATGATTTTAAATATAAAATATTCGACTGACGACGACTCTAAAGTGAGTCGAAATTATAAAATAAAATAATAAATCTAAATCATCGTCTTTGAATACACTGGCGCTCTCGGCTGTTTTTGTTGACAGCGAGTGCGTTCAAATCGAGTGTTACTAAAAGTATATTTATATTAACATGATTTTAAATATAAAATATTCGACTGACGACGACTCTAAAGTGAGTCGAAATTATAAAATAAAATAATAATAATAAATCTAAATCATCGTTTTTGAATACACTGGCACTCTCGGCTGTTTTCGTTGACAGCGAGTGCGTTCAAATCGAGTGTTACTAAAAGTATATTTATATTAACATGATTTTAAATATAAAATATTCGACTGACGACGACTCTAAAGTGAGTCGAAATTATAAAATAAAATAATAATAAATCTAAATCATCGTTTTTGAATACACTGGCACTCTCGGCTGTTTTCGTTGACAGCGAGTGCGTTCACATCGAGTGTTACTGCTGAAAGAACATGTAGATCTTGGAAAACATGTTTGGATGCACTAAAATCAAAGTACAATCGATAATATTTTACAAACACTATCCTATCCAATTCAAATATCCTTCATAAATAGTTCAAAGAAAACGCAATCCAAATCCTGACCATATTCGGTATCTTCAAATGACGTCTACACTGGGAAGTGGGCGGTGCGAGGCGCGTCCTTGTAGACACGTGCCCTAAACAAAGACCCTTCAGACAAAAGGGCCAACAGACGGACTTGGCTCCGGGCCAACGGCCAAGTGAATACACACCTGTGTTGCCAGCCTTCGGGAAATGCCTACTACGAAAGAAATATATGATGCGCAAGTCGAAGCACGCCCGCCCTGGGGTTTTATTATTGAGATTCAACGCTTTCAAGGGTATCGTGATTGGCTAGAAATTACGTCACACTTTTTATAATAAGGTCCAAGTTGCATAATAAGGCCCCAGGTCGCCTTAGAATGACAGACATATTTATGCTGACGAAATTGGGGACATACTGAAGTAAAAGTAGATACTCGGAATAGCTTGAATGACTAGATTGTTGGATTTGGAAGAGGCGAAAAAGGTGTGTCAGGTTCGTAGCAAATAGAAATCTGGATAAGGGAAAGGATACTCTAGCCTGAAAGAAGATGTATCTTTCACGTTTAATGGCGAAGTATTTGTTGTTTGTGTAATTTATATTCACCCGAAAGCTCAAGATAAGGTCTATATGAATTGGTTTTGTTTGTTAGAAGACGGATACTTAAATATTGATGGTACTGTATTAATTTTGGGAGATCTAAATTTAAATAGTGCCACTGTCAACATTTTTAATTACTATGGATATTTCGTAAATTTTTGTGGTATGGTAGAGAAAAATGAGGTGAAGAATGAGCATGGTGGAAAGTTAGACGTGGTGCTGGCGCCGGAGTGTGTTGGAGGGGTGAGTGTGTGTGCAGCGGACATCGGTCTGGTCGAACACACCGACAAGTATCACCCTCCCTTAGACATTGTAATCCCATTAGCTAGTGTGCACCCATCTCGTTGTACTGGTCGCCTTGATCCAAGCAATATTAGTCCGCAACGTGACTGGAACTTTGCTAAAGGTGACTTTGCGCTGTTTTATGGTCTACTTTGCCAAGCCTCATGGTTTGCTTTATACGAATGTAGAGACGTTGATTCCGCGATCGAATTATTCTACAAGAAAATATATGACATATTTGATATCAGCATGCCGAAAAAAATTCGATCAAAGAGTAGCCAGCGAAGATACCCGGTTTGGTTCACGGGTGAGTTAATCAACGACATAAACCATAAAGCTGCACTTCATCGAAAATGGAAGTCAACCAAAAATAGAGCTGTATATGAGGCTTTTAGTAAGATTAGGTTGGACATCAAAGCTAAGCTTGCCTTTAAGAGCCAGTCCACAAAATGACACTATCGAAGTTTCGGTAAATACGCTGCGTGACCTCTCATGACCCTCGAGCACGATGCGACGATGTTGCGAATAGCGCGACCTAGACGTATTGATGTTTGCATCTTTTATAAATATTATGATTTTTCAAAATTTAAAATAAAGTGGGTTGTTTGTTAGTATTTATTACTGTTCTATTTTTTTTATTTTTGTCGGCCTGTCTTTAACTTAACTTATGTATTTATTCATTGCATTATGTAGGTATATACTTACAATGTTTTAATTTTTTACTTATGTTAGTATATATTTGGTTAGGCATTATATTTATTTATGGTCTATTCAGTTTATTTATCAACTTATTTATTAATTGCATTATGTATAATAATATTCTTATTCCAATAAGACTTTATTTTATGCATATGTATAATTTATTATACTATATATTTTTTAAATAAACATTTTTAATCTTGAATCTTGGTACCGTTTTAACCCGATAACCACTCAATGGATTTGGACGCGGTTCTTTTTTACCCTATTGTGTAGGTGTAGGTATTACCTACAAGGTGAGGATGTGGGAGTGAAGGGGTAGTGAAATTAATGTGTGAGGATCATTTTTGTCAAGGTTTATAAATAAATTAAAAGTTTCGTAAGATGTACATTTGTGTTTATATACATTGGAACAAAAATATATTGGTACCACAGTCAACAAATGGTTTAATTTTACGCTATACTGGGTGAAATTAAATCAACCGACCAAATTCATACTGGAGACTCGGTTAGTCATCAGAAACAAGGTGTAATGACAAACCAGGTGAAATTCGAAAAAAAATTTTTTTTCCCCCTTAGTGCCTGCACTAGGAATTGTAGTCCAACAAGTAAGGGAGCAAAAAATGTGTTTTTCGAAATTGGCTAAAAGGATTACTGAACCTAGTTATTGATCACTAACCGAGTCTCCAGTATGAATTTGGTCGGTTGATTTAATTTCATTCTATATATATATATATATATTTGCCGTAAGGGCATTGATCTTGTCTTTCTGGGGTCTATGATTTCTTGCAATACGCAATCATGGTAAAACCGAGTCAATTTAGGAAGCATTTTTCCTGCCAAAAAACATCATCTCTGAGTATCCTTACGACTTTCAGCGGAAAATCCGAACCAGTCCATACAGCAAATAAACATACATTTAAACTAACACCAAAATATAAGATTATAAATATTCCGGAATAAATACTATTATTTTTGACAACAAACAAAATTGAAGTACGAAAAAGTGTCGATCAATGATCAAAACTCTGCGATCGTATACGAGTATCGCGTACAGAGAGTCGAGACGCAGTATGGCGCGAAAAAACTGACATAGATCCTACCCGATTGAGCGCTCGCGCCGTACTGATCGGTGCGCGTTTGTGCATCGTAATTTATTGGAATTTGGAGTAAAGATAATGATGTTTTTGAGTCTAATTAAATAAAAGGAATGTCAACTAAATTACAGAATACAATTGATCAAAGTCATAGGCTATTTTGAAATGCAATTTTGAATGTAAAATAAGCTGTATTCAATACAAAAACTCGTTGTATACTGGCTACATTAATTGGGAAAATTGACGGAATTCTTTTATTTTTTTGGGGATAATGTGATTATTTATACATATTCTGGTAAATGATGTCACAACAAATTTATATGTCTGATGTACTGGTATTTTTTTTTAGCAAATTTATTGAAATTAATACACGGAATTAGATCCTTAAAGTTGACAATGTGATCAGTTTTTCGTAAACGAGGTGTGGGAGATTGATCACTACAAAAAATACAAAGTAGTATTTGGAATTGTGGTAAATTAACACACAATACGAAAGATTGGTCTATGTTTATCACGTATTAAACAGTATAAAAATCTTTCCTAAGATGATAAATTAGGCGCTTGAAAATTGAGATTACTTCAGGAAAGTGTAAGATGCCTCTTAAATACGACCAGTATATACGTGATCTTGAAACCAACTTAAACGCAAATCCGCGGGCTTTCTGGAAGCACATTGCTAATCTCAAGTCTAAGGGAGGGTTTGAGCCAAAAGTAAGCTATGAGAGCAGGGAATTCGTTGGTGAGGCGGCTGCAACTGCATTTGCGGAGTTCTTTTCCGGAGTATTTTTACCAGAAGAACCCAAATTAAGCGCAGAATACACAAATCAAACTGATCACACGCGAACGGCCAATTACGTTAACATTTCTCATGTTTCAGAGCGGGATGTAGAATTAGTACTCCGTAGAATAAAGCCCCGTAGTTCAGTAGGACCTGACAATATTCCGCCTTATGTCCTGAAAGCATGTGCAGATGTTTTTGTTACACCCTTGTGCTACCTATTTAACCTAGTGTTGGCAAGTAGCAAGTACCCGACACAATGGAAATTATCTCGCGTGAGCCCTATCCCTAAGACCTCAGATCATTCCCATGTAGAGTTTTATCGCCCTATCGCGATTCTCTGTTCTCCAGCCAAGGTTTTTGAGACTATATTGAATAAAAAATTATGCCCTCAAATTCAGCCATACTTGGCAGATTCACAACACGGATTTAGGAGTGGTCGATCAACAAACACAAATCTATTGACGCTGGCGGACACTATATCCGGTCATATGGAGAGTGGCTTCCAAGTGGACGTAGCATACCTCGATTTTAAAAAAGCCTTTGATCGGGTTGATAATGACGTCCTACTTGAAAAGCTGTGCGCCATTGGATTTGCTCCAAGTCTGCTCAGCCTGTTTGCCGACTATCTCAGAAACCGACAACAGTATGTCAAGTATGGCTGTTACACCTCAAAACCTTATCATACGCGATCAGGTGTGAGTCAAGGTTCTATCCTCGGCCCGCTTCTTTTCGTTATAATGATTAATGATATAGAGGCCATTCTTAAACACGTATCTTGTCTTCTGTATGCTGATGACCTGAAGCTGATACTAAATGTAAATCAGATGGCTGATTGTAACTTATTACAGAAGGACCTAGACGCTGTGTACAGATGGAGTGTACAGAACAAACTGCACTTTAACGTCAGCAAATGCTTTTGTGTGTCTTTCACGAGGGCGACCCAGACCTATGAAGCAACTTATGTGCTTGGGTCCGAAATGATTGCTCGTGTGAACTCTATCAAAGACCTTGGTGTCACTTTTGATACTCGTCTAACGTTCCACGAGCACATAAAGACCCTGGCTGCTGATTGCTCCAAAAGGCTAGGTTTCGTTCTTCGTAACGCTAAGGATTTCAAAAATCTAAAAGCAATAGAACTTCTCTTTACAGCTCTTGTGAGAAGTAAGATTGAAACTGGAGCCATCGTCTGGAGCCCTCATGAATCAACATACGTGCTATTGCTCGAAAAAGTGCAGAAAGCGTTCCTCCGTTTTCTGTACAAAAAGAAATTTGGGTACTACCCTTTTATGTATCCGACAAAATACCTCCTTGGTATGCTGGGGTTCAACTCGTTGGAAGTTCGACGAGACTGTGAGCAGCTTGTTGCAGCATGTCGCATGTTGCGTGGTGAATCAGACTGCCCACAGCTCACCAATCAAGTATGTCGACTGTTTGTGCCTGACAAATACCTCCGAACTCGTAAGCACGTTCTATTGTCGGTTCCGGCGTCGCATACTGTTGCTCGTAGCATGTCTCCGCTCGTCCGGGCCCGGTCATCACTCAACACACTGTTGTCTTCGGTACCAGAGTGTGATTTGTTTGCTGATAGATTGATGACTGTGAGTGAGAAATGTCTGGCGTTCTGTGAGCGTGATGAATGAAAGGAACGTCCCTATTTATAATGAATTGTATATCTTACTTTATCTTTTTAATTGTTAATTGTACATATTGAATTTATATTTTATTTTAATCAATAATTAATTTTAATATATAATTGTATAACGCATTAGTGTAAGCTGTAATGTTATACTTTTTAAATAAATAAATAATAATAATAATAATAATAATAATGTAGTGACTAGAATATAAAAAGTAATGTTTCAGTAGTTTGGGCATACAGACAGGTTGAATCAAAAATAACGAAAGACATATATTGTGGAAGGTAGAATTTTCAAAAGTAATATGGCAGCCCAGACAAGCACTGTGGCCAGGAAACAACCTAAGCGGACGGTGTGAGTATTAAAATTTAGTGCATGGTTTTGTGTCCGTTTTATGCTTTTATTGAAAGTAATATAATTTTATTGAGAAGAGACTTTGTGATCTGGCATTATTTTTAAAACATTGCGATTTAAACTTTTAGCTTCTAGGTAATATTGTAAACCAGACAGATTTACTGCAAAATTTATTCATATGGAAAGGAAAATAAAGCATCAGAAAAATTTGCATACTTCGTGTAGTTAAATGTGCTTTCTTGCAGTGAAAACGTCTTAGAAGTGGTGAACTTGTAAATCTATGTATTTCCTTATTGTACGATTAAACACTCCCACATTCTTATACGTACAACAACACAATCATGTATTGCCCAGAATGCCTTTTGTACGTTCAAAGTAGCGTATTATAGTGACCTTCTACCGTTTAATAGCTTTTACATGATTCACTTTGGCGAGTCCTTTTTAAATCCCTTTGTGTTCAGAATGTAACTATTAAGGGCCGGCTTCGCCGAAGATTCTCTTCCGTTTGGACAATTCAGCATACTAATTCAGATTATTTTTAACAAATAAAATATAGCCAAGAAGTTCAACTATACAATAACAAAAAAAACTGGAATATCACTAAAATCACGAAAAACGTCAAAAAAAAGCATTTCATTTTTTTGCTGCCAAATTATTATTTTTTTGGAGTAAAGAAATCAAAAAATTCTCTATAAAAATATATTTATTACTTTTAAATATTTTTCCTTTCGTTATTTTAAAAGAAATATTCCAACATTGAAATTTTTTTTGCGTGTGTGTTTAATATGTTGTATATCTATGTATTTGTATTTAAATATCGAAAAGAAAAATGTATATATGAATAGGCTAATTTGATTTCCTTACTGTAGAAAAAGAAAATGTAATTAGTGGGCCCATCATGAGTTTGTGCCTCGATACTTGCTAGCGATAATTTGTTTTCTCAGTATGTTAAGTAAATGATGGTGCAAAACTGCAAACTGCATTAAGATTTATTCGTTTACAAACTAAATATTTTATACTGAAATACTTTTTTCACAACTTACTTAGGGCAATACAGTTTTACATATTTTTAGTTTATTGTCACAACACGTCAAAAAATCCTCACAGTTCGTCTGCTGTGTCAATGAAAAACTATTCGAACGATGAAGCTTTTGGCATATATTTCACTGGAATACCGCGAAAATTGTCAATGATGTCTTATGTAGAAAATCACGCATGGGGCATCAAATCGAGCCATTTAACAAGATTGACAGAACCCTTCATTTGTTTACGACATCCACTTGACAGTTTTCATAGCTAGCAGGCAGAACAATAACCACGATGATCCATTACGAAAACATACAAAACGCATCACAAGAAGAAAGCATTAAATCATATTTAGTGTGACAATGCGTTGAGGAAACAAAGGACGAGACGGGAAGATAATAAGAGACGGACAATGTCCTTAATGATGGCGGACGCACAAGCGTCATTTACGTCGAAATAATTTTTAATGGATGGGAATAAAGGATATTTTGCCCCGGCGGCAAGTAATCCGTATTGTCCTTCGCGGAAAACCGTCTGCATAACGCGTATTAAATCATGCTTTTATTGTGCATTAGGACGACAAACTTTTCAAGTTTATAAGGACTGTCAGTGAATTACTGTTCACCAGAAAGGGATGATTTATCTGTGGTTTTAGCAGACTGGTAAGTAGGGAACATTTATTTGGTTATCGATGCCTTAATTGGAAAACGATCTGAGAGTTGACAATACTTTAAATAAATAAATCTTACACATTCGTAATGGTCGCTAAAAGTCGCGAAAAAGTAACATAAAAGAAAACAGTGTACGAAATAAATATTAAAATATTTCCAATTGCATGCGTACTTATATAATAAACAAGGTATTCACGTAACAATGCCATAAGGAAGTTGTCATAACAGCTGTCAAATACAACAACATTGTTCCAAACTGTGTCTTCGATTTCTTAGAAAGCATGGACTCCTTGTCACAATTATTATAAACATGTTCTTTGTTCCATCATGGTTTGTAGCAGTCGTTAGTTTAAATATACATCTTACAATGGATAGTGTCCCTTATTGCGTAAGGAAATAAGGAAAACACATATGGTTTTGAAAGTCACGTGTTTGAAAATGTTGCGTTCTTCAAATGACATGTTACATTTTGTTGTTTCTTTAGCATATTTTATTAGATATTATGTGAAATTGAGGCCACTTGAAATCTCTATTATCAAGACATAGAGACTATATGATTTTTGAGGCAAAGTCAAAAGTATCTGGAATAGAAGAGCTCGTATGACTAGATGGATATGTGAAATAGGCGTACCAGACAGGATCGTAGCAGATCTTTGGTCTTGTTCACTCCTCTATCTGGATGAGAGGCGTGAGTATATGTATGTATTATGTAAATTGAGGCGACTTTGTCAAGACAAAGGGACAATTTATGACTTTTTAAATTATCGTAGTTACTTGTAACTGTATTTTGATATATTCTTACCACGGTTTTATTTTATCTTAGGATTACTTAAATAAACTGTAAGGCGTAAAATGTCTGTTAATTAATTTCAATACTATTTTAACTCTTATTAGATTGATTTTGCTTGTTTTCTTACTTAGTTGTGCACCGCAGTAGATTGTTTTTGTATGTTATTTGTTTTAAATAATATTATAAATGTAAATTCGTTACACGGAAACAAAACAAAATGAAATTTCAACCAAGCAGATTTTTTTCCCCAAATCATAAGCAATTTTAAATCACTAAAATAAACGAACGAGGGTGTCCATCATTTCTATAGAACATAAAACATTGGACACACACATAACGGCGCCCCTTCCAGGCGGGGCTCGTAAAAATAATTGAACACGAAAAAAAAGTTTCTCATTCAATAAAAAGTAGCTAGTTAGAAATGTGGGTAATAAATGGTGAGTGTTTCGGAAATAATGATCGAAGTATTGCGGGGTTCCCGTGGGATGTTAGGGGCTGGGACGTTTTATTTTTATATTAGCGTCAATTGGAGATGAAAACTTGGATTCGAGATTCATGCTAAAAATAATAATAACAATTTTAAGTCAGAACACGTTTATACCGGGTGTGAAAAGACTGCCATCTTTAATGGAACGACGTACTCTACTGATTATAATGAACAACTTTCCTATAGAAACATACCCCAATAAAAATAAACGAAATTAACTTTTTTTAATATACAAGTGGCAATTTATACAGGCAAAGTCATACTGAAGACTCGGTAAGTGCTCAGTATTAAAGTTCGAGTATCCTTTTTGTGTTCGCTATAAAAAACTTTTTTTTTCGTGTTCTCTACAAACGCAAGCCCTGTCATGAGTCAATTACCATGGGAGGTCAACATTTTAATTTGCGAAATTAGCAAAAACTGTTATCTATCCGTGATACTGATAACTTACCAGGCCTCACCAAATTAATATCACTTTATATACAAAATACAAAATTGTCAGTAAGTTCTTAAATTTCTATCTTCTAGTGTAGAGAAGTGAACAATATTGTACGTTTGCGCGGTAATGTTTCTTTGAAAGAGTTGTTTAGTATGATCAGTATGGTATGTCGTTTAATTTTAAAATAGGGGTTTGTTTACACCCTGTATCACAGGGGTTTCAGCTAGTGCGGGTGAGCAAAAACAACTGTTTCCTCCAATAAAACATGCCACTTCTATGGAAAAACCTTTTAAATAAACTCTTTGTTTAATTAAAATTAAATAGCACATAAAAATGGTGCAGACAATGAACAGGAAATGGTTGTTTTCAGAAATAGACTAGCACCTAACCGCACGAGGACGTCACAGTTCTACTCGTATTAAAGAGAATAATTTCGCATATTGGAATGAGGACAAACTACAATACGGGTACGAAAGCCTACAAACATTATGGTAAATAACAAAAATATATGTAGATGTAAGGGTTTAAGCGGTGTATACTATTGTAATATTTGTACAACTATCAGTGTGTGAAATAAATGAAATAAATAAAATAAATAAATAAATGTCATCATGGCACATCGAGGTGACAAAAACAAACCGATAAAATGATAATGACTGAAAAACGATTCGTCATTCTTTAGAGTACGGAAAAGTTATTTTTATTGTGGAGCCCACATCAAGCTATACACGGGAAGCCTATACAATGAGAGGTCAGCTTATACTGAAAGTGTTTAGCTTGATGTGGGCTCCACTGTACAATACTCTGACCAAATTTTAAACTTATATGTATTACCGTTTTTAAGATAGAGCTGAGACAGAAAAATGCTATGTTTTTTGCATGGGGTACCCCATAGGGATTCTATTTTTATTTTTTTTATTATTTGCCGTGATAGAGAGCAACACGTAATCTGTCAAAATCTCTACTGGCTACATATTACGACTGAAGGGACGGACAGACAGACAGATAAACAGCAGAGGCTTAGTAATCGAGTTCCGTGTACTTCTCATATACTCTTCTAATACTATCAGACATTTTTTGTAAGAATTTTTCATATTTCTTTAAAATATAACAAACTTATGCGTGTGTAAAAGAATGCCAAGTGCAAAGAAATAAATATTATTAGATGTTACTTAGGTATCCATTATTGGTCCTAAATATTTGATCTCAGGTTATTGAGTGATTGAGTTTTCACAACGCATACAATGCGGAGTGCGACAAGGCTCTTGGCGCGTGGACACTCAGTATGATATCTTTATAATTTGAATTTCACAGAATACTTTCTAAGCGGTTGCCCGTGTGGCATGAGGGATCTACATGTAACATTTCAAGTTTGTAGGCTGAATAGTGTAAAACGTTGGCAGAAGAAACTGGAATCCACGAGCCAAAAGAGCCTTACGAAATTGACGGATTTTGAATCCTTGTAACTTTCATAATATTAGATGCTTACATATGAAATTAGCGTTTTGTCGCACTGACCACTTTGATCTGAAATATCTTCTCTTTGGTTAAGAATTCCAAATTCAAATTTATAAATTCATTTAGCTGGTACATTTGAGTTTTGAAAACAGTCATTCATCTGTTTTTTCCTCATTATTTTTTTCTTTGGCGTCGCTTATTACCGCACAATGGAAAACATGAAATATCGGTATATTTACGAGTACGAGTTCTACCGTAGCACCAGTGCTGCAGAAACAGCTAAAAGGATTAATGATGTGTACGGCGCTGGTGTCGCAAAAGAAAGCACGGTACGTTTTTGGTTTCAACGTTGTCGTTCTGGAAATTTCGACCTTCAGAACCAGCCCCGTGGACGGCCGGAGACCAAAGTGGAAAATAAATTAAAGGCTATTGTGGCAGCGGATCCAACACAAAGCACTTCAGAGGTGGCTGCAGGCTTCGGGGTAAGTGATAAAACTGTATTAATCCACTTGAAGCAAATCGGGAAAGTAAAAAAACTTGAACGATGGGTACCTCATGAATATACACTTATCGAACATGCAAACACGCGTCGACTGCTGTGTTACTTTGCTCAACCGACACAATAATGAAGGGATTTTAAATCGAATCATTACTTGTGATGAAGAGTGGATACTGTACGATAATCGGAAGCGCTCGTCGCAATGGCTGAACCCTGGAGACCCAGCCAAATCCTGCCCTAAACCAAAATTGACTCAGAAAAAGTTACTTGTGAGTGTTTGGTGGAATAGCGCCGGTGTCGTTCACTACAGCTTTCTAAAATCTGGCCAAACGATTACGGCAGATATCTATTGTCAGCAACTGCAAACCATGAAGGAAGAACTAGCTGCTAAACAACCGAGATTGGTCAATTGCTCTAGGCCACTGCTGCTTCACGACAACGCAAGACCACACACTGCACAACAAACAACCACTAAGTTATATGAGCTAAAATTGGAATGTCTGCGACATCCACCGTACTCCCCGGACCTTGCTCCAAATTCAACTCCGATGCGGCAGTCCAAACCGCCTTCAAAGAGTTTATTGATTCTCGCCCCCATGGTTGTTTTAGTAAAGGCATCAATGAACTACGTTGAGATGGCAAAAGTGCATAGATAACAACGGTGCATACTTTGATTACTTAAGTATATTTTACAAAAAAAAAAGACTTTATATTCCTCCCATACAAAACTCATATGTAAGCACCTAATATATGTAATGATAAAAAAAAGTTGTTCTAGACCTTGATCTATATCTTGTATTATCTATATAAATAATATAAAACTAGTAAAAAAATTGTGTCTGCTGTATCTACACTATAAATTGTGGTTTTGGCTTCAGTACAATAACAACCCATTTCATTCAAAACTCCGCGAAAATATTCAGACACGACTTACTCCTTACGTTTTACTCCTTTATTATTAGTATACCTATAGTATAGATAAATGTGTTTTTGGCTCCACTAACTGTTAAACTGTTACAAAATTAATGAGGTGACAAGTTGACAACTAACATCAACAGTTCAACTAGCAACGCAGTGGGAACTAAAATATTTATGACAAAAACATGATAACTGTAATTTTCAATGCATCAAAATCTTTGCCGTTTTGTTTCGCACCAGATATGTAAATAAAAAAAGCAATTTCACACAACAAACAACAAAAATCGCTGCTTTCAGTCCATTTATCAATCTCCACGTGTAGTATATCTTTCAGGGGTGAGGGGAGAGTCCAGGGATGTTCCGTAATTTAAACAAATGTGCTCACCCTCGTTTGGGCATCGATTTTAATTTACTAACGTGTGGCTACCGGATTATTGAGAGGTGTTTGCGCATGTTTTTGCGCAGCACAAGACATTTCTCATCATCAACATGGGGTGATTTGATTCAATTTGGTAATAATGAGGGGAATTGTAAGTATAAGAGAAATCCTTCTATATGGTGACTTTGATTTATTAGCCAATCGGAGAATCGATAAGTGATCAGGAACAAGGCGAAAAGAAATTTGCGGAATTAATGATCGCTCCCTATGTTTAACTAGATTTGACAATAAAGCAGATTCTGAAGGCTTTAATTTCAGTTTTAGTTCTGTCAAAATTAAATTTTCTCCACTCAAAAATGCTTCTTTAGTGTTAGCAACAGAATCTATATTACTTTGAACAAAAATTCAAGTTTTGACAGCACTGAAACTGAAATTAAATCCTACAGAATCGACTTTATAAACAGCTGGTCATCTCGGGTGCGTGCGTCTCACTCACTTTCACGACTCGGTCCCCACTGGTCTCTCCGTTCGCTCGAAGGGGAATCGAGTTGCGAACGCGCTAAAATATACCTAAATACTTAAAGGCCCATAATTCCTCAATTCACAGTCCTGCTCTAACGCTTCTGCTTTTTAACTGTCTATCCTACTCTAATCAGATGCCGCGCACGCAAAAACATCAGTTATATAGAAATCGCGGCTACACTGATGGTTTTTTCATTTTTATGTTACATTCTGCTGCTGCTTTATACTAATATCAGTTATATTATGCAAAGTTTCAGATCTAATTTCAAGTATTCATTGAATGCTTCGGTTTGGAGGTAAATTTTTTTTTCCATCGATAAAATTTAATGGAATCAAGGTCCTCAACTTTATCATAATATTAGTTTCAGAGTGATTGTTGCAGTATTTGTTGGTACAAAACAGGTTCATGCGAAGGAAGTGAGGTATTATACACCTTTAATTACAATTATCATAACTAAAATTCTTAAAAAAAAAATCAAGGGAACTCATTTTCTCAGTAATATATCTTAAATTTGACTAAGTTTGAAGTTGTTTCTTTGCATACTAAATTAATTAAATTGGATCCTAGTCTTTATTTGGACATTATTTTAGTATTTATTTAGTTAAGGTTCGTAATAAATTAAAAAAATACTAATCAAGGCACATCATTCCAGATATTCCGTAGTTTATTATGTACTCTCTCAATTTTTTTTTCAATTAACATCTGAATTAAACCGAGCCAGTGTTGCATTCAAGGTCATCAGCAGGTAAAACTCTTAAACTTTGACACAGAGAGCAACCGACTACCGCTTACCGCTGTGGTCTAGTGGTTTCAACGTCTCGATCACTCTGGAGGTCGTGGGTTCAAATTCGGTAGAAGCAATTCTGGTCCGATCTGCGTGCTTCGGAAGGCAAGTAAGCAGTATGGTCCCTCACCACCCATCACGCTGGAACGTAATAATCGTCGGTAATACTCGAAAACACCTCTGACACCCCTCGGGGATTCATGACGTGACGATGTGTATTATAAATGCAGTCACTGAAATTTAGAATTTACAAAAAATATATATTTATTCATGTTTTTATGTATTATTACAAAAATAATATTTAAAAAAGTGACTTTAATTCATATAATAATAATAATAATAATAAATAATAAAAGCTTTTTATTTGTCTCAAAAAACACAATAAATTTTATACACAATAATTTTATACATGAAAAGAGACAAATCGGTCTAAGACTCGGCTTGTGACAGTCTGTTATTTAAACAAAAAGCCGCCGATTTTCAGCCTTAGCCTTTATATATAGCCAAATTCTTCCTGAAGACTCGGTAAGTACTCAGTATCAAGGTTCGATGACCGTTTTTGTGGAATTCGTAAATTATTATTTTTGTGTTCCTTACACACGCAAGCCCAGCCCCGAGTCAATTACTATGGAACGTCAAGATTTTATTTTGCGATATTAGCAAAAATTGTTATCGATCCGTGTTATTTATCACTTACCAAGCCTCCAATATGAGTTTGACTGTATAAATAAAAGTCACCTTATATATTATTTTTTAGATGTATTTCAGCCTTTATAACTGGGCCGGCCGTGATCAGTCGAAATATAGGTATATGAAATTGTCGTCATTACCGAGTCCCCAGCGACATATCAGAATGGCCAGTACGAAATGTAGATTGTAGTCATATTGCGCAAGCGTGTAAGGATTTGTTTGATTTAAGAAACAATGTGCAGACAAAAGATTATATGATAATCAGGTACAATAGAATTAGTTGCAGTAATTTCTTACAAAACAACCCAACAATCCATGAAGGGAGATGTATTGTATAAACAATCTCGTAAGACCTGTCAGATTTGTAACAAAATGTATGAAGAAAATGCAACGTTATATTAACTATTTGTATTATGTACTCTAGTATTATGACCTATCTTTATTACACGCGATCTGGGGTCAGTCAAGGCAGTAATTTGGGGCCGCTAGAATTTTTGATTATGATAAACGATCTACCCAATGTGGTAAAAAACGCGAGATGTTTATTGTTTGCTGATGACCTCAAATTATCATTAAATGTTAAGAACTCCTCAGAAGGTGTAGGATTACAGGAGGATATCGATGCAGTGGTGGCGTGGAGTAAAGCTAACAAACTGCAGTTTAACACGTCTAAATGCTTGACTATCTCATTCTCAAAGTCGCATGCTCCTTACCATCACGAGTACAAAGTTGACACAGAACCTGTCAAAAGAGTAACTGAAGTGCGAGATCTTGGGGTGAGATTTACTACAAATTTATCCTTTAGGGAGCATATTATTAAAATCTGTAAAAAAGCTTTTAGAAATTTAGGGTTTATATTACGCAGAGTGCATGGTTTTACGAATATTAGGGCCATAATTGCTTTATACAATGCATTGGTTAGGAGTCAGCTAGAAAGCAACGCAGTCATCTGGGCTCCCCATGAGATTAAATATAGTCTCATGATGGAGAAAATACAAAACAAATTTATTAGATATTTATACTTTAGACAATATGGGGTATATCCATTTTACCCACTCATGTACCCGACTCTATTTATACTAGGTATGGTGGGATACGTTGAGCTACGAGTTCGTAGGATATTAGCATTAGTAAGCTATTTGTTTAAATTGATTAACGGGAAGACACATAATCCGGAGTTGCTTAGAAGAGTAGATCTGTGCGTGCCTGACGGGTTCGTGGGTCGGCGGCGGCGGCCGCGGTTGCTGGTAGTGCCGAAAGCTCGCACCAACCTACTGAGCAAGACGCCCTTAACGCGTGCACTGCACACTCTCAACATGGTCGCGGAGGAAATCGATTTGTTTTCTTGTACGCTAAGCGAATTCACAAAGGTTACACTTGGTATCCTTTGTTATGGAAATACACTGTCGCATTAGGTTAAGAACCTGTAATGATAGATGTAAGAGAGAAATAAATAAATAAATAAAATAAATAAAATAAAATGTCCAGCAGTGGACGAACACGAGCTGATGGATGGATGGATTATGTACTCTTATAGCGAATTATCAGTATATGTCTAAGGCCGGGTTCCGAATGGCGCTGACAGCACTAAAAGTACCGTCAAACTACTCACGCCGTTCGGCCATCAGTGATTCGGAATGACGATAGACGTGATGTAATCGACTATGTCTTGAATCGGAACGCACTATAACTCAACATGACTCAAGAAAGGTTGGGCCGACTAGGCTGAAATTTAGTAAATTAACCATGGGTTCCGAGCTCGACTGTGGAGGTACCACCATCTTACTCGCGAATCCCCCTGAAGTCATTCGGAGGAGGGTAAGAGGACAGCTCTCAAACAGACACAACCAGGTGATCCACCATACCTGGGACCAATTTATGGCGGTATATCCATCCATCGCTGGGCCTTATATAAAATAGACTGGTGACGGGCAGCGGCGTCACTGGTGCGAGGGTTTCGGCACCGCGCTCACCAATCCGCCTGCCCAGCGTGTGTGAGTATGGGCATTTCTTCCAGGAGGACCGCCAAGAGTAGCGAAATCGTAGAAATTAATTATAATAATGCAGAATTATAGTGAGGACTGGCTTTTTCCCGTGGCTTCGTTCACGGTGTCTTTCAATGAAAGCTATTATCGACAGTTTTCAGCCTTGCGGTTATTTTATCAACACCCCTTATAGCCTATGTGTTGCCCAGTAAATATATAGTCCTTGCGTTTATATGCGCCTCGTACGTCATCAGAGAAGAGTACTATTGACTTACTTGAACTCAGACCCCAAAAGAGATTCGATCGATCGTTTATAGTTCGAGCATACGTTCATCTCTGACACAAGGATTATGTAAGAGTGTAACAGAGATGGGGTATACGACGGAACGATAATCGATCGAATTTATTCACTTCTGAGTAGCCCCTTGGTCTTGATTCCTGAGGTCAACACAAATTGATGCCGTCCTGATTGCCTTTGTAGTCTCGTTTGCGAACGAGGAAGAGAATACATATCTGTCACAAAAATACCTCTTGTTGACCCGACCAATCATGAGTCGAATAGCTCTACAGAAATCAGTCGAATAATACTGGTAAATCACAGTGAAGTTTCCTCAATCATAGGCCAATGACCTGGCAGTAATTGTGCCAATACTCGTTGCGATGCGAACCCTATCGGGGACCTAGGCCAACATAACCTTACTGACTGCTATCACCGCTTATTCCACGGTGAACTTTATGGAATTAAGATAAGGGTGGTTATGACTTGGCTAGAGGCTCCAGTTGCTTTGGCTGTGGCTGTTCTAATAGGGCGGGTTCCATCGCTGTAAAAGTTGCTGGCAACTGGATAATTGTCAACAAGCCACAAGGATAGGACGGCAATTCATCTACAAAGGATGAATTGACCAGGACGTCGGAGCACGCATTCATGTGTCCAGTTTACATCGTACAAATTGAAGAGATTCCGTCAATTCAATTACTAATAATAAAGTGGTAAAAAAAATTGCCGTATCTGTTACATTTAATATTATTTCAAAAAATTAAATGAAATGAATAAACCTATTAGTACTGAATAGGTGGTAGAGCTGATGCCGGGCTCGACTGTGGAGGTACCACCATCTTACTTGCAAATCCTCCCGAAGTTATTCGGGGGAGAGTAAGAGAACAGCTCTCAGGCAAAACCAGGCAGCCCACCATTGCCTGGGACCGATGGATGGCGGTTTATCCATCCCCAAATGTCGGGGCTTATATAAAACAGGTTGGTGACGGGCAGCGGCGTCACTGGTGCAAGGATTTCGGCACCGCGCTCACAAACCCGCCTGCCCAGCGTGGGTGAGTATAGGCATTTCTTCCGGGAGGACCACCAAGAGAGGCGAAATCCCGGAAAGGCCTTTGTCTAGCAGTGGTCGAAACAGGCTGACGGATTTTTTTATAAATTTTTGCCTGTCTGTTTGTTCCGTTTTAACCCGAGAACCACTCAACTTTTTTGAATTATCATTGTAGGAATCCTGGTCAAAAAGTAAATCCATACGAACCTATCCAAAGAACGTGACGTCACCAGCACATGAGGCTTTCCGTACGCAGTGATGAGTCCGGTAGCGCGTACTGACCGTTCGTCCGCAACTTTGTATTACGAGTACGAGTACTAACATAATAATTATTATAATTAACCTATTACGTCGCAGCGGGCGAGCCACAAAGAGGTCGTTAGGCAAAATTAGCCGAAGCTCGGTCTACTCTAAACTGGAGTAGGTTTAGCTCGTTGCAAGGGCGTTATCGTGTAAGGGACGAACACAATCATCTCTAAGATAGGGCTAGATTGGAGATGTGGACGCCACATCATAATAAAATGACACTTCTATTACAAAGGAAGGACTTCGAGTCATTTGAACCCTATGAGTCGACAAACAATATTTTTTTTGAAATTGGTAAGCTCGTTGTTACCTACTTACATAAACGGTGAATGAAAGCATTTGGAAGAAAACCTGAATAAGACACCACTAACATCGTGACAGTGTTAGCGCCGATTGTTCAAAACCACAGCTCTGATCTACATGTGCCACACTTGTCCTTGACAGACCTAATCACGAAAAATATGCGTTTTTGAATAGCTGAAAATACCTTGGCAATTTCTCTTGAGTAAAATTAAGCCTGATTAACCAACCTACTCGCTTTTTTCATATATTTACCTATATTTTTATTTTTAATTGCGACTTTTTCCTTCGACTTTTTTTGCGACTTCTCGGTCGTGTATTCCATCGTTCCAACTTCACTGTTCATGTAAAAAATTTCGATGCTAATCGAAGTGGAAAACCTTAAGCATCTTTTGGTAAAAGCAATGGTGCATACAAGAAAACAGAAGCGGCTGCGTTTATAGAAAATACTTGAATAATTTATTATGAGGTCTTTACGTTATAAAAGACTTCGACCATTTACAATTACTAATAGGCCATAAAGTTGGGTAAATCAACCAGTAATTAACAGACTGCGTTCATACGGAGAAATATATAAAAAATTACAGCATAATAAAAGTGAAACTTGTACAAGACTGCGTTCAGTTATAAAATCTTTCATTACCAACGGTTAGTTACGTTCCGAATCTAAGGAAAGCTGCTATCGTAAACATATAACGTTGGTTTAAATTACCGTTTTTCCGTGCTTTGAAGGCTACAAACTACTCAAATCAGCCAGTTGGTTATCAGTGAAATTATGATAAATGAAAGTATTAGAAAACAAGTCAAATTCTGTCAATTAAACAAGTAAATCCCAAGTTTCGATTGCGACATAATGTCAACATTTTGGGCCTGAAGGGATTTTCCTGTTCCAAATCAGGATGTCAAAAGGTAGTGTATTTTTATATCAAACGTTTCAGAACGCATTTCGTTTCGATAACCATAATCCGGCGGCTGGTCTTTCCTCGATGTGTTTAGGATAGAGTAGCGGTTTTAAGTACTCGTAGCGGAAACCCATAAAGCTTTTTAATACAAAGCTTTCTTTGATTCCGAGCCAGTTTACGATCAACATCATTTTGTATTACAGCCCATAGGAAGAAATACTTTCTTGATGATTTATGTCATTTAGGGCCAGGGTCTTTAGTCTTTCGTTAAATTACATGCTGTTGGGCATTATTGGAGTTTCCATCCATCAGCTTGTTTCTTTCATTGGCTTTTCAAGATTTTGACACAGATGGCATTTCAGATGTAGTAAGTGTAATGTATGTAATCGTTTATTTTGGAGTAAACTATTCCAAATAGGATAAGTCCTGAATCAAGTGCTTCCGGAAGCTACCAATCAAGCCAATTATTGAACATTTCTAATGTCTGCTAAAAAAATATATTAAGTAACTGAAAATCGCTGAATATGCATGTACATATTTTTTTTACAAAACTTGCAAGACCGTTTTAACTCGCAACTAACGCAAAAAAAAGCGAGGTCACAAGAGATAAATCCCGAAAGGAATCGCGGTCAATTAAAAGGCAAACCAGCAATATTTATTAATCAAAATAACTGACAACACACCACAAACACCGGATAATAACAGAACAACCGTTCCTGAAAAAAAAACTGATAAGTTTAATCTGGCCATTCAAGGAGACAGGTTTGAAAATAATACATGTAGACAGAGATGAGGATATTCCATCCACTTTAATGTGTTCTGAAAGAGAGAGCAAGACGAATCGATTTGAGCTTTTTACAAAATTGAACTAAGAAGAAGGATAGAGATATAAAATTTATTTAGCAGAAAAGAGAGAAACAATCAGCTGTTGCTTTAGCGGCCGGGAAGCGAGAAAGGTCGTTGGCGTCGAAAAAGTTCAGCTCTTCTATGGGTAAAACGAAAAAAAAAAGAAACAGGTTACTTAACAGGAGTGCACGAGGGATTTTCAACTTTTTTAAGGGTAGATGTTATCAATTTCGTATGTTACACGACACGACGTAATCCTTAAAATGTTTTGGCGCTGCGTTATTTTTCGAGAGAGCATGTTGTCGAAATAAATTATTATTCAAGGAAGCAGTAACATTGCGGTGTGCAGTACGGACATCTGTGCAAATATTCCACTGTAACACAGTATTGTGTCTTTATACTAACAATTTCTATTGAAGACCTTGAGGTTTTTTCAGGACTTAGGGGTTCTGTTTCCTTAGCAACCTGACGTTTGATCATATTTATCGTCATCGTCGTTGTCGTCGTGGACGTCATCATCATCACCATTATCATTATCATCATCATCTAAGTTTAAGAACCTAGCATCACTATTATCTACAAAAAAAATCAATGCTGTACATATAATAATAAAATGCTCAGCGGATTTCATTCTAGCTAAACGGATTTCCAACTTAGCATCGACAAAGTGAATGAAATCTAACTTCATTAAAAACCTATGAAGAGAGTGCACGCTCGTGAGGCAGGGAATTGTCACCCCTTTAAGTACTACCGGGAAAAATTGCGCAAACCCATATTTCCTCCATAATACCATTTCAATAAAGGCCTCGGTAGATAAAAAGCGTGAGTTGTCGGCGCATGATAGTAGCGTATTCTTGACCTAAGACCTTGGGAATAAAAGGTGGGCCTGTAAAACTATCCCAGATGGTACCATGTACTGTACGTACATGCCAGTGCAGAGTACTCGAGGGGTGGTAATATGTATTAGAAAAATGCAGAGCACAGGGTAATGCCAGTTTAAGATCTAAGAATTCAATGTTTTTAATAATTGCGCGTGAAAATTAGAAATAATGTGATACAGATATGTAATTGAATATACTTTTTTATTCCAAAAATAAACATCAATTCATATCTATACCGTCCGGATTCAGAGATTACAAACAGATTTACGTCTTTTGAATTTCTGTACAACAATATTTGATTACAACAAGGTACATAATCTTGTTATGCCAACAAAGCTCCGGAGTATTTCAAGTATTGGTTAAATTTTGAACATCTCCATGCTTGATAATTTTTGAAGCGTATTACAAAAAAGCTTGTTAACAAAAATTTACCATGAACAATTGGACAGTCCTTGCGATATATTATAGATCAACCAACTTTTCCGTGGTTCTTATTCGAAGGACATAAAGTCTAATGTAATACTAACTTGTCCGTCTGGGATAGGGTTATCATATCACCTAAGGGGCGGGTTTTTGCATTAGGGGATGACTGGTCGATAGTATTGATTTACATTCTGAGAAATGAGTTTAAAAATGTTGTAGACGATAACATATTGCTTGGTTTTTGATGTTGTTGTTTGAAAAATGAACCAAAAATTCATTTGTATGACTGTGTGAGATGAATTAGAGTTTTATCGTAAACATGGACTTGTTTTGTTTGTGGTTCTGATAATTTTCGGAAAGTAATAATGAGTGAAAGTATTAACTAATATGAAATCATATTTACAACAAAATCCAGCAGTTTTTTTAGATTGGAGGAATGTAACAAATGTTTAAATAGACTACCATTAAATGAAACCATACATTCTACCGACCCTACTGAATCACTTTTCCCAAGAATCATCCCGCGGACAGTTTAGGAAATAATTGAGTTCCAAACAAAAATGCGTGAATCCTAACGCACCGACATACGGGTGAGTTTAGAGAGAGCGTCTTCCGTCAAAAGGCTGTTCCGTATGCAGCGTTCTAAAATAGACCAGGTCTCACCCATGGAGAGAGTCCTCAAGAATGCACAGGGGCCTCTATCATACATTTTGCATGAAGGGACTGCCAAAGGAAGATGTAAGGAATGCTTGAAGGAAGATCGGCGTCGTGTAGGTTAGGTAGTAGTACGTCGTCCGTACACGTGTTTTTACGTAGCACTACTATTTATATAGATGTAACCATGCGGCGCGAGTGCGCGAAAATAGATCGCTTTTGTTGAGAGATGGGATGAAGTCGATGGATCTTTGTCGATTATTTAATTTTCCGTCTGTTTTATGGTGGTTTTCTACGGTTATGCGACAGTAAGCAAACGCTGCAGAGGTATTAAAAAATCGTAGCAGATGTCTATATGTAGATCTCTACACTAATAAGTCAATGGCATGATTGTCCTTGGCGACTATTCTGACATTATTTAGCCTTGTAAGTATCAGTCATGCTCATTTTTGTAGCGGTTTTGTTTTTCATTGGAGAATCGTCCCATTATCACGCGCCATGGACAGTTATTTATACCGGACAAAATATATCTTTTTTTTATGAGACGCGTTTTTTTTATATTTTATTTTTAAACTTATTTATAAAAAAAAGACTACGTATATTATTGTAATTTTTTAGACACTCCAGAAGTGCGTGGTACTCTCAGACTGTGCGCAGTGTCCGTTTAGTTTGTAATATTTTTTGTAGAAACTAAGTTTCGGTTGTAAAACAAATGGTTTACTGTAATGCTGTTTAATAAAAAATTTAAAAAAAGTCACAAAATATCTACAGAAGCATTTAAAACATCTCCGAAGTAGAAACCGCTAGTTTAATTACCTTTATCGACATCCATGGACCCCCATCCCTATCAGTAAATAACCCCACTCGACGTCTAGAACTCAACGAGCACGTACATGCTTGTCCCGAACTTTCGAAGTGGGAAATGCAACGGGATAAGCCGCGGAAGCATGCCAAAATTCGGGTTATTCCTGAACAGTAATTTTAGTGTGATGTAAAAATAATAACGGCCAACTCCGAGTTCAACTTGTATAACAGCACGACCGTTCAGTTTAATGAAAGATTATTCTTGAAATTATACTGGTCATACTGAATAACTTTTAATAATTTGGCCAAGTGCGAGTCGGACAAGGGGTTCCGTACCGCCACGCAATATGGCTACGGAATCTTTAAAACATTATGATACATAACAACAACATATTATACTTGCGTAAATAGACTGCTACCATTAAGAGGCCGCTCCTTATTTTTCGTCTGTTTGATGCAAAGCATTATTTTAATTATTTTTCTTGTCATTGCCGCGATGTTTTTGTAAAAATCAGGGACCAGTCCATATTGGCCATTTTAATAAAGACCTAGAATTTATTTGATTCAATTGGTTCTTCTTTGCGCGTTATTTTGATACTTAGATATTATGAATAACGATTCGGAGCGGGCTCGTAACTAATAAAATAACTCGCAAAAGAGAAACAATTCAATCAAATGAATTCTAGGCCTTCATTAAGACGGCCAATATGAAGTGGTGTATGTCCCTAGTTTTTCCAAAAACATCGCGGTAAAGGCCAGCTTAGTTTAGGAAATGAGGTAGAGGCAATAAAAAACAAGTCGCTAAAATCGTAGCGCCTGACAAACAATTCGGCATACTCTGAGTACGGAACCCAATTATTTTTTTTTGTTTTACTTTGGAGTATATTTGAAACTTGTATGTATTGCCGTTTAGATAGAGCTGAAAAAAAAATTTTTCGAGGTTTTCTGTATGGGGACCGCCTTGAGTATATATTTTTATTTAATTTTATTATTTGTCGTTATAAGGGCCATAATAACACGTATTTTGAAAATTTCAATTAGCTACCTATAACGGTTGAAGCTATAGTTCCCCGTAACAGACGGACAGCAGCGGCTTAGTAACAGAGTCCCTTTTGGCACCCATCGTGCACGGAACCCTAAAAAAAAAAAAAATACTCGCGCACTCATTAAAATAAATTAGAAAAACTGCGCTTTTTATTTTTACAAACAATTTCACAGTAGCAAGAAAACATTCGGTATCTTGGTCCTATACGGAAAAATCAGTATGATCTGATGAACCATCTAATTTCAGTAACCGAACAGAGCATTAAAAACCGGCCAAGTGCGAGTCGGACTCGCGCACGAAGGGCACTCTCTCCTCTCCGCTGTCTGTCTGTCCGTCTGTCACAGGGGTCTACAGCTTCAACCGTATAGGTAAAAAATTCAAACTTTCTGAGAATACGTATTATGCTTTAGCGACAAATAAAAAAAATAAAAACAAAATAGTTAAACCCAAGGTCCCCATACAATAAACCTCGTGTTAACCATAGCGCCATCTGAGATGACATGTTTGACATCTTTTACCGAGGTAATCGATGGCGCTAAGAGTAGCTTGTCAGCATTTTTGCACAGAGGTTCAATCTCTCTGTTTTGTTTTTCAAATGGCTATCCTGCTCTGATCAATATAATTAATAAAAAATGCCTAAAAAATCCACTAAGAAACATTTTATTTGGGGGACCGCAAAAGGCTTAAACCCTAATCTCTACATTCGCTTATCAAGGGCAAATCGGATAACATTATCTAGCGGATTTCTCGACGCTTCCTTTATTAGATTTGACCAGCGCTACGCATCCAGTTTTGCTTTTAGGATTCTGTGAATGAACGGAAACCTTTATAACTCCCGTCTGGCTTTAACGTTTGCAGCATAAATCAAATGCAAGGTGCAGATCCACTTACATTGGATTGCATTATTTTTAGGATTCCGTACCCGAAACGGGACCTATTACTACTGTATTTTTGTGTGTCACGGGATTTTCAGCTTTAGTCGTATAATACGTGTTACAATGGCCTCTATTACTTACGGCAAATAATAATAAAAAAATGAAACCCAAGAGGGATCCTCATACAAAAAAACACGAAAAAAGCGTTTTTTTACACTTTTTGTTTCAGCTCTCACCTCGCAAGTTTTAAATTTGGTCAGATTTTTGTACAATACCTAAAGTAAAATAGGAATAAAATTTCGAGTTCCGTGTTTAGGGGATTCCGGTTTGACAGGCGCTACCGTTTTAGCGGCTTTGTTTTTTGTTGTTTTGACCTATGAAAATACAACTAAGGGCAGCTTACATCTACATTACAGAACCCATACGTTGTAAAGACGTACTTGGATTTACACAAGACATACTCTTGTATCTCAGTAACTTGCCAAAAGCTATAACACGAATGCAAGATCTATTAGAATCCCTCATCAAAATCAAGAACTGCAATGTAACAAAACATGTGATCTATCAGTACAAAATACACACATATACTCACGCCTGACTTACAGAGGGGAAGGCAGACACCACAAATTTTCATCTGCGATGATCCTGATACATCTTTCGCCTCTTCTACATCCTTCAATCTATTCATATCCATCCATCAGCCTGTTTCGACATAGGCCTTTCCAGGATTTCGCCACTCTTGGCGGTCCTCCTGGAAGAAATGCCAATACTCACACACGCTGCGCAGGTGGGTGCGCGCGGTGCCGAAACTCTAGCACCAGTGACGCCGCTGCCCGTCACCAGTCTGTTTTATATAAGGCCCGGCAATTGGGGATGGATAAACCGCCATCCATCGGTCCCAGGCAATGGTGGGCCGCCTGGTTTTGCCTGAGAGCTGTTCTCTTACTCTCCCCCGAATAACTTCGGGAGGATTTGCGAGTAAAATGGTGGCACCTCCACAGTCGAGCCCGGCATCAGCTCTACCACCTATATCTATATCTATTCATATAAAGCTCTTCTATGATATATGCTTCTGATTTGGTCTTTCGTCCGCTCAATACATTTGAAAATTTTCAGGTTTCGTTAATAACGCAGCTTCGTTGTTTGTGTGACACAGATCTGTGTGTATTTGGCGTGTGTAATGTAAATAGAAAAGTCATCGATGAGGTAACAATGTGAAAATTCATAAGAGTGTCAAATGACTTTTTTTCGACAGGCCCCCAGATACTTTAGCCGGCAAGTAGGTTGTTGGTGCACGAATTGGGTGTGCCGATATTCTATTCTTGTTTAATATGTACAAGTGATGTTCAGATCTCGATGATTTATCGATCCAGTCCGCATCAATGTATTGCGAATGCCCGCCAAATGTGAATATGAAAATAGTTGAGAACAAGAATTCATGCTTTCAGTTTTCTGTAAGTATATATACCGGGTGTAAATAGAGTGCGACCATTAAATGAGACCACATATTCTACCGACCCTACTGAACCACTTTTCTCAAGAGTCATACCCGCGGACACCCTTAGTTTAGGAAATAATTGAGTTCCAAACAAAAACGCGTGAACCTTGACGCACCGACATACGGGTGAGTTTAGAGAGAGCGTCGTCCGTTGTACGGAAGTCGCTTCACGGACGACGCTCTCTCTAAACTCACCCGTATATATTAGCGGTATTTTCCTTGAGACCAAGCGTAGATAACATTATTATGTTATAAATATAGGATATTCTGGATAGGCTTAAGAAAAATAGATATAAGGTTAAGAAAAATAAAATTACAATGTTTTTTATTTATTATTATCATACACAGAACCCACATACTAGTGCTAGGCGGAGTTAATGTTGAAAAGTTTGAAAAAATATTCAATGTACAGACACGACTTTTTTACTTCTTATAGATACATTTTCCATTGTATAATGCATACAAGCAGCCACAAATTCCAAAAGCTTTATTTTAGTACACAGCAGTGACTACTTTCATAAATAACATCTTTAACTTTACGACGATTTAATTATAATGTTTGGATTAATTAAGATAAAATCTTGTTCAATTTCTCAGAGATTTCCTTCATAAAGATAGTGTTTTATGTATTTACTAATTCAATGGTGTTCGCTTTCAAAGGAAAGGGATAGTTACTAGATAATTGCGATTTCTATTCAGCACTAATCAAAGCAAAATCTTGATTAAAGATTACGAAGAGCTCTTCGACTAGATAAGATGGATCGCTGGACCCGTTTGAACTAAAAGTTCGTTGGTAGTTTTATTCACTTGTTCATCAAAATGTCTACTTAGTGCAACCGAACAGGAATTTTAAATTAATTAAATTCAACGGTATGTTATAACCAGGGATAGAATAATCGGATCGATATAATAATAATAATAATAATAAAAATTCTTTATTGCACTAAAAATATTGTACACGAGGCGGACTTAATGCTATTTAGCATTGTCTTCCAGTTAACCTTTGGTGGTGTGGATCATTATTGGGTAGTGCCTAAATATATATATACCTAAAGTTAGAAAAATCCTTGAAAAAGTTTGTAGGTGTTGAGTCGGCTTCTTAAAATATAATTTATTGTGATAGTAAAAATTACGAAATTGCTTAAAACGTTATGATGATGTACCCAATACTTAACAGATATTGCCGTAAATGTATATTATTTAGGAATTGTATACAAGTCCTAGGAAATTTATAAAATGTCAAGCTGATTTAGGCAGAGATAATTAGTTTTCGGTTTTCTGTTTTGACTTTTGCTCTATTCGGCCTAAATCAGCTTGGCATTTTATAAATTTCCTAGTAATAGTATTCAATTCCTGAATTTATTTATTTATTATTTACATTTCCGGCAACATATCAATAAACATATTAAATTATCGTAACGTTTCAAGCAATTCCATAATTCCGTGAATTTAACTATCAAAATAATATTATAAGAAGCTGACTCCACACCTACAAACTTTCTCAGTTTTTCCAACTTTAGGTATATATCGATCCGAATATCCTATACCTAGTTATAATTTTCTGCGAACCAAATACATCCGATTACCTACAAGACAAAACTTGGGCATTTTGTGCGACGACCGACATGAGCAGACTAAATCAAAACAAAAAAATATATTTCTTATTAATTATTTTATTCTAAGTATTTTTGGAAATAATTTGAAACTTTGGACACTATTAATTAAACGAGCAAATTTTTTTTGGGACACTTCGACCACGATCAATGGAACATGTGGTTAGTTAGATTCGATCTTTAGTTTTTAACTCCCAGTTAAAAGAAGGACAAAACGCAAAGACCAAGTCAGTCCAAGATCATTATGTCGAACAAATCATGATGGGTAGTCAGCACAAAATGATTCCGAGTTAATTTCGTGTAACAATGGTGCTCACCCACCTGGACCACTTTCTATTGTATTCTTCGCGAGTGCGATACTGCTATTACCTCTTACGTAAGGGACGAGACTTCAATGTTTCGTTGAAAACCGCCGGTGAAGTTTACGTCGTGCACAATGCACGCACGGGTTTCGTCATTGTAGATGTTATCTTGAAAATATGCTTCATTTAAACGGCGCTGTGACATGATCGATTTTGTAGTCATCGAATCATGTTGGAAGTGTACAAATCACTTTTAAAGATAAACCTAGTTTTTTTATTTTAACATAATAAGCCACGGAATGCTGAAGGATTATTTGTGGGTTATATTTAAGATCATTCTTAAGTTACTTACTTTTATTTCATTTACAATAGCTGCGGCGAATTCGTGTAAAAATTGCGGTGGCAACAGTTCCTAGTTTCACATTCCGTAACTTGAAGTGCTACTTTCTGGACAAAGCGTACAGTACAGCTCCAATTTGGTATCATCCCTAAAATGACAAATCAACCCAAACGGGAACAGTTGAAATTGATTTAGGCACTTGAAAACTTTATATAGACGCTTAGTAATACTTTTAGAAATATATTTTTTCAATGTGCGCAATGCTTTCTGAGTGTACCACATATTTTACAGCGGAGTACGTTATAATTAAACTAAATCAGCCTATGATTAAACAAACCAACAAAACTGTTAGAATTTCCGATTCGTGAATAAATCCTAAAAAAGTATTATCAAAACATTGTTTCGCCTTTGAATTTCTATCGACGTCGATAAAGTTTCAAATCTCATTTCACTCCCTACTTTCATCGAATAACTAAAATATCAATGGAACTTCCGGACATTGAAAGTTTGTTCTTGTAAACTTTTCCATTTTCCCAAGTTTTATTTACTGAAAATGCCCGAATGGTCACAAAGAATATATTCAGAGAGAAATGTCAATACATTTCTTCAAATCGAAATTGCGCACTTTATACAGACTGCGAGCGTCTGGCTGCTGCACACAAATAAACTAACGTCATTCTCACAGAGAATACAGATTTGCATTAGCTACGGTCCTGACGCACCCCTTTCACTACTCCGCATTCATCCATCAAGTCATACAAGCTCTTTTACTTCGGGAGCTTTTGAAGTGGCCCTTGTTCAGTATGTCACTTTCTACGGCAGTCAGGTACATTTTATTTACCTAGTATTTGGAAAAAAACAGCAAAAAAATTTATTCCGAAATACTCTTAACCGTCCTTTTTCAGTAGGAAACGCACAGCTGATCTGAAAGAACCCGTAACCAGTCTTCTTTTTTCAAAACTTTAATTAGACCTTTTCACAGAGGAACCCTAAAAGCTCCAGCGGAGCAAGTCTGTATTATAATAAATATGGAGTAATTATGAGACCGGTAGGCGACGGCAGACGTCACACTTGGCCCATATTTACACCATCGTCGTTACTTACGGAACATTTAAAAAATCGCTCTTATTCGCTTTAAAATAAAGTCCATTTTGTATTGAAAGTGTATTTTATTTGTGCTGATAGTGCAGGGTAAATTCTAATTGGACAGATGGTGTGAGAAAACATAAAGACTTTAGAAAGAAAATAGGTTGACAAGGCTAACGCTTTAATGGTGTTTTGAATCAGGCGGTAAAGTGATATTTTTTATTGCTTTCAAGCGGCAAATCAAAATCATTAAGTCTAAGAAATTTACTTTTAAAGTGAGTAAGTATACTTTTTTATGAATTTATTAAATGAACAAATTACTCAAAATTCTTTTTTACTAACATAATCAGAAAAAGAATTGTCTAAACTTTATCTGAATTCGAGTCTTTGTCGTAATGTCGAAGTTAAACCTTGCGAAGTGTTTTTGTTAGAAAAGTTATCTGTTCGAAGGTCGTTTGTGCGAAAGTATCACAGAACGAAGTAATATACGAGTATGTGTCGATAGGAAATAAAAGATATTTTCCTCGTTTTCCCAAGGTTTTTGTAAAATTTTCATTTGGTTTTTTTTTAGCCTTTGCAAGTGTACTCGAATTCTTGTTCCACAATTATAAAGAGACAGATGAACATTCAGAAAACTTAGAGAGACTTTATAAATTCAGCAAAAAATTAAGGTCCCTTTTTTGTGTTTCCTTAATTTACTTACACAGTAGGAATAATTAGGAACAAAGGCGAAGGCTACCTTAATTTAGCGTCCAGAAAATATAATTACTGCCGTACCTGTAACAAAAAAAAAACAATTAACATAATGAAAAAGAAAACATTATAATGAAAAAAATAACATGATAACCTATAGAATTTCTTATCCTTCTGTCAACAGTTTCCTGTAAAGGAAATCGTCAAATAAACTTACAAGATTTAGTTTTATTAATCAGAAATGAACATAAAATTCAAATAGCTGAAATGTTATTAACAAATAGTTAATTAACATATTATTTACTAGCCTTTGCCCGCGTCTCCCGCCCGCTTATTTAATTTTTATTTATCACATATATATCCCCTTACAGCCTAAATGTTGACCGGGTTCACGGTGTCTTTCAATGAAAGCTATTATCGACAGTTTTCAGCCTTGCGGTTATTTTATCAACACCCCTTGTAGCCTATGTGTTGCCCAGGGTCACTACGATGATAATAAAGAAAACCGCATCCAAAACCGTTGAGTGGTTCTCGAGATAAAACGGAAAATTCTAAAAATAGTAGTTTTGGCTTCAGTACTAATAACGCATTTCATTTAAAAGTTTGAAAAAATATTTAATGTACAGACACGACTTTTTACTACTTTATTATTAGTGTAGATAAATGTACCCATCAACTGAAAACTAAACATTACTAGCGTTTCTCTCTGCCAACTTATAAATCATCATAAAACTCCAATACATCGGATTTTCGTGCATATCGGTAAGTACGTATATAGAACGTACTTACATTGTTAGAAGTAAAGCCAGCTTTGACGTGGATGAATTCAGTTAGCTAACTGAGTAATCATCATAGTGTAAAGGCTGTCAAGCTCGTTATCTTCTACTACTAAATAGCGTGAAGTGCACTTTAACTGATTTAGTGTCGGTATTCATCAGGGGCTATAAAACAAAATTGACACAAACGGCTCAGACAAACTACTACTACACGGCTCGGTACACAAAAATATAAAAGCGATTTATCAAATAAATATCTACATCCAGAGTTTAGTGACCCCAGGTCATTGGCCAGTAAGACCTAGAACCCAGTCTAGTCTAGGTAGACGTGATGACCGTTTGTGATACAGTAAATAACCCCTAAATATGGCTTTGCGCCTTTCTTTGTCTATCCGAATTTTGTGCAGATTTGGATTTAGATTTTGTTTCAGAACGTTTAGAGATTACACGCGCCAATCGTGAAACGTGTGGGAAAAAGATAGTTTCTAGCGAGAAATTTTTAATTAGAACACAAAAAGTCGGTAATTATGATACTCCAGTTACCTTCAACGGAAAAAGACAATTTGGCGACTTACTGACAATGCCAAGTCAAAGCCGGAAGAACTTCTATGAGTAGATTGATTAATATGGAAGAAGCAGAGGAATTCTGCTGTGTTTGCCTCTCGGAGACAGGCTTGAGTTGAAGTATACAACACTAGCTTTTGCCCCCGGCTTCATTCGCGTAAACGTATATTTTAACCAAAACTGTTATCGTGGTCATTATACAACATGAAATTTAAGTAATTTTGTTAACGAAAACTGGTAATAGTTTCATGTCCATATGAATAACTTTTACTATGGATCCAACCCTGAAATCGTGAAACAAATATCAGCAGTTCCATAGAAAATTTAAATACCTACTCGACCCAAATGTATGAAACAGTTGGCTCCATAGTAAAAGTTGTTCATATGTACGAGTACTATCACCAGTTTTCGTTAACAAAATGACTTGACAAAATTTCACGTTGTATTAACACCATAGCCTAGGTATATGTTTACCAGGGTCACTGCAATAATAATAAGGAAAACCACATCAAAATCCGTTGAGTGGTTCTCGAGTTAAAACGTAACTGACAGACAAAAATTAAATAGTTTTTACTAATAATCAATTTCATTTACAATTTCGCAAAGATATTAAATGTACAGACACGACTTTTTTACCACTTTATTATTACCATTGATATATAGTAATAACTGCTAAATAACAAGCCCGAGGAGTTATTATAAAACCACGTTACTATACCCGGTAGAATAATGATAAGTGAGCGCATAAATTTAAAACCAGATTTATATTCCATGCAAACAATAAACCTACAGTTAAGCTCAAATCATACTGCACAAACTTGAGCTTGTGCCCCTAACAGTAATAACTCAAGTGTAACCACAAAACTACAGATTCAATAACAGCAATTCACCAGACCTGAGGGTATTGATACAGCATCAGGTTCACTGGCCTGTGAGGATGCAAATCATTGTACAGCGTCCAACATTTTACAGTGGATCAGTACTTATTTCGTCCTCATAAGGCTCATAATGAAACAAAAATGGGCTACTCTGGATGTGGGCGATTGTAGTAGATATCTCGGCTGCAAAGGCTGGACTTAGTTCTCAAGGGTTTCGGTTAACCACTCGCTTTAAAGTTGTTGTGCAGGATCATTTACAAAGTAATGCATAAAATAACACAACTTTGCTAGAAAAGTCTAATCGACATTAAGGGCACTCTATTCGCCCGAACTCCCATACTAGCGTAGTTCGCTGATAATATCCTTATGCACAGGTACTTGCTTATAGGTGGCAGAGCTGATGCCGGGCTCGACTGTGGAGGTACCACCATCTTACTCGCAAATCCTCCCGAAGTTATTCGGGGGAGAGTAAGAGAACAGCTCTCAGGCAAAACCAGGCGGCCCACCATTGCCTGGGACCGATGGATGGCGGTATATCCATCCCCAATTGCCGGGCCTTATATAAAATAGACTGGTGACGGGCAGCGGCGTCACTGGTGCAAGGGTTTCGGCACTGCGCTCACCAACCCGCCTGCCCAGCGTGTTTGAGTATGGGCATTTCTTCCAGGAGGACCACCAAGAGTGGCGAAATCCTGGAATGGCCTATGTCCAGCAGTGGACGAAACAGGCTGATGGATGAATGGATGAACTTGCTTATTATTTTTTTCTTTTTCAACATATCCCATACAATATCCATGACTTGAACCTAAAACATTTATCAAAATCATACAAAAGTTACAAGCGTATAAAAGTCCTGGATTTTACACATATTTTGATAAATGTTTATGTACCGTAATGTCCCAGAAGCGATACAATAAATCAAATAATTTTAGGTTTACAGCATAGTATATTTTATACTATTCAAAAATAATTTTGTTTCATTTAGATTTTTGGGATATTTCTCCTGAAATCATAGGACGACCAAAAACCATTCTTGAGTTTTTTCAAGACATGAATTTTGTCTCGCGTAAGCTTGCCTCTCTCAGAGTGTCCGGTTAGTTCCTTACGAGTTCGGGAAATGAACGTTCGGGCCAGCCAATAACAGTCAGTCAGTGCTCTATAATCCGAACTTGAATGTAGAATGAAATAGAAAACATAGCGACCACGTGCGCGACTGACTTCAAGCCGCCGACTACAGGGCTCTTAAACTATTGACGCATAGGGCTTTAGAACACATTATTTAATACTATTTATTTAAAAAATAAGAAAAACAATTATAAGTTATGCGTTTGGAAAGAGCACCGTTCCCGGGTCTGACCTATCCACCTGGTACAGGCGATGCGCTCCAAAATTCTAAAAATTTTTGATGACGTCAGTATTGTTTAAAATATAGTTGTTTCTCTTTCCTAGCAGTATACTTCAATCATAATGTCTAAAATCGTACACAAATTCTTTACGTCTTCGTTTGGTTGATCGTTTCACGTTGTATGTGATATGAATATAGGTATACTAGCTTTTGCCCGCGGCTCCGCCCACGTGTTATTCTGTTTAACGACATGCTTTTTTCCAGGATAAAAAGTAGCCTATATGTTAAGTTAGGGTATAAGTTATATCCATTCTAAATCCGTTCAGCCGTTTCAGCGTGAAAGAGTAACAAACACACACACACACACACACACACACACACAAACTTTCGCATTTATAATATTAGTGTGATTCGTTTAAATAACTATTATATTTAAGTATTTGTGTGTAAGGTTTGTTTTGTATAGTTTGCTTTTATGTACACCGCCTTCGCGTTTTTCCCGTACAATAATTCAATCCAAAGGTTGTCTGAAACAAATCGCTTTAAGCGATAAGACCGCCATTTGTGTCTTTAACATTTGTTAAGTTTTCTATTGTTATGTTTTTTTTCGGTGCAAATTAAAGAGTATTTGTTTGTTTGTGTTTCAATATTGCCTTCTATAGTATATTATTATTAATAATATATTATTAATATATTAATAATAATATATTAATAATATATTACACATATATTATTAATTACAGAGAGCACTAAAGTAACCTAATAAAAATATTCATAAACAGAAAAGTGACTATTAAAAGAATAACCTGATAGAAAAATATTTAAAGTGTTGAAAGCAGGTTTTAGAATTTTAAACTTACCTAGATATTTTTAAGCGATGCATTTTGGTTGTGAAAGGATAAGAATTTATTTTAGAATTAATTTTTCGACGTTTTTTAAATCTTTCTAACGGTTTTTTAATCGATCGGTGATTATTTAATTTGGTAATCCGTAATTTTAAAACCGTATTTCTTGCGTCTTTAAACTTCGAGTCTATCATTTGTTAAAAATACTATATAAATCAACATAAAAACGATTTCTTATTTCTGTTTAAAAGCGAATTCGGATTGCTTTTGCCATTTGCCGCTGCAACAATGACTAATTAACCCAGATGAACAATTGTTTGTATGTCGTATTTGTTCATTAATCAGGGCAAAACCATCTTTATTTTAATGGGAATATTACTGCCAATTTAACGCATTCCATCACTTTCCATCTAACGATTTTTATTGCTGTTTCTTTTTGTTAAATTACATATTTTTCCATTGTGCCTTTATTGTGTTATTTTCTATTGTTGTACAAGTATAAAAATGAATTTCTACTTTTAACAGAAGTAAGGTTCTCTTTAAAATATTATTGAAGACGATATCTTTTTTGATATTCCTTCTAATCATTCCTTCTATATGTCCGTTCGTCGTGGTATCATGGAAAAATAGGGCCTATTCCGTTGAAATCTACCTGCACAACTTCAACGGAATGGGCCCTAATCTTTTTCAAACAACTTATCCTCGAAGAACATAATAATACATAATTATACTCACGCTAGTCTATATGTCAGAGTGTGACGTGTAGGCAGCGACTACATGTCTCCATCTGCTGCTACGATCCTAACACACCCCTTTCACAAGCTCTTCTTATTCAGGGTGCCTTTGACTCGACCCTTCTCCAGTATGGATCGTAGGTCAATATACGTTATTCCACTATAAATGAAAATTTCCACTACTAATAAAAAATATAGCAGAGATGGTAAAATGTTTGTCTGAAATAATGAGTATTCTGTGAAAATTTCAACTGGCTACTCTTAAAGCTGTAGACTGTGACAGACGGACAGACAAACAGCGAAGGCTTAGTAATAAGGTCCCGTTGGGCAACCTTCGGGTACGGAACCCTAAAAATGATGCGTATCGGTGGATTACTAGTTTGACAGAACCCATACATAGTAAGTGCACTGAACACTGCATGCTAAGAACTGCCATGGTGTAACGCGAAGTATAGTCATAGTATAAGTAACAAATAGTATTCTATCTCCAAGCAAGCGGGCCGAAACGAACCACCGCCAAAACATAGTTCAACTCGGTTTACGACAATCGCGGTTGCACCGCAGCTACGTACGCACGTTGTCTCCGTGACGTTCCCGCGAATTTTCGTAAATTATTGCATGAAATTACAGAGTATGTTGTGCAATGTATGGTTGCTTAAATACAACTTTTATAATAATAATATAGCATTATCAAATACGTAAACTGTCAGTTGGCAGCCCTAGCGCGTGTTTAGGCTCCGAGCGGCCGTAGGTATTGATTTCAAGGACACCGCCTAGTTAAACTACTGTTGTTACCTATACTGTGGTATAGTTGAACGTACCACGCAATAACGTCACTAAATAGGTTCAATGATTGAACGTAATGTCGGTCATCGGCTTATACCATTAGATCGATAGACGGACGGATCGAGGTATTTTTAGATCTCGCCTAATGCTAAGCTAGACACGTGTGAATTTTTTATGCGCTTCGATTTCAGCATGGCTTTGCTTTCACAAAAGCAGATTTTTGTCCATCGGTCTATCTACGATAAGTAAAAATGATCTGTTGAGGTTTTAAAATACGATAGTTTATAATTTCACTAGATTAGGTTAGTTTATAAGCAACCTAACAAAAACCTACCGTCAAATTATAATATAATTGGTCAAACATTGACTAAACAATGATAAATGACTATGACTGAACAGCTATTGATGAAAAATCTGTAATGGCGAGCTTATTTCTACATAGAAATCTCTTTCAGCCAACCTGTGGATGTGATGAGATCATAAATGTCAAGGAAGGTGAGTGTGTACAACAATGTTCAACGGTTTTACATTAATTCAAACATATTATATTATTACTAGGGTACGAAGGCTAATGAGGATTAAATTTTACGGCACTATCAAAAAAACCAAAAAAACTCCAAGCTTCTTCATCTGTCCGTGGCACAACTCGAAAACTACAAAAATATAGATTTTGATACGTACGTGTGGATCTGGATGAAGATTCCGGGCAAATCATGTGTACCCGTATACATAAAAAAACGTTTTCCTCCTCAAATATCCATATATGTATCTCCTATCTCATCAACCAAACAAAAGTAACAAACACACTGGTACAAAGGTTAACGAACTCTGAAGGCTTGTTGCATCACTAACGGGCGACATTGTCATGCATTTAATTTGAGTGCCACTTGTTGTCGAGCAGCCGTTTTCGTTCTCCTGTTTAGCCAATTCACTGTGCTCCGTCTGTAATTTATAGGAATGGTAAGTTTACGACATTTCATTGTGATCCGACTATATCAAAATGGGTTACGCCAATCCATTGTGATCCGACTATAGCAGACAAGTGGATTAGTTAAATCGCTATAGTTCGATAAAGCTGAGGAACTGGTTAAGCCAATGTGATCACGGACATCGAATCTTAGTGAAAACAAGATATTACTTGCCATGTTAATGGAAAAACGTAGGCTACACTGTCTGCGGGCGTTTATAGCTTATTCAGGCATATTTCTCCCACACTATAAGAGTGCAGTTATTTTCATAGTGTGCCTAAGAATTTTGCACATATGGAAGTATTTGTTAGTAAAAAGGATTTGAATGGTCCAGTAATAAAAAAATTTGTTTAATCTCAAATAATTAGATGATTGATAGAATTTGCTTTCTTAACCGTATGTGACTATATAAGGTGAATTTCGTTTATATAGCCCAGTTAAGTAAGTGTTCAAGACCAAGATTCAATGAACCTGTTTGCGAAATACGAAAGTATTTGTTTGTGCACTTTGTTCAAGACAAACTCGTCTCAATTAGTATAGGAAGTCTAGATTTTACTTTGCGTATTTCACAAAGGATTGTTTAGTCTTGGTTCTGATCACTTACTAAGTCTCCAGTATGAATAAGGCTACATAAACCAAAGTCACCTTATATAAAACTTCGCTTATTTTCAGCTAACGACTTTATTTAGTCCTATTCAAGTTATCCATTAGTAAGAAGAAACGCTATTAAAATGGTGTGTACATAGGTAACACTAAAAGTTTCCGGAACTGGCCACTTACATAAACAATATTTAAAAATTTATTGCAACATTTGAAAATAGAACTCTTTGGCTGTAGAATGCAGTTTGTTTCATCTGACTGTCTTTTGTTTTTACCTTGTGGCGCCATTTAAAAAATTGTGTGTCTGCATCAACATGGATTTAAATCAGGAAAATTTTCGTAGTATGATTTTCTACGATTTTAAGTGTAATTTGACAGCTCAACAGAGCATCGCTCGGCTTGAAACAGCTTTTGGCAATGAAGCACCATGCAAGACGACTGTTTATAGCTGGTTTGCAGAATTCAAGCGTGGTCGTATCAATCTCAGTGACGAATCTCGCGATGGTCGGCCGTCCACCGCTGTGACCAACAAAAACATCGATGCTGTGGGCCGTATGATTGAAACAGACAGGCATGTGACCTACCATGAAATTCGCGCATCCTTAGAAATAGGCATGAGTCAAATACAATCAATCCTACACAAACATTTGAGTGTGAGAAAGCTGTGCTCGCGGTGGATCCCACACAACTTGACCGAGGCTCAAAAAACGGACCGCGTCACTTGGTGCAGTGCCATGCTTACCAGATTCAACGAAGGTGCGTCAAATTTGGTGTGGGACATAGTAACAGGTGACGAAACATGGATTTATTGCTACGATCCCAAAACAAAGCAGCAATCGAGCGTATGGGTCTTTCAAGATGAGCCGAAACCAACCAAAGTGGCGCGCGTGAAAAGTGCATCTAAGCGGATGATTGCTTCTTTTTTTAATAAAACTGGACACGTGGCTACTGTTGCTTTAGAGAATCGTCGTACCGTGAATAGTGACTGGTACACGACCATTTGTTTGCCGGAAGTTATTGACGAACTCCGTAAAAATAACCGTAAACGCCGTATCATCCTGCACCACGACAATGCTAGTTCTCACACGGCCAGACAGACAAACGACTTTTTGAAGACGAAAAATGTAGAACTCATGGGTCATCCTGCATACAGTCCCGACCTGGCAGCTTGTGACTTTTTTCTGTTCCCAAAAATTAAGAACCAATTACACGGTCAACGATTTTCATCACCAGAAGAGGCTGTCGAGGAGTATGAAAAACACGTTTCAGAGGTCACCACAGGGGAGTGGCACAAAAGTTTTCAAAACTGGTTTGATCGAATGAAAAAGTGCATAGACGCCAAGGGAGATTATTTTGAAAAACAATAAATTAATTTTGTACCTTTAATAGTGTTTTTTCATATTCATTCCGGAAACTTATAGTGCGTCCCACGTAATAAAAACAGTCGTAAAAAAATTCTCATTTCGTTAAGGAGCGAGTAGGGGACTGAAATTTTATTTTTATTATGAGCGTCAATCAACGCAATGCATGAGAAACATGTGTTTGTGAGTGTCACACAGAAAATAATCATGAAATACAACAGAAATTCGTACAAATCTGTATGAAGCTTTTGAAATATTTAATTGTAAGAAGATTTAATGTATAAGGTACAATAATAAGTGAAAATAATTACATGGTAGATGTCCATCGTTAACTGATAATAATAAAAAATATACTATTATATAGAAAATATAAAACTCAAATAGAGAAAATTGAAAATAAAAAACACATTCTTTTATCATCGTCTTTTAGCGTTTCCTATCATCTCCTAAATTTTTTTTCACTTTAAATTCTTGACTCATAAAAGTAATTCTATAAATTTTTTATCATCCACATAAAAGGAACTGAATCCACAGCAAAACTGAAGTTCAGCATTGTAAAGCCCCTTAACGTAATATTTACCGATTTATCATCAATGTTGAACAAAATAAATATTTATGGTTTAGGACTGATAGTGAAGCAGCTTATTACTAAAAGGGAAATTTCTTTTTGTAATTTTTAGGTTTTAGTATGCATAATTGCACTGTGATGGGAGATAATAAGTCAATGTTTTAGCGAAACGAATCTTAAAATGATGTCCGACAAGAGTAATAAACTAAGAACATCTTTAAACATTTTGAATAAAGAGAAAAACACAATACACAGACTCTTCACTTTTACTCGATATTTCTTTTCAGCTTCTTCGAAATTTTATTTATTCTTCAAACTTCTAGGTTTCTTATTACATCGTTTGAAGTTTAAATAAAGTCCTTGTGTACAAAGACAAAGCTTTTTGTGCAAATAATTTTTCTTTGTCTTCCGAATGTTTTTCAGCTTTCCTTTGTATTTTGTAAGCGATACTTGACACTTCCATCATCACTGCAATTAATCAAAATGGAAAATAATTATGTCTGATTTATATAAAATTAATTTTATAAAGTAGTAAAAAACTGTGCAGTATGTTTTTGGTAAATTTTCATTATTAGGCTTATTAGTATTTTATTTTTAAAACTATTTTTTTTATAACTTTTGTCTGTCTGTATGTTCCATTTTAACTTGAGTTCCACTCAACGGCTTTGGATGAGGTTTTTTGTGTAAGTCTGGTCAACATAGAGATAGACAGAAAATAACGTATAGGTAGGTACATAAGTGTTAAATCGATGCAAGCTCAAATTCAAATTGTTTATTTTGTAAAACAGACACATAAAGTATACGTCATACAGGTTATAAGACTCATAAGTCATAAGTCATCCATCACATTCCAATAAGTATTACCAAATTAGTTTTCTATGATTTTTGTGTAACTTTACTACCTTTAATACGCAAATAAATTTAATATATTAATAAAAAGTTTTCTACAATTTTCTGGGCCGAGTGGGGCGCGGAATTTTATTTTTTTGTACAAAGGGGGCGCGTCCCTTCCCTAACTTAACCATTGATCTAAATAAACATGGGCGATGTGATGTGAAAATGTGACGTTTCATATAAAGACGGCGTTAGTTCTGCTTTTGGCTACGTACATTTCGAACCTTGTCGCACGCACTGAATGCACTGTGAGCTGCCATCGGATGACTTTACTACTGCGTGAATCGAGTTAAGCAGGGTCTTACACACTAAACAAAAACGTTTCGCTACACATTTTTACTGATAAGCATGCAGAAGACACGGGGCTTATAAAACACAAATATGTAGCGGAACAATATACTGTGTAGACGTTTTGGTGTAGTGTGTAGGACAAAACACACGATGGAAACCCAGCTTAACTCGATTCACGCGGTAGTAAAGTCATTCGATGGCAACTCGCGCTTAGCGTTCTGTATTCACAACTATCGAATGTCATATTTCAATTCGGTTAGGTTTTGACAGCTGCACACAAGACAAATATCGACCAAAATGACCTACATGCGACAATTTGAGTCGATAAGACTATACACAAACGCATTTCTCTCTATCGAGTGAACCGTACACACATGTCCATGTATTACATAATGTACAGATCACACGACACATGTGTCCGCTTGCACAAAATTGCGTAAATGATAACAGTATCGATCCCAGTTCAGTTGAACGTATTGGATACAGTTTGTTGACTTGACTAGCACTCGAGATGTCTAGCAAAATGTTTGTTTGACACAGAATTCTATATAGATTATACCTTCTACTGGTATACACACATATTTACTAATACTACCGGGCCATACGCAAAAAAAATATCATTTGCCTTCTCGACGTATAAAAAATGACCTGTCCCTAGATTACGTATCGCTGAGTCGGTTGCCAAACATGAAAAAAACCGGACAACTGCGAGTCGGACGCGCCCACCGAAGATTCCGTTAAAGACTATATATTTTATTACAAATGTATAGTTTTCATATTTTTCCCTATACTTGTAGTATAAGACGATATTACTTGCCAAATTTCATAGTTCTAGGTCAACGGAAAATAGTGTATAAATTTTGATTCCCTTGAAAGTGTCGAAATATACATTGATTTTTTCACAGCTTTAAAGAACTGTAAACCTGAGTATATGGTTTTAATTTCAACTCGATACCTCCCCGCGTACCCGAGATAAAGGGGCTCGACAGACAGACGGACGGACGGACAGACGGACGGGCGGACAGACAGACGGACAAAAAAGTGATCCTATAAGAGCTCCGTTTTTTTCCTCATACCTACTATCGAACTCCAATTATCTAAGGATACGTTCGTGCTTAAAGTGACGTCACACATCCTGAATAGTTAAATATACACTGAAGGCAATTTTGAACTTTCCGTTTTATCTATGTTTTTAGAGTTAAGCAACCAGTTTGCAACCGAAACAAAGGGACATAACAGGCCAGGTACGCTAGTGACATAGGTAAATTTTTAGTTTTGCTTATTGGTCATATTCAACATAACATCCCTGATTTAAAATGTCCCGTGGGAATTTACAAAAAACCTTTTTTACCGGATTTCTACGTTTCTAGGTCCGGAAGTTTGGTTGGACTAGGCGTTGATAAGGTAAATCATTCAGGTATGGTATCTAGTCGAGCTAAAAAGCGGCACGGCCGTACCATCCTTTTCTCGAAACATTTCAGGCTATTTTCGACCCCCCTATAACTTCGTTGTGGATAAAACTAGAAGCCTGAATTTTCAGTAACCAAGCAGGCATTGTATAAACACGGTATATTTCAAATTTCATTCAATTTGAACTAGTAGTTTAAGAATTATAACTAGTCAAAGTTTCTCAATTTTTTCACTCACTCACCGACTGACTGACTGACTGACCGATCATCAAAACTCTATCACAGATAGAAGCTTCAAATTTGGAATACAATTAGTGTTGCTAAATTATCTAATTTAAAATAATATGTATTACATATTACATATTATACATTGTGTTTTCATGCGATGGCCAAGTCAATCTATTTATTTAAAATCTAGAAGATTTTTAATATTGAGGTCACTATAATATGTTGTTAACTTAAAGACAGAAGGTCCCTGAAGTAGGGGCTGAATAAATTAACCGACTTGGATTTACATGGATCTCACAACATTTTACGGTAAACTAAACTAAGTTGCGAGACTTGTTTTTTTTACAAGTTCTGTTTTTGATGACATTATTTCATACTTGTACCATTTTTCGTGCCATATCATGTCTTGCTAAGTTTCCTGCCCTACTTCTCAGCAAGATTAATCGAATGGGCGGAGTTGGCATTATATTAATTTATTTAACGTATTTGTACTTAGTGTGCTCAATACATATATTTATCACATAATATACATATTCCTTTATTTTTAGTTTATTTAAGTACCCGCATTGTTTTATTAAATTTAAGCTGAGGCAAACTTGCATGGTATTGGTTTTAGTTCGATTGTTTACTTTTGTTAAAACCATGATCCCTGTACTTTAAAATGTATCTATATTGAAAAATAAACTTATTTCTATTTCCTTATTTGTCAGTAATTGTTTAGCTATTCTTTTGTATAGATCTGTCATATATGTCGTGTAATAATAATTATGATCCAAGTAGCGATCCTGCGTCCCCGGCCGAAGAAAAACATCTTATAAATAAGGGACCACTTTCTTTGGTGTAAGAGTAGGGCTTCCATCCGTCCCGATATATCGGGACTGTCACCGTTATTGACCTCTGTGTCCCGACGACGTCCGGAGAAAACACTGAAATGTCCCGATGGAAACTGCCCAAAGCAATTTTAAATTTCCTTAGAATTTTAAGAGCTTTTTAGAAGGTAGACTTGTCTTGGAAGAGTTGAACTCGATCTATTCAGTAAAAAAGAGATGGATTCACTTTTTGAAGAAACTGGAAATGCTTAAAGAAAATTCCATCTGTTGAAATTGTTTTGCACTTCATGCCCACAACAACGCCACAGTAGAAAGAGTATAATGGCAGCCCAGAAATCGCTTTCTGTCTGATGAAAGAAATCGCTTGTGCCCAGAGACTGTGGTGTGAATTTTACAAGTATCAAGTTCATTGTGACATGACTTGTTCTACAAATATGTTAATGGATAAAAAAATTGTTGAAAAAAGCAAATTCCTCTGAGAAATATTTTTATATATGTAGTTTTTCCACAAGAGATTAAAAATATTTTTACTCATATCATTAAAGTTGTATGTATGTAATGTAACTCAAACAAATGGTTATCTAAAATAATTGAAATACTCGTTAGCACGAAATTGGGTATTTTTTACATTGTATCCTTAAACGTCCCGATGAGGGTCTCGCCGAATATGGCAACCCTATGTAAGAGTGACCAATGAATACCAAATTGCGATACAAAAACGAAGCAGTCGGAAAATTTGGAACAAAAAATACAAGAATGATGTTATGATTCTGAGAAACAGTTCAGTTCAGTGATGTAGATTTTTTGATGATGGACAAACAGTTTGCAGAAAAATATCGAGATAAGTGAGATATGCACGTTAAAATTACTGACTGACTGACACAAAAACGTCTGTCAACTGTGCATTGTACATATACATATACCTACTTCGTATGTTGTAGAATATACGTAAATGTGTTCCGAACATAATGACCTCTATCTAGTTGATGGCATTAATCGACAGGGTCAATCATAAGAAACAAATAGCCCTTAAGGCACATGCTGTTAGTACACATATCAATGGAAAAGACATTGAAATAAAGTTCATATCAGCGTGCATCGCGAAGTGGCTGTTACGACGATCGCTGCGTTTTTGGATAGCGCAAAATCAAAGAAAATAACACTTTTCACATGAACACGATTGTCGAAGGAAATATTGAACTTAGAACTGTAAATCTACACTAGTATATAAAGAGGTAAAATTTTTTTTGTAAGTAAGCGGTAATTTCATGAACTACTGAACCGATTTTGAAAATTGTTTTACTAATAGAAAGCTTTTGGTGTTTGTGACGCCCTGGTGGGTCTGATCTTAATTAAACTTTGCACACGTCTTCTTCAGATAGGTTTCCCTATCTACGACGCAGCACTCTGACCTCTATCTCATCGAGAAGTGCATGATGGCGAGGTATTCACTCAATATTAGAATTAGTAAAATGGTTTCAGGGGAAAACTGTTTACCATGAAACTGTTCGTATTTTTTTTATAAAAAAGTGTTGCAACATTGTCTTCTATAAATGAACGACCGCGGACTGAAGCGTTTTTTTCGATTCTATTATAAAAACGAGGCAATATTCACGGTATCCTGACAGCTATTATGATGGTATATCATCAGATTTTAGCTTTTTGGGCTTCATACGTACGTAGTTATATGTGGATAGATAAAACTTATTGAAAAATGTATAAAGAAAGTAAGCTGTTGACTTCACAAACGGTTTTTACCTGTTGTATGGAGATTTTTGCGTGATGAGGCCTCTTAAGTAACATAGGCTACAATTATTCATATTCATATTCATATTCTTTATTGCACAGAAAAGTTATACGTACAAGCAGTCATAAATTAAACGTGCTATAGGCGAGCTTATCTCTGAGAGAGATTTCTGCCAGCAAAACCTAGGTGCTAAGGAAATATTAACTAAAAGTGTGTGATCAAATGTGCACACATAAAGAAACAAGTGATATAAAAAATAAAAATGTGGAGATAACTTAAAACTACCATAAATATACCTAACTTTTAAATAAATACTTACATAATAAATTAATTAATAATTACTTAAATATAAAAAGAACAAACATACTTAAATACTGTAATATAAACATGGGCATAAACCTACATAACAATAGTATTCATAAATATATGTTTAAAACAAGAATTTAGTATATACCAAATATAAACATAAATACATACAGTGTATATACCTGCATAAATAATAAATAAATATATATTTTAAAGGGAAAAATATTTATAAATAATGCTCTTTAAGCTTCTTCTTGAATAGGCTGATCGTAGGACAGTCACGAATCGTATGCGGTAGGGAGTTCCAAAGTCTGATGGATGTCACCGTGAAAGAATTTCTAAAAGCACCCGTGTTATGACATGGAGTTTTTAATTAGTTCCCTGGACACGGGCAGTTCCCTAGGGACATAGCCATATTACATTTGCGCGGGTGATCTCTAGAACTACTGAACCGATTTTAAATATTCTTTCGGTAATGTAATGGTTGGACTCGTCACTTGGACACAGACTGTAGTTTTTCCCTAGGGACATAGTCATATTCCTTGCATATTCTCGGCAAGGAAAATTATTTTTTCAAATATCTAATATTGCAGTTTCGATTTTCATCAAAAAAGGCCCTGGGACTCGCTCTTCCCTATAGTTTAAGATTTAACCATCCAAGCCCACGCCCTGAGTTTATAACAGCTGTTAGGGTTTTCGTTTCTGCACTATAAAAATAACAGGCGCGTAGGGGGGGGGGGGGGGGAAAGGGTAAGCACTATTCTGTTAAAAAAGCAAACGATTCAAAATGAAGTATGTTATTATAAATCTTTACAACTTTTATGAGAGCTTGTATTTTTCAAGAGTTACGGCGAATTTTCGCTGGGCCCTCCCAAACTAAACCCTGAATACGTTCCTGTGAATTGGTGAGCGCAACAAACGCAGCTTTCCAAACACGAATGGAAACCTAACAGGCAACAACCGCACATGTACTAATGTACACAAACGCATTACCAACATGTGAACTCGGCTGATGATGCGTGACGGTTGTCGACCCCTCAACCAAACATGTGGGTCAGAAAACTGCGTGACGTCATACGCGCACGCCTCCGTGCGTAGTAGATTCCGTGCCGCTGAAGATAACACGTGAATTTGGGCTGTTTAGTTCTAATTCATATAAGAACAGGGCTTAGCAGCGGGACTTCTTTAACGGCGCGAGTTCTAGACGGTTGTAAGTGGTTTGAGAAAACGTCATTAAAGAAGTTCTTGGTCGAAGTACTTATTTTCGAGGTATAGTGACGAAAATTCCTTAATCGGCGGGACTACTTTCGCAGCCCTGTATGGGAACTCTTAAGGATAAGAGTTACACAGTAGGGGGTTTTTAAGTGGCTGTATGATGAAGCCACTAAGATTATTATGTCGTTTATTTTATCAAGAACGAATGCCAACCAAGTTAGTGACAGAAGGGCCAAGTCAAATGCACCCGGATAAGACTAGATCACTCTAAGAAGTGGAAGGGGTATGTCAGAATCGTAGCAAATGGAAATCTGTAGTCTCGGAGAGCTCTACCTCTACATACCCTCAGGGAAACAGATATGTATGTATTTTTCCATCAACAAGTATACCGTTCCGGTGACTTATCCAGCCAGCAGTTCTGCTGGAAGGGTGCGAAGACCCCGGACACCGGTGAGCCACGTAGTATACAGGAGCTGCAGGATCGAGGAGTGAAAGGAGATTGGAGGCCTGCCCGAATTCAAGCATGTGTTATAAATATGGATATACTGAAGGCTAAGCTTTGAAATGTGGATATGCTCGGTGATAAATAGTATTTATTAATCTAAGAAGGGGCGGAAGATGTGTGTCAGGTACGTAGCCAATGGAAATCTGTATCCTGTGCCTACCCCTTTGGGAGAGAGGCGTGAGTATATTATTGTGTATGTATTATTAACTTAAATAGGCTGTACATTTCCCACATCATGGGAAAATAAAGTTGTTTTTCTGGCTTTTTCAAATGTGTAGCAAACTAGAGAAAAACTCCTACATATTTTAAAGAAAACAAATAATGGCTAATTCTACACTAGAATAATAGCTACCAGGATAGCATAGACCGGGAGATAGTGACACAATTTACTTGGTCATTTGTAACAGTATGGCGGTTCTTCAGGGGTCTTAGTACGCAATGACAAAAAGAAAAATGATGGTCATAGCGCTGGTACCGGCGGCCCAATCGCGTGGGCGTTAGTCGAACTCGTCAGATAAATTACAAGTGTCAAACGATTTGTACCACAAAAATTTTAGTATTTTCCGATAGTCCATAAAAAACATGTATGCGGTAGTGTCATGCCATACTTCTCCGGTGTGACTTACAGCCCGCCATACCGACGCGAATACGTTAATTAAAAAAACACAATTCAACTATTTGTACCAGGCTAATTTTTGCAATTTTTGATTAACTAATCATCGTCGTGCAGCCATTTACGAAAATCACTATTCCATACTTTTCGGACGGTTCTAAATGGCCGCCATACCACCGAAAATCAGCAATTTTTTTTTTTTTGCCAAACGATTTGTACCACCCTAAAATTTTTTTCAACAGCTCCTGAATGATGATAAATAGAAGTGTGATAATGCCATACCTGTGGGAGGTAGCGAATGTGTATAATATTTTTTTTTAATTGTAAGATTTTAAAATCAAGTTTTTCAAGTATGTTGCCCCTTTTTCCCTCTATTAGAAGTATGGCAAATATAATAATGGTTACATTGCATAATATAATTTCCAAAAATCCAAATGCCATATGGTACAAATCGTCAAAAAAAAATTCTTTTTTTAATTTTTTGGCTTAAGTCTCACAGTCGTCCGACCCATGGTTACAATCCGGGATAATTTTTTGTAGGTAGAATTGTATTCAAACAAACAGAATATAATGATCCCATGCTGTAAAAAAATATTTTACGTATTGTACAGTCGTATTTTTGAAACGTGTCGAATAAATAAGTTTTTCAAGTATGGCAGCACTTTTTCCCCCTACTAGAAGTATGGCAAATATAATAACGGTCACATTTTATCAAATACTTTCCAAAAATCTAAATGCAATACTGTTAGAAATCGTTTGGCGAAAAAAAAAATTTGCTGATTTTCGGCGGTATGGCGACCATTTGGAACCGTCCGAAAAGTATGGAAATGGTGATTTTCGTAAATTTAATGTAATTAACTGTGCAAAATTAGCCTGGTACAAATGGTTGATTTTTTTTTTTTAATATGATGGCATGACACTACCGCCTACATGTTTTTTATGGACTATCGGCAAATACTAAAATTTTTGTGGTACAAATCGTTTGACACTCGTAATTTATCCGACGAGTTCGACTAACGCCCACGCGATTGGGCCGCCGGTACCAGCGCTATGACCATCATTTTTCTTTTTGTCATTGCGTACTAAGACCCCTAAAGAACCGCCATACTGTTACAAATGACCAAGTAAATTGTGTCACTATCTCCCGGTCTAGCAGGTGCCGTAAAGAACTTTAACCTGTATCGGAATCAGAATGCTATTAAAGATGATGTTCGGATGATTCACAGATACTTCTGGGAAACATGAACCTCAGAGACCACCGTTCGATGCCCTACCATTATATTACAATTAGCTAGCACAAAAACCAGACAAAATACCAGGAAAACCTTTAATAAGTTATTGCTCAAAATTAACGTTTTAATTTTTCCGTGCAAAAATATGTCGAAATGGCTAACTATTTTTTAAACACTGCTTCTCAATATGTCAATCAACTGTGTGGGGGTTTATCAATCGACAAATAAAGTAACACATTTTACCGGATGTAAATATCTTGAACCTTGTCTATAGATAAACAACGAACGTTACGAAACTGCATAAATTTTCCTGAGGTTGCAAAGAGGTGCATACAGATCTGTAAGGATATGTTATGTAAAATGTTGGCCCATAACAGAATATTCATTTAAAACATATTTTTTAGGAGGGGCTCCATATAATATGTAATATGAAAAAGGAGCCGAAAAATCAAGACATACAAGACAGCAGAGCGAAAGGGCTCAATCTTGCCTTTTGGACGCGGAACCCTAAAAAAGGCTATAGATCCGCATAAAATGATTAAAAAGTTACTCAATTCAAGGTTATTGGCGTAGGAGAAGCCTTTTAAGTTTTTAAGTCACCTATGCATTTCAAGTCACCAGTAAAACGAGTAAATATGTGTACCAAACATTATTATAGGCCAAATACAGCCTAAAAACACCATCGAAATACATAAAATAAACATCAAACTGTGGCTCCATTCGATTTCATTCAAAAGTCCAACACAATGGCTCATCAGCTCATCACCATAAAACAGAGCTGGCAATTGGCGAACAATATTTACTTACGAATTGATGGACTGTGGCTTATTTGTTTTGTAAGAACTAGACCAGCCAAATAATGGTGTAATGGTTAGCCATGATTGACAATGGTCTGTGTTCCTGGCATCATTGTCATTAGCCTTAAAGACGTTCGCAGAGTAAGTCATCGTCACATATCAGGGACGCTGAGTTTTAGGATTTTGATAAGAAATTCTCGACCGATTATGATCGATGTGGTGAATGTGAAAAAGTCCGTATCAGGATCGTAGCGGATCCTAAATCTGTGGCCTCTACTTACCTATTTGGTATCTGGGTTCTTATATATAGGTAATAGGCCTGTACACAGGGTAAACAAAATATTATTCTATTTAGTCCGTCATTTAGATTATCAAAAAATATTGGACACGTATTTTTTCTTTTGTCAATCAAACAAAAAATGACAGAGATAAAGCGCGTCGAAGTTTGGGAGTGGGGGAAAATGACGTCACTTCTAAGTAAAATTGTACCTAGATGTGACGTCACGCGGAGCTTCAGCGGGCTATATCTTCATCATAGTTTGTTTAATTTAAAAAAAGAAAAAATACGTGTCCAATATTTTCTGATAATCTAACTGACGGACTAATGAATTTTTTTTAGTCATCATGCCTATTGACGATGTATAATTTAGTTTTGGCAAGCCAAATAAAATAAACACAACCGTACTGGTATTGAAACGGCTGCTCCCGATTTTATAGTCAGATTCGAAGAAAATGTACGAATACAGTGAAACTAGTCACGCAAAATCTGACTATAAAATCGCGAGTAGCGGTTTCAATATCAGTATGAATCTTAACCACGAATCTTTTAGTAGCAAAATAAACACAACCGTTTTACAATTTAAGTTTCTCACTTCGTATGATGGAGAAAACTGCTTTTTCGCGAAAAAGCGGAATAATTTTGTTTGACCGCGTAATCTGTCTGTGTTTACGCCGTAATTCGTTTTTCGAAAAAGCAGCTTACGCCATCATACGGCGTTGTATTTTATATAATATTCATTTGATGCTATAAATATGACTACAAACTGTTATGTGACCAAATGCTTTTTGGAATCCTCATGTTATTCTGTATTGGTGTAGTTTTAGAAACATGACATAAGTCTTCAGAACTTCATGTGCTTTTCTTAACCAAAATTCATAATTTTCTTAAAAGCTCTCCCTGAGGATTCAGGAGAAAACAAAGTTTAACTTCGTAGTTCATACATCGACTAAAGACCACAATCCCACTGACCTAATTTACCTCTATGACGTCATTGAATGAACGACCTCTCACACCCATATGCGAATCTCACTGAATACCCCAATAAAACTGTACAACTGTAAATCCAGACGAACCGTCCATTGACACTTTCCCATAAAAGAGATAATCGTTGAGGTGAATAAAACGAGCAGTGAATGCCGTACAAAATCGCATTGGCATTGATCAGGGCAACGAACGGGTGGTTTATTGTACCCATCGAGGATGGTTTTTGACCTGTCCTTGCGTTCATTACACGCATCAAGCGCTGCAAGTTTGGACAGCCCGTTAACCAATCACAGCCGCTTAAACTTCAAGCGCTCGAAGTACGGAGCCCGTTGAACATGACAAGTAAGTTTACATATGCCCACGCGTTTTGTGTCAGCACAAGTAAGTGTTAACAGTTACACTTTTTTGCGTGAAACGATGATTTCATTTTGATGGAAACTTTTTACTGGGAAGTTACGGTAAATGGTAATGATAGAGCAATGAATCGGTAATGAGGTAGTAAAAAAGGTGTATTTGAAACAGTGTTATTCCTAAATTAAAATAGAAAGGGTTATGTAAAAAATACATGTTATAAAGAAGCTTTTACCCAATGACAGAGCCCAAAAAACCGCAATAGAAAAAAATTTGCTGCATCCATTGACGTACTACCAAGTGGACATCGGGTCTGTGCTCAAAAGTGTCCAAACCAAAAGAGAGTCAAAACCATTGAAAATTAAAAAAGGGTGTCAATCACACGTCAATCAAAATTAAGCCGTGCAGCAATGACATACGATTCAAATTAAAATGTTTTGTTTCTTAATATTTTGACACTTCACTAAGGACACTTTTTTGGTAAATTTTGTGCTAGACCCGAGGTCCATGGTTTGGTATGTCATAATATAATAATTTGTAAATACAAAGTGAAGGCTGTTTTTTTTTCAGTTCAAAACAGTAGTCCGTCCAAACTAAGAAAATAAAAATAACAATGATGAATGTCTTAAACATAAACCTATTCTCTAAAATATAGCAGAACGTTTTTTTTTCCAAAACGTTCAGGTGTATTTTTTTTTTCATTTTTTCAATAAAAAACTTTTTGATTCAACGCACAATTCCAAGTACGACATGCACTTTTTGAGATATGTTTATCCTTTCGTTTTTGTTGGGGACCCATTGCGCCTTAATAGGTAGGTAATGGTAAATAGAAAAGCACGAAAGAGACTAATCCCCGTTCACTAGAGATAAAGAGCTATTATACGTATAATAAGCCGTATAGATAAATTACTAGATAATCGGATCGCTAAAGGCAATGAAAATGCAGTTTTCTACTTTTCTACATTACTAAGTTTATTGCAACATTAGTGTTTTCCGTCGATATTACTGGACGCCGACGACAATGTGACAGCGACTTTATATAAGTGAAGGAAAGTAAGGCTAGTTTTATTGATTATGATAATAATATGGCGATGGCGAATGATTGAAAAATTATGTAATTTTCTAGCTTTGGCCAGTAGCGTGTAGTAATGTCTTTCAATTAATGTATATTTTATTTGCGTGTTAGATAGAAACTGTTATCGACAGTTTTCGGCTTGGCGATTTTTTATTAACACCACTTATAGCCTAATATGTTGAAATTTTAATTTAATTTTATTAATTATTAAGATAACTGTGCTTATTATTATTTATTTTAATTTATTTGAGTCCTGACGTATACTGATAATTATGAATACAAATCTCTTATGTCTTATATGTTGACTAGGGCCACTACCATTACAATAAAAAAACCGCATCCAAATCTATTCAGTGATTGTCAAGTTAAAGCGGAAAAGACAAAAAAGAAATAGTTTAATTTAGCCCCAGACACCAAGAACTTATTTCATTTAAATATTAAAACATTTTTACTACTTTATTATTACTACAATTTATAGCCCTAGTATGCCGACCAGATAGGCGACATACCGAAGAAGGGCAAAGTAAAAAGTGACCGGAATAGAAGAGCTTGTATGAATTGAGTGATGTATGTAGAAACAAGCTATGTCAGGATCGTAGCAGATGGAAATCTGTAGTCCCGCAGTCTGCAGGCCCTTTGGGAAACAGGCGTTAACATATGTATGTATGTATGTATGTTTTTCATCATAGTTTTATGTCAATATGGCTTTTCTAGCAAAGTTGTGTTGATTTAAATGAACTTTAAAACGTGTTTATAGTTTTGCACGATCATTTACCCCGTCCACCTAAAGCCGCGATTACACCATCCCATTTGTCGGCATCCTAACTAGGAAAGGATTGAACTTAGGACAGTGTAATCGCAGTTAGGACGGTCTGTTTCTTCGTGCGTCCTAATTAGGATCCCAGTTAGGAGACCGGTAAATCGGATGGTCTAATCGCGCCTTTAAGGTGGTCGAACCAAATCTCGGTGCAAAATGCACATCTTAACATTGTTTTCCTTGCTTTTGAATAAAAAGTATACAAAAATTGCACTTTAAAGCAATAGGCGGAAATTCATGACTAATAATAGGGTTTTCGCATTAAAATTATGTTATTTTAAGCCTTACATTTTGATTACGTTCGATTACAACGATAAATACGCCTTTAAGTTTGTTAACCGAATGCAATCAAACTGTAAATCATAAAATCATAGAATTTAAATGTGAAAACTCAATTATTATATAAATTTCCATCAATTGCTTTAAAACTAAATTTTTGTATACTTTTTATTCAAAAGTAAGGAAAACAATATTATGATGTGCATTTTGCACCGAGATTTGGTTCGACAGCCTTAATAACAGAGTTTTTTAACAGACAACTGACAAAACACCTAGTCAGGTACGGTAGTTACCGGACAGAGCCATTACTCACAAACCTGAGTAAACAAAAGATGATTGATTAGTTGATTACTTCATCAGTGAGTGTAAGCAATTTCCTGCATATCCGGTGTCCCGATCAATACTGCATTTGTAGCTGAGCGAGCGGCTGATGGATCGACGATCGGACACTTCGGTAGCGGGTCTGTTAACTTACTACCGGGTATTACTGGCACTCTTTAAATAAGCTGCCGGCTTGTAATTCTATGGAGACAGCACTATTGCCCAGAAGAAAGGTTGAACAAAATTAGGAGAAGCGCGACGGAGAGTACGTAAATAAATAAAATATACTTTATTTGTCTTAGTAAACTAACATACAAATACAACATTACTTACAAAAATGGAAAGACAAAAAGGCCTAGCTCGGCATAAAGCTAGCTGACACGCATGCAGACAGCCGCCGATTTTCAGCTTAGCTTTGTAATAACTAAAGAAATACATGATAAAATAAGAAAACGTAGAGTACGTCTATCTTTTTAGGGTTCCGCAGTCAACAAGGAACCCTTATAATTTCCCTATGTCCATTGTCTGTCTGGACGGGGCTTAGCTCAGAGACTCTTAGTACTAGAAAGCTGTAGTTTGGCATGGGATTTATTAATTAAGCCGACAAAATGGTAAAATAAATTCTTGTTTTTTTTTGCTGTGCCTTCCCTTCGCATAAAGTGGGGATTATTTTTTTTCCCTCGTCTATCCTATGGTGTGGGGTGTCGTTAGATAGGTCGTTCAAATATATTGCGGGTGTGTGAAAACCATTTTTCGATTGAGGCATCCGTTCGCGAAATATTAAGCTTTCAAGTGCTAATTTTTGTAAGAGTCGAGTAATTATCATTTTGTAATTTTCATTTTTATTCATATCACTCAAGTTTATGAACTTATTTGAATGATACGGAACTCTCGGGGCGCGATTCCTACTCGTACTTGACCGGTTTGTACTTGTAACATGAAGGAGCGTTCCTACTGGGGAATAAAAGAAATTGGTAAGCAATATAGTTGATGCTCGTGATTGTTGGCACTTGGTGTTAAAGCATTATCAAAGGTTTTTTGGTTGTTTACGTAAACCGGTAAGGGAAATAATATAAATCAGTGGACAAGTACAAGTGTATTTCAATCAAAAAAAAAGGTAAGCAATATTTTTATGATTCCTCCTAAAAATGGCAACCCCACTGATTTAGCCGTTCCCGTAACCGGCTGTATGCATAAAGATAAATGAGGAGTAACATATCAAAGCGTCTTAACTTCGCCAATAGAACTCTTGAGATAAAGGCATAATAGAATTATGCATAGATTAAGGCAATAAGGCAACACAGGTGGATTTTACAATATTTTGAAACGTTAGGCACATTTTGACACTTTATAATTTAGGATGTAATATGATTTGATACGTCAAGTTTTGACATAAGTTAGAAGGTATAAAAAGGATGAAAATCCATTATATAGCATTTTTTTGGATAGAGTCTCTTTGCCTCAGATGTAAATCTGGACACGCAAAGTGATAGTAGATGAAACACAGAAGGCATGATGGCCACAAGGCAGACGAAGATTCGGCACACCACAAGGTGGGCCGATGAAGTTTACGAGATTACAAGAAAACCTGATTACTTTTTTACCCTTTAGGTACCGTACGGGGTCTCTAAAAAGAAAAAAATAAGGTCGGAGAAACATATCTCGATGGCAACTGGGTATAATTTTTAAGAACCGTAAACATCGTGACCTATTCTCGTGCAGCAAACCTTAAATTTAGAGTTGAAAAACCTAAAATAATACAAGGTCATTTAACTTTTATCCATCTGCGTTAAAGCCTATTTTGCAATGAAAAGTTTTAGGTTATGGCAGCTCTAAATCTAATATTTGCTACACGAGAATAGGTGTCATCATGTTCTTTAAAAAACAACGCAGCAAAGCGTTTCTCACTCGTGAAACACCTGTATTTCCTTTCTCAAGACTGAATAAACGTCAGACGAAGTAGAAGCTAATTGGCTTTACAACAAATAAGGCGTACATCCACATTCAAACTCATTACATTTGCATACTAATCGTGGAACATTTAACTCCGGAAAAGGGTCTATAGATGATACCTAGCCGGGTCTAGTTGACTAGTTGCAGGGTATGTATATATAAGGACATATTTTAAGATAAGGAAATAAGATTATATGGTTATATAAGCTTTTGCCCGCGGCTCCACCCACGTGTTATTCGGTTTAACGACATGCTTTTTTCTGGAATAAAAATATAAGCTATATCTATTCTAAATTTCATCCAAATCCGTTCAGCCGTTTCAGCGTGAAAGAGTAACAAACACACACACACACACACACACACACACACACACACCCTAACTTTCGCATTTATAATATTAGTGTGATAAGGTGACTTTAATTTATGCAGCCAAATTCTTACTGAAGACTCGGAAAGTGCTCAGTAACAAGGTTCGATGACCCTTCTTGTGAAATTAATAAATTATATTCTTTTTTTGTTCCCTACAAACGCAAGCCCAGCCCCGAGTCGACTACTATGAAACGTCAAGAGTTTATTTTGCACAATTAGCAAAACGTGTTATGGATCCGTGTTACTGATCAGCCTCTCGTATAAGTTTGGCTGTATAAATAAAAGTTACCTTATATATTATGATTATCACGGTATATGGTATTCCCTAAGGCGGAGATGAGAGAAGAGTGGCAGTAACTCCAACAATAGGAGCGTAGCTCTTAAATTTTGGATGGACGACTTTCCCTATGCAATGATTCTCCATCGTTGCGCACCCGCATAAACGCTATATCGGAGCAGTAGTTTGTGAAAAATGAACACTAACAGAAGCCGAAACCGACAATGACATAAAAACACGCGTAAATAATAAGTGCAATAAGTTATTGCCAATAACTTATCAAAGGGTCTCGACAGAGATCCGATAATTGTTTCAAAATACAGATGATATCAATATCAAGATGATGTCAATGTAAGTTCACTGCCTTCATTTGCCGAGTCAATGCCATGATTCTCAATCTATACACATATAACTTTCAATGACTGTCTGTATGTTCATTCTTAACTTAAGAACCACTAAACTAATTTGGATATAGCGTCTGTACATTCGCTTTAACTTCAAACTCGCTTCATTTTAATGCGGTTGTCATTGTTCTCTCGAAAGTTTCTGTGGATAGGTTTAGAGATATGAATAATTGCGCTGTGAGTTAAAAGAAGCTAAGCTAAGAAGTGACTATTTTAGTTAAGGCGCTTAATCCCTTCAACTACTGCCAAATAGGTACTTTCTAAAGCCTCTGCCTCGTTTACAGCTGGACCAAATGGCTTGAAAAAAATATATGTGAATTCTTAACTCTCAGAAAACATTTTCAACATATTTTGGTTTCGGGCAACCAAAACTTTCATATTAAAAAAAATAAAACCGAAAGATGTTTTTTTTGGCTTGAATTCACTCTACCTCATAAGCTGCAACGACGTTTGGAAATATTTACACGCCAAAAAATTAAGAACATTGCTCAATTAAATCCAGTGACATTTTCCATTAAAAATATCGAAATATGCAAGATGTCAACGGCTGAGAGATGCTCCACGGGGGCGAGGCGGCAGTCATACGAGCGGCTGCTGAAGGTCGTTGGCGTGGGTAAGGGCCTTAATAAACAGCGGCCTAAGGATGTTGATTCTATTAAGCGACGCGGACGAAGCCACGGGGAAAAGGCTAGTTATCAATAAAACCAATGAATTATATACAGTTGAATTGTAACCTTGAGAAACTGAACTGGGCTGGGTCATGTTAGATCATCAGTGGGTTTCAGAATATGTTCATATTCCCAAATTCAAACTTTGGCATCTTCAAGTTCAACGTACAGATTTAAGACATAACATAAAACATTATTTTCTTTAAATGTTAGTTTTACATTTACTTGAAACCTGGTGTTATTTATTTATTATATAGGAGCAAAAAAATAAAAAAAGCAAAACTAAATAAGCACATAAATAATGTATAGATGAATTTAATTTGATCCCATACTAGAATTTCTCCGTTCCATGGGATCTTAATATTTGGTTTGGTTTTTATTTCATGGAAATCATTTTCTGAAGTGATGTAACGATATTGAAATTCTAAAGCCTTTCCATTTGCAATTACAACTTTGCCGCGTGGATGTTTTTAACTTGTGCCAATCACAAGTCAAGTCAAGGTTGAGTTTCAAACAATAGCTGTACTTTTAGGGCTCCTTAAAAGAATGGAAACCCTCTTCGTTCCTTTTAATCGCTCGCGGCATAGCTCGAAAATGCCTGAGACTCCACCATTCCTTACCCTTATAATAAACTAGTATTCGACCTATTTGGCTATTGTATTTGGCTCATGTTTGAACTTTAAAATTCTTTTTGTCTTATTAACTCGCCTGCCAAATTTTATGACATTCCGATCAACGATACTCGAGTTATCGTCGAACAAACATTCATGACATCAAACATTTTAGGTGGTAGAGCTAATGCCAGGCTCGACTGTGGAGGTACCACCATCTTACTCGCAAATCCTCCCGAAGTTATTCGGGGGAGAGTAAGAGAACAGCTCTCAGGCAAAAAACCAGGCGGCCCACCATTGCCTGGGACCGATGGATGGCGGTATATCCATCCCCAATTGCCGGACCTTATATAAATTAGACTGGTGACGGGCAGCGGCGTCACTAGTGCAATGGTTTCGGCACCGCGCTCACCAACCCGCCTGCCCAGCGTGTGTGAGTATGGGCATTTCTTTCAGGAGGACCGCCAAGAGTGGTGAACTCCTGGAAAGGCCTATGTCCAGCAGTGGACGAAACAGGCTGATGGATGGATGGAAACATTCATACATACATACAAACGCCGGATTGTTCAAGTAGACTCGGAGAAGCGGTGCCATAAAGTACGTTTTGTAAGCGATCATTATTTACATTGGCGGAACCTGTAAATATCGCCGACCCACTTGACTGACTTTTTAATTGGCTCAGTCAAAGTGTAATGCAGAAACATTCAAAGCCAAGGCTAACTTTCAAACAATAGCTAGTTTTTTCACAGTTTAATGAGGTCTTCGGTCCTGATATTTTCCGTTAAAAACGTCGCATAAATTGCACGCACGTCAGGTTTGTCTTCTTCTCTATACATATAAATAAAGTTCGTCTGTCTGTCTGTATAAAGTTCGCTTGTAACTTGACATCTACTGAATTATTATGCGGTTTTCACTGTTTGAGCAGTGATCATTTAAGTATGCTGTATGTATTTTGCTTGGTCCTTAAAAATCACTAGATGGTTTAAGGACAGTTTTTACAGTGGTTAGCTTAAGTGTTTCTTCTTGAGAAAGGTTAGGAGATGTGTACCATTGCACTATGCCTATAAGGAGCCGAACAACAGACAAGGCAGAGATTCTACACAGCGCGAGCGAAGATGCGGGCACTAAACTATATAGACGTAAACAAATGACAAGTATGAACAGATGTTTGATGCCATTGCACTCGAGCGGAGCGTGGGCGATTTCAAATATATTCTTGTTTCTAGACTTATCTTACTATTCTGTCTGGCTTTTGAGGGTTACCTTAAGAAATGAAAACTTTTTAGGTACTTCTGAGTTAGTAATTAGCTTAACTGTCAACTATTCATTATCGCATTTTTATTTAAACATTTTGTACAATGACATACATAAAAAAATCTTTATAATTTTGTTTATATGATACAATATATATTTTTTGCATTTACATTCTAATAAATTCCAATTCATTAAATGTTAATCATTCAATTTCATAACTGTCTTTGAATTTGTAAACAATAAATCATTCATTATTTTGTTCATTTGAATATTTTTGAGGCATGAATAAAGTTAAGTACCTAGCGCAAAAGTGCTGGCAACTTTTAGCTAATGCTGCGTTTCTCCTATTTTGTCACATACATATTTAATTATATAAATATTTTATAATTATTATTTGTATTTTGTGGCAAATAAGAATGAGATACAATTTATTCGATGCAAACAAGTAAATAAACAAGTAGCAAACAATACAAAATGTATTCAACATTTATTTTATTATTATAAATATATTTATATTTATAACGAAATGGCGTTAGTAAAAATGGTCTAAGATGGCGTCGCATATTCGCCGAAGAGGAAGGGCTTGAAGCTGGATACTGCACAGTTGACAGCTAACCCGAAACATTTTCACTCTCACGCAAGTTATATTTTGAGTTACGTCGGAGAAAAGCGGGTGTGCCAGGTGTGGACTTGCGTTTCATAGTTCACACGTGGGAACACCTCTGACACCCCCTGTCGTGCCGATATATTGCTGTTGTAACCATTAAACAAACTATGGATCAGCGCGTATATTCTGGCCCGTGCGCAAATATTGCTAAGGCAGATTTTGGGTGACTTTAAAAGGGATTTTCTACGGATGCGTGTTGTTATTTTTTTGTATTGAAAACCTATAGTGAGCATTTCTTACACTCCATAGTTTTTGTTTGATGACGCTTAGTAACACCGTATGGTATTTATCACACTGTAAACAATAGACGAACGACACTTATTGCGAGTTAAAAATTATGCCAGAATAGCCGGTCTGTTTCTGATTTAAGAAAACTTCGCTAAGCTATGCTTATAAGGTGACTAAGCAACCAATCACAGCACTGTATATGTTAATCTAGCTAGTAGATTAACTATTATGTCAATATTTCGTGTATATTTTTTTCATTGTTTCTTTTTCGTTTAACATTTTTTTATATAATATAATATTACTCGTAGTGTATTCAAGTTGCATTATCGTATTAGGCTAGCCTGTAAGGATGATGTACCTGTTTATATAATAATAATAATAAATAAATATTAAACTCTCAAATGAGAAATCGGAGGTAAGCCGTCTTCGTCTCATCTTGTGGCATATACCTAAAAAGTAGTAAAATTTCCGCTAAGCTAGAATAAGGCAGTCCCCCACTGTTTTAGTGTGGGAACTGCAAACAGAATGGAGGGCTAAGCCAATAAAATGTCCGTTTAATCTTTTCAATTTTCTAAGTTTGCTCATTGTATTACATGTGTAAGGTAACTGATTTGCAATGACAGATATATCAAATTTGTTATGCTTGTTTATTCACGTGGGAGTTTCTATCAAAATGAGCATGCAGCTCTGTAAATTCTATTAAAAAAATATATTACTAACTGACCTTTGATGTGTGCAAAGTAAGCGCCAAGAATAGTTATGGAACGGGTTATTCAGTAGAATTTCAAAATATTAATGAAATTATTAGATGCTTACGTATGAAATTAGCGTTTTGTCGTACTGACCACTTTGATCTGAAATATCTCCTCTTTGGTTAAGAATTCCAAATTCAAATTTATAAATTCATTTAGTTCGTACATTTGAATTTTGAAAACAGTTATTCATTTGTTTTTTCCTCATTATTTTTTTCTTTGGCGTCGCTTATTACCGCACAATGGAAAACATGAAATATCGGTATATTTACGAGTACGAGTTCTACCGTGGCACCAGTGCTGCAGAAACAGCTCAAAGGATTAATGATGTGTACGGCGCTGGTGTCGCAAAAGAAAGCACGGTACGTTTTCGACCTTCAGAACCAGCCCCGTGGACGGCCGGAGGCCAAAGTAGAAAATAAATTAAAGGCTATTGTGGAAGCGGATCCATCACAAAGCACTTCAGAGGTAGCTGCAGGCTTCGGGGTAAGTGATAAAACTGTATTAATCCACTTGAAGCAAATCGGGAAAGTAAAAAAAATGGGTACCTCATGAATATACACTTATCGAACATGCAAACACGCGTCGACTGCTGTGTTACTTTGCTCAACCGACACAATAATGAAGGGATTTTAAATCGAATCATTACTTGTGATGAAAAGTGGATACTGTACGATAATCGGAAGCGCTCGTCGCAATGGCTGAACCCTGGAGACCCAGCCAAATCCTGCCCTAAACCAAAATTGACTCAGAAAAAGTTACTTGTGAGTGTTTGGTGGAATAGCGCCGGTGTCGTTCACTACAGCTTTCTAAAATCTGGCCAAACGATTACGGCAGATATCTATTGTCAGCAACTGCAAACCATGAAGGAAGAACTAGCTGCTAAACAACCGAGATTGGTCAATTGCTCTAGGCCACTGCTGCTTCACGACAACGCAAGACCACACACTGCACAACAAACAACCACTAAGTTATATGAGCTACAATTGGAATGTCTGCGACATCCACCGTACTCCCCGGACCTTGCTCCAACAGATCACCATTTTTTCCGGAATTTGGACAACTTCTTACAAGGAAAAAACTTCAACTCCGATGCGGCAGTCCAAACCGCCTTCAAAGAGTTTATTGATTCTCGCCCCCATGGTTTTTTTAGTAAAGGGATCAATGAACTACCTACGAGATGGCAAAAGTGCACAGATAACAACGGTGCATACTTTGATTAGTTAAATATATTTTACAAAAAAAAAGACTTTATATTCCTCCCATACAAAACGCTAATTTCATATGTAAGCACCTAATATTAAAAATTTGCGCTTTCAATTTCATGCTCCGTGGTACGCCCAATTCTACGATATGCCCACGAAATATAAGATAACTTTTGTTTATACAGCCAAATTCATACTGGAGACTCGATAAGTGGTCAGGACAAAGGTTCAAGGACATTGTTTGTGAAATGAGAAAAATATTGTTGTGCCTCTATACTTGTTCAAGAACAATCTCGACTTAATTAGTATAGAAAGTCTAAATTTTATTTTTCGTATTTCACAGTCCTGACCACTAACCGAGTATGAATGTGACATGACATAATAGAAGATATTTATGACCTATGAATTTGGCTATACAAACGAAAGTCACCTTATATGCGTCCATACTGCAGTGAAGCGATTCTAATAGCGGGAAAGCTACGAGAATCGTAGCGTTTGCTACGCCGCCGTAGCAAAAAAGAGACGGGAGCCAAATTGGCGAACGATAAAAGGCTCAAGTAAAACGTCTTCGGAATAGAAGAGCGTATAAAATCTTCAACTCATTAACGCGAAAGAGGTGTGCTAGGATCGTAAAAGATGAAAAACCCGTTTAGGAACAAACCGTGAGGTTATTTATATGTAATTTCCCATTAAGAGGCCGCCGAAGCATTTGTAGTTCATACAAACGAAATACCAAAACAATTAGTAAATCATTGATATTCTGAGGGTAGCGTGTGTTTATTCCGATCGGATTACAGAATATCCAGGTTTCTAAATATATATTTTGAAAGGACACTGATGTAAAGACGAGATATAAGGAATTTAAAATTACCATAGAAAAATTATTTTACTCATATTTCCTGTTTACATCAGTCTTCTTATTTAACATATATTTGGGAACATATAGGTACATATTCCGTAATCCAATCGGAATAAACACACCCTACCTCAAGAATTTATTTAATTTAAAATTCATTTTGGTATTTCGTTTGTATGAAATATGCATGATTCGCCGGCCCCTTAAAGACATGATTTAATGTTATCTTGGATAGCTTCCACTTTCTCACCGATCACGGAGATTTATCTTTCATACGGACGTGATTGATTTACCTGTAACAAAAAAGGAAAAATGTTATTTAATTACGAATCAGAATATGCAAGAGCTCGTTATGCTATGTTTAATAATACTGCATCGCTTTTGATGCGGTTTTCTTAAACTATTAGGTCACTAAGCCGTGAGTAAAATTAAATGCAAGTTAAAAGTAAGCAGGAAAGGGGAAGAACGTGATCTGCTTATTTTACGTATTGTAATAAATATGACGTCATCGAAAATGTTTACTATTTTTTCCGGGATTCACTGTAATTGTGTCTCTACAATCTACATACTAAATTCAGCTCACTCAGCCCAACCGTTCTTAGCCCTCTTAATGAAGGCCTAAAACAGTAAAAGAATAGATCGATGTCCAGCGGGCCTATTATGTAACGTTGAATCGGTTGCCAACTAGTTGCCAAACTAATATTGCGATTGAAAAATAATGCCGGAACGGCCGTCCAGCGGGCCCTATTTTGTAACTCAGTGTCGGTTGCCATCTATGGTTGCTATTCACCAACAAGTGCAAGTCGGACTCGGCATCCAAGGGCTCCGTTAAAGAGTATATTTTTTATGATTTAATTACAAATGTATAGTTTTCAGGTTTTTCCCTATACTTGTATTACTTGCCAAATTTCATAGTTCTAGGTCAACGGGAAATGCCCTATGAATTTTGATTCCCTTGAGAGTGTCGAAATGTACGTTTTTTGCGGCATAAACGGCCGTATCTTTTTTTCACGTTAACTTAGAAGTTTGATATTTTCACATCTTTAAGGGACTGTAGACCTGAGTATATGATTTTAATTTCAACTCGATATCTCCACGCGTTCCCGAAATAAAGGGTCTTGACAGACAGATGGACGGACAGACGGACAACAAACTGATCCTATAAGGGCTCCGTTTTTTTCTATTGAGGAACGGAGCCCTAAAAATAGAATGAACTTCCAAAATAACCTACAATGGGTATTGAACTATTTACGAATTGTGACGTCATTTCAAGTGCGAACGTACCCTTAGATAATCGGATATGTATGTTTTCGACGATAGGCACTCGGTTTGGCAACTGAATTTACGATACAGAATCAGGGAGCTGCTCGTCGTTCGGATCCATCTTACACATTAAGGTATGCCGTGGACGGACTGACAGGCTGAGGAATAGCTTTAAACAAAACCCACGCGTCTGAAGCCGCGGGCAAAAACCAGTTCTCCATAAACTTTACCGCTTCACCACCGCCGGAAGCGTCACACTAACTGTAAACAAAAACACATAGAAAGTGTTCATCCGTCTGTCAATCACCATCACTCATCAACAGATCACATTGTTCTCCTTCCGGTGATGACGAAGCCAGACAAAACTAGCCTCTATTACACAGAAAACAAGCATTACGGTGATGAAAACGACATGAACCGTTATTGATGTGGTTCTAATGACTCACACAGATCGGTAACTGTTTTGTATTGAAGGTAATGGTTAATTAAACATTTGACATCAATACGTCATGTGTCATTAGGTTGATCCCATCCGCAAAGTGTTCTGTTACAAAAGATAAAAGAATTTCGTTTCCATGAGACGAGCTCGCCGAAAATGTTGAGAGCACTATTGTTCCATTATTTACTTTCACTTCTAACATTACAGTATGACGTCACTAACACATGTACACATGAGCCCTAACGTTTCTATGTTCTGACTATGTAAACACTGGGATTTATTAAATCGGCCCGAATCGTTTCGCACGCTAAAACTTTCCGGTTACGTTTTAGCGTCAAAACCGACAAGGCGCGCTGAGGATAAAATGTTTGCTGTCAGTCATTTTGGAATGAGGTCTCATATTGATGAAACATTTCTTCCTGATATTTGCCAATTCACGAAATCAAGAATCACCCAAATACAGTAGAGTACGGAAGAAAGAACTGCCATTCTTCCTGGGAGGTCCACCACGTCTGTCATTTGTTTCTGAGAGGAACAGAGCAATCCCTGTTGCGGGTATTTTTATTTTGTATCCATTGGATTGATATCTTGGAGAAAAGAACCGAAGCTCTCCCGCAAAGGGACATTGTACGCTTTGCTATAAATACTTTATTTATCATTGAGACTAATGGAAGTTAAGAACTTTATTTGTTTCCTGAATGCTGAAATATCATGTCTGGAGCTTGACACATGATTTTGTCATCATTTGTCTTTGCTTCAGTAGTTTCATAAGATCAGAAAAATTGTTTTTTTTTTTGGCAAACTTAAACCTATTGTAAAATCATGTTTAACAACAAAAATATTGTCATAAGATAATCATTATATTGCTACGACACGCATTGCCGAGGGGGTGTAACCATCAAAACACTCGTACATCCACTTTTCGCTGGCGATTTTTAAGTACCGACGTGATAATGACATAGCTTTTTTTAAGCCGGATTATGTTGAATGAACAGTCTGGAAGTTGTGCTTACGTATAGCCCTTCAAGTGCATTCAACTGTCTGAGTATTATAAAAAAAACCTGTAAAGTAAACAAATATAAATCGTATATTTACCGATAAGGAAATACAACTAAACATTCAATTCTTTACAAGTCTGCTCGGAACCGTCATTGTCAAGGTTTACGAGACTGAATGTATACGTCGTACACAATGTACGGGTTCCGTCTGTTTAACTTATTCTAACATTAGCCTCTGCCCGCGGCTCCGCCCGCTTATATTCAATCTCTGCCCCGTTTTCCGATAATAAAGAAAACCGCATCCTAACCCGTTGAATGTTTCTCGAGTGCATACATACATGTAGATACATACAGACCTCAGTACAATACTAATAACCCATTTCGTTGCAAAAATATTCAATGTACAAACACGACTTTTACTACTTTATTATATTTGTAACAAAGTTTGTAACACGGTTTAGTTAAGGACAACTATGCCTCAAATAATTACCTATTACTGTACGCTTTGAAAATATACGTAGTATTGCCCTAGAAGTTGAATGCTCTCAGAGAATGTATAGTATTGCCATTGGTAATTCGACACTATTTAGCGGATAAGGTAACGAGAAACCTGCGGGCCTATTACGCATCTTCGAATCGGTTGCCAACTATGGTTGCTATTCACCAAAAACAGATAAAAAATGAACTTCGAAAATACAGAACAGTGTTCGAAAATAACCTTCAATGGGTATTGAACTATTTACGAATTGTGACGTCATTTCAAGTGCGAACGTATCCTTAGATAAGCAAATATGTATGTTATCGACGTGTCTAAGAGTCTCCGCTGTCTGTCCGTCCGTCCATCTGTCACAGGATTCTACAACAGCAGCCGTAATAGGTAGCCAGTTAAAATTTTCGTCCTCGCGCGGTAATATGAACGTTATTTCATTGTCGTTCCTGCACGACACACATCGAGCTGCTAATTTAGTTTCCTGAAGCCCCTTAACACGTTCCGTGACACTATCACTTAGCAGATGCCGTCGTAAATGAGTGATTTCTTTTGTTTGCGTGCCGTTAACAAATCGAGGTCCTTTGACCCTAGCAGTTTATCAGGTTTATGGCAATGGCCGCCGGAGCCAATCAGACGTTCCGGGTTTGGGACGCGTGCCAGCGATTCTGGTTTAACGCTGCTCATGTGAACACGTGATCTGATCTGATTTAATAATTTGGCCAAGTTCGAGTCGGACTAGCGCAAGAAGGATTCCGTACCACCACATACTATGGGTACGCAACCTCAAAATCACATCTTACGAATGAACCTCGGTGCAAAAATTTGACAAGCTACTATTAGCGCCCTCTATCATCTGATAAATTAACTTTGGTGAAAACTGTTAAACAGGTCATCTCAGATGGCGCTATGATTAATACGAGCTTTTTTAATTATTATTTGTCGCGATATAGGCCAAATTTTACGTATTCAGTGAAAACATGACGATGTGATGAGAATGGGGGATGCGGGAGGAGACGTGCGGTATGTCTCCGAATGACGGTATGATACCGAACTTGAACAACCGAAAAGTAAACAACGTATCCATACCAACATTGCTAATAATAAAGTAAAAAAAAGTCGTTAAACATTTTTTCAATTTATTTTGTGTAATGTGTTATTATATTAGTATTGTACTAAAACCGAAACTACAATTTTTTTTTTTAATTTCGTGTGTCTGTCTGTATGTATGTGCTGTCTCAACTTGAGAAACACTCAACAGATTTGGATGCGGTTTTCATTCTTCATCGTAAGTCAACATAGGCTATAACGCTATGAGTATAAGGGGTGTTCATAAAATAACGCCCAAGCCGAAAACGGTGCAAAACCGGAGCCGCGGGCAAAGACTAGTAAATCGAACGTAATGAGAACTGTGAATTTCTTAACCGTCTGAAGCAAGACATATTGTAGCGACGATAGCGCCATCTGTTTCCTAAGAACAAGGCGTGAAATTACATTAACGTCCTCGTGAGCGTTCAATATGTGCATTACAGGCTGGTAGTAGTTATAAAAATTTAGTGTATACCTAGGTATGGTAGAAAAATTCAGTTTGACGACCTCGGTGGCGCAGCAAGAGGTCGCAGGTTCGAATCCTGGCCCGAATACTTTTCTCACTTGATCTTTTCCAGTTTTTAATGAACTCTAAATAATGTTTAGAGTATCCAAAGCGATGGATTTCGTTATAGATGAATGATATAAACGCAAAGTTATTTAGCGAGTTCTAGGGTTCGTCTCGCCATTTTAAAAGGTCCGGTGCGTTGACCGGAGCGTGCGGATATTCGCATTGTTGCGCAACTCCTGCGCATCGAGCGCGTTCGGCCGTCATTCCGGTGCCAATGACTCTGAGGTAAGGAATCCTCTTTAGGATTCCGCTGAGGAACGGAAAGTTTCAGTTCACTATTTATCCGTCTCCGTACGAAGACTGTCGGAAAACTACTGATTTAGCAGAAAAGCATGTAAGCTACGCAAAAGTGTTTAATGACGTAATAACGAAATCTCATAAGGACTACGAAACATTTTTTTAAATATCTGTGTTAAATTACCCAATATCCATCCATCCATCCATCAGCCTGTTTCGTCCACTGCTGGACATAGGCCTTTACAAGATTTCGCCACTCTTGGCGGTCCTCCTGGAAGAAATGCCCATACTCACAAACGCTGTGCAGGCGGGTTGGTAAGCGCGGTGCTGAAACCCTTGCACCAGTGACGCCGCTGCCCGTCACCAGTCTGTTTTATGTAAGGCCCGGCAATTGGGGATGGATATACCGCCATCCATCGGTCCCAGGCAATGGTGAGCCGCCTGGATTTGCCTGAGAGCTGTTCTCTTACTCTCCCCCGAATAACTTCAGGAGGATTTGCAAGTAAGATGGTGGTACCTCCACAGTCGAGCCCGGCATCACCTCTACCACCATAACCCAATATAACCTTAATAATATATAAATAAAAGAATATTTAATACTTAATATCGGTTCTTATTTTTTTGTCACCTTATTACTTGACTGATGATGGTCCATTAAGGACCGAAACATATAATATGTTATCAAGTTTTGAATATTCTTTTATTTATATACCTATGTTTAAAGTTATATTGCGTATCATCACATCGTACAAAATAAAAAGCTCAGTTTTAGCTAATTATATATTAATAAAGTATATTCAATTACGGAACCCAAAAATTGCGACAACACAGACTCAACGTTCATTGAAATAAAAAAACAGATTTACAAAACTGTTTCTCGAACCGCGATTACTGGTAAATTGATGATCGAATCGAAAGAGACTTAAAATAATGTTTTCTCGATACGTTATGTTATTTTCGGTAAAATCCGACATTAACCTGTTTTTAGCTTTTTTATTTTGTAAGTTTACTGTTTCTCTTTATAGGACGTTCGTTTCACTGCCATATTGAATTTCAAAGGGTTTATTTTTTAACGAGTGCCGTCCGTATACAGTTAATTAAATGCTCAGAATATTTGGACTGATGATCTGTAGTCCGGGCGGCCACTGCAAGCAAACGTATCTCACAATACAATTGAACAATTCACTTTGCAGGGACGGCCGACCTTCAGTACCTTCAAAAACACGGTCAGTCGCAGCGCAATTTGGCACGTTTTGCATAATAAACATTTACCCTTTTCTCTACTAAGGCAGGTGTCCAAAAACTTTTGAAAAATTCGTGATTACGTTACAGAAAATAAATAGTTTTTTGTAGTATTTTGTTTTATTTCATACTAAACCTTGATCTCGGTTGAACCTATACACTATATATTCCTTTTCAGTAAGAGGATCGAATAAGATGCAAAACAAAACAGCCATTTATTAGAAGTTTCACAATTTTTTCATGTTTATTATGCAAAACCTGTCAAGTTGCGCCGCAGCCTACAGTTTTTGAAGCTAAGTACTAAAGGTCGGCCGTCCCTACAAAGTGGATTGGTTCAATTACATTTCGAGATAGGGCCGCTTGCAGGCGTCGCCCAGACAACTGTTTTATTCATCTGCTTCATGTTAATTAGTATTTCATCACGTACGGTGGTGGCTTCCTGTTATATCTTTTTCCAACGTTTCGGATTACCGTTGCAATTAAATTAATTAACTTCAGTTTCCGCCCACAAAGCGAGGCAGATTTGTCCATAGGGTCAACTAAGCTTGAAGGGTTCCGTCAAGGTGAAAACGTAAAAAAAATATGACAAGTGTAAATCTTCCTACGATATAAACCATACAAAAAGGTTTACTTGTATTGTATGTAGTACTGTTGTTTCTTCTTTAAGGCGAAACGTTTCGAGCTCGGTGCAAAATGTACAACTTATGATTGTTTTTCTTATTATTAATTATAAAGTACTAAATAAATATGATTTATGGCATTTCGCGACCATAGTTTATTGTCAATTAGGCTTTTCTATCAAATTTTTGTAATTTTATTATGCATTGCGTTTTAAATGAATGTCCATACCAACTTAAAACACGCTTTTAAGTTTGTATGGACATTCACGGTAGCTGTAATCCATAAAATGACGCAATTCTGCTAAAAACCCCTGATAATTATTAAACAATAGTCGCAAAATAACATGAAACTATTTTATTTCATATATTTTATCTAAAAATGAAATAAACAATCATAAGTTATGCATTTTGCACTGAGCTCGAAACGTTCCCCTTTAACTTGGTGTTAATTGTACTGTAAAATCAACACCAAGTCACAGACGAACAATTTGTACACGATGTACTATCGATTTAAATGAGAATTAATACAATTTGTAATAGAAAAGTGAGCTTGCAGTATTTTTCTCGATGACACATTGTAAGGGTTTCGTCAATGTGGATGTAAGCTGGGTGATATTTGGGGTTTGAAACCCCAACCCCTTTTAATTACTAAGCAGAGTCTAAAACAGCTAAGCTCGGTTTTTATTTGTTGACACAACCCCAAAAACTGGTCAGCAGAATGAACCTCCACGCAGGATGTGTACAGCAAGACTTAATTGCGCCCGCGCAGATTGCAGAGTTCATCGAACTGTCAAATTCGAGAGTGAACCAGTTGAACACAAAGGTTGACAGTTGACACATATTCGTGTTTCCCGCCGTTTGAGTGACAATGCGCGGCGAGCCGTTATGGTCGCCATTGTTTTACTTTTTTAGGGTTCAGTAGCGAAATGGTCGAGCAGAACCGATGTCAATATAAGCACACTGCTTCAATCCAGTGTAATAGCTATTACACTTGCGAGTCGGATGGAAGAGAAATAGATGACAAGAGATAGATGAAAGAGAGTGATAGAGACAGACGAACTTCAGAGGTGCCATTAAGTTTGAATACCTCTGTATTCGAAAACGTTTAGCTGCTGCATAGCAAGTACGTAAGCATCGATTTGATTATATTTGACAGATAAACTCGATAAATTCTAAACGACAACTCTTATTGCTATGAAATATTTTGGTTTATCGAAGCGATGTCGAGTCGATAGCGTGTTCATACTTGGTGTTAGAGAATGTTTAAGCTACGGAACCACGGGTGAGGTAGCTCGACATGCTCGTGAATGGTACTCGTGCCGAATTTGGCGACTCCGCGTGTGGGTGTCGTTTTTTGTTCGCACGCTATTGCGAATAATGACGGATTGATTCATCTGTAATGGGGACAGTCATTATTCGAATGTGGGTGTGCGGGTTAATGTATTTTTTTGTGGACATCTCGCTTCAGCGACGATGAAAACCGTTGTTGTGGCCTAGTTATGGATATGACTAATTGGTTACCTTTGCTAGAGTTGATGTGAGTGGATTAATTGTGAATTCAAACTTTAATTGTATAATAATAGTGTAATTTAAATTTAAGATCACTGGTATTGTTATTTTCTATACATTTAATTCTTTATTCAATTTTTTTGTTCAAACTTAGTTTTCCTAATTTATTGTTATACATATTTTCAAAATTTTATGTTTATTGTGACATACATTTTTTTAAAGATTTTACTATGGTATTTTCACAAATTTTATTATATTTTATAATTTGTAAGATTAATTAAAACTCACTTGAACTGACATAGTTAATTATTATTAAAACCGGTATTAAATAATAACAATTTGTAAGATTTGTTTATACTGATGTATGTACCATACTGATTTAATGCAAATAAATATTCTGATTTTAAGCGATGAGATTCAAGTACCGGACGAGTTAGACGATTGAAGGCAGATTTAAGGTCATCTTAGCCTAGGACTCTGATCCCTGGTTCGCAAGATGGACGACTCGATCGAAAAATCTAGGTCTATGTGTAAAATCAAACTTTGAGCTCAAGATTCAAATGTCTAGTCGTGACTGTTTCACCAGAATTAACCACCAGATTCAAACCAGTGTTGAAAAAAAAACATATTTTTATTACTACCGACAGATTTCTTTGATAAAAAAACATATAAATCATGATGACGTTTTGGTTTTTATTTATCTATGATAATTTGTTGAATTTTTACCGTAAATGATAATTTTAATTAATATTTATTATAAGCGGCTTTCAGACTTCATTTTCTTAATTACTGTATTTGTACGAGATTGCTATTGTCATTTATACACTTTTCAAATAAACACTGCAAATTTTATTAATTAAAAAAATTTCATCTCGTAACATTACGATTTCTAATCAACCAATGAACTTTTTGGAAACAAGTCAAAATTGATTTAAATCGCCGAATTTAATGAAATCAATCACATAACACTAATATATCAAAATTTAAGTAAGATTTTCAGTCGGGAAACTATTTTTTTCCGTAATATTCAATAAATATTAGGATAAAGCACGAGTTTGAACAGTCTACCTGTGTAGTCACAATTTTCAGGCGTCGGACCATTGTTAGTAGGAATACTGTTTTAGTATTCAGTAGTACCTATTTCATATGGCTAAAACTAACCATTTTCTTCTGTGTAAAGTTAGAGTGGAAAAACTCTAGAACAGAATTCAAGTTTAGTTCATCTTCAAACAACACGATTCGCAAAATAAATCAAATCTATAAAAAATATTCAATATACAAAAGTTTTTTTTTTATTCGAATTAAATTGAGCAGTACATTCAAAAACATACCGTCCAAAGCTAGTCACAAACTGTTGATAACCAACTTCCCTGACGATTACAAAAATAATGGTTGGATTAATACAACGTTTAAGTAGAACATTAAGAGGTTAAACGACGATTACTTTCGCCGAGCTTTTAACACTTAATCTGTCATTATTCCGGTTATCGATTACTTCGATAAGGAAACCGTGTCACGAAAAGATTGGGTTTTATCGAAGATTACCCGACTCGATACATAATCAGCTTTATGTAAATTGCCACCAAAATGTTGAGTTGTGGTTATCGTATAGTGCCATCCCTTACTAAGAATATTATTTAAAAATTATTCTAAAAAAAGTTTTTCCGATTGAAAAAGAAACACCCATTAAGAATTCTTTGTGTTAAATTATATAAGAAGTAAGTTCTATTCTATACATAAATGGTCTATTGTCACGCATCAATAGATTGGACCAATGGCGTTTAAAAATGTGTGAATCATGCCACTTCGAGTGTTAGATAATGGAGTACGTGACAACCGTTTAGGCCTTCATAAGTTTTCGATCTCGAATAATGCGTTGTCGAATGATTGCAGAATCGCGACATTAGAGAGGCATTGTGAAAAACTGACCCAGAACAGTAAAGATTCATATTTCCTGACAGGCTTTGCCATACTTAAGTTTCAGTTGAACATAATAAAGCCGATTCTGAAGGCTTTAATTTTAGTTTTAATCCTGTCAAAATTTAGATTTTTCCAAAGTAATTTAGCTTATGTTCCTAGCATTTAACGGCTATTTTGCAATGAAGCAAATTTATTTTTGGCAGCACTAAAACTAAAATTAAAGCCTTCAGAGTCGGCCCTATTATGTGAGTACTCTTAGCCATAATAACTGAATTGTTATGTTTAGGTTAAGATTTTAGATTCAATAAATAGTGTTTGTATTTTGTATTGTATAATAAGAAACATGTTTCAAGGAATAATATTATATTTTGAAAAAAATTGCATTAATAACGAAGTTAAAAGGAAATCTATCACAGCTAAGTAGGGTTTACAAGTTACCGAGTAATAGTCGACCAACTTAATTTTGTAGTTTTGTTTTTTACATTTTCATACATTTCATTCATATAAGGTAGTAATTTTTATTAAAATCATTTAAGTCTATTTACTTGCATAGCATTTAACTATGGAACCCCCAGGCGCAAGTCCTACACGCACTTGACCGGTTTAAACATGGGCCAAAACGATGCGGATGCCAATCTAGAAATTATTAATTCAGTATTTTTAAGCTACTTCATTTAATTTTAATATGTAAATTGATTATTATGGTGAAACTGGGTCTTTACATAATTGGAAATATTTTTGCACGGAAAAGACTAATAAAACCAGCTTGGTTTACGGATACAAGCAAATTAATACTGATGCACGTGAAAATATACCCACCTAACACTTGCGTTACATAATATACTAACGGGAAACATTAGTAAGACATACAAACAAATATTACACTCACGTTGTGTTGTTGTTGACTACATGCCAACTGTTTCACCAATACAATTTTGACATTTTCAAGGAGAGTGTTGTTACTAGGACGATACGACGACGCGGCTTTCGTCGTTGTCAAACCGCCAGTGACAAATGCCAATCGACAACATTACAAATTAATAATTGGTGCAAAACTAAAAACCATTTCGAGATATGGGCTTTTTGAGCATCATATTCTTTTTTCAGAATTAAAACGTGATTAAATGAAGAGATATTTTCAAAAAACTAAAAATATGGTAATCACAGGATTTTCAAAACAATTTCCTTTGCTCTTAAGTTCATTTTGTTTAAAAATAAACAACTGTCATATCATGTGACAGTAGATAGAAGCATGCTAAGCTTTTTTTTTAATAATCTATTGGCAATGAACATCGACTTTTGAAATCCTAAGATGCGACTTACGTTCTTTTAGAATGAGTGAATAAGAAAACATTAAATTATGCAGGAAAAACGTAAAATAAAACAAAATGAAAAAAATTCATAGGTTTCTTTTTTACGCCGCCTTTCAATATAGATATTAAAAACAAATGGTTAACTAAAATGAAATGTTGTCGATAGCATCGGTGAAATACTTCGGTGACTTAGATAGAGAGGTTGAATGAAAGTATAACCCGGTCCCAATATCTGTGCACCTCGCTGGAATGTGGCGCCTCTCCCGCTTCCCCTGTCACCTCTCCGCGCACTCCCCGGTGCGACAGTACGGTTAGCATCTTCGTTGCCGCTACACGTTCCGATAATTTTGATATTTTCGCTTTATTGTTGTTTTGTTTTTTAATGTTTATTGTTAAGTTTAGACTGTTTACTGTTAAGTTTGGACTGGTTTGGTTGTTATTAAAATTGTTGTAGCTGTTAAACTGAAGTCATAAGAAAAACAATACACAGCGAATCAAGAAATTTAATCTTGAAAGTGCTCAAGTTTTTTGAATCGGAGAAAGCAAACAAACAGTACACCATACCTGTAGACCAAGTGGTGAAACGAACCTGTGGTGCAACTGGGATATCAAAGAGGACTCTAATGAAAATTAAAAATGAAGCCAAAGTACAACCACCTACTTCGCCGGGCGCTAGTCCGACTCCAAGTACTAGTAATAATTTAGAAACCCACCCAGAACCAAAATTATCGACACCGGGTAAGAAGCGTAAACATTGTGAAATAAACCCTATCGAATATATATGGAACTTGGTAAAGCAAAGGGTGGCAGATAAAAACATTGACCAATCGGAAAAGAACATAGAACAACTTACAAAAGATGCGATTAAGTCAATTACGCCAGCTGACTGAAAAAAAGAAGTGAATCACGTGGAGAGACTACAGCGAGAATACTGGGAAAAGGATCATCTAGCAGATGACAACATCACACAACTTTTAATATCACTAGGGGAAGACAGTTCGGCGAGTTCAGAAAGTGAGAGTGAGGAAGATACAATGTCAGGCATAGAGTCAATAATTTATAGTGACTGAGTTTAATAATAAATGTTTTTGTAATCAAAATTATTGTTTTTTAATAACAAACCCTTCATCAATAATAAATTGATTTGAAAAGGTTAGTAAATTTTTTTCACCTCCACATTTCTCGAAAAAACTTTTTTTCACACCGTACCCAGACCGCCGATATGACGTCACGAGGTCAGGTGCACAGATATTGTGACCGGGTTATAGAGTTATAGAGTAACGAAAGCCAATCTGCGTATTGTAACAAAAACTGACAATTTTCAGACAATTTTAATATTTTTGACGTGCGAGTAATGATTGTGTTATATCACAAATTATCTACGGAATAGGTTAGTCATTGTCTTGATAGTTGATTCATTATTAAAGATAACGTTTTAATAAGAAATCGTGATGCACTTGCATTTCCGGATGTGAGACATGGGTTTACAAAATGAACATGTGGTGGCCGTACAGTATTATTTCATGATCTAGGGGGCGGACGTATTATGAAACATTGTATTGGTTGCCAACTGGTTGCCAAACACTAAAATCATAGATAGAAACTGAACTTTTAAAATTGCCTTTAGCGTGTATTGAACTATTCACGAACGGTGACGTCACTTGAAGTACGAACCTATCCTTAGATAAGTCGCGATTACACCATCCGATTTATCGACATCCTAACTAGAATCCTAATTAGGACGTGCGAAGAAACAGACCGTCCTAACTGCGAATACACTGTCCTAAGTCAAGTCCTATCCTAGTTAAGATCCCGGTAAATCGGATGGTGTAATCGCGGCAATAAATAGTTCGATAGTATATTTGGCAATACGATACGAATTTTAAAACCAAAAAGTTTTCCAACAAAAAGTCAAAAAATAGGAGCACAATCGTCGAGTGAAGCAAGGTAGAGCGTGTTAAGCCTATACATGCCTAGAGCGTGACCAACGCCAGACCGTCCAGGATTCGTTTGAAGAAATTCGGACTCTCCTTGTATTGAAAAAAATATGTATATGTGATTTATTGATCTTTTATCTAGAGATCCACTTATAAAGAGTGTACTACGATTTATACTTTTGTCAGAAAAATAAAACGTTTTCCAACCTCTTTTTTTTGGTCTTCAAACGTTCGTTTCAAGAACGCGGCTAAGAGATGAACTTGTTACTTTTTTTCATAAAATAGGTAATAGAAATATAAAAGATGTTTATACTTAAATCCAATATTTTATTCCCTACAAAATATTTCAGTATTAGCTAAAAACCTAATCGCGTTTCGCGCGTACTTATTAGTATTACACGTCCAAGACAAATAGGTCCATTAGCTAACCAATATTCGCCTCTATCAAAAGCTAATAAAGTATTTGACTTTAGCGTTTTTTTGTTGAGCGGGTGGTAGCATTTTTTCCTAGCCTCTGCCATACATATGGGTATACATATTAACCACGCCGACAAAACAGTAAAAACATCTCGAAAAAAAAATTTTTTTTGAGGGTACACTTAATTTATGGATGATTTTTTTTTCGGGATAGTGTGGGGTGTCGTTGGATGGGTCGTTCAAAAACATTATGGGTGTGTGAAAACTATTTTTTGATTTAGGGATCCGTTGGCGAAATATTAGCACTTTAAGCTAACTGTTGTTAGAGTCAAGTGTCTCCCCCCCGCCCGCTAAACCGTTGTTTATGAATTTGTGGAAAAATTCACAGAAGTAGTATATATAATGAAGTTAAAAGGAAAACTATCACAGCTAAGTAGGCTTTACAGGTTTACGAGTACAGGTTACGCCTAACTTTTAGTCTCCTCTAAACACGACTGCCGTTCTTCAGGAGAGCAATTTCCGAGGGGAATAGAAGTTTGGCGCGGTCTGTATTAGTATACCAACTTATAAAATGTACTGGGCAACTACGGAACCCTACACTGCGCGTGGCCGGTTTTCTTTTTATTAATAAAAAGTATTAAATAAATGTGATTTGAAAAATTTGTGTTACTCTGTACATTACGTTGTAAATAAATTTCTATAAAAACTGTAATAAACACGCTTCTTACATGTTTTGATTTGGCCTTAAGGATAAAAAAATTAAACACTACACAAATACTGTTATTTGCAGGCAATAAATAGTGTATTTATATGTTTAACTACAACGGAATAGTTTCTTGTATAATTACCTATTTCCGTAAAAACAATCGAGTGTGATGTTGAGTAATCCAGAGACCATACAAGTCCATAATACAATAATAAATAAATCATCCCAGCCACGTGAAAAAAACAACACTGGGCACCTAGCACGCGCAAAATATACAACCTCTTTTCATCCTACTTGGCTCGAGAATGTGTGACAGTCGCAAGTAGGATAAATAGACGGTGTACCTAGGCGCATGCTAGGGATACTGATCTCCATAACCATGAGCTATCTGCATAGCTCGTGATGCCTCCATCATTTGTGGTGCCCCAACATGGCTATCAGCTTACATGCGCTGGAGGAAGCCCCGCCCTCGCTGCATTTACTACGTAGTTGGATTACTGATAAAAAAAGCATTGTTATTGTAATATCAGGATTTAGACTCGTACTTGTCAGCTTAGTGTGGGTTAAATAAACATCGATAGTTTGAATTTCCGATAGATTAAAAAAACAATGGATATATCGTAAGCTTTAAAACGTGTTTATAGTTGTGCAGGATCATTTACAAAGTAATGCATAAAATGAAGGAAAGCCCAATTGACATGCCGGCGCGCATTATCAGTGAATTTTCGAGATTTTTCTGGTGTAATATTTTGATGTAGGAGTTTTTTTACCTGACATCGGGAAATAAACCATATTTTCTTGTTATAGCAGTAATTTCAGACATAAAGCTCAAGCCTTTTAGACATAACCGAATTAATAACTTAAAAATGCATAATTTTCAAAAATTAAATATAGATACATATACTCACGCCTGTCTTCCAGAAGGATAGGCAGAGACTACAGAAATACCTCTTTTTCTTCTTCTACATCCATCAATCTAGTCATACAAGCTCTTCTATTCCAGGTACTTTAAAATAAAATAAAATCTATCGAGTGACATGTGTCCAATTAGGTAACCGACCTGACAACGGAAAGATAAAGGTCTGAAAAAACACATGTCCAAGTTTTACATTGATCAGATACGTAGTTGACTCAGTATATTAAAGCAAAACTGTTGAATGACTAAAGGCAAGCCCTTAAATAAAATTGAGTGATAACGCGAAATATCTCCAACCTCAAGACACTTGTATCTTGTAATGAGCTGTGATTTATTTCAGTTACAAGCCAATAAAAGTGATAAGGGAGACCTTTCACACCGGAAGCGTCTCTTTTGTTCGTAAAATAAGTCTTTTTATCTCAGCAGACTGTAATAAAGAGTATTTGTTATTAAAAACATGTTAATTATTTTTATCCAAGTTTTTCAACTTATTTAAGTATACTAAAATAAAAATAAAAAAAGTCAACTAACTATAAGAATTTTAGATGAAGATTAGTATACGGTCATCAGCAAAATCCACCCAATGGATGTGCTTATCATAGTGTCATAGGGGTTAAAATCATATAAACATGGCGAGCCCCACCTAAAAATGACTATACATACATAGGTAACACTAAAAGTTTCCGGAACTGGCCACTTACATAAACAATATTTAAAAATTTATTGCAACATTTGAAAATAGAACTCTTTGGCTGTAGAATGCAGTTTGTTTCATCTGACTGTCTCTTGTTTTTACCTTGTGGCGCCATTTAAAAAATTGTGTGTCTGCATCAACATAGATTTAACTCGGGAAAATTTTCGTAGTATGATTTTCTACGATTTTAAGTGTAATTTGACAGCTCAACAGAGCATCGCTCGGCTTGAAACAGCTTTTGGCAATGAAGCACCATGCAAGACGACTGTTTATAGCTGGTTTGCAGAATTCAAGCGTGGTCGTATCAATCTCAGTGACGAATCTCGCGATGGTCGGCCGTCCACCGCTGTGACCAACAAAAACATCGATGCTGTGCGCCGTATGATTGAAACAGACAGGCATGTGACCTACCATGAAATTTGCGCATCCTTAGAAATAGGCATGAGTCAAATACAATCAATCCTACACAAACATTTGGGTGTGAGAAAGCTGTGCTCGCGGTGGATCCCACACAACTTGACCGAGGCTCAAAAAACGGACCGCGTCACTTGGTGCAGTGCCATGCTTACCAGATTCAACGAAGGTGCGTCAAATTTGGTGTGGGACATAGTAACAGGTGACGAAACATGGATTTATTGCTACGATCCCAAAACAAAGCAGCAATCGAGCGTGTGGGTCTTTCAAGATGAGCCGAAACCAACCAAAGTGGCGCGCGTGAAAAGTGCATCTAAGCGGATGATTGCTTCTTTTTTTAATAAAACTGGACACGTGGCTACTGTTGCTTTAGAGAATCGTCGTACCGTGAATAGTGACTGGTACACGACCATTTGTTTGCCGGAAGTTATTGACGAACTCCGTAAAAATAACCGTAAACGCCGTATCATCCTGCACCACGACAATGCTAGTTCTCACACGGCCAGACAGACAAACGACTTTTTGAAGACGAAAAATGTAGAACTCATGAGTCACCCTGCATACAGTCCCGACCTGGCACCTTGTGACTTTTTTCTGTTCCCAAAAATTAAGAACCAATTACGCGGTCAACGATTTTCATCACCAGAAGAGGCTGTCGAGGAGGAGTATGAAAAACACGTTTCAGAGGTCACCACAGGGGAGTGGCACAAAAGTTTTCAAAACTGGTTTGATCGAATGAAAAAGTGCATAGACGCCAAGGGAGATTATTTTGAAAAACAATAAATTAATTTTGTACCTTTAATAGTATTTTTTCATATTCATTCCGGAAACTTATAGTGCGTCCCACGTATTATTAATTAAACCATTATATAACAAAAAATGCAATGTGAAACAAATCGGAGGAAGCGCCGACGGCGTGCAAAAAGCAAGAGTATTAGATAAAGACTATAAATAATTATCATAAAACAAACGCAATGCGTAATATTGTTATCTCTAGTATTGTTTACTTGCATTTCATAATCGAGGCCACACTGTCTGTTTGATAAGGAATTAAACAAACGTTAGGAAGTAACATATTTTTGAGGACGAACATCCAAACTTAATCTTTTTAAATTATATTTTCTCGTGTTATATTTAGTTCTATTGTTTTTTTTTTACATTAAAATTAGGTGTATCTATGTAATAAAAAGCTTAATAAATATTATATTTAATACCTCACATTGATGTGTAATATATGCGTTCTGAGATACCTTATGAATCTTTTTATATTTAGTTAATGGATTGTAGATTATGTAGGTACATTATGATTTGAAAGATTTCGCATTTCTTCTTGTGTGGTGGCCAGACATCAGTATCTTGCATCTGATCTTTTTCTGATATGGGTACATTGGTCACCACCCAGAAGCCTCATTTAGTTCATCGAATTAGGGTATAATCATTGATTAATCATGTAGGACGTGATCAACCTTTATTTGACCCACCATATGCTTAAACATATCTTTAGTTCATTTAACTCCTCATAAAAGAACAGTTTATGCCATCAAAAACAAAACTTGTAAAAAGCCAAGTCTCGCAACTTAGTTCTTCTACCGTAAAAAGTTGTGAGATCCATGTAAATCCAAGTCGGTTAATTTATTCAGTCCCTACTTATGGGACCTTCTGTCTTAAGTTATTAAATAATTAGCTAACCTAACAACATCTTATAGGGACCATATCAATATTAAAAATCTTTTATGTTTTAAATAAAAAGATTGACTCGGCCATCGCATGAAAACACAATGTATCTCACAAGTAATACATAATTATATTAAATTAGATTATTTATGATATATTATAAATTTATTTATATTGATGATCGGTCAGTCAGTCAGTAAGTGAGTGACAAAATTGAGAAACTTTGTCTAAATTGAATTAAATTTGAAATATACCGTGTTTATACAATACCTGCTTGGTTACCGAAAATTCAGGCTTCTAGTTTTATCCATAACGAAGTTAGTCGAAAATGGCCTGAACTGCTTCGAGAAAAGGATGGTACGGCGTGCCGCTTTTTGGCTCGACTTGGCGGGGGCACTGCCGTGCCCCCAGATAGGCCTCCTTATAGTTTAGGACAGTGATTCTGCATAGCAAATGCATAAGCATCGATTCGATAAATCTGACAGATAAATTCTAAACGACAACTCTTATGCCATGAAATAAGAGCAACATTTTTGCTATCGAAGCGATATCGAGTCGATAGCATGTTCATACTTGGTACGCTGGTTCGATATAAACCAACCAAAAATCGAACCATCCATCCATCAGCCTGTTTCGTCCACTGCTGGACATAGGCCTTTCCAGGATTTCACCTCTCTTGGCGGTCCTCCTGGAAGAAATGCCCATACTCACACACGCTGGGCAGGCGGGTTGGTGAGCGCGGTGCCGAAACCCTTGCACCAGTGACGCCGCTACCCGTCACCAGTCTGTTTAATATAAGACCCGGCATTTGGGGTTGGATAGTCTCCTATCTGTACTAAGGGACAAGCTCGATAGCCCTCTTCAAACACTGGCTGGCTATCCATCTTGCTCCAAATCAAAAATTTAAGTAGACAAATAAATACATTTTATTTTGTTACTAACTTGAAAAATACTAACCAATATGGATTTATAATGGTCTGAAATAAACTATATTCTATTCTATACCGCCATCCATCGGTCCCAGGCAATGGTGGGCCGCCTGGTTTTGCCTGAGAGCTGTCCTCTTACTCTCCCCCGAATAACTTCAGGGGCGGTTTACGAGTAAGATGGTGGTACCTCCACAGTCGAGCCCGGCATCAGCTATACCTATTATTATTAGAGTGCATTACAAACCAGAAAAGATAAATTAGAAACAAATGTAAAAACAGTTTTCTGGTTTGTAATGCACTCTAATAATAATATTTATAGTATTCCAAAGCGATGGATTTCGCAATAAAAACATGATATCAGCTCTACCACCTACAAACCACAAATATATTTAGTTTATTTTGATCATATTAAAGGTGGGACTGACAAAGCTTCAATCAAACCTAGACAGAAGTACGTTTAGACTCTGTTTCCCCCAGCTGCGTTCCGGATCGACTGTCATCGCCAACCAAACATACACCAGCCAGGTCACTACTCAACTTTATTATAATCTAAGTAGTTCAGAGAGTGCTCCAACGCTCAAACGCCGCGGCCGCCTAGAAAACTCGCGATTTTGCGGTATTGTTATATTTTTTCAATGTTTATTTAAGGCGATGTATGAAATTTCATGACGATATCCTATACAATATTTTACGCTTAACATCGTAGTAAAAAAATATATGTTTTAAATCATTATGCAATGCCTAAAAAAATTAAAATCCCGATGAAAGGTACTTTAGTCTTTTAGGGTTCCGTAGTCCGAAAAGGAACCCTTCGCCTTGAAAAAACAAAACAAACACACTCGTAAACTGGGGATGATTTTTTTTTCTCGTATATCCCATAGTGTGGGGTATCGTTAGATTGGCCGTTTAAAAACATTGTGGTGTGTGAAAACCATTTTTTGATTTGGATCCAGTGGCGAAATATTAAGCTTTTAAGTAAAAATTTTCGTTACAGTAGAGCGTGCCCCCCCCCCCCCGTCCCCCCCGGTTGTTTATAGAAATGTGAAAAAATTCATAGAAGCAGTATATACGAGTATAATGAAATTAAAAGGAAAACTATCACAGCTAAGTAGGCTTTACAGGTTTACGAGTACAGGTTGCGCCAAACTTTTGGTCCCCTCTTATGTATTTGACTAGAAGTTTGGCGCGGTCTGTATTAGTAGACCAGCTTAGAAAAATGTACCGGGCAACTACGGAACCCTACATTGCGCGTGGCCCGACACGCACTTGGCCGATTTTTTAATGATCGAATGACGTTGGTCATTTTGAGTAATGAATGACGATATCTTTTAGTTCTCAGTTATGTATTTTTTTGGTGGTTAGAGAACGGCTTAAAATGTCTGGGCGGCTTCGTTAAGGGATCGGTTTTTTGGACTCTCCATACCCCTATATATTGTGTCAGGATCGTTGTATTAAAATTAAATATAGCCTATGTTACTCAAAAATAGTGAAGCTTCTTACAAAAGAAAGAATTTTTAGAATCGGTTTAGTAGTTCCAAAGATTACCTCAAACATACAAAAGCAAGAGGTGTGTCAGGATCGTTGTATTAAAATTACATATGGCCTTTGTTACTCAACAATAGTGTAGCTTTTTACAAAAGAAAGAATTTTTAGAATCGGTTAAGTAGTTCCAAAGATTACCTCAAACATACAAAAGCAAGAGGTGTGTCAGGATCGTTGTATTAAAATTAAATATGGTCTATGTTACTCATCAATAGCGTAGCCTTTTACAAAAGAAAACATTTTTGGAATCGGGTAACTTTTCCAAGCTTAATATTAGCAAGAGGTGTGTCAGGATCGTTGTATTAAAATTAAATATAGCCTATGTTACTCAAAAACAGTGAAGCTTTTTACAAAAGAAAGAATTTTTAGAATCGGTTCAGTAGTTCCAAAGATTACCTCAAACATACAAACAAACAAACAAATCTTTCCTCTATATATAATAGTGTAGATTAGACAGACAAAACAGCGGTGTATGGAGTGAAATGGCTGCCGATAAGCATGCTCGCTAGACGATGATTTACATATTTCCGTTGTGCCTATATTAAATATTCATGGTCTCTGTTGTTTCGAATCACTTTTATTCCTTTAGTGGTTTGTGTGTGGAATTCGTTATTTAGAATTCAGTATTCAAACTAACTTTGTCCAAAAACCGTATAAAGATTAGGTAGTGTAGTTCATTTCCCGAACTTAATAATAATCGAAATAAGCTCTTATTCCAAAGCAATAGAGTCCAGCGGAAAAAGATACACAAAATTTGTAAGCATTTTTAAGCTGTAGAATTGTCTCATTCAAAAGTTTTTCCTGTCCATGTGTCCGTATGACGTCTGGTAAATGAGTATGGTTTTTCTATCTAAAGACAAATTCAAAAACCGGCCAAGTGCGAGTCGGACTCGCGCACGAAGGGTTCCGTACCATTATCTACAAAAACGGCAAAAAAATTACGTTTGTTGTATGGAAGCCCCCTTTAATATTTATTTTATTCTGTTTTTAGTATTTGTTGTTATAGCGGCAACAGAAATACATCATCTGTGAAAATTTCAACTGTCTAACTATCACGGTTCATGAGATACACAGCCTGGTGACAGACAGACAGCGGAGTCTTAGTAATAGGGTCCCGTTGGTTACCCTTTGGGTACGGAACCATAAAAAAAAAACAGAATGAAAAATTGTAGACTACAAATTAAAAAAATAGGTCTATTAGGGTATCAAAAAGCATTTCCGATGGAATCCATAGATTATATTCGTCGTACTTCAAACGTTTATGATTTCTGGATTTCAAATGTTGAACACAAACGGAAACTGCACCACAATCTTCGTGACTGTACGAAATGAAGACAATTTAATTGAACAGAGAATGCAAGTTATGTGGTAACAAAATTGTGAGATGCACAGTAGCATTTTGAAAATCAATAACCCAGAGACCTTAGGAAAGACCTTTGTACATCTTTCATGACGCAACGCAATGTACCTCTTCCACATGTCCAACATCATATAAAACTCCTATCGTGTTCCAAACCGATCAATCAAGCTGATATAATTAGTGCAACAAAAAAATCCAGCTGTCTATTGCATCATTCAAGGCAAAATCAACACTAATACCTTACTAACAAGAGTTACACCAAAACCGACAAAACCAATCTATGACGACCACCAATTTCGTCGTAACAGACAATCGATATTAACCTTTACCGAGATCAAATTAAGAATGGTAATGAAGGAAGCATAAAGTTGCAGTAAAGTCGTGCATCACAAATCGGTCGATCGGTTGCCCAATTCGTCGCACACGATGTTACAATGGAGCCTGTAATTGTTGCCTAGATTGAACCTAGAACTAGGGTGACCATACATACGCTTGGTCAAAGAACTCCGGAAGAAATACTAGTGCTAAACGATTCTACAACAACCAAGCTCAAGAAAATGACAAAAGAAATAGGTAACGTGTAAATAAAATAGCACTCTTAATAGGCTTGTACACAGGGTAAAAATATTATTCTATTTAGTCCGTCATTTAGATTATCAAAAATATTGGACACGTATTTTTTATTTTGTCAATCAAAAAAAAATTACTGAGTTAAAGCGCGTCAAAGTTTGGGAGTGGGGGAAAATGACATCACTTCTAAGTAAAATTGTACCGAGATGTGACGTCACGCGGAACTTTAGCGGGCTATATCTTCATCATTGTTTGTTTGATTAAAAAATGCAAAATACGTGTCCAATATTTTCTGATAATCTAACTGACGGACTAATAAAAAATGTTTAGTCATCATGCCTATTCAGTAGATACAATAATAACGAAAATAAGCGAGCTCAATTTAGCCTAATGCTACAAAATAAACACTTTCAAGTAATTGTACAAGCCTAGGTTTCGACGTCTAATGATGAATATTGAAATGACTTGCAGGATTCAATCTATACTAATAATAAAGTAGAAAAAGTCGTGTTTGTACATTGAATATTTTTGAGAAATTCTAAATGAAATGGGATATTAGTATTGAACTGAGGCCAAAGCTGTATTTTTTTTGTCGGTATGTTTGTATGTTTCGGTTTAACTTGATACCACTCAACGGATTTGAATGCGGTTTACTTTATTATCATCGAAGTGGCTATGGTCAACATATAGGCTATAAGAGGAGTTGATAAAATAACCGCCGAGCCGAAAACTGTAGATAATAGTAAAAAATTGAGAGACACTTCCACGCGAAGACGCGGGAAAAAGCTAATCTCTTTATAAATTAAAGCATCAAGAAATAAGGTACTTAAACATGTAGGTATAGATTTCTAGGAAATCCAACAATGCCTGGCATGGTAACCCTACCAAGGACTCGGCTGATGAAGAAATGAAACTCGTTTGCATCCGGGTACAGTCCCTCACCCCCTTGTGTCATACATCTGACATTTGAAATAAATAAAAGAAATTGACACCCGAATTGAGTCGAGGTCAGGTCGCATAATTTTTGGCAACTGTCATTTGACCACATGCATGATTTGATTTTGACATTCGAATTTTGATTCCCTATGATTATCTATAAGGTGACTTTAATTTATGTAGCCAAATTCATACTGAAGACTTGGTAAGTGCTCAGTAACAAGGTTCAATGACCCTTTTTGTAAAATTCGTAAATTATTCTTTTCGTGTTCCTTACAAACGCAAACCCAGCCCCGAGTCAATTACTATGAGACGTCAAGATTTTATTTTGCGGTTATCAATCCGTGTTTTTATTTATTTATTTATTTATTGGAACAAGGAGTAAAAACAGAAAAAGATACATATTTTATAAGATAGAACTGATACAGGTAATTAAATAAATATATCAGTTTCCTTAACATACTCACTAATACATTAATATTTTTTAGATAGACGCAAACATGAGATACATATGAATATAACTAATAGTTTACTACAAATAACATACAACAATCTGAAATGTACACAGCCTAAACATTAAACGTAAAACTAACATGCACATGCACACAACTTGGGTTAGTAAAATAGTAAAAGTTACAGTTTTTTAGGCACTACTGTTAAAGAGCGCTTTCTTCAACTCGGTTCTGTATCGATTGTATGAAAAATTGAATAAGTCTGTATCAATAAGTCTCTCATTAAATAATTTACACATTCTATATATTGGAGCCCTACTACCGGCGTTTGTTCGGACTCTGCGCAGAAAAAATGTATGCTTCGGTCTAGTACTACGACAGGGTAATGTTGGCACACGGAAATCAATAGAATTTAGAAGGTCTGTGAAGTTGTACATCCCGATGCAAATGTTCCGGAGGATAATTGCAGCACAGAATTGTCGTCGAGCGGTAAGGGAAGGACAGTTATATTTCTTTGAAAGTTTGAGATATGGCAATTTAGGCTGTCTCATGCGGATGTTTAGTGCTCTCAGAAAACGCTTTTGAATCATTTCTACTTTTTTCTCATAAGTCTTATGAAAAGGATTCCAGATAACTGAAGCGTATTCCAAATAAGGTCGAACAAGGGTCTGATAGAGGGTGATGTAAGTCGACGCCTGCTTGAAGCATTTCGATGTTCTCAAGATGAAGCCCAGCATACGGTATGCTTTGTTTACTACGGACTCTACATGTAAATCAAATAATAACTTTCTGTCAAATATGACTCCTAAATCCTTGATATCAAAAACACGTTCTAATTCGTGGTTGCCTATCATATACACGAATGTATGTACATTGATGTTCTTAGAAAATGTAATAGTTTTGCATTTATTTTCTGCTAAATGTAATTTGTTGTTAGTGCAGTATGTAGACAGTCTGCTCAGGTCATCCTGAAGTTTCTCACAATCGTCAATGGAGTTAATCTTTTTGTAAATTTTGAGATCGTCAGCATACATTAAGATTTCTGAGAAATGGAAGCAGGAGCCAATGTCATTTATAAAGAGAATAAAAAGCAAAGGCCCTAATATTGAGCCCTGAGGCACACCAGACGTCACGCAAGAGGGGGAAGAAATATGCCCGTTTAATATAATGGCCTGATTTCGACACTGAAGATAAGAGGCAAACCACCGCAAAAGACTACCTTTTATTCCATTATAATATAGTTTTTGAAGAAGGAGCTTATGGTCTACCTTATCAAACGCCTTACGGAAATCAGTATATATCGAATCCACCGGTACTCCATTGTCCATAGAGTTAAAAAGGTAATTAGTGTATACGAGGAGATTGCTAACGGTCGATTTTGATTTCACAAACCCATGTTGCCGATGATCAAAGACAGGTTCAAGGACAGGATAAACTTTATCATGCACTAGCCTTTCAAATATTTTCGGGATTATTGACAATAAAGATATAGGGCGGTAATGCTCGACTTGATTTTTAGTGCCTGATTTATGTATTGGGGTAATGTATGCTATCTTCCATCTGGACGGGATAGCTGCCTCTAAAGAACTTTTGTTAAATAAAATAGTTAAAGGTACACATATTGAGGAGGCAGTTTCCTTCAGAAAGAGAGGAGTTAGTTTATCAGGTCCAGGACCCTTCCCACCGTCTAGTTTTTCTAAAGCTTTCTCCACTTCGTCTTTAGTAAATTTCAAGTCGGACAAGGGATCAGAAGAGCCGTTTTCAGAAAAATTATTAGTTTTCGGGTCGTAAGCATCGCTGTCAGCTTGCTCAAAGACAGAAGAGAAATATTGAGAAAACAGATTACAGATACCAATGGGGTTATCCGAAGAGTTGCTTCCGTACTGCATTGACGGAGGGTAGCCGGTGTTTGTCTTCTTTAATGAGGAGGTAAATTTCCAAAATGATTTAATATTTTTTTGAGCAGAGTTTTCCACATTTTTAATATAGTTCTCCCAACAATCATGTAATAATATTTTAACCTCCGAACGAATGGACGAGAATTTAAGATAGTCTGACTGACGCTGATAAGTTTTCCATTTAAGCCAGTTCTTTTCCTTTGCCCGCAGTTTGGTAATTAATTTCTTAGAAAACCATTTTGGAAAGCGTGCTGGGTTTGTTTTAACCAAGGGTACTTCGTCGTTAATTATTTCATAAATCATATCATAAAAACGATCAACTGCTTTGTCAATAGGTAAATGCTCTAGTTCTGAGTGCCAATCTATCTCGAATATTTTTATATTTATGTTACCATAATTAGCCTTGTAAAAGTTATACTTTGGAATTTCAGTACTGGGTAGTGTATCGGTAGACGATAAGTTAAAAGGGATTTCTAGGATACAGGGAGGGTGATGGCGATCAATCGGTAACAAAGGAGCATCAGATAATGCTACATTACAAGAACTATTACAAAGAACTAGGTCAAGAGTGCGGTTGTTGCAATTTAATAATCTATTATATTGAGTGAGGTCCAGAAACCTCATAAGGGTATCAAGCGAGCGTATAGTATTGTTAGATGGATCCGTGATCGTACCTTTATCATCCTGGTAGTTCCAAACTATTTCTGGTAGATTATAATCGCCAATAAGAAGGATAGTCCAGTCAGGAATTTCGGCAACAATATCATAAAGTTTGTTGAAATGGCTTTCGTAAATACTAGTTTTGGATTGGCCCGTTATGTAACAAGCATCTAACATGAAGCCTTCAGAACGAGAAGGAAACAGGAGGACTATCTCCTCGACCACTGGAGACTCCCAATCCGTACGACGAATCACCTTAAATTGCTTTTTCACAGCGACCAAAACACCACCGCCATCTTTTTTACGTGAAGTGAGTAATGTTCTATCACGCCGAAACACAATGTATTTATCCCCGATTGCTTCAGAGTCAAAAACACCTTCATTAAACCACGTTTCAGTCAGGACCACAACGTCAAAATCGTTACTTAAAATACTTAGACGCAGAGCCTCGAGTTTAGTTCGAATACCACCACAATTTTGATAATATATATTAAGGTCTTCAACATACATAATTAATGTTTAAAATAATATAAATTATAGATTTAAGATAGCCCGAAGTAAAATTTAATCTGTATTGAATAAAAGTAGTCATATTATTTAGAAAAGATGAATGGTAGTAAGGTGGCAACAAGTTATTAATATTGATTAATACTAAGCAATACGTAGACTTCACTAGAGTGCATTTTATGGGATTTAAACTTTGTATCATAGGGCAATATAGCTGGAAGAATAAACACATAAATATGTCGTGTTTAAGTGAGTCTGAAGAAAGCGCTTCTATGTACAATAAAAATATTAACGATAACAAATGATGAAGAGAAAATTCTTTACAAAAATTTGAGAACAAACATATAAAAAATAATAATATCGTCAAACAGTTTAAAAGCAGTCATACAATCTTCGAAAAGTCCCGTTCGTCTCTGATTTGATATATTTTGCTTTCATCAGTTTTTCGCATAAAAATCATAAAATTTTTAACCCACGTAAATTTGTAGTCTTTTTCTTTCTTTAGAATTCTTGCTTTTGAATACAGTATCTTATTTCTTAAAGAAAGATGCTCATTCAAGTAGAAACGAACTGGAGGTCCTGGGAGCTTGAGTTGTCCCGTGGTGAGAGAGTTTCGTCGTACGCGCGCCGCAGCAAGCAAATCGTCGCGCAGACGGCGGCTCGTCAGCTGTAACACGATGTTCCGCGGGCGTCCGTTCGAGTCGCCTCCACCGTGCGCTACACGGTGGACGGCGCATATGCTGTCGGCGGGTATCGGTATTCCGACCAGTGACCCAATACTCCTTACCACCTCAACCAGGTTTTCGTTTTTCTTTTCAGCGAAGTTTTGTATTTCGACGTTACTACTCCTACATGCTTGATCCAGGTCGTCGTATTTTCTCTGGATTGAATGAAGCTGGTCGCGTAGATCAGAATTGTCGGTCTGGACAGCTACAACGCCACTAGATTCCAGTTCCAGTACTCTGCTTTCAAGTGAAGACAAACGAGACTCCCATGTTACACCTTGTTGAAAAAGTTTACGGATGTCGTCCTGAATTGAGTCAATGCTATTCTTAAGATCTTGTTGTAGCTCTATTCGCATATCTATAAACTTTTTGTCAATGTAGGCAATTAATTTCTCGGTGTCAATATTTACAATCGAGTGTGGCGGATCATATGGAGTTATGCTCGGTGTGGCCGGTGATGCAATCGTGTGACCGGCGATGCCAGAAGGGTTGACAGCTGTTTTCTTACTCTTACAGGTTGAACATTTCCACTTTGTTTTATTCATTGGCAGAATTTTTCTGAATTCCGCCTCTGTCATGGGAACACATACATAGTGGTAACAATCATGACATCCTGCGCATCGTAATATTTCTTTATCGGTAGGGATTTTCTTACAGAAGACACAAGTTAAAGACATTTTGTAATGCCAAGACTGTTATGTAGAGATAATGATGCACCCTCTTCAGTTCAAGAAGGTGTAATACTAAACGACAGTTGTTATTGACGATAGGCGGCGCAGTGGTTACTCGTGCTTGATTAGAGTATAAATTCTAAAAACATTAAAATTTTTCATCGGCTTGGAATCGAACCCACACTCACTGATTCACCACTCAACTGCGAGCAAAATGTAAGCGCTCGACCGCTGTGCTGTTGAACTTCTTAGATGTTTATGCGAAATAAGCGTACACCTATTGAGAATGTCGTTCATAAAACAAACAACAAAAAGGGCGAAGTCAAATATTATCGGGTAGCACAATTTAGTGTTACCGTCTATTGTCACTCACAAATTGATAAATTGATAAAACACCAAATGAAATCACTGATTTACAGTCAAAATAACACTAATTTCATCAAGAAAATATTAACAACGACGGCTAATCACTTTGCTTGAATATCAGAATGAATTGTAGACTGCTATGTTAACTTTTGACACTCAAATGATAATTAAACTTTATGGAGCTACGTTAACACGCCTGTCTCAAGTTGCGTCCATTGGAGTTCCGTGTTACTGATCACTTACCAAGCCTCCAGTATGATTTTGGCTGTATAAATTAAAGTCACCTTATATAGTCTCTGTGTAATTAATAAATCCCAGACATCAACCCAGTTTTTATAAGACTATGACAAATAAATTTATATTTTTTAAACACTTGGCGATTTATCCATCGCAAAGAGATAACAAAACAATTATAAAATAATCAAGTAGTAAATAAAATATAAAATAATAACTTATAATAAAATAAATTATATTATTATTATTATTCATATTTAAATGTTTTATATTTATTTTATGTCGTCATCAATAAATATAAATTTCAACTGAAATCGAACGAGAATATGAATTCTAGACGACAATTTTGAAAAATTACTAAAATTGGCGAGCGAAATGACATGCGAATCGTGCCGTGACCCAAGATTGTTGGTCTTTGACACTAATGATGCAGAATAACAGTTACAATGGCCAATTGACCACATTCTCAATTGTGATGTCGAACTGAATCATACAGAACAATGACTTTAAATCATCAGATGTTTACACTCCAAAGAAGTTTTACTTGAACACGATTATCATAGGAACTACTAAACCGATTTTAATAGTTCTAACACCATTTCAAAGCTTACTTCTTTCCCAATCGAACAAATAACATTTAAATACCCTAGAACATCCAGATACCGAGCAGTAATCAGAAGATTAATACCAATAATTTAAGGAGGGATCATCCCGATTTTTCTCTATTTAAATTAATTTGAAACCGTGAAATAATGAAAATGAAAATTTGAAAAAAATGATTTCGTGTTCAACTCTTCGATCTTTAATAATTCGGCCATTCGATAGACGATTAATTGCATTTTTCTGCATCGAATAAAATCTCAAAGTAAATAAAATAAACTATGACCTAAATATTATTTCTTATGTTTTTTTTTTAAGGATTTGGACAATAAAACTTGATACAAAACGGCCGTCATATTAAAAACCCAACCCTCTAATTAGACAATAATAATCAAAATCGTGAGATTTTTGAGCGGGTCGCTTTCACTGAATGAAAAATGAAAGCATCGGAGCAGGACAGATTTCTCCCAATCCTCGCCTTAAGTGAACATTTGAATTTGGAATCGACGCGCACGCAGCGGCCAGCACAGCAGTAGCCTTGTACTCAGGAAGTGTATAATTGTTGCCAACGAGCCGACTCTAAAACCTGTTCCACTACCCGAGTACGAAGACCTCGCCTCTTTGTGTAACGACACCTGTTTTAGATCGATGCTCTTTTTTTGATAGCTCTGGATTCAGTTTTGAAGATCCTTCCATGCAGATAAATACTCCGCGGTGAGAAACTTTTTGAAATACATGTACGTAAGTTAATAATTATGATGATAGTATCGCGGCACTAACTAGGCGTAAATCTTTGCATGATAAGTTCTTCAAGGTACCTAAGTAATGCAATTAGGGTCCAGTTTAAGATTGCAGGTAGACTAATGTACATTCGCAATAATAATGTGTGTGGCTTTTTCTGCATGTTACAGGCCAGCGTGATTATAACTTAGGATTATTACCACCTGTCTATACTTAGACCGAACATATCTCAGTTTGAATGTTTCTAAGTATTCTGCTTGTAAGTGGAGAGGCACTGAACGGATTTTGATGCGGTTATAACAGTTTGGGGTTTTATTGGGTAAGGTTTTAAGATATGTAGTTGTGACTAACAGGAGCTGTTCAGTGACCATTCTGATGAATTAACAGGAGCTGTTTAGTGACCGTTGTGGTTGAGTGCCGAGATTCTCCAGGGAAGACTTGAGTGCCAAGTTTGATTTCCCGTTAAAAAATATTGTCCAACTCGCTGATGCTCTAAAAATTCAACGTGACGTCAAAAAAATGCAATTCATGATGACATCCGGTCAAAAAACCAGAAGTATCCGCATCCGGTTTGCAACAGGCTCGCGATCATCGCGTATTGTGCGCCCGCGCCGACGCGACGCGGCGCTTCGAGCGTGGAAAGTAGGCGTCTGTGCTATATGCCAGTACTTTCCATTTTTTTGTCATTTTACTCTGATGGGGCTCGATAAAGTTGATGGCTACTATTTTAAGGGTAATTTGGGAGAAATGCACTCAAATAATGATAGCCTTTTCAATTTAAATAGTCATTATTATAATTTATATTGCATTTGGACAAAAAATTGTGCAAAGTAGGTCAACATGGATATGTGTGTCAATAAAAACTAAATCAAATTGAATTTTCGCTTATCTAAACATAAATTGAATACCCAAAATATGACATCAATCAAAGCGATGCTTACGACCGATGTAACATTATTAGTTCTTTTAAGTATACTCAAAAGTGATAATTGATAGAAACGTTTTCAAACAACGTTAAGGGCCAAGAAAACTGAGGACTACCGTATTCACCATTGCCTTAAAACCGATCTAATGCATGGACACAAGCCCCCCCCTTATAATGGGGGTGTTTAGGTAGGCAGTAGTCCATCACACTTGCCCAATGCCGATTGGTGGATGGAATATCATGTAATCAGGACACCTTTTAAATCCCCTTAGTCGATTTTGCGCCACCTAGAGGCAGATATGGTAGACAGATGAAGCTATTAACTCCTCCGGAATCGAGCAGCATGCACTGCAATATCGACCTTAAAAGGAAGATGAAACAACTTAAGATACAGAAGCCGATGAATAATTTGCACAAGATAAACAAGTGAAAGATAGAAAAAAAAGAAGAGCAAGTGTATAATTTAGAAAAAGATAAATCTCTTCTTATAAACCACGCTACAGACGCAACGCGTGCAAGAACATTGCAAATCAGACAAATAATTTCAAAGATACTGACGATCTGAAATAACTAGAACATTCAGAAACCTCCCGTAAGGCTTGCGAAGAGAGTACATTTTGTATTCGTATGTCGTGATGAGTATCGATTTACTTTTCACGCTGTTAGTCGTAATGATTTCATCTTATTGTAGAGGAAAGGCACTTACTGCTTTCGCGTGGAAATGGTCGTTCCGTCAATACGTTTGACAATTTGATATGATTCATCATGTTTCGATTATTGGAGACGATTTTGTTATCGTTGTCGATATTGGTAAATAACATAGGGAAAGGGCCCTATCATAAAGATGAAGACACTCAAGAAAGCTAAATACAGTCCAGAAAAGTTATCATTCTTTAGGCCATGCTCTATGGTCAGTCGATTTGATTTTGCTGCTAATTTTCGTTGTTCATACACGAAATTAGATGAAATAAACACCGGTTGCTTGGTGCCAAAAAAACAGTTTATGATAGTGACAATTCATAATTGTGTAACAAAATCAACTTATCCGTTAGAAATGATGATGGAGGAACTAAAAATTCCTCATCAAATATGAGGACACTCCCAAATTTAATGAAAATTGCACTTTATTTTCGTAAGGAGTATTACTTTACACATGTGAACATGTGTTCGAGGTAACCAAGTTATGTAAAGAGAAAACGGTTGGCCTATTATGTTAGCCTGCTTGAATGATAACCTTTCTACGAGGTATATTATTGTTTAAACGTACATTTAAATTAAGTAGCAACAAACTATCACGTGTCAAACTAAATTATAATATGGACGGACAAGTTAAAGCATTACAAACAGTATCCCCTTCCTATAATTACAGATAATATAGAGAGTGCTAAATACTATATTGTACGATAAATATTGTGTGATTGAGCCGGCGCGTGCACGTAGAAAATGAGTTAAATTTTCTTTGATAATTCTAATAAATTAAATTTATATCACTGCGGTATAGAAAATCAGAAAAGTAAATCTGGACGTGAGAAGCTCTGAACCGGGATTCTATCATAGTTTCGATACGAGTAATGTGTATTATTAACTACCCGATGCTGTAACAGGTGACGGTAGGGCAAATAATGGACTCAGACTTGTCGCAAAGAGGCTCACTACTAAGTGAGTACCTATACAAATCGTTGCGGTGGGAAAGCACAAGCGTAAATTCGCAGGTCATGTTGAGAACTGGATAGCTCAGTTGGTAGAGCAACCGCCCTGTAAGCGAGAGGTCCCGGGTTCGAATCCCAATTGAGTACATCAACATTCGTAAGTATTAATGTAAACAGAAAGCTATAAAATGTATCACGTATGGTGGGTTCGTTTTAGGACCCCATTAGCTAGAACTATTCAATAACAGCAATTTCTAGTTTATTGCATCAATCAAACAACTTATTAAGAGGAGACTATATCCGTCATGTCCATATTTGATTTCACTTATTTGCACACCGCTATAAATTATAAAATAGATATAAAATAATAAATGAAAGCACTTCATCAAGATTTCTGAATATTCATGTTTGAAATGGTCGTTTAACCTTGTCGCCTCAATGTCGCCATCGCGCACGGAAATATCGGATTAGGGTTCCTTAGTGAAAACTGATATGAGAACGAAAAGTTACTTGCAAAGTTTTTTTAGGTTCACATCGTTTTGGTCAAAAGTTCGACGAGTCAATCAGGTAGTACCTGCACTAATAAACCATCACCGTAGAGTAAACGAAAAAAGAATTTTGTTTATCTACTTTTATGTCTTTATTTTTGTAAAAACCACTGAACGAATTTTATTGGGGTTTTCATAGTTTTCTAGACAAGTGTCCCCGGGGATACATAACATGGTTTAAATATAATCACGATACGTTGTGAAAAGCCTGAGATAACGCTTAGATATGAGTAACATATTTTATTATTATTTTTCTAGGAAATTTTCAAGCAAGTTCCAATAAAAGTCCCAAATTCCTACTAAATAAAATCAAGAATAAGGACCGTGACGATCACAGAACGATGTGCGTCAACAAACTCTTTAATTTTACGGACCATCAAACGCAATTATTCGTTCTGAATAAAGCACACACATACACAAAGTTTGAAAGAGCTCTCGGTATTTAAGATTTAATTAACGCTTTCAAAGGCTTCCTTTTTTCAGAGCACGTTAGTATGTTTTTCAAATAAAACAATGTTAAAATGGCGTTGGACAGAAAAGGCCTTTAATTTGTAGGTCACATAGTTTCTAGTGTAGTGATAAGATAAGCAAAGAATTTCAAAATTGATAAGTTTAATACAGTTCATTTCGGTATTGTAAATAACATACTGTTTGGTAATTTTAGAAGAACCAATAAAGGTACTATCTTTAAACTGTACACTTGTAAAAGACCGTTTGTTTTTCAATATAAAAAATAATTGAACAATCTAGGGCTCATATACAAATAAAGGTAAATAAATCTACGGGTCCGACACAGAATACGTTGTACCTACCAGTTTACCTTAAGGTCATAATAAGGGAAATTTTCGTCGCACTTTGTCACCGTCATCAACACTTTCGCTCTCGTGTGTCGTACGGTTTTTGAAAGCGTTCGTGAATACGCGTTCAAGTATAATTTGGTTCTTTTGTCGCGAATGTTACGCCATGTTTGCGTGCTTTTGTATGGGATAAAAGTGAGTTTACTATTCAATTTTCTTATTTGGCTGAGAGTGAAGATGGCTTGAATGAAAAGGTGTTGTAATACAAGTATTGTAGTTACCATCTACAATAAAGAAATGCTTCTTTTTATCCGAATACGGCGAGGGAAGTTATAAAATATTTAAACTTTAAATGGTTACAACGGTTCTCGTTCCCAAACGAACAAATTATGATTGTTTTTATCTTTAGGGTTCCGTAGTCCGACAAGGAACCCTTATAGTTTCGCCATGTCCGTCTGTCCGTCCGCGGCTTAGCGCAGAGGCTATTAGTACTGTAAAGCTGTAATTTGGCATGGATATAAATATTAATCACGCCGACAAAACCGTAAAATAAAATCTTGAAAAAAAATGTTTTTGAGGCTTCCTCTCATACACGTAAACTGGGGATGATTTTTTCATTCTCGTCTATCCCATAGTGTGGGGTATATTTAGATAGGCCGTTTAAAAACCATTTTTCAATTGAGGGGTCCGTTGGCGAAATATTAAGCTTTAAAGTAAAAAAAATTTAGTTAAAGTGGAGCGTCCCCCCCCCCCCCCTCTGCCGGCTAAACGGTTGTTTATAGAAATGTGAAAAAATTCACAGAAGTAGTATATATAATGAATTTAAAAGGAAAACTATCACAGCTAAGTAGGCTTTACAGGTTTACGAGTACAGGTCGCGCCAAACTTTTGGCCCCCTATAATGTATGGGAGCAGAGGTTTGGCGCGGTCTGTATTAGTAGACCAACTTATATGTACAGATAAAAAAGTGAGTCTAATCCGTTTTTTAAATATTTATTGTGCTAATGTATTATGTTTTAAATTATCGTGCACAACAATCATAAGCACGCTTCAAAGTTGTTGTGCAAAATCATTTAAAACATAATACATTAGCACAATAAATATTTAAAAAACGGATTAGACTCACTTTTTTATCTGTGCAAGGAGGCACAGGTCGAGCTTTCGATGAGATTATGACTCATCATCATCAGGACTCTTCGGGAGTACTTTTGCCCACGGCGGTCAGTCGTGTACTCCCAAAAGTACTCCCGAAGAGTCCTGATGATGATGAGTCATAATCTCATCGAAAGCTCGACCTGTGCCTCCTTGCACAGATAAAAACTGCTCATGCCCATGGGCAAAAGTACTCCCGAAGAGTCCTGATGATGATGAGTCATAATCTCATCGAAAGCTCGACCTGTGCCTCCTTGCACAGATAAAAAAGTGAGTCCAATCCGTTTTTTAAATATTTATTGTGCTAATGTATTATGTTTTAAATTATCGTGCACAACAATCATAAGCACGCTTCAAAGTTGTTGTGCAAAATCATTCACAAAGTCATGCATAAAATAACACAACTGCTAAAAAAGCCCAACTGACATTAAACCACAGACATACATTAAACAATGGTTGCGTAATCCCCATAAATCATTCATTCAAAAATAAGAAAAGCAATCATTAGTTGTGCGTTTGGGAAGCAGACACGACGCAACCACCTGAAATTGTTGTTGTTGTATCAGAAATTGGCAGAGCTCAGTATACGACTAACTAAGTCGGGGGTTTTCTTTGTTGTTTTTTCTTACTTACCATTTACAAACGTCATTAGAAGAATTACGGTGTACCTCAACTCGAGAAAATATTTTCATTGCCTTACCTGTAACAAAGAAAAGAATATAATTAGCTAATGGAGACATTTTTACCATGCATAATGTAAAAGGGTTTTGGAACAAGGCAGGGTGGTATAATGGTGACGAGTTGACTGCTTGAGGAAGATTGAAAGCCATGGATTAAACAATATCTTCTGAAAAAAAAAAAAAAAAAAATCAGCCTGTTTCGTCCACTGCTGGACATAGGCCTTTCTAGGATTTCGCCACTCTTGGCGGTCCTCCTGGAAGAAATGCCCATACTCACACACGCTGGGCAGGCGGGTTGGTGAGCGCGGTGCCGAGACCCTTGCACCAGTGACGCCGCTGCCCGTCACCAGTCTAATTTATATAAGGCCCGGCAATTGGGGATGGATATACCGCCATCCATCGGTCCCAGGCAGTGGTGGGCCGCCTGGTTTTTTTGCCTGAGAGCTGTCTCAATAAGCTGTCTGAATAACTTCGGGAGGATTTCCGAGTAAGATGGTGGTACCTCCACAGTCGAGCCCGGCATTAGCTCTACCACCTAATAACTCGTTAACGTTAGCGTAAAATATTTTGTTTTCGAATCCTTGGTTCCTCTCGTAAACCGCTAGGGGCGCTGCACCGTTTCTCGTATAAATATTTTACGCCAATAACGTTAACGAGTATCGTATGCATAACTCATGGTAGGCCTACTGTATAACTGATCAAGCTTAACAACTTTTTTCCTACGACATTAGAAATTACGAAGGAGAATAAATCACCTTTCCATATAAATTTGCCTGAAGGTATGTCAATTTTTAAAAGAACTTGTTATTCCGCGTAATTTCCTGTGTCATGGGACAAATGTTGAAAACATGCGATTTCACGTCAATAAAACAAACAAGGTGCCACGTCTGTCGATGTACAATCAGGACTAGATATACTGCCCTGAACTGTTGAGTAACTTACTTACTGAGTAAGCTCGATTTTCTGGCTCCAAATCGAAATCTGTCGAAAGTAAGAACTATAAACAAGATTCTAATGATTGGCGGACCTGTAAGCTTTTATTTGTTTATCTCAAAATGTTAATATTGATTCATTCCATGGTGGTATCACTTCGTTGAGACGTCTTCTTAATAACCCTTTCGGTGAATAAGATATAATTTTGTGTAACTAACCCCCTCTTAATCTAGTTATAATTAATCTTGGTTTCATTAAGTATTATTAGTGTAGCACTATCTGCGGAAACTTTAAACTTTTTATTATTTCTGTGTAAATAAGTATTATATTATGTTAAATAATTGTCATTATCAACTGAAGCCGGGCCCAGTAGGGCCCAAAATATATCTTGAGGTAATTTCTTTTTTTTTTTCCATTTATTATTTACCTCTTTTTATAAAATACAAAATAAAAGCTTTTTTAAAAATATATAATTTATTAAAAAGTTAATAATAAATTTGTTTCTTAGAAATATATGAGAATATAGAAATATAGAGTTCAGTAATAGATAAATGTACTAACATACATACATGTGTATACTCAAGTGTCTCCCAGAGGGATAGGCAGCCACTACAGATTTCCATCTCTAGCGATTCGGACGTACCTCTTTCACATCTCCCACAAACCAAGCCAAAGAAAAAAAAATTGTGGTCGATTTATTTCGGCCCACGGTATGGGGCCGTCATCAGTCCAGTGGAAGAAAGTATTGAAAAATAAGAAAATAAATAAATAAAAAGTGACACACATGTCAACAAATTGGTGTGGCCAGCTAGTCTAGCATAGCAAACCATATCGAGCTCGATAGCGTGTGATACAGTGACTCTATTGATCTCCCTCGAGAGGGATAGATATAGCTGTGCTAGGCCCCCTGGTCGAGCTTTATCTACAACTTGCGCACCGTAAACTAGGGCTAACCATACATAGTGCCATAACTAACTAGGTATTATAGTTATTTTTGTAATTTGAGCTCTCATCGCAAGAAACACGCTTTTTACTGTACTAAGACGAGCAAACGGTCATGTAGCTTATCGTATTAAATTTTTTATAATCCAAAAAGCCGGTTATGTGCGAGTGAAATTCGCGCGGCAAAGGGTTCCGTGGCACGCTCGCTCTTCACGTTAGAGTTTCGAAATAATCGCTATACTCTTCATAATCTTTATTAATGTTGAAAATCAAAATATTCTCGACCGCTTTATTTTTCTGTACTACCAGGTGTCAGAAACGTTGTTCAGTATCATCAGTAATTTTCAGAGGTAAGGGGAGGGGGGACATCATATTCTTTGTAATTTGTTGGGGGGAAATAATAAATAAAATAAATAAAAATGCTTTATTTCTTTAACGTGCTTAAACAATTAATACATTAAGTTCGAGTTCTCCAATTGGGTATGAAAATACCTGTAGTAGGAGTCCCCGCTCTCCTATAGCTAAAAATACGAAATTAAGTAAAGAAACAAAACATATACTTTTACTTACAAAAGTGCCTAACAAATTAATATATTTTAATATTTATTACTACTAGGGTGTGTGAGGGTGTGTGTGAATTGTGTATGTAGGGAGTATGCATGAAGATTGTGTAAGGATGTTTTTATTTGTGTATCCTTCCTAGCCTTATGACTTTGTCTTGGGATCGGATGTATAAAAGGACACTAAGAAGGGTGTGTATGTGGATGTGAAATGTGTGTGACTGTGTGTGTGAATACCTAAATTTTCTGCAATACCTAATAATTGAAATCAATATCAGTTTGGTTGAAGATAACCATAGTAATAAGTTACATAATTTTTAAGTATGATGACCGTATGATATTTACGAATGCTACTCAATGACATTTAATAAATTCTCCGTCTCGTTATAATTCAATGTTTTTATCCAAGTAGTTACTAAGTTTTTACATTCATATAGTGTTTTAGAATATATGTTAAGCTGTTTGTTGATCTTTTTATAAAGATATGTTGCTTTTCTAGTATATTGCTGTCTGGCGAAAGAGGTCTTTGTGCTAGATACAGATGTGGTTATGAGGTCCATCCTTCTCTTATTTAGAACAGTAGGGTCAAACGTTAAATGTTTATGTAGCCTCAAGGTGGTATTTAAAATATATAGCTTTCTTACTGTTAGTAGCTGATACGTAGAATATAATAAATCAGTGGAGAATATTCGTCGTTTAAAAAACATGACTTTCAATAATAGGCGTTGAGCTCTTTCTACTTCTATGTACCTTGTCTTAGAAGCCCCTCCCCAGACTGGAATACAATAGCATATAATAGATTGTGCAAGTGCCACATATATAGTTTTTAATAAATCTACTGGAGCTACATATCTTAAGGTTTTGAAAATCCATATAAGTTTTCTGATCCTTCCAGATACAAGTTCGATATGCGGGTACCAAGAAAGGCGTTGGTCTATCATGACTCCTAGATATTTGATCATGGCAACTTTACTGATTTTTGGGCAATCACATCCGACCCGAGCCCTATTCCCGCAATTGTGAATTCTAAGGTTACAATCCGTATCCGGCTGACCACTGTTATATATACTATAGCAGACATAATTAGTTTTCTTTATATTAAGAGTAAGGAGATTACATTTTAACCATTCAGCGACTTGGGCAAGTCCAAGTTCACTCATTTCTTTGACTTCATTCCAAGAGGCACCAGAAAAGACCAATGCTGTATCATCAGCATATGAGATCACATTACCATTTGTTAAATTTACATTGCATAGGTCATTTATATACACTAAAAATAGGGTTGGGCCCAGTACACTACCTTGCGGGACCCCATACGTTATATTGATAGAACCACTCATGTACTTACCTATTTTAACACTTTGTTTCCTACAGTTAAGATAATCTTTGAGTAGCTCCAATGGTGTGCCCCTAATGCCGATCAATTCCAGTTTACGTAAAAGGATAGGAACAGAAATGGTGTCAAACGCCTTTTTAAGGTCTAGAAAAATAGTTAGGCATTTATTTCCCTGATCTAAATTATTTACAATCAATGAAGTAAGTGCTTCAACAGCATCTTCAGTGGATTTCCCATGACGGAAGCCATACTGAGACTTTGATAAAATGTTAAAATTATGCAAATACAAAAGAAGCCTATTGTTAAGTAATTTTTCTATAATCTTAGAAACCACAGTCAATACAGAAATTGGTCTGTAATTGTTGACATCAACACCATCCCCACCCTTGTGAACAGGGGTTATTATAGATTGTTTTAGGGCTGCAGGAAATAAACCCTGGTTGAAACAAAGGTTTGCTAGGTGACAAATAACCGGAATGACTTCATTACTAACCAATTTAAGAAATTTTGTCGTTATTTTATCCCACCCAGGAGCACTATTTGATTTCAAGCTCATAAGCACCCCGTGGACCTCCTCGTGTGTAGTCTCAAGCAAAACAAATGATGAACTATGTTTGTGAGTAGTAGTAATTTTGGGAACTTCAGAGAGGAGAGGATCATTACTTGATGAAATATTTTCAGCCAGATTTTTCCCTATATTTCCAAAGAAGTCGTTAACATAGTCAACCGCTTCAATGGGAGACGGTTTATTATCCAATAATTCAAGGTTTTTAGTTTTAGCATGTGCAAGGTGTGTTAATTTTTTGATATTATTCCAAAGGCTTTTGGGGTCTTTTGTAGATTTTACCAGCAGTTCTCTGTCATATTGTTTTTTTAATTTCTTTATAAGTTTACTGCAATAGTTACGGTATCTTTTATAAGTTATATTTAGAATATCATTATATGGGTCTAGTCTAACTTTTTTTTGCATTTTGTTTCTATTTTGAATACAACGTAGTATACCAGAAGTCATCCAAGGCTTGATGGTGCGTTTATTGTTAGGGATATTAATTTCCTTGGTATTTTCCTTTAATGATTTATTTATGCTATCTATTAGATGGTTAACGACGAAATCAGGGCTATCACTGAGAAGCAAAATTGACAGATCTTCGCTCACTAAACTAGTGACCGAATCTTCGTAGTTTGTAATTAATTTTGTTTTAGGGGTAGAGTTACAGGTTTTTATATTTGTTAGATTAAGAATAATCATGGCATGATCTGTAATTGTTGTATTGAGTACAGCTATTTGAGCAGAAATTAGGTCTCTTTCCAGTTTAAGAATAAAATGGTCAAGACAATTGCCATTTCGAGTAGGCAAAAAATGTCCAGGTAAGAGTCCCATTGTAGATAACATATTCAGATAATTGAATTTATTATGGCGTTCATAATTTTCTTCATTTACATTGGATATAATATTGATGTTTATGTCTCCAGTAATTATTACATTATTATGTGTCTTGATGGTTTCTAAATGATTTCCCAATGATTTGATGAAAATTTCCGCATTTATATTTGAAGGAGAGCGATATATACCAAGAATAGTATTATTTTCAAGTTCAATTTGTATGCAAGATGCGTGTTCGAGAATTATTTCTTTCACGTTAGCATTAATTGAGTTTCTAATATAAGTGACAACTCCATCACTCTGGTTCAGGTGACTAGTTGTTGAAAAGCATGAGTAGGTATCTAAATGAGGTATGGGTTTATTCGAGTTAATCCAGCATTCAGTCAAAATAATTACGTCTACATCCATGTTAAGGTTTGTGAAGGTTAATTCAAAATCATCAAAATTTTTGTATATACTTCGTATATTTTGTGAGAGGACTGTTAAGTCTTTGTCTTTAATTTTAATATATTTGGGGAATTCAGCTATGTCACAAACAAAAGCGCTTGCTATGTTTGTGTTATCCATCTCATTAAGGTTGTTTAGTGTACTATTCATTATCAAAATTCAAAATAAAACTGCGGTCGATATTATCGTTTGGGTTATTTGTTTTATGTTGAACATAGGGTTTAGTTTGAGTTGAACCTATGTATATGGTTTTATTTTTAGGTTTTGAGGTATGCAAAAGTGAACAAGTGTGTTTTTGTGTAAATGTAGGTATATTTTGTACGGTATTGTGTGTGTAAGTTTGTTGCTGTGTGTGTGATGGAAAGTAAGTTAAGTTTAACATATTAATCAAAAATAGTAAAAAGAGCAGAACAATCGATTTTAGTATCAGGCTAGTACAGTTCCATTGTGAATTTACTCGTATTATCATAAAGTATAACACTGTAAGTAGTCATACTTGTAACAGATGATGTGCTTGAGCCTCATTTTTTATTGTTATTATTGGTGAGTTTTCGTCTTTTCTCAAAAGTATTTTTCCATATGATGTCCAACAAAATTTGTACGACTTTGATTTGGAAATGTCACGTGCCAGGAAGTGCAACCTGGAGCCTTTAGCTGTGAGCTGCTCCGATACAAATATAGGGGTCTCCTCTGCTGCACGTAGTCCCAAGTGCTTGGCACACAATTTGTTCTTAGGATGTTTCACATTGAATGCCTTACACATTTTTAAAAAGTCCGTCTTGAGTAAAGTTGAGGATGTTTCCACTATAATTTGAGTATTTTGGGCACTCTCCCTTTTTCCATGTACTCTATAGATATCCTTGATATATTTTTGGTCTAGGGTGCAGCCAATGTTGTTCGATAAACATGCAACCATTTCTATAAGGTCCTCTTTGGTTTCTCTTTTTTGTTTCGGCACGTTCTTTATTTCAAAGTTAGATTTCCTGTTTTCCCTTTGCATGTCCTCGATTTTGTCCTCCAACAGTGTTATATACTTTCTGTCTTCCCTTTGTTGTTCTTCCAAAGATATAATTTTCTTTTGAAATTCTTCATTTTGAGTAGTAAGAAAAGCTACCGATTTTTCAATATTTGAGTTTGATTGTTTTATTTCTGATTGACTAGAGACAATCTTTTGTAGCTGTTCTTTTTGTGAGTTGAACAAAGAAGTCATCATATCTTTTATTTCATTTCTATATTGATTCATTTCAGTTCTGAAATCATCTTCCCTAGGTCTCTTAACTCGACAGGTTACGTTAAAGTTTGTTGGAGTTATATCCAGCGGCGTTTGGCTGGAGACGTTAATTTCCGAGTCGGACATAGACTTATTCTGAGCATTCATCCTACTCGTAGTAGTTATAGAATGAAAGGAAATTGATATAAGGTAGTACTCACTGTGCAATTCTCTGTTTTTTGTCTAAAACTGCACTCAAACGACGTATTCATGCGGCAAGCTCGTAGTCGCTGATAACATTTAGCCGTGTCGTAGATACTGTACGTAGCAGCGCAGCTCTGTATCACTAGTAGCAGTTTTCGTAGGGGCTACGTAGTCACGGAGGAAGCGAGCAGAAAAATATCGTGTCCTCTCTTTCACTCGAGGGGGTGCGGGGGACGCGCACGCGCTGCTGCTGCTTGTCGCCGCAAGAGTGAGAGGCAAATTATAAGGTGCCTCTCTTTCACTCGCGGGTCGCGGGGAGCCGATCGCTTTTAAATTTATACACTGCACTGGTAAACGAATACAGATTTTATACTGTCATTAATTAACACTAAATTGGATTGGATAGTAAAAGTAATATTTTGCGAGCACCAACAACACGTCTGCTTAGAAATAGATCACGAGGAGAAGAGGAAAATATTATTAAGAGGAAATATTAGCATTACAATATTTACAATGTAAGATGACTTTCGTTTATGCAACCAAATTCATACTGGAGACTCAGTAAGTGGCGAGAACCAAGGCTCAATTACCTTTTCTGGGATATACGAAAAAAAATATTTTGTTCCCATATACTTGTTCAAGAATTAGTACAGGAAGTCTACATTTTATTTTTCGTATTTCACAGAAGGGGAATTGTATTGAACCTTGGTCGTGTCTCATCGAGTCTTGTTGTCTAATCGAGTCTCCAGTATGAATTTTGTTATGTAAACAAATATAATCAGCTTTATTTATACTGCTTACAATTTGGTACAACTATGCTACAAAGTTAAGATCCCATCTGGTGCGATTGTTAAATGACGCTTTTTAGAGAATTGTATAATTTTCTTTAATTTATCCTTTAGTAAAGGAACCCTAAATACTGGTATAATCTTTAAGAGAGATTTACAAGTATTAATGACTGTATGTTTAATAACTCCTTAAACATGATACCAAACAAAAAATAAACAGGCACTCCTTTGAACATGCTGGTAGATAATCTTTTAATTTCAAGGACCAAATGCGCCGAGGCTTGGAAACATTGTAAAAAAAAACAATGGCATATCAATAATATGCTTGCCTTGTCAGTATTTTTTGTAGGTCATAGATTAAGGCTTGATAAGTTCGCATTACGTCATCCGGGGTCAATAGCCTCGCAAAAGGAAGTCTGGTTTGTAAATCATGTTAAATAAAAAATATTGCGATACTCGAAAATTTTCCATGTGATATATTTTTTTATATGTGCGGTAATTCCATTTTTTTTTCTTGTCCTTCTTAGCGAGCCTAATCTGATGGGCGGAGTAAGGAAGTATTTGTTGTTATTTTGTTTTTATATTAACTTTGTTATATTTGTTGCTTTTTATTTATTATTTATTTCAATATTTTTATTTTTGCAGGATTAGTATTTAATTCAATTTAAGGGTACAGGGGAAGTACAGGGAATGTCACATTTTTTCAACTTTGTGTTTTTTTATGTCAAAACATTGTGTTCTATTAAAATCTCGTTTTCAATCACAAAAAACTGAAATACAATAGGTGATGAAACCAAAGGTACGTTTTTCGATTGGCCTGAATGTGAAACAACCGGGAAGACGATTTTTCATTGGCCTGAATTGGCTATTTTTTTATTATTACACAAAGTAATAAATTAGTGAAAATGTATTTCATATTAGGTACGAATTTATTTAAGTATGTAAACTTTCAATTGTATGTAGTATCATTAAAAATATGAATGCACTTTCAAAGGTTTAAAAATGCGTTTTTCTCGAAATGTACTCAGATGGACATTCCCTGTTCTTCCTGTGTCTTTGAATTGTGATAAAATGTACCCATATTACACAAATAAATATTTTATTTATTTATTTATAACACTTTTTGCACATTTACAAAAATTATATGGGAGATAGATTAACGAAACAAACAAATATTTTGTACAAAGGCGGCACTTATTGCTAATAGCAATATCTTCCAGGCAACCTTTGGAAGCATACAGAGAGATAGACAAAGAAATTACATGGAAGGTGTAAATGCTAATTATAAAAAAGGAGACTAAGAAGAAAATACATTATCTAGGACATAAACTTACATATACTTACAAATTCATGAACCTACTTAAATTAATACTTAAATTAAAATATACACATATATACTCATAACTATAAAAAATAAATAAACATTAAATAAATATACATAATACTGGATATTCGAATTCTACTATGATGGGTACTCTGTTGAGAAAAATTGTTTTAGTTTTATTTTAAATGAATTCGTATTTTTCAGTGACTGAATAGACACAGGTAAGCGATTCCAAAGTCTTGCAGCGTGTACAGAAAAAGAATCGCTATAAAATCCGGTTCTGTTTTCGGGAATAGCCAACCTTTCACTGTTGCCCAAGCGCATTGCACGCCCGCGCTCTGTAATAAATGTAAAACGTTCACGGAGGTAACTAGGAGCAGATTTATTGTTTAAGACACTATGGAGAAGATTAAGGATGTGAGCATATAAATATATCATATGTTTTAAAAGAAAACGACCTAATTTCAGCTATTTTATTTGTAACCAGCTTTTGCCCGCGGCCCCGTCCGCGTCATTGTTTCAATATCTGCCCAATTTTCGGTTCGGCGGTTATTTTATTAACACAATACATAGCCTATAATTACGTTGAGCAGAGTCACTACGGTGATAATAAAGAAATTCGCATCCAAATTCGTTGAGTAGTTATCAAGTTAAAACGGCACATACATATACATTCAAGACAGAAATAAAAAAAAATATGTTTGATCTCAGTAATACTAATAACTAATTTCAAATGAAATTTCGCAAAAAAGTTCAATGTACAGACACGACATTTTTACTAAGTTTATTTTATTAGTAAAGAAATTTTAAGTAAAAAAGGGCAAAGTGAAAAGTACCCGGAATAGAAGAGCCTGTATGACTAGGTTGATGGATGTAGAAGAAGCAAAAGAGGTGTGTCAGGATCGTAGCAGATGGAAATCTGTAGTCTCTGCCTACCCCTCTGGGAGACAGGCGTGAGTATATGTATGTATATGTATGTTTAAAGTAATATTATATCTACATTAAATCCCACAACATATTATTACAGTAGAATTTCGACACTTCAGATAGGGCTCTATTTTCAGCTACCCTCATTCCACTAGTCAATTATTTTATTAACTAGAAGACACTGTAATAGATTTATTAATAAAAAAAATCCTCGAATGTGTTAACTCGGTCTGGCGCATGTAAATGTGAGACTCTCATTTGGATTTATTACCCTTTTCGTATTTACTTTGTTCTTGACAAGCACGTATCCAGGGGGGGGGCATAGGTGGGATTTATCCCCCCCCCCGAAATTTGGCGTGACATAGGTTTCATTCACAATTCACATTGCTGTTTCAATGAATGCCCCCCCCCCCCCCCCCCCCGAAACAAAAGTTCGTGCCGTGCCTGGTTCTTGACATAAAACATTTAATGATCACACGAATATAGTACACGCTTTAAATTTCATAGGCATCGCATGAATTCGCATGATCGTAAATTTATGTATGGTGAACCATTTGTTTTATAAGTTTCACAAGTGTAAGAGTTTCCGTTTCTAAGAACCCTAATTATTTGTTGTTTACTTATGAGTATGTACATTAACTAGGATAGAGCCGAAACATTTTTTTTGCCGTAGAGGCCGTAGTTACACGTATTCTGTGAAAATTTTAAACTTTATAGCTATTACGGATAAATCTGTAGACCCACCAGTGGCGTGCACAAGATTTTTACGTAGGGTAGGCACAAAACTGTGAATTTGAAATTTATCCCCTTATAAGATGTCTATGAATTTATCCCATATAATATGAATGAATGAATGAATAAACACTTTATTGCACAGAAAATTAAAATAAAAACACAGAATACAGAAAAACAGAAGGCAAGGGCGGACTTATTCCTTAAAGAAATTTCTTCCAGTCAACCGATGGTATTAGGAAAATGAAAATTTTACACATTAGATACTTAATGGTTTTTGTGCAAAAAGAAAACAATTTTCTTCAAGCCTATTATTTAAATATAATACACTACATACAAATACATACATATATAAATAAATACATACATACAAACAAAGTAGCATAGTCAGTCGAGTAATTCAGAGAGAAAGGTAATAATTTTTCAGGTTATATCTAAAAGAGGACACAGACGGAAGGTTTCTGAGGGTTTGCGGAAGTTCATTCCAAAGTCGAACTGCATTGACCGTAAATGATTTTGAGAAACGAGCAGTGGTATGCGCAGGTATCGCCAAATCGATATTATGACAAGACCGAAGCGCTCTGTTGCTGCGTTCAGTGCGTAGGACAAATCTATTTTTCAAATAATTAGGGTAGAGGGGATTATGAATAACATTGTACAGGAGGGATAGAACGTGTACGTTCCTGCGAAAACGAATGGGAAGCCACTTTAGCCTGCGACGATACTCAGAGACGTGGTCATACTTGCGCAGTCCGAAAATATATCGAATGCACAAGTTCTGAAGACGCTCCAGCTTATCGAGCAGCTCTTCAGTGGAATCTAGGAAAGCCACATCGGCATAATCCAGAAGTGGAAGAAGAATAGATTGTGCTAACATTATTTTCGTATCCAATGGCAGGAAATTCTGTAGGCGCTTAAGCGAATGATATGAGCCGAAAACTTTTCGGCTTACTTCATTAATATGTGCAGACCAAGAAAGAGTTTGGTCCATCCACAAACCCAAATTCCTAACAGTCGTGCAGTAAGGCACTACCACCCTGTTCGCGCTAGCGCGACGTTTGTCCACTGGGGGGCACCGCAGTGTCGAACACGGTCGGCGCCCGCGCTGGTCGAGCAGTGACCGAGTGACCTCCGAGAGTTGCGTCGGTGACACCGTGACAGACGCGCGGCTGTGAGAACCCGCTCAGCTCATCTGTAGCATGCCCAGTGCCGCGTCCGCTCATAAACATTTCTCGGCTCGTGTGTGCTCATTCCAATAGAACTATTTCAAGTGCATCTCCCATCAGCCCAGCAGGAAGAGGACATTCCAGTTTGTCGGCACACCGCGTCCTCTGTGCGGCCATCTTGGACAAAGGAAAGCAGCAACCAGGTAAGCCCACATTCCTCATTGTCTCCTACCTTCCGCTCATCCCCATATTCCACATTTCAGCCCTGCATCCTGACACCCTTGCGGTGTCACACCCCATCAAAAATCACATCAGCCACGTCAGACATATCCAAACGGGAGACGTAGTAATTACTACCGATGATTATAGCCTGCGACTTTGCTGGGTTGACATGCAGGCCAAAACGCCTAGTCCATTCCCTGATGGCGACAAGATCAGAGTTAACAGTGTGCACTGCTCTATTTATGTCGTTCAGCGGTGCTGCCGCATATAATTGCAAGTCATCAACATATAAATGTAATGAGGAGGAAAGGGATGCAGTAATAGAATTGATAAAGATAGAAAAGAAGAGAGGAGAAAGAACACCACCTTGTCGGCAGTCAGATTACACCAATCAGATTTGGAGTTATCGATTTTGACTAGTTGCTGTCTGCCGTGAAGATAGGAACGGAACCATGATACTACCAGTGGAGAAACATTGAGAGACTTCAGCACGCCAACAAGTATGTCGAAGTCGACAGTGTTGAAAGCATTGCTGAAGTCTAGGAGCGCTAAGACGGTGAGATTCTTTTGTTCTATGTTTAGTCTTAATTCATCTGTCACATTGACGAGAGCTGTAGCCGTGCTATGGCCAAGACGAAACCCAGACTGATGCGGATTGAGGAGATGGTTATGGGATAGGAAATCAGCAAGTTGCTCGTGAACAATATGCTCGAGAATTTTGGAAAGAATGGGGAGAATGGATATTGGGCGAAAATCGGATAAAGAAGCAGGATTGGACTTTTTTGGGAGAGGGATAATGTGAGCTTTCTTCCAGGTACTAGGAAATGATCCTGATGACAGTGAACAGTTAATGATATCTGCTATTATAGGAGAGACTGCATCAGAGATCGGAACAAACATATCTTTACTAAGACCATCATCACCTACTGCCTTAGTTGTTATAGAACAAAGAATCTTCCGAACGTCTACAGAGGTAATCTCATGGAACTGGAAAGGTTGTTAGTCAGAGGACGGAACTGTATTGTGTAGGGTATTCAACGTATCAGATTTAGAAAAGTTAGATAAAAAGGAAGATGGACTACTAAAATAATTATTCATAGCATTTAGGTCAATGTTGGAGATGGGACTGGGCTTTGACTTGCCAACACTTGCCATTTTAAGAATTTCCAAAGATTGTGGGGAGGACAGTTTTTGATGGATTGGAATATATGCTGACGTCTAGCTTGCCTACAGGCATTATTGCAGCGGTTACGCAACATCTTAAACCGTTCGACATTCAGATCTGAGGGATCCTGCCTAGATCGAACCTGAGCCTTATTCCTTTGTGCCATGAAGAAGAAGAACTTTATTCTTGAACTTAGGAGGACGAAGATTATAAGAGAGGAATAGAAGATCGTGATGGGAAAAGCTAGCAGCATTTAATTGGCCATGGAAAACAACATGAGCCGGAGACGAAGTAATTATTAAGTCAAGAAGGGAGGGGGGAGAGCCAGGTTGGAAATGAGTTGGACCAGAAGGTAAAGTATTCAAATTTAGAGACCTTGTCATCGACTGTAAAAAATTTGCTCTATGGTTATTTTCGATGAGACAGGTATTGAAGTCTCCCATCAGGATTATTTGTTCATATTGAGACTTAAACGATTCTAGAGTTGTTTCAAGTGAAGAAAAATAATTAACATGACAAGATGGACTATAAAAAACACATGAGAGAAGCTTTGAATGGCGTAAAGATAATTCTAGAAATAAATGCTCGGTAGCGCTTCCAGGATCAGACTCAGATACAACCTTGCAGTCTAGATCAGCACGTAAATATACTGCGACATCACCACCAGTAGTATGAGTCCTGTCCCGCCTAATAAGTCGGTAACCAGAGATGGGATACAACGTCGAAGGAAGCGTTGGCCTAAGATGGGATTCTGAGATACAAATTGCATGAATATGCTTAGTAGTAAAAGATGCCAATAAATCGGGATAATGTGCATTAACACTTTGCGCGTTTATATGGACAACGTTAAAGTTTTTTGGGACAGGACAAAAGATGGAATCATGATGGATTGTTACCAAGATCAGGTATGTCAGACGAACCACTATCCGCAATTAGAAGACCCTCAGAAGAAGAAGAAGAAGAAGAAAGAGAAAAGTAGATACTGTCAGTGCTACTGTTTAAAATATCAGACATAAATAAAATAAATAATAAACTATAAACAACAAAGTAAAGAATTAACTAAAACTAAGTTTATGAAATTTAAATATTAAAGCTATTACTTGACCTCTTTCTCTCCATGGACAGCAGAAAAGAAAGCAAAAAACTGTATCCAAATTAGTGTATAAAGTTACAGAAAGTAGGATAAAGTTGCAAATTATGACTGTCATACACTAACAAGGAACAAAAGCGGAAAGATTATTGACAGATAATATTTAAACACAAGTCTGACATAGAAACACAAGAATTATATTAAAAAAAAAGAAAAAGTCATACATATTGCTGTCAAAACAAGAACAAAAAACAAGAAAAATATTTTTAGCAAATATCAATATACCCATAAAATGGTACACGGTAATCCGGATAGTTTAAAAAGTTCAGAACTAACTACATTTTGAACCGAGAAGAAGAAAATAAATTAGTAAGGCTCATGTTTTCTTGGTCGTGACAGAGCCAGGTACCACTCGGTCACGCTTTGACCTTACATTGGATTTAGCAGGTTCCTGTTGGGGCTTCTTGAGCTTTTGTTTGTCCTGGGAGCCTTCTAAGGAAGGAAACTTCTTAATGATTGTCTCCAGCTCGGACATTAATTCTATCTTTCGCTTAGACTTGTCAGGAAGAAGCAAAACAATTTTTCCATCAGATGTTCAGCAGTTGTGAATACCAAAGCAATTGCGTGCAGCCATAAATGTGTCGGTACCGACTCTTCGTCAGGAACTCTGAGATCGTAATACCACTACCTTTCAATGTAGTTTTGGAAAGCGAAACAGTATTCCGTGAAGCGAAGTCCTTAAAGCGCACCAATAAAGGTCTGGCCCTATCTTTGTTATTGCCAAGACGGTGACACACAGCAATATCAGTTGTGCATGCTCCTGACAATTTCATTTTGTCGGTTAGCAATTGTTAGCATGGAACAGGGGAACTTTTCTTCTGGATGCCATCTCATGTCTATCCAAGCCAAGTGATAACAGCTCAATCTGCGACTTCAACATTGATAGCGACTTCCACACAAAAGCTTTAAAGGTTGCAAACTCACCCGCCAGCGCAGAAAAGTCACAGGGTGTATCTGTGGCTGGGACTGTGGATTTGGCCCCATGAAGAACCTTGTCATAACTGCCCATCCTCTCCAGGAACATAGCAGCTAAGTCTTTCATATTTTTGGTCAGTTGAGAGTAAGGATCCATTTTTGAAAAAGAGTTGTTCCAGTGATGTGATCAGTGAGATTTTAACTGTCCAGGTGAATTTAAAGGTCAAGCATAAAATGCACTAATTTATAACATTGAAATTATACTTTAAAGAATAAAATTTAATTAAATAACAAAGAACTATTTTTAATGTGTGTAGGTTATGACTACCCCCACTTCAAACCAAATATTATGTTTCGTGAGTCGTGAGTTTATGATCGTAGTCTAGTTAGCTAAGCAAAGCTCAGGGAAGGCATTGCGTATTTGCCTATATGAGATGCACGCCACTGAGACCCACCCTTGTGACAGACGGATGGACAGACAGCGGAGGCTTAGCAATAGCCTGTTTTTATGTTTGTTTGGTGATAAGTGATAACTTGAGACGCAGTAAACTGATTTTGGTTTTGGGTTCCATGCACTAAATCTAAAGAGGAGCTGAGCTGCACGGGTAGCAAGGATAAAACAAATGGAGAAGTTTTCTTGAATAAATTATACACAAATTCTTGTACTTTTATTCCACATATATTTATTTTTATTCTAACTTATGCTACCGGTTTCGTATTACACATCATCGGGCCAACAAATTATTAATTATTTAACGTGATAGAAAGAAAACAAAAGAAAACATTTTTTCTTTCTGTCACGTTAAATAATTAATAATTTGTTGGCCCGATGATGTGTAATACGAAACCGGTAGCCTAAGTTAGAATAAAAATAAATATATGTGGAATAAAAGTACAAGAATTTGTGTATAATTTATTCAAGATGATATTCCACCAAGAACCATCAATCGAATCCATCCAATATGAGAAGTTTTCTCTCTCGACGGAAACGCAGGAAAGCTATCAACAAACGACTCGTCCTGCGTTTACATTGCAGAGACAAAACTTCTCTATTCGTTTTATCCATGCTACCGGTGCAGAAGCGGAAATTCGCCTTCAAAGCGGGTAGAGCCGAGGGCAAAAGGCTTGTTTTCAGTAAATACTAATATTTAATTTAAATAAATGGCCGAAGATTCGCAGCTTTCGAGTGTACGAGTGAAATTATCATTTCATTGTTTAGAAAACAGATTTGCGGTTAACTTACTAGTTGTTTAGAGAAAGTTCAGTTGTATGGAAAACGGATTTAGAAATTCTATACGTATCGCTTTGTGTTTTACTGTACGTTTTATATTATTGACATTGATATCTTTCTAACAAGGTAAAACAGAAAACACGGTCAAGTGTGAATAGGACTCGTGCCCTGGGGATTCCGTACAAACCGTTTAAAACACAAACTTATTTCAAATGCACTTAAAAATGTGACCAACTTATGGGTCCGTATAAGGCTAGATGCACAACTTCAAATGAGCATATCACATTGTGTAACTTGGATAATCGGTACAGTAAAAATAATATAGACAGTAGACTATAGGGATGATAGATTCATCTTAGAAAAAAAGCAAAATCATCAATTTCCCTCGATAGAAAAAAATTACGAACTTACCTCTAAATTTCATGTTTTTCGAATTTTAAAGGGCCTTTCTTAAATCATACAGCCAATAAATTTGTATTAAAAATAAGTTAAGAAATGACATCGTCGGCTCGTCTTAGAGTATTTTAAAAATTCCAATTCGGTCTAATTGTTGGACCGTTACAAGTTACTGAATAATTAAACATAGGTAATTTTCAGATTTTTTCCTGGATTAATTGTGAACGGAGTGTCAACTGGATGTGCCCCGTAGATTTTCATGTTGTGTCTCAACTGGCTTTGTATGAAACTGATTACGTAAAGGGCAATAACTTTTTATCGCTTTGAGTTAGAGTTACGAGTATTTGCATCAATACGTGTATAAAACAGACAAACAGTGAGACTCCCAACCACTGTCTCATACACACACCTTCAATCTGCCCTACATTTTAAACTTTATAAAAATAACAAAAGTGTAGTTGCCATGCCAGTGCTTGAGAGAGCCCTATAACCCTCCGTAAACAAGTAGGTCTGTACAGCTACAGGTAATACATAACAGTTGCGCAAGCGTCGCCGGTAGGTACGCGACATTTTGACGGACAGAAATAGAGAGCCCAATTAGATCTCGGTGCCCTATTTACTGGGCTGCGGACAATAAGTACTCGTCTTATTGAGATTGATCGTCTGTCCGTATATTGTATCTTCTACTTGTTTACGAATGGTATCTGACATATTTCTTTTACATAGGGCCTTCGGATCGCGTTAGCAATATTAGCATCATGCAATCCCTTAAATTTTGTTTGCTAAAGAAAGTCCCATTTTAACTTCCCGCTACTTGAAGTCCTGCAACAGAACCTTCTCATGTAAAATCCTCTAAAAATTACACAAGTAGTTTTTGTACAATCTGGTAATTATATATTTTAATAGCTATTGCTATATAACAACTGTTTGAGAAAATAGCATTATGCTTTTGGCATTTTGTTCTCAGGATGTCTTAAGGTGGTAACGGAGGATCTCGGTGCAAAATGCACATCATAATATTGTTTTCCTTACTTTTGAATGAAAAGTTTGCAATTAATGCGTTTTATAGCAATTCGCGCTTGTTAATAGTAAGGTGATCACATGAAAATTATTCAATTTTATGCGTTACAGTTTAGCTGCATTACATTACAACTCTAAACACGCTTTTAAGTTTGTTAATGTAATGCAAACAAAATGTACATTAAAGTACGTCATTTTTTGTGAAGACTTTATTATTAATAAACTATTTCCGCAAGTTGCTTTAAAACAGATTTATTACATACTTTTTATTCAAAAGTAAGGAAAACAATATTATGATGTGCATTTTGTACCGAGGTAAAAAGTTAACCCCTTAACCTGTAGCCTTCAATTGCACATTTTTTCGAAAACAACTGTGGGTACGTTTTGACAAATAAACAAGGTCGAGATAGTAGACTAAGCGTCTTAAATAAGGGATTGTGTATCTATAATATGGGCCACACAATGTAGATATTTCATAGCACTATGTAGTAAAAAAGCATGCTTGTTAAAAATGAAGCAACATCCCTAGTTGCGAAAATAATAACCTGCGCGGATCCAAGGGACGTTCATAACTTGCAATTTCATATGTCGCGCCGTGAACATTACGAAACGGTGTCGCATAAAATAATATAATTTATTTAACATTGACTCTACCATTACGTAAGCTCAAAATAAGGACTATGTAAGAAAGTGCCATTTGTTCTACAGAACAAGGAGTGAAATGAAACACAACGACCGCCCTGGAACGTTTTTATTTGCATTTTAAGTAGTTACAACATTCGGAAGTGTATTCGGAATTCGAAAAATTCGGTGGGCAAAATGGATAAGTGTCTGCCCTGTAATATGTGGAAATGTGAATTAAGAAACACGTCTTAGATTTTTGTCGGTGAATATTAAGGGGCTATCCAAGCTAAACTCCGTTTAGAGACGTTTTTGAATCACGTTAAACTTTCTATATATGCAATTATAACAAAATAAAAAAATATATAAATGGCATTTATTGATTTATGTCTCGTAATTGTGATATACTCGTACCTACTAAAACCTTAAAACGTTGAACCTACAACAAGTAAAGAAATGGTTTAAAAAACTGATAAAAGACTTGAACTTTTTTAATTCAAAAGAGACTATAACTCTATTTCTCTACGTGAAATAATGTTTGTAAACAACTTTATAACCTAAAAGTGATGAAAATATAATGTTCAAAAGCATTTTTCTGTCTATAAATACATAAATTTTACTTTAAACGAATAACTCACGTACTTACTTACCTACAATAAAATTTGAAAGATTCAGTTAAAAAAATATAGGTATTTCATCACTTTTAGGTTATAAAGTTGTTTACAAACATTTTTTCACTTGGAGAAATAGAGTTGTAGGTTAAAACTTGACGTATATAAACACGAGCAATAAAAAAATCTAACATAATGATGTTTATAACTTATAAATATCTAATGGGGGGAGAATTCAGTGAGCGCTTTTGACACATTAGTCAAAAGAGCTGTCAAGGTCCACTCAGCTACACTAATTGCGAGTCGGACAGCTTTTAGCTACACTGAATTTATCATCGTCTAAAGCGGGCTTTAGACCGCGCGATCTGCACGTAAGAAAGTTTAGAACAAACAAAACATAAATTTCAACTTTTTGTATTGTTAAATCCACGTGTTTTTGAGTCTAGGTATTGTTTTGAATTTGGAAAGACAAGCATTGTTCTAGTTTGAATACTGGCAACCTTGTCTAAACAAGAAACAGCTAAGCAAATACGTGAAAATAAGTCCTGAAATGTCAGAAATAGTCGTGCGCATGATTGTAACTTGATAAAGGCTACCGGTTTGCCATTTAATTTTCTACGAATTACAAACATTAAATGATACAAGCTCGTTGAAACTTAACACTGTTTTATAGAGCAGATTATTTATTTTGCCTGTCGTTCTAATTGATGTTTTTTTTAGACCAGCAACTTAAGTGGACAATTCGAAATTTTTACTACTTCTTACTTTTAGTACCACAATTTAATTGTAAAACGTTTTCCAATAGATTGAAATGAAATGAAATGAATGAAATAAAATGAATACTTTATTTCTGCAATATAGGTACATAAATAATTAAATTTAAAAGAGGAAATACAATATATTAAAATAGGTTTTGGGTTTGCTTATATTTAATAAGTAAATACACGTACATGAACTAAAATAGAGGTATATTTAATGTATACAATTACGTATATACGATTTGATAATAATAATAGCTACCCATATACTGAATATACTACTTGATTGATTGATTTCCAATATTTGATTCTATATCTTGTGAAACATACGTAAACAACAACCATATTCAAAAGTATGAATCCGTATATCCTGAAAATATTGTATAGGTATAATCACATGCGAGAATAAAATAGGGAAAATATAGCGATATTCCCGACATTAATAGGTTAGACTAAAAACCCTAAAAACGTATAAACTATTCCAGAATGGCGAAACCTCCATTAGCTATTTCATAAAGATATCCGCAAACAATCGAAATATCAAGCGTATATTTTCCAACATTTACTTGGTAACACCGAAACGTGTCACAGATAGTGTCATCCTTTTACCAAAGTATAGCTAAAAGTTCATTCGCAATTCGCATGCAATTTCGGCATCCCCAATCCAACGGACTATCTAAACTGGTCTCTATCACAAGGCAATAAGAGTGATGCTATGGGTCTAAAAGCCATGGTATCTGATATGGGAAATTATTTATAGCTGCATCCACGATCCCATTGACATTTAGGCTGGGCGCACACTCTCGACCTTTGTTCCTCTTCTGTTAAATGTCGCCTCGTGTGTGCTGAGCTTTATATGGTTGTTTGGTTTATTAGGTTTGGCATAGTAGCAGCGGTTTTGTCACCATTTTATTGACTTGATTTTCGGGTTCCTTTGAGGAGCCGCTATGGTTTTGTGCCGTTGTCAGCCTAGAGGATTTGAAAGTGTTTCAACAACATATTGTCATGACAAGAATCCCCGAGGAATGCAAGTCATAGTCCACACTTGGTACACCCGCTTTACACCGACGACGTAGTAACAAAATGCTGTCAAGCCAGGTGTGATCTGTTTGTACAGATTATCCATTTCACGCATTCTTTTAAATTCTTTCAGCTCAATAGGTCCAGACTTCGGACGGGAGACGGAGGTAGTTGCGAGGGCTCTGTATAACGCATTCGCGTCGGTATGGCGGGCTGTAAGTCACACCGGAGAAGTATGGCATGACACTACCGCCTACATGTTTTTTATGGACTATCGGAAAATACTAAAATTTTTGTGGTACAAATCGTTTGACACTCGTAATTTATCCGACGAGTTCGACTAACGCCCACGCGATTGGGCCGCCGGTACCAGCGCTATGACCATCATTTTTCTTTTTGTCATTGCGTACTAAGACCCCTGAAGAACCGCCATACTGTTACAAATTACCAAGTAAATTGTGTCACTATCTCCCGGTCTAAAAGACCTATTATGTAAGCTTAAATTCAATGTGACAAAATATGTATTTTGTAAAATTCTCATTTACCATTATTATTATAGAAAAAGTAGTTAGAACTTGATTCAAGAATTATGTATATGACTTATATTATAAGTTATAACGAAATCTATCCTTTTGGATATTCTTAACATTATTTAGATTGCATTACAAACTAGAAAAGATTTTGAAACAAATTTTAAATACAAAAATACATTAAAAAAATCCTTTGGCACTTACCATGTAAACTGTTGGCTGAACTCTTGGTCGTAGATTCAAATCCTGGCCAAATAGTATATTATGCAATTAGTGAATAAAGGACGGATTTAAAGCGAGGGCCACAGATGAATCACGAGCAAGTAAAGGATTCTAACGACTGAATCACGACCGTAGGGAGTGATTCAAGTGTTAGAATCCTGAGCGACGCGAGTGATTCATGGCCCTCAATATAAATCCGTACTTTATTCAAGAGTTGCATACTATACTTTATACCATGACTACGAGAAAAAGAAATAATTTAAGCGAAAATAGACATTTAATCGGCAGTTCCTTAAAATAAGTTAGGAAAACAGACTCTGAAAATGTGCCCGAAGCTTGATTTTCATTTTTCCATTTGCAAAACTCATCGTAGGCTTTGATGTAAACGAGCCGTGATTTGTTGGGTAGCAAGTTTTCTACTGTATCGGCTGCCCACTCTTTCATTAACTCAGGTGTTAACATGTCTTCTTCATCACTTGAATGCATATTCTATCGATTTATTATAAAGTACCTAACACTAAACTTTGTGTTCGTACAACTTACAGTACCTATTGAAAATGGCGCCAATTTACTTTTTTTGTACATAATGGCAGCAAAGAACACAAAACAGTTTTTATTCTAACACTAAACTCCTTGTCGCAAATATCGACCAATCAAATCTCGAGGAGTTATGTGCACAAAGAGTTTGTATGTCGAGTATTCTTTGCGCAAGGAGTTTGTATCGAGTATTTTTTGCGCAAGGAGGTTGTATAAGCATTGAGATGGAGAGATTGATATTGGTGTGTTCTAAATTCAAACACCAAAATAGTGATTAAAAGGTCTTTTAAGGCTTTTTAGAGTGGGAATGGTATAAAGAATATTTTTCAACATATTTGTCTTACTTGTGTTTTTAACTGATCTTTTCTAGTTTGTAATGCACTCTAAATAATTTTGATTCAAGAATTTGAGAAACACGAAAATTTTAACAGAAACGGTTACCAATTGTACCAACAAACTGTTCATTGTCCAAAACTAGTACACTCGGAAAACCGACACCAAATAAGACATTCGAGAATCGATCACATTCTGAAAAACCGGACAAGTGCGAGTCGGACTCGCCCACCGAGGGTTCCGTTTAAGACTATATTTTTTATGATTTAATTACAAATGTATAGTTTTCAGATTTTTCCCTATACTTGTAGTAAATGACGGTATTACTTGCCAAATTTCATAGTTCTAGGTCAACGGAAAATACTCTATAAATTTTGATTCCCTTAAAAGTGTCGAAATATACGTTTTTTGCGACATAAACGGCCGTATCTTATTTTTATACTTATAAGTTTGATTTTTTCACACCTTCAAGGTGTAGTGGGACCCCTGAGTATATGGTATTAATTTCAACTCGATACCTCCACGCGTTCCCGAAATAAAGGATCTTGACAGACAGACGGAAGGACGGATGGACGGACGGACAGACGGTCAACAAAGTGATCCTATAAGGGCTCCGTTGTTTCCTCTTGAGGTACGGAATACTAAAAAAGTAACAATACACCAAGAAATACATTAAAAATCGAATACATTGTGAAAAAGTAACCGCATTAGAAAATCTTGACAAATATGATAGAAGAGAACTCTTTAAAAATATTTAGAGTATCCATAGTGACGGATATCGCTGTAAAAACCTATAATCTAAGGTGTGTAAGGATCGTGCAGATGATAAAATAGGTACCTGGCTACCCGTCTGGGATAACGGTTTTAGTGTGTCGAGCATGTTTAGTAGATCATGCCTAACAACATGGATACTGGGTCAAGTGGAGACAATGATAAGAACTTAACTCTTGGCAAATAGATTCGTACAATTTGATACGCGGCGAGTGGATAAGAAAATAAATCCAAATTCGTTAAAAAAACGTAAAATGATTATATTCGACGTGGATCCTGGCAAGCAAAGGTTATTTAGTTAATTATTTTACTCTAGTAATATACAGCGCAAAATCCATCAGATACTTGGATATTTAGCTTTATGTCTGTATCAAAATAATGGCAGGAAAAAATTAGACAAATTCAAATGTCAACCATCCAATGCCTATCTGTGATTTGAAGCGAGTGCTTTTTATTAAGCTTATAATATGGTTATTTGCACGTTACCAAAACCTAAACATGCTTTATTAAATTGTTGTTGTCTGTCTGTTTATTCGTTCTGCCTCGTATCTGAAACGGCTAACCCAATTTTGACAGGACTTTCATTAGCAGGTAGAAGATTTATCAGAGAATAATTTAACATCGGTCACCTTTGACATCCATCACATAGTTTTTATTCTGCAAAATGCTTTAGAGGAATGTGGAAACTCTTCTCACGTTTGACATCTGTCACTTAAAATCAACGCTGGCGAAGCCGCAGGCGGTTCCTAATCTTAGATAAAAACTTATTTTTTTGCATTTACTAAACCCGTTCATCACGACACGAGAACTAACGGACTATAGCTGCAATTTTCTTCCACTGCTTTAAAAAATTCCTTGCGCTCCCACTGAATTTGGAATACTCTACGTAGGTATACCAGCAACAAAGTCAGTAGTGTCTTTATTCCCATCGTCACAAATAACGAGATAGAGGACCGTTTCAAGTCTAGACTCTGACTGGACGACAGAATCTGGAACACTGATCTAGATGTTGCAGTTCGCTAAGAGTTCTAACAGCGCAATGGGTTTTTACTAATGATCCCAATCAGAGACACTGTACGAAACGGAATTTAGAAATAACTCCATAACCTTATAACCTATAGGAGGACAAAGATCAATTGGCGGAATTAGAGGCACAAAATTAGGGCGGCAGAATTCAGTAACCTACATACCTAGTTCGGTTTTGGCCCCCGAGCGATAGTGTCAAAACAAAAGTGCACGGCAGACAGTATACTGGGACAGTTTTTTAAAACAATCTAGCCTAGCATGCTAACTAACTGGGGTTTTTAATCTGTACAAAACTATTGCAGCATTCCATGATATAAATTAATTATCCCTCTCAATTTTCATTGGCGCCGCGCCGCCGTCCAGATCGTGGCTTCTATTGGGTTGAAGCCAATGACAGTGCTTTGTCACAGTTTACAGATATACTGGTTTTCGTTAGTGGCTACATATACATAGTTTAAGTTATGTTAAGTGCAACTGGGATTAATAAAATAAAAGAGCTGGACAAGTGCGAGTCGTACTCGCCCACCGAGAGTTCCGTTAAATACTATTATTTTTTATGATTTAATTACAAATGTATAGTTTTCAGATTTTTCCCTATACTTGTAGTATATATAAGACAGTATCACTTGCCAAATTTCATAGTTCTAGGTCAACGGAAATTACCCTATAAATTTTGATTCCCTTGAGAGTGTCGAATTATACGTTTTTTGCGGCATAAACGGCTGTATCTTTTCTTCACGTTAACTTAGAAGTTTGATTTTTTTACAGCTTCAAGGGACTGAAGACCTGAGTATTATATGGTTTTAACTTCCACTCGATACCTCCACGCGTTCCCGAGATAAAGGGTCTTGACAGACTGAAGGACGGACGGACAGACAGACGGACAACAAAGTGATCCTGTAAGGGCTCCGCTTTTTCCTTTTGAGGTACGGAAACATAAAATAAAAAATGCTGGGAATAACGACACAAAGATGTCATAGAAGAATTTCGATTGGCTAACCGACTTGCTAATATTGGGTGTTAAGATGATATCGCGGAAGCCGGAATCTAGCGATAGTACCCATCCATAGAAACAACTTTTACTATAAAACCAACTATCGAATAGCGAAAGAAATCTGCTGTTCCATAGAAAAGTTACATACTCGACCAAAATGTATGAAGCAACTGATTTTTTCAAGGATAGTTGTTTGTGTAGACGAGTACTATAGCCAATTTCCAGCTTCCGCAATATGATATTAACATCTTGTATTTGTATAGCAAAACGATAGATTGCAGTACTCTTATAGTGCCGGTAGCGCCGTATGAAAGTACGATGATCACACCGCACGTCTTCATGAAACGAAGCGACTCTACCAAGTCTCCATCGAACATATTGTTGCAAGTTATTGATGTCGTAAATTAGCTTTTATTTCAAAGGATATAAAAGAACTCGACGTTTCTTTTTGTCATGCTTTCGAATACCAATTTGAAGCGAGTCATACATAAACTCATGACTCGTATGAGAAGTTCATTAATTTCGTTTACAATTATATTATAAAGGTTAATTTATATTACCTTCGCCTCTTTAAAGCTGCGGACAAGAATGTTTATGTTACCTGTAACAAAAAATATCCAAATTAATAAAGAAATGGCAATGCACAAAAATAAAGGTGAATATTTGCATTATTTAAAAGTCAAGGTAGAATGGCCTACGCCTAATGTATGTATTAAACGATCGGTCCAGTTTCTGCACGACTGCATTTTGTATTGCTACAAAACTGTTGGAAAAAAGATATTCAGCTCAGGTAGTTGAAGCGCTACCAAGAAAATATTGGCACTTTTGGAGTTCCTGTACTACGAAGAAAAAATTAATAGGTAGTACAGTGCTCCCAAAGTTATAATTCGCATAGAAATCTATAGCCGAGCGACCGGACGTACCACGTGACCTTACTGCTTGTATAGAAAGTGTAGGGAAATACGAACTTTGCCGAGCAGTGGCGAAGATTCGTATGCGCATTATAAGTTTGGGAGTACTGTAGAATAAATTAGTATTAATATACTAATTTGATATACATATTAGTATAACATTTTAATAACTAATTCTAGACTCCTACTGAAAAGAAACGCGATTGAAAAATTAACTCGATAGAAATAATTTTTGAAATGACGTCTTCAAACAAAATTTTTCTTCTCTTTTCAGCAATCATGTACAGAACTCAAAAATATTATATTAGATGGGCTTTTAACAATGATTTTTGTTGATTGCTAGGTATTTTAGCTTCTTTTTTTTTCTTTTTCCCCCTATATCCGTTCCTTTCGCACTGCGCGTTTTTCTGCTTGGAGTGACAGTGACCGTAGACAAATGTACATTAAATTCGGGGTACAGCGAGTAACAACGACAAAATTAAAATTTACATAGTCTTTACAGTACCATCTTCCATTGTCCGTAACTACACTCGTAGTAAAAATTTAGGTAAATGGTACCGACCGACAGCGCAAAAAATACTCTGTAACTACCACTTTCCCCCTCAGTCTTGTGGTCTACCAGCCAAGCAGAAATCTGTACGTTCTGTCACAAAAACAAAGCTACATCATTATATTCTTATCCGTGATAATTTTAACGAATCGCGTTTTTCACTTTAAAGAAACCGTATGTAACAAAACGGAACACATTTCACACTTTCAATGCCAATGAGAACATAAAATTGAATTAACCTTTACAGTTTTTATCACCGAGCACAATTCTGTTGGTTTCGAAATTGAACTGAAACTTATTGCTGAGTCAAAGTCAAGGTGAAGACCATTACCAATTTAAATTATAGACCTAGGGCCCGTAGCGTGCGGCCGTGTGATCAGTTATGTCTATTCCGTCTTTGGTTGGGTGACCACTAGTGGCTCTTACATCCGGGTCCTTCCTAATCAAATCAAATCAAATCAAAATATTTATTTTTGCAAAATAGATACATTAAGTATACTTTCTACAAGTCAAAGTTAATTTACACAATATAATATGTCTTTAGAATATAAAAAAATATATATATATAATAATACGGGAAATAAAATATACACCTGCATTAATAAATGATAGTCGTAAGTTAAATAAATAAAAAATAAATAAAATAGGGGAATCTAGGAATAAAAATATTATATATACATAATACAATGAAGAAATAATAAAAACGGGAAATACATACAAAAAATATTAAGGGTGGGCTACTAAAATGTAATAAAGTTATACACTTGCATAAAATATAGAAATATAGGAATAAAAATATTGTATATACATAATGCCTAACCATCCGCACCATTCGATTAGTATTGCTAAGAAGAAGGGCAAGAAACTTAGCAAACATTAAGCCCTAGCCTCGGAGAGCACGTTGTTTGTCCCGGTTAGGATTACCAGATCAAGTAGCGTGAGTTCCCGACAAAATCTCTGATATTTTAATAAATTTCCTGATATTTTCATAAAGTTTTATACTTATGCGGATTGTTATAAACAGTTACTCAATAAATATATTAATTTCAAACATTTACTCATAATATTTAAAAATTCCTGACAAAACTTTAATTAGGGTTCAACTTATTTTATCCTGAATCCCCGATAAAGGGAATGAATGAGTGAGATGTCAGGAAAATTCCTGTCGTCTGGTAACCCTAGTCCCGGCTGATATCACAAGACTAGTTTTTGCTCGCGACTTCGTCCGCGTGGAGTTCGGTTCACCCCCTTAGGGGGCGAATTTTCAAAAATCCTTTCTTAGCGGATGTCTACGTCATTACAACAATCTGTATGCCAAATTTCAGCGAAATCCGTTCAATAGTTTCGGCTGTGCGTTGATAGATGAGTCAGTCAGGTTTGTCTTTTATATATTCAAGATATACAAGATTCGTTCCCAACCTCACAACTTATGATTCTTTTTCTTATTTTTGATTAAAAAGTGATAAATAAATGTAGTTTATGGGATTACGCGACAGTAGTTTAATGTCAGTTAGGCTTCTGTGGCAAAGTTGTGTTATTTTATGTATCACCTTGTAAATTATTCTGCACAGCAACTTTAAAGCGAGTTTAACCACCTTAAGCCATGTCCGAGGCCTGGTTGGCGGTCTAAACATCTCAGGGTGGCCACTAACCAACTACAAGCAGAAAAATTTAAAATGGAAGCAAATCTATCCATCCCACTACTAACAATATAAATATTACACATCTAAAAGTTCGTTTGTTAGCTAATAAATCCGCAACCAATCAACGGATAGAGGTGAAACTATGCAAGCGGAATAGCTAATGACCTGTCCAGCACATAAGCTTCTTTTATTCAGGGATAACACAAAAAGGCTGGTTTTTGCGCTTAAAAGGTAGTGGAAGTTGTTCGTGTGGACAAATACTCTCTCAATTTTCGGATTTAATCGAAAAAAATCCAGTCTTTTTATAGCAGTTCATAATCATAAAGATATAAAAATCTATTCGGAAAATAGAACAGCTAGAGGATTCCTACAATGGCGGAATACAGCCGTGTATAAACCGCCACTTTAAAGCACACGAGATAATCAAAAATCGTCCCTATTGTGAGTGTATAAGAGTCAAGAGTCCCAAGCTGTGGGAACTAAAACCGATATTATAGGCCGAGCGGAACGGATTTGACTGGCTGAACCACTCGACTAGTCTTTTACCGACTATAAAATCCACCGTCGTTCTATAAGCCCGCAAACCACGCCAACTACTGCGTCTATTTTAGTACGGTTTTTACTTCAGCTGAAATATATGGCAAAGAAACAAATAGAGCACAGGTAGAAAATGGATCCAGCTGCCATGAAGGAATACCGACTAAATTAACGATATACGAGTTATATAAAAAGACAAGCACTCGAATAGAAGGGCTTGTATGAATTTGAGGTATGTAGACGAAACGAAAGAGGTGTGTCAGGATCCAAGCAGATCAAGATCTGTAGAAGGACTCGGCTCAAAATCCAAAGAAGGTCTAAGCAGTAATGCTTATAGTTTAATAAAAAAATATAGACAGTTAAACTATTCTGCTTTCAGTAAGACATATGAGGCAAGTCTTTTGTCGGTTACTATTTTTGGCATCTTCAATAGTCCATCAATTCAATCTAAAATGATTGTTTAACCTTTGGCAGTTCGCCAATAGCATTGGTATTTCCGAATAAAGAAAAGAGGATGGTAGGTATACAAGTAGGAGACGTAGAACAAAGTTAACCCTTTACCGCATGGATTTTTTGATTTTGTTCAAATTAATTTAGGTGATTCCAGGGCTTGATAGGTACTCCGGAAAAATATTATTTTATTTTTAGGATTATTGTAATTTGCAGTATTCAACTCCAAAGTCAATGTCTCAAATATGATACGTCATGCAGTTAGGTACACATACCATATATGATACTATATGCAGTAGGGGTATGTGTTTTAAATTATATATCTATTTATATTTTATCCTGATGAAATGAAACGAATTAAAATACAATGAAAGTGTTTAATTCAATTTCATTCTAAATGGAAGGTTTGCTCTCATCATCACTATCAAGTGGAATGGAACGCCCGGTAACGCGTCGACACTGTCGAATCGCTAAAAAAAAAATTACACATATAAATAATATTAGAAATATTATAATCTTAACGCATATAGTATCGCATTGTACATTTACCATACATGTATAAACTATCATATTTAAAGTAAGAAGATTCAACAAAAAAATATGAAAAAATAAATTAGAGTTACTCTTAATGCATGTAGTATCACATTCGAAAATCACCCTGCCTGCATGTAGTATCATATTTGAATTTAGAAAATTACCCTAACTGCATGAAGGATCATATCAGATACAAACTTTGGGATAAGCAATTATAAAGCAGTAACTGATAAAACTTACGCCTTTTTCCGTAGAACTTAGCAGGATCCATAGTTTTTTCACGCAAAACAAAGAAATAATTGTATGCGGAGAAAAATCTTGTGAAAATCAACGTTTCAAATCTCCAATAAATACTAACTGGCAGAAATGACGGCTTCTAAAGTTTGGTGACAGATATAACAAACCATGGACAAGTAAAAACTCAATTTGTTTTTTTTTGTGTTTGGATATTAGTCAAGTGTACAATTCTACCATATGCACGTCCTATTGACCGCTCATTTTTTGTTAATCTGTATAAAACCTTAGTGTATCATATATGATACGGTATGCGGTAAAGGGTTAACCCATTTCATAACCGATAAGGATGCAAACCCGACATCAGTCCTCACTGGTCGACACGTGTATTTTGTTTATACAGCTGTTGACCTTTCACAACTACACGTGCATAACGTTTCTTATCTTGCGACGCCTGTACCTACCTTTGTTAGAAAACAACTTGATTTTTTATGGCAACATTTAAATTTAATTCTATAACACATGACTACACGATACACTGAAAAAAATAATATAAATTTAACAAGATCTTGTTAACCGTAAACAACATCTTAACTCCATATGAGCACAACAAGATGTCAGCTTCCTGTACTAACTCAACTTGTTTACCTGATCATAAAAACATTGGAAACAACCAATAAGTTATAAATATTTAAAAACGGATAGGACTCACTTTTTTAACTAAATGATCTAAATGATGAGTCATAACCTCATCGAAAGCTCGACCTATGCCTCCTTGCACAGTTAAAAAAGTGAGTCCTATCCGTTTTTAAATATTTATGATGTCAACTCACTCTAATTTTAATTAATGTAAACCAATAAGTTAGTTAATATAACCAAAATTGACAAACAAGCCTCTTGATAGGAACCTATTTCTTTCAGTGTAAACAAGATTAATAAATGTAGGAGGCGTCTGCACATGTTAAGGAAGCACTCGATATCCGTTTCCGGTCTCATCGGCGCCATAGCCTGTCAAACAAGTGTCAATCTTGTAATGTTTTTGAGACATCGCATCGACAGCTTGAATAAGATAAAAGCAACGAAAAGGTCAAACAATGGAGTTCGTGTATGTCTGGAATGACATTGACTCTATACATGCAACGTTTAAGCTGCCAATGTGTCTGAGAAATAACATTCGAGCGGAAAAATCAAGCATGCTAGAGCTAGATACAAAAAGTGCAATTCGATTTACGCTATAGCAGGCAGGGAATTCATGCTACCAAAATTTTTAAATGGAATTCCAATTAATATTGTCAATCAAATTAAAGGGAAAGTAAAAGTAAGATTAGTCATTAAGAAATATTATTTAGGCTTAAATTAAGAGTGATCTCATAAACCACAGATAATCCTTCGGGATTCCGTGGCTTATTATTATGATAAAATTTAATAAGTTAAAAAAATTGTAAATTGAATAAATAAATTAAAAAAAAAAGGTATTTCTGTAAACAAAAATCAAATGCAAGCAACGGCTAGTAACAACATTGTGATAATTTCATTAATATTAAAGACAAGACCTGTTCTAACTATAAACAAATTTATTTTATATGTAATAAAATCAATAAATTTTATCTTAAGTGTTGTTAATTTTAAATATCTTCTTTTTTACGTACTATTATATAACTTTGAAAATGAATGTTTATTAATTACATCTGTACTTGAGTCTTTATATAATTATCGTGTCTAATACTAATCGGTTGATTCTATTTATGTTTTGTTTCTAAGTCTGAAATGTAATTTTATTTCTTATCTGTTCTAATTATTTTGTTTTTCTATTATGTATTAGTTTCAAATTTTGATTTTTTTTTCCAATCTTGTGTAGTTTAGTTCTTTTAAAACTTTTGCATGACTATAAACATCTACATTGAATGGTATTATTAGCAAAAAAAAAAAGAGAGATTATATTTTGTATTTTTGCGCGCAGACAGACGAATAATAAAACCCATTCAAATGTTTACTAAGTAAAACAAAAACAAAATCGCAAGTTATCCCGTTCACTAAGATAACTCAAAAGAAAGAACCCGAAAAAACCTCCCAAACTCATAATTCATCAAGCGTCACGAAATCGAGTGACGATTCTAAATCCGGCAATTGTTCCAACGAGTGTCACCGGAAAAACGCTCAGCATTTCAACGACTACTTACTGATTTGAGTACCCTTTTACCAAAACGTGACTTAGCTCTTACTTACTTGCAATAGGGACTATAATTTTTGAGCTGTCGTGTTTGTTAATAAGCGGTTTTCGCCAATTGCTTGCCTTTCGTTTTGATGCGTAATGGATTTTGAGGAAAGTTCATGATTTTTCGTGCCTTTGAGAGGCACTTACGTAACGTATTTAGGTTTTTAATGATTATGAAATAACACTCTAATGCCTATTTATTTCTGGTAAGAAAAGATTATTTTTTTTATAGTATTTTTATTTTCAAAAATCTTAACCTAGGTACAAAATATGCACAATCAACAAAAACCCGTAGGGTTTATCAGTGATTGTGGAGTTCGGTACTTTATTTAATTATTATAGTAGCAATAGGCAAGCATCTCACAACCATAGCTGGGCGCACACACAACACGCTTCCGTATATGTACGTATGTATTGAATAATAAATAATACTTCGACTTTTTGTATTTTAATTACAATGTTGTATAAATATACATAGGAAAACACATAAAATTTAAATTATTATTATTTGTATTATTTTAAATTATTATTTAATTTAAATTATTATTTAATTATAAATAATAATTGTTAGTTGTCAAAGTAGATATAAGAAAGCAATTTGGTAAAACAAATTGATAAATTCTATAAACTTACTAACCACCTACCTTGCAATAAAAACAAGTAAGTTAAGAACAATGCACGTGTGTCCCAATTGGGGCTGCCCCTAGTAAAAGGTTACATACATAATAGATACTCACGCCTGTCTCCGAGAAGGGTAGGCAGAGACTGCAGATTTCCATCTGCTACGATCATTTAAACCATAGTTTAAAGGTTATGAGTCATACTCATGACCTAACTAGTACATCAATTCCCAGATGATAGCCAGTATATACATATAGTAACTAGCTCATCATAAATGCAGCTATCATCGCGAAATCTATTGAAGATATTCCATTATTCACAATAAAAGTCATAGGCAGATAGATACCTGACAGACATTGATTTTGCCGTCATTTATTTCTTCACTTGGTGTTTTCATCTTTATGAATGCGCCGGAGTCGTTTTGACAGGAGTCATAATTCCAAAGAAATTAGGTTTAATGTATGTTCAAAAACTCTATATATTGAATAGAACAATGTTGAAAGACGTTCTATTGAATAGAATTGACGGTACTATGATAGTTTTTGACATAATTTGGTAAGGAAGATATTGCACAATATAAGGTGACTTTTGTTTATGTAGCCAAATTCATACTGGAGACTTGGTAAGTGGTCAGGACCAAGGTTCGATAAAACTGTTTGAGAAATACGAAAAAAAAAATTGAGCCTCTAGTTTTGTACTTGTTGAAGAATAACCTCGACTCAATTAGTATAGGAAGTAAAAGTTTTATTTTGCGCATTTCACAGAAAGGGTAAATTGAATTTTGTTCCCAAACACTTGCTGACTGTTCAGTATGAATTTGAGTATATAAATCAAAGTCAAATTATAATTATATTGGAAATATTTTCCTTGAATTTTTAAACCTTTAAAATATCACAGTGCCATCTATCGGACAAAATGTGCATCAGTTTTTCTTTTTCCTCAATAATTAAACAGGTTAAAACACGTACAAACACGTATTGTTATATGGTACGATGTTAAATGTAACATACTCAGAAAACTTGCAAATATGGAGCACTCCTTTCATCGTCAACACTCAGCGTTTATAAGTAAAAATAATATTGCAAAACGCTTTCATACCATCAAACGAAATAAAATCCGGTCAAATGCGAGAAAGGACTCGCGCCTGAGGGTTCCGTACCATTCAAATAAGTTAATAGATTAATAAAAATATATGAATAAAAATAAAAATAAATAAATAAAAATTATATGAATAAAAATTACAGACTTAATGAAATGTATGAAAGAAAACTGCAAATTTAAGTTGGTCGACCATTACTCGTTAACTTGTTAAACCTATAGCTGTGATAGCTTTTTCTTTTAACTTCGTTAAATATATTTTTTCACGTATCCAAAAGCGACCGTTTAGCCGGCAGGGGCGGGGGGGACACTTAGCTCTAACAAAAATTTGCACTTTAAAGCTTAATATTTCGCAAAGGGATCCGAAAAAATCGAAAAATGGTTTCTACACACGCACAGAATTTTTGAAAGATCTATCCAACTTTACGTACGATCTGCTTGCACGTTGCACCACATGAAGTTTTCACAAATACATATCCTTATTATTGACTAGTTTTTGCCCTCAGCTTAATATTATATATCCGGACATCTCTTTTTTTACTACTTTATTATTAGTATTGTAACAAAATAAGACTCTGGGCGAGTACTTATTCGTCATTTATTTATATATTTGTTTATCTATTTATTTATTTAATATTATGGCCATAGTAATTTGTGATCATCTAGTATATATTTTGGTAGGACCTCTACATTGTTTTTATAACGGTTAAAATAAACAGAGAAATAGAATTTTGATCCGGACACCGTAATAAATGGGTACAGGTACACAAGTTCAGAATTTATCAAATGAAAGGAGAGAGATCGTAAGATTGAAGTATTTCATGCGACTTAGCTGGATAAATCGCTCCTTCAGGAACAACAGGTTTCAGCAACTCCCAGGACTCCAACAATTACACTGTATTATTATTATTACATACCGTATCACCGCATAACACTTTAATTTGACACGCTTTGATACAAAGATGATATACACCCGCGCAAATACGAAATTTGACGTAAGCCGAAGATGAATCCAGTGAGAAAACATAATGTATTATATAATTATTTCGTAAATGTGTGTTAGGTATAATATTAGAGATATATATATGGCTTTATAAAGAATATTGAAGGGTCGTCGATACTCGTAGCGTAGCTGCAGCTATAATTAAAATTTGAGGGAATTCGAGATTCTTCGCAAATCCAGAATGAAGTGGGGCCCTAACGATTTAGAAACGACCTCCCTGCCAACCTTTAATAGTCGTGCCTACGTATTACACAGAATAACACGCTTCCAAACAAAATCCAGCGCCAATCTTGACTACCATTTAAACCCTAAGTCCCTAGAATTTGACTCATTCATACAAAAAAAAAACCTTTCAAAACATCTCCAATTTTCACACATCTCTCCTAAAGACCTGGCCAAGTCAGTTTAAGTTTTCTAACTTACTAAGCTTGACTGGTGAACGAAGAGGTTTTCCAAGCCTTGTCAAACGGGGTACTGTCGGTACTACATAATACATAATAGATACTCACGCCTGTCTCCGAGAAGGGTAGGCAGAGACTGCAGATTTCCATCTGCTACGATCATTTAAACCATAGTTTAAAGGTTATGAGTCATACTCATGACCTAACTAGTACATCAATTCCCAGATGATAGCCAGTATATACATATAGTAACTAGCTCATCATAAATGCAGCTATCATCGCGAAATCTATTGAAGATATTCCATTATTCACAATAAAAGTCATAGGCAGATAGATACCTGACAGACATTGATTTTGCCGTCATTTATTTCTTCACTTGGTGTTTTCATCTTTATGAATGCGCCGGAGTCGTTTTGACAGGAGTCATAATTCCAAAGAAATTAGGTTTAATGTATGTTCAAAAACTCTATATATTGAATAGAACAATGTTGAAAGACGTTCTATTGAATAGAATTGACGGTACTATGATAGTTTTTGACATAATTTGGTAAGGAAGATATTGCACAATATAAGGTGACTTTTGTTTATGTAGCCAAATTCATACTGGAGACTTGGTAAGTGGTCAGGACCAAGGTTCGATAACACTGTTTGAGAAATACGAAAAAAAAAATTGAGCCTCTAGTTTTGTACTTGTTGAAGAATAACCTCGACTCAATTAGTATAGGAAGTAAAAGTTTTATTTTGCGCATTTCACAGAAAGGGTAAATTGAATTTTGTTCCCAAACACTTGCTGACTGTTCAGTATGAATTTGAGTATATAAATCAAAGTCAAATTATAATTATATTGGAAATATTTTCCTTGAATTTTTAAACCTTTAAAATATCACAGTGCCATCTATCGGACAAAATGTGCATCAGTTTTTCTTTTTCCTCAATAATTAAACAGGTTAAAACACGTACAAACACGTATTGTTATATGGTACGATGTTAAATGTAACATACTCAGAAAACTTGCAAATATGGAGCACTCCTTTCATCGTCAACACTCAGCGTTTATAAGTAAAAATAATATTGCAAAACGCTTTCATACCATCAAACGAAATAAAATCCGGTCAAATGCGAGAAAGGACTCGCGCCTGAGGGTTCCGTACCATTCAAATAAGTTAATAGATTAATAAAAATATATGAATAAAAATAAAAATAAATAAATAAAAATTATATGAATAAAAATTACAGACTTAATGAAATGTATGAAAGAAAACTGCAAATTTAAGTTGGTCGACCATTACTCGTTAACTTGTTAAACCTATAGCTGTGATAGCTTTTTCTTTTAACTTCGTTAAATATATTTTTTCACGTATCCAAAAGCGACCGTTTAGCCGGCAGGGGCGGGGGGGACACTTAGCTCTAACAAAAATTTGCACTTTAAAGCTTAATATTTCGCAAAGGGATCCGAAAAAATCGAAAAATGGTTTCTATACACGCACAATATTTTTGAAAGATCTATCCAACTTTACGTACGATCTGCTTGCACGTTGCACCACATGAAGTTTTAACAAATACATATCCTTATTATTGACTAGTTTTTGCCCTCAGCTTAATATTATATATCCGGACATGATTTTTTTACTACTTTATTATTAGTATTGTAACAAAATAAGACTCTGGGCGAGTACTTATTCGTCATTTATTTATATATTTGTTTATCTATTTATTTATTTAAATATTTATTTATTTAATATTATGGCCATAGTAATTTGTGATCATCTAGTATATATTTTGGTAGGACCTCTACATTGTTTTTATAACGGTTAAAATAAACAGAGAAATAGAATTTTGATCCGGATACCGTAATAAATGGGTACAGGTACACAAGTTCAGAATTTATCAAACGAAAGGAGAGAGATCGTAAGATTGAAGTATTTCATGCGACTTAGCTGGATAAATCGCTCCTTCGGGAACAACAGGTTTCAGCAACTTCCAGGACTCCAACAATTACACTGTATTATTATTATTACATACCGTATCACCGCATTACACTTTAATTTGACACGTTTTGATACAAAGATGATATACACCCGCGCAAATACGAAATTTGACGTAAGCCGAAGATGAATCCAGTGAGTAAACATAATGTATTATATAATTATTTCGTAAATGTGTGTTAGGTATAATATTAGAGATATACCTATATATGGTTTTATAAATAATATTGAAGGGTCGTCGATACTCGTAGCGTAGCTGCAGCTATAATTGAAATTTGAGGGAATTCGAGATTCTTTGCAAATCCAGAATGAAGTGGGGCCCTAACGATTTAGAAACGACCTCCCTGCCAACTTTTAATAGTCGTGCCCACGTATTACACAGAATAACACGCTTCCAAACAAAATCCAGCGCCAATCTTGACTACCATTTAAACCCTAAGTCCCTAGAATTTAACTCATTCATACAAAAAACACCCTTTCAAAACATCACCAATTTTCACACATCTCTCCGAAAGACCTGGCCAAGTCAGTTTAAGTTTTCTAACTTACTAAGCTTGACTGGTGAACGAAGAGGTTTTCCAAGCCTTGTCAAACGGGGTACTGTCGATACTAGGTCGGCTGTGGTTTCAGACGCAAACATGATGTAGGGCTTCACCCGCACAGCTAACTGCTTTTCCGTTCCTAGTCGCACACCTTGCTTTAGCTTGAAAGAGACTCTGCGTTCCTAAACCCCTTGGTTCCTAAAATAATCTTAGATACACGCTCCATTTTCACAAAAGATTCTAAAATAAAACCTAAAGACAGAAGTTTGAGAACAGTCATGTGGAAATTTTCAGCCCTGGATCTCGTTGATCTAGCAAAAAAAAAAAAAGGAAAGCTGTAAAAAAAAGAAACACCTGTATGAAGAAAACCTAAATATAGGGAAAAAGGTAAATTTTTTCTGCTGGCTCCTTCAACCTAAAAACTCTCGTAATTTCCACAGACCGTCTATACTAGATCAAAATATAAGTATCTCTGCCAGACGAAGGAAAGCTAAAATAATATAATATAATCTCCTTCAGGACAAAGATAGCTATAGGGATAAAGGATAAATACAAAACGTGTTACATTAATAAATTTTTGGTGTAGATACTTGATATTTATAAATATTGTACATCCGCTAATTTCGCAACGCCTCTATAGCGAAATAGTCATATTTCGTTTCTATTGAGTTTCATGAGAAAACCGTTGCGGGTAAAATTTAAATTAGCTAATTCTGTTTTACGCAATTTACGAACGCACTTCACCGACGCACTGTTAACACTTTCAATATATTTAAATAACGAAGCTTTACTTATTGCAAATCCGCACTTTCGATGAACGTACACGATACTCGACACTCTTATAACGCGTTACGCGACTCGTACGTTTGGACTTTGGTTCTAATAGATTCGGAAATTCGCGCGCGACGTAGAAACCAATATCCTTCCGAGGTTTTATTCCGCGATTTGACGACCCGTACGCGCGTCGAGATCAACTCCACTCTCCGACTCGCGCTTGACTGTCCCCAAAAAAAACCCTGATTTCCTTTAAATCAGCTCCTTCTCCCACCCAGATTATTTCAGGTTACGCCCCCGTAGACACATTAATTTTCTATTTTATTACCTGTCAAAACCTATCTGAAGTGTATTTGCCAATCTGAAAAAAATCCTGTCAAACTAAAATTAATGTCTCGATCCCTTCAGTTTTTGCTATGGCGAAGAACATAGAGGTAGGAATAACCGAGTCAACAGTTTCCAAGATGCAAATGAGGAGGAAAAAATAATCGAATAAATAAAATGTAATATATTTCTAGATCAAAGAACTCCATTCCTGTTTTTTATGCTTTGTAAACAATTCTGAGCCCTTTTATAAATAAAACAAGAAGACAGTACCAGTCAAAACTCCTAAATTATATGTATATGTTTTATTATTATTATTGAACGTTCTTACATAAGAGATTACATCACTTTTACGCTTCAGATTTTAAGTATAATTTATTTATTATTAAACTGCCCGCTCTACCGCTTCCTACCTCAATGTAACTTTCCGGGAAGCGCTCTGCTCTCTAAAAAAATATTAACATGTTTCTGAAATCTAACCTTTGACGTCCTGTCCAAATGGCAATAAATTCGTTTGGTTTATGACCTGAAAACTTTGAAAAAAATTATATCGGCGCCACAGGAAAGCTTGCCCAAAGAAAGAGTGTAAAATTATCGTTTCCTCTCCAAACAATACGACACTTATGTCGCTATAGCTATAAGGTTACAAATGTTATGGAATCCGTACAGATTTGGCATAGTCGACCGTACCACTTCTTGGAAAGTGCAATGTATTCCAAATTTAAAACAACGCAAGGGATTAAAGACACATTCTATTTTGAAGTCAAACACAGCCGACATAGGATCGAAGTCGATATTATGATAATAAATTTTGGTCCCGCCCCTGGCTAAGTTTGTTGAAATTCACATTTAGACGGGGCCAGTAGTTAAATAAATAATTGAATATATGAGTAGGTACTGTAGCCAAAAGTATCAACTTTGGTTGCTACAGTATCTATTGACTTACGCTAGATTGCTGTGCAATTTGCAGTCTGCGTCCTTGCCTGCACTCATCATCAACTGTTTTTGTTAGATCAGAGTTACGCAAGTACTATAATTTAACACGTAACTATTATATTTCACGAAGGCAAGCAAGAAATTCATAGAGACTTAAATTACAGTTGTTACACTTTTTTTTAACGTCGCAATCCTTTTGCGTAGGTTCCGATTCTATTGATCCGACAATTACAGACACATTTCAAATTATCATACGACATTTTAGGAAAACTATGTTTTTAAAATTACGACTGTGTGTATATATAAATAAAATAAAAAGTGCCATGTTTTGTTTTCTATGGAAGCCTAAAATTTAATTTTTTATTTATTTGTTTACTACATAGTTTAAATTTTGAAATGGTTTAGATTAGATAAATTATATATAAGTTTCAGATTATTGTATAAATGTAAAATGGGCATCAATCCAGGCAGTCACAAAAAAAACAGATAAGAGACCAAATGCGCAATATAAAAATACTTTTTGTTTTTATGTTTAACTTTAAGTAAAACCCAGCCCAGAACCCAGCGAGATAAAACGCCTTATCAAAATGCAATAACTTAAATAGATAATCGTTCCAAAACTTATTAGACTTATAGACCTTGAAGTTGAGATTCGGGACTGAATGGATAAAGCTACATTAATATATACTTGGTTGTATTGTATACTTCTTAGAAACGATACAAAATACCCAAAACAAATTTCATATTTTTTAGCAAAATATTTACGACGACGGTAAAATCGGTAATCATGTTTCTTTTTTTTTTGAAACAGGAAAGGAAAAAAATTAACAGTTTGACCGAAAAAAAAACGTTTCCTGATAAAGATACGCAAAGATTCGAACGAAACTTAACAATATTCATCTGAAAATCCATACCTAAGATCAATCTAACGTCAATTAAAACAATACTAATAAAAACATGACTTGATTCATATCATAATCATAAAATTCGTAGCTTATAATTATTATTATACAATTTTTTCATACATGCCCATTTTCGTAAGGATTTTTCAACCAACTAGAGAATCTTGGGCCCTAATTCCTAAGTCGAACATCAATCGAAAACATAATTCGCTCAGCAGCTACCAGTACAAGAGAATGTAAATGAGAGCAGAACTACGAAGATACGAATTATCACAGGGAAGTAATTTTCAAGTCCATGAACATAGGTTAAAGTTCATCGATTTTGGACCAGAAAAAAAAAGGAAATCGTTACACCTGTTCGCTCACTTATCGACGTTGTTGTTGATTGATTGTATCGTTCCAATTATTGAGCAGACTAAAAAAAAGCTGTCCCGTTCAAAAATGATCTCTGTCACTATGACGCTACAAGTCATTCCGTTTTAAAAAGGTGCGAGTAGTAATTTGGACACCAAATATAGAGCTGCCATCATTAATTTTCGATATGACGTACAAATATGATCGTCAAAAAAACTCGATAATTTGCACGTACGCTATGGATAGTCGATAAAAGAAATGTCGAGCATTTTGAGGTCGCCGGTAGCTGCTCGTCATTAAAAGATAAAATCTTTAATGAGGTTTGCGATGTGCCGAGGATTTAATTATTTCCTGGGTGTTATTATTTTTAAGGAACTAGGTAATAAAAAATTTACATACATAAATAAAAATTGTATTATCATGTATAACAACGATAAACCTATTCAAAGTTTAAATGGTGAAAGTCCGGAGATTAAATTATTAATCTAGCAGCTATTATAAAAAAATCTAGCTCAAATTCGAATGAGTCAGATCAAAAAAAAACTCGACCGAGATAACGGTTTTCTTTTTTTAATTACTTGCAACTCTACTATTGTCTATGTAAAATACAGTTTGTGCAGGAATACATTATGTGCGCCTACGCAAGATTTGCAAGCGTGGAAATAACGGCTTCGGATAATTTATTGATTCCTGTTGATTTCTCCATAGCAGTTATTAAGTTAATTAATTAACGTGTTTAAAAACAACCTTCCGATACAACTTGTGATTTAACGGAGTTGTTTATGTTGACTTTTAGGGAAAGTTTCGCGTGCATATGCTTAAATTTTTTAAATAAATAACCGAACGCCAGCGAGAGAGTGTTAATTTATTCCAGTTAAAATAAAATAAAATAGTATAGATCCAGTCATATCTCTCGGTGTGTCTTGCGTAAGTTTTGCTAAAGCGAAAGCATGATGTTTGTTGAAAAATCTACTTTCGAAGAGTTGTTTGACGACGCGGTGAGAATCAATTGAATAGTGCAGTAATTGTTTGTCAAAACATCGCAAGCGCAGCTTATACGCAGAATAATAGTGAGAACATGACACTGACGACTTGTATCTAAGCGCTATCTCTTTACACATAGTCCTCAGAGGTGCTGGAACTAGCGAAAAAGGCACCCAAGTGACAGGCTGTATGAGCTCTAGAGAACACAAGAACTTCACAAGAGATGCGTGTCAGTCACCGTAGGTCGCGTGGCATTAACCCACTTTCGGAAGCCCGTGGGAGGCCGTTCTAAATTCAAAATAAAAAAAAGTTTGTTTGCACTGCGAGTACGCAACATTCGGTTATCGCAACAGTTCAAGAATAAACGCTAAGCGCACTGGCATGGCATTGAAAATGCTATTGTTGGCGCGCATTCGATTTTTATATTTTATTTTTTTATCAAATTTTATCATTGGGGGCTGACCTACATACGATAATCACAAGTCACTTTGAAAAAGTCAAAACGAAAATCTGTCGTCATTAAATTTCAAAGTGTAATTATAATTACATGTTTTGAAAATGAAGAAGTCCGTCAAAGAAATGAAAAAGCTATTCCTCGTTCGAAAGGAAGGAACCTGCATAGCTCAGCTGCGAACGGTCAGGCTGACATAAATAAAATATCATAATCGACGTTACGAAATTCGATCGTGTTCGGGTGTCATGTCACAGATATTCACATCACAGCCTGGGAGCTCGGAGAGTTTTGATTGCAGTACGACGAGACATCAAAATTGTAGATAAAAAGAGGGTGTATAAGAGGTGTTTGCCTGATGATACCTTTGACGATGTGAGACTTTAAACGAGGTTTTTTTCAGTGTTCGTGACGGTCAATAAATTCTCATATTTCTTCTGTGTAAAAGAAAAGAGTGGCGAATTTGAGAAAGGCCTATGTCCAGCAGTTGACGAACACGGGCTGATGGATGGATGGATGGAAAAGAAATGAGTCGAAAAAGATCGATATTTCTCAAACATCCAATACCCGCCCCAGACTGAAATCAGTTTCATATACGACAGTACATTTCAAATCGCGAATTCATATTCAAGAAACCATTCCGAATGAAAAATAATACATTCCTATTGTTCCTAAGAAAAGTTTCATACTTTCATTGTTGAATTGGAAACAATAATTCTTTCCTACGTTTCTGAGAGAGCTTGGCAATGATCCAAGGTTGGGAGACTGGGATTCTCCATCACGAGCACCTCTCATCCAGACGGCAGACTGTCGAAGACTAGCAGACTGTAAGGTTTTTATTCAATGGGAATAAAGGTCAAGATGCTTCCAATGGAAGATTTAGTTCCCGTGGTGGGCCCGTACATCCAAGAAGGGCAACTACCTGAATGTTGATGCTGCTACACTTAGCCGGATTGCTGTGAATTAATGTTTCAGCAGTACACGATTTAGGTTTGTAAAACTTCGAATGGTTAGACCGGCGTTTTAAAAAAAAAGTTTAGTTCTATAGTTCCGTTGCCAAATGACGCCGAAAATAACCAAACCAACGAAGCTTTGTCGTAAAGTTTGTTGAAAATATCGTCAGTCGCTTCCTTTTCTTCTGAATATAATATTTTAAAATAGCATAACCAACATGGACGAAAATAATAAAGAAGTTTTGTCTGTCTAAGAAACATTTTTTGACCAATGGAAACGCAGGTAAGCTTTATCGTGTGATCATCGCCTCAACAAAAAATAAAGGTTCTTTATTATTAGAAAGAAAATATATTATAGAACTTTATTTATAGTTCTAAGTTCCGGCCAGCTTTTACCAGATACGGCTCAACCTGTTAACACGTTCACATTAAGTACACGAAAAAACAAACAGTCGGTAAAACACTGGGTGCAATGACCTCTCGTGCCAACGTGTGCTTTGCCGTTGGTGTCAAATCCTTCCTACCCTTAGCCAATGCCCTTCTTCGGTCGTTTTGGAGAACGGAACAACTTCTAACTATTATATAGTATGTTTATTCAAATCTTTTCAAATTCGTTGCATTTTTTATTCAAGGACTGCACATGAGGAGATTCCGTCATATAAAACGAGTTCCTCCCTTATTCTTCCAGATTGCCTTATTTTTTATTGATACGTAGATAAGTATGATCTACCACATTATACCTAGAAGTCCCTGTTGTTCTTTTTCAACAAAATGCTCTTAAGGGGTAACGTTTCGAGCTCAGTGCAAAGTGCATAACATAAGTTTCTTTACCTTATTTTAAAATAAAATGTATGAAATAAAATAGTTTCATCTTATTTTGCGACTATTATTAAATAATTATCAGGGGTTTTTAGCAGAATTGCGTCATTTTATGCATTACGTTGTAAATTAATGGGTATACAAACTTAAAATAAAAAACGTGTTTTAAGTTTGTATGCCCATTCATTTACAACGTAAAACATAAAATTAGAAAATTTTGGTACAAAAGTCTAATTGACACTAAATAATAGTCGCGAAATGCCATAAATCACATTTATTTATTATATTTATTCAATAATAAGAAAAACAATCATAAGTTGTGCATTTTGCACCGAGCTCGAAACGTTCCGCCTTAACTCCAAATTCTCATTATTGCTGAAACAATAATAAAACGTGATCGTGGCTCGGATCCATCTAACAATTTCCTATAGTAAAAGAAAAACTCAGTTTCGATTTGGGCTAAAACCTGATATCTTTCGAGCCCCACACCATTGTTGGTGCACGCAATCGATCGCGTCCCGTGCTCCCGGCAGCCGATGACCTACTTTCCACTCGACCGAGACTACACTTTACACCTATCCAATAGAGTCCATTATCCCTTGGAGAGTGTGTCGAGATAACTTGCCGGGTATTTACTCGGTGCTACGCACTCAACGACAAGTGCTCAGGTAACCAGTCGGGTTGTAGAACAACCATCTTTGTAATTCTGTTTCGGTTTTAAGGGAAATGTGGTCGGAATGGCTGGCCTGTCTGTGAATAGAGGGGATTATGCAAATAAATGGAAGGGTTATTCTATAACAGGAGCCGAATGGGTATACGAAGCTTGTTTGGTTGGAGTGTACATTTTCAATGCTATTGGCTAATGGGGTGCTGTTAAGGGGGAACGTTTCGAGCTCAGTGCAAAATGCATAACTCATGAACTTATTATTGTTTATCTCATTTATAAATAAAATGTATGAAATAAAATAGTTTCATCCTATTTTGCGACTATTGTTTAGTAATCAGGGGTTTTTAGCAGAATAGCGTCATTTTATGGATTATACATACCGTGAATGTCCATACAAACTTAAAAGCGTGTTTTAAGTTGGTGTTGACATTCATTTACAACGTAATGCATAAAATTACAAAATTTTGGTAGAAAAGCCTAATTGACATTAAACTATGGTCGCAAAATGCCATATATCATATTTATTTAGTACTTTTTATACAATAATAAGAAAAACGATCATAAGTTGTGCATTTTGCACCGAGCTCGAAACGTTCCGCCTTAAGGGGATGTTTGTCTTAAGCAGTTCCCTGATAAATTCGAAGTTAGAGCTATGATACACGAGTATGTTCAAACAAATTTTATCAACCATTATCTTATCTATCACTCAAGTATTCACAAGGTTTTCTTAAATAATTATAGAGTAGTTGCTTTGACACCTATCGAATGTTGATATTAAAACATAGTTTGCTTGTAATTACATGATTAAAATAAAAACTGTAATATGAAAAGTAGAACTCGCCAAAAAGAGCAGATTACTGATTTATTTATTCATGGATGATCACAATGTTTATAAAACAGTCTTCCCAATACATAAATAACAATTAAAGGAAACCCTTAAACTTTTTTAAAACGTTCTCGTGTGAATTTATATTAAGGGCCCATAATACCTCAATTCGCAGTCCTGCTCTAACGCTTCTGCTTTTTAACTGTCTATCCTACTCTAATCAGATGCCGCGCACGCAAAAACATCAGTTATTTTGAAATCGCGGCTACACTGATGGCTTTTTCATTTTTATATTACAGTCTGCAGCTGCTTTATACTAATATCAGTTATATTATGCAAAGTTTCAGATCTAATTTCAAGTATTCATTGAATGCTATCGGTTTATTGTACGGTTTGGAGGTAGCTTTGTAATTTTTTTCTATCGAGAAAATTTTATGGAATCAAGTTTTCACAACAGGATGGACATAGCTTTAGTCCTTAACTTTATCATAATTTATATTAATTTCAGAGTGATTGTTGCAGTATTTGTTGGTATAAAACAGGATCATGCGAAGCGAAGTGAGGTATTATACACCCTTAAAGATTATTCACAAAAAAGCAGCAATATCCAACCTTTTCTCGAATTACTGCACTACTCGGCTGCGCACTTTTTCAGATATGTCTATCTCTTTTCGTTTTGCGATGGATATAATATGTATTGCGCCTTAATGCGTGACCCACACTACAAATCTAAAATCAATTTTTTAAATGAAAGGCTTAATCTGTCGGAGACTTTCCACATTTACCCAAACGATAAAAAAACAACTAACCAAGTAAAAAACGTTCCGTTTCACTAAGTAATTACTCATTCATCCGTGCTGCAACCACAAAATAAATTCAGCCAGTTATTGCGTAAACTTGGCCTTAACGCTAGACTTAGGTTTAATGTGTAGGTAGATACCATCAGGAAAACTCCCCTTACCCACGTTTCACTTTAACTACAATTTCGAGAGGGGCTAAAAGTGGGTGAGCGCTTTATTCCTCGATATTACATTATGTAGGCGTGTCTGAATTTGCTGATTTGCTTACATAAAGTCATTCGTGTAACTTTTTAGATGATTCGTTGTATTTCTCGACATTATATATTATATATTATTGGCCCTTAAAACACATCGCATCAGGAAAGCCTTTTAAATGATCAGAGATGTATAGAACGAAAACCACATTGCAACTTTCCCATTTTCTAAAGCATTAGGCATGCAACAATTTACTGATTTTAAAGATTTAAATTTTCACAGAATACGTGTTACTATGGTCTCTATCACGACTATAAATAATTAAAATTAAAAAAGTTAAACCCAAGTCCCCCACAGCCCATACAATAAACCTCGTGTTAACCATACATCTGAGATGACTCGTTTAACAGCTTTAACCGAGGTAATAGATAGCGCTAAGATCTTTAAGGCGGACATTTGTTACGTACCATAATATTTTTAGGGTTCCTTACCCGTAGTATGTGGTGGTACAAAGGTGCGTGAGTCTGACTCGCACTTGTGGAAGTCAGTAAACTCGAATGTGTCACAAGACAGCTGCCGTCATCCAGCAACAACTTCAGCACTAACTGAACGCTTGAAATAAACCAATAACTAAAGCAGCTATAGTAGAACGCGGCTATGAAGTCAATCCTGACACATGCCTCTAGGGTTGTTATACGTTCGATCACTGTATCGATAAAATTCGTCAAGTGTGAGTAAAGTCGAATGCAGTTATCAGATGTAAGTATATGAAGAAAGTGAAAAAAAAAACATCTAGGTAGAGATCATAGAAGTAGTTTAATTACTTAATACTTCTATGGTAGAGATAATATTTATATTCTTTACTTTATTATGTATCACTTTCCGAAGCACCATCACCATTATCACTACTGGAATCGTTTGTATTAATAACTAACTCAAAGTCATTATCTAAAATATTATCCACTTTAATGTCTCTGTTGCAATCGTCCCATATTTTGGCTTTAGTTTTATTCACTACCATTTTCCAATTATTTTTGGTTACGTGATTGCACGCTTCTTCTAACAATTTCATCATTTTCGCTGTGGAAAATGGAGGTTCAGTATTATGGCGTGCCGCATGTCCTTTGATCTGTGCCCATATCAATTCGATGGCGTTATACTCGCAATGATACGGCGGTAAACGAAGTACTCGGTGCCCATGTTGCAGTGCTAGTTCATCAATGACGTATCGTTTTACTCTCGATCTGTGAATATTCATCAATCTAATCAAATCTCCTTTCAACATAGACATACTTGCGTCTACACCTTTTTTTTGAAGCCATGCAACCAGATGGGCTTTTTTCTCAGAGTTTGAAGGTGGCTTATCAACTAACATGGAGTGATAAGGTGCATTATCCATAATAATAACTGATGGCTCAGAAAGGCTAGTCAGCATATTAGTGAACCATTGGGTAAACTTCTCACCATCCATTTCTTCATGGTAATCACCTGTGGTTTTAGACGCAAAGGCCAATAAACAGTTGTCTATAAAACCACAGGCGTTGCCAGCATGACAAATAATTAGTCTGGCTCCTTTTCCGGAGGGGACTTTGGATGCCGATGCCGCCGTATCGTCCGTCCACGAGCGACCAACTGTGTGATTCGCATTTAGCCACGTTTCGTCCAAAAAAACTACATTATCCCAATCATCTATAGCTTTCGCCTCGCGTAAAAAATCAGTCCTTTTCATGGCAATATCCGATCTTTCCATTAGCACCTTTCGTTTGTTGCATTGTTTATATCGGAATCCAATGTTTTTCAAAACCTTTGACAATGACTTTTTTGATCCGGAAAATAATCCAGTTTCCTTTAATGTCTGCACTAAATTCGACAACGTTGGGTACTCTTTACGTAAATAATAATTGTAAATATGCCTGCGGATGGCGTCAACGTCAAAATTATCTACATCGGTAAGCTTCGCTCTTTTTCTCTTGTTGGGAGAATATAGAACATTATCTTCGATGCCAGTCTCACCCAATTTTTCTTTCGTGATTTTTATAATAGTTTTTTTGCTGATATCGAGAGCATCTGCAACTCGATCCAACACCGATGTCACGGGCAATATCGGTCCGCCGTTTTGAGCTTCTCGTTCAAAAAAGTCACGAACACGTATGATAAGCTCACGAGACTGACTGTTAAGAACGAATTTCTTCGATCGTTTTGGCATTTTAACAATTCCAAGTAGTAAGCATTTCAAATTCCAAGTTCAAGCCCTTGCTTCAATCTGCCCCTTGGTCAATGGGTGAGATGGGGGATGGCACTAGGTATTAATAGCCAAAAACATGCACAAGTTTAGCACAATCAAAAGTATCAACCTTTGGAAAAGCGATCAAGGCAATACTTAAAATTGTTTTATCATACCTATTGACGTGTCATTGAATTAATTGACAGGAAATATTGTACTTTACATTCAAATTCAAAAAGTTTTCTCTAGGTAAAAAGAGTTCAATTCCCAGAGGTTAGTAATAAAGAAACAAACTCATTTATTCATTAATATTTATAATTAACTGAAGGAGAATATTACTAATATATCTAATTTTACGTTTTATTTACAATAATGCACATCATCATAAAACATAACAATATTTTTAGCTATACGAACTTTTTAACGTGTATCGATATATTGTCTGTGATATTATTGCCACTCACTATTCTGTCACACGCAATAAGTAATTATGTAATTTTTTCCTATGTGGTTGACATTGTCATTATTCAGAAACTTCATAGTTGCGCAATGTGTCAGGATTAACTTCATAGCCGCGTTCTATTATAATTGCCGTATCTTTCGTAAGAGCGAGATCCTAAGATTTGGCACACTGCCCCAGATTTAAATGCATGCTCTCAGGCATTTCCGTGTAAGCAACGCGGCTCCACATTTTTTACTCAGAAAATTTCGTTTGTTTACTAGAATTTGGGAACATGATAATACAGATTATTAGATCGAACATCAAACTGTTAGATTGAACATTAAAGGTGTACAGAGGGACAATAAAACGTATACCCACTTTTCACCAATAGGCATTATGACTAAAAAAAATTTATTAGTCCGTCAGTTAGATTATCAGAAAATATTGGACACGTATTTTTTCTTTTTTCAATTAAACAAACAATGATGAAGATAAAGCCCGCTGAAGTTCCGCGTGACGTCACATCTAGGTACAATTTTACTTAGAAGTGACGTCATTTTCCCCCACTCCCAAACTTTGACGCGCTTTATCTCTGTCATTTTTTGTTTGATTGACAAAAGAAAAAAACGTGTCCAATATTTTTTGATAATCTAAATGACGGACTAAATAGAATAATATTTTGTTTACCCTGTGTACACGCCTATTCCATCGTAAATAGAATAATTAATACTGAAGCAGAGGGTCGAATATATATAATACATGGCCACAAATAGGTTCAGTAACAAACCGGTATAAGCGAGGAATGCGTTCAAAAAAAATCTTGTAAAACGAAATTCACGTGTATCATCCATCATCATTGGACGCCATCTTCATAATGAAGTTTGGAGGTCAGTAGGCTGAACTGCTTGCGATCCGTTGTTTTATCCTTCAAGTCTCTGAAGCTCAGTCCACTGTTTGATGTCATCTATCCATTTGTGACGTTGACGTCCTGGTGCTCTTTTTCCGGGAATCTAACCCTAGAGGATCAACCTTGAAAATTTGTAGAGGGAACCTCTTTATAAGTGCCCAAAAAAGGCGGTCTTTCTTTTTATAACATCAGCTCCCGTCAGCGATTGGTCATTTCAAGGAATTTGGCATTAGAAGTGAATGATATTATGATATCGCGTACATCGGTGCTTCAAAAATAAGAAACATATTGTCGGCCCGTAAGGTGATTTTCATCAATAGTATAATTTAGAATAATAAGTCAAAAGCACCCGGAGTAGAACAGCTTGTTTGACTAGATTGTTGGAAGTGACAGAAGCGAAAGAGGGTTGGTGTCAGTAGCAAATGGAAATACAGAGTGTAAATGCAAAGTCAAGAATCCCTTTAGAATATGAAAGTATACACGATTCTGATGTCATTACGAGAAAAAATATATACCTTGAATTTTCACAAAAAATTTCATCATTTTTCTAAGCTATGGCTACGCATCCGAGTGGCCAGCGACCAGTGAGGGTGTCCACGCGATTAGTGTATTTTGAGTAAAGAAAATCGCCTTATTATGAGGTACTACTGGTACTTTATTTAGAGATCCCAGTATTTAAAATAATATCTTTACCGATCATACTAACACACCCTTAGAGGATTCTTGCCTTTGCTTTTACACCGGTACATTATGTAGTCTCTGCCATAAGAATAATTATAACAATATATTTTTTTTTTATTGAAAAACACTTGTACTTGTCCACTTATTTATATTATTTCCCCTACCGGTTTTGCTGTTATAGCATTATCAAAGGTTTTTTGGTTGTTTACGTACAATATTGTAAGTAACAACCGGTAAGGGAAATAATATAAATAAGTGGACAAGTAAAAGTGTTTTTCAATCAAAAATGTATCAAAAGTTCCACCAAGTGCCAACAATCACGAGCATCAACTCCATAACAATAATTAATTAAGTAATTTTCAGTTTCTTTTTTTCATATTAAGTGTGCCTTAAGACGTACTAGAGAACGGAAATTCAGATTTTTTAGTCAACTGGAAGTGCCCTATGGGTTTTCGTGATGAGCCAGTTGAGTGAATGAATGAATTGACACATATTGTACACAAAATAAAACACTTCAAAAAGAAAGAAGAACAGAGTTTTGTTACCAAAATGATGTACAAAGGCTGACTTATCACTTAAAGTGATTTCTTCCAGTCAACCTTTGGGTGGTGAAGAAATTATAATAATACGAAAATTAAAAAGGGATAGACGAGTTCTTATGAAATTGATTACGTAAAGGTAAATAACGTTTTTCTCGTTGAGTCTGATTTTTTAAATAGCACCATGGAGCTGTCTTGAAAAAGGCCTAATTGTAATCATATATATTTTAATCATGTCTATTGCAGTATAAGAGTTTAAAATATCTTTTTTACTAGCTATGTCATCTTACCATCTCCGTACTTTACACAAAAAATAAATAAAAATAAGATAAAGCTGTGGCAACATATCGATTTCCTTCAATTTAATTACCATAAATAGATTCAATTCATGACCAGTCAATTAACAACTTGAATGAAGACAAACCACGATACAGAGTTTATTTGCATCCAATTAAAACACCTGCTATACAAGAGAATATTCATCGTATATGTCATCAAAATGCATCGTACCTAGATCCCGTCTTTATGTTAACGGCACGACCATAATGAAGATAGACCAATTTAGGGCCAGAAAGGAGGTCGGGCGTGGCAACTCCCTAATCTAGTAAAACCTATTATCTATCCTTTGACCTAATTACTGTGTACTTAGAACTAGCAGGTCAAAGTCCGTCGAATTCTCAACTCTACTACCTTGTGATAAAAACGTTGAAACTAAATTGTAGCTCGCGTGCCACTTTAGAGAAAATGTCTCAAATGACAATTTAGATAACAAACAATGCAGTTAGGACAAGTAGGTTAATTTGGTAGCATTTCATCAAAGCATCGTTAGAGGAATAAAATATGAGATAGCTGTTTCACTTTAAACTACATACCTAATATCTGTACTAATAATAAAGTAAGTAGTAAGAATGTAGTACATTAAACATTTCTTCTTTCTAAATGGTGTTATTAATTAATTACTCGTACTGTATAAGTAATGTACTGAAGCCAAAACTACCATATTTAGAATTTTTGTCTGTATGTATGTATGATGAGGACGACGGAGGACCAACATGAGTGGCGAAATTTGGGAAAGGCCTATGTCCAGCAGTGGACGAACACGGGCTGACTGATGGATCGATGGATGGATGTATGTATACATATACAACGTGAAATTTAAGTCATTTTGTTAACGAAAACTGGTGATAGTACTCGTCCATATGAACAACTTTTACTGTGAAGCCAACCCTGAAATCGTGAAAGTAAAAATCAGCTGTTTCATACATTAGTAGCGAAATTTGGGAAAGGCCTATGTCCAGCAGTGGACGAACACGGGCTGACTGATGGATCGATGGATGGATGTATGTATACATATACAACGTGAAATTTAAGTCATTTTGTTAAAGAAAACTGGTGATAGTACTCGTCCATATGAACAACTTTTACTGTGAAGCCAACCCTGAAATCGTGAAAGTAAAAATCAGCTGTTTCATACATTAGTAGCGAAATTTGGGAAAGGCCTATGTCCAGCAGTGGACGAACACGGGCTGACTGATGGATCGATGGATGGATGTATGTATACATATACAACGTGAAATTTAAGTCATTTTGTTAACGAAAACTGGTGATAGTACTCGTCCATATGAACAACTTTTACTGTGAAGCCAACCCTGAAATCGTGAAAGTAAAAATCAGCTGTTTCATACATTAGTAGCGAAATTTGGGAAAGGCCTATGTCCAGCAGTGGACGAACACGGGCTGACTGATGGATCGATGGATGGATGTATGTATACATATACAACGTGAAATTTAAGTCATTTTGTTAACGAAAACTGGTGATAGTACTCGTCCATATGAACAACTTTTACTGTGAAGCCAACCCTGAAATCGTGAAAGTAAAAATCAGCTGTTTCATACATTAGTAGCGAAATTTGGGAAAGGCCTATGTCCAGCAGTGGACGAACACGGGCTGACTGATGGATCGATGGATGGATGTATGTATACATATACAACGTGAAATTTAAGTCATTTTGTTAACGAAAACTGGTGATAGTACTCGTCCATATGAACAACTTTTACTATGAAGCCAACCCTGAAATCGTGAAAATAAAAATCAACTGTTTCATACATTTGGGTCGAGTAGGTATTTAACTTTTCTATGGAACAGCTGAGCTGATATGTTTTTCACGATTTCAGGGTTGGCTCCATAGTAAAAGTTGTTCATATGGACGAGTACTATCACCAGTTTTCGTTAGCAAAATGACTTAAATTCCACGTTGTATACGTATGTTCCATTTTAATTCGCGAACCACTTAACGGATTTGTATGAGGTTTTCTTTATTATCATCGTAGTGATACCACCACGAACCGAAAACTGTCGATAATAGTTTTTATCTTACGCGTAAATAAAATAAACATTGATTTAAGGATACGTCCAGCGAGCGGAGCCGCAAGCAAAAGTACGTTTTGTCCACTACACTATGGTCAGACTTTTAATAAATTGTTTTCTCTATTTACAGGTGAATATTGGTTCGTCGAACTAAGAAAACAGTTAGTTCCGAGTTATCGCGAGACAAGTTCCCAGAAACAAAATAAACCTGCTTTATACTTCGAAAAGAGATAATTTAATTTCATAAAAAGTTTATTAATATGTATTTCCGCTTGAGGTTTTGTGAATCGTCCCAAGAATAAACCAAGATAAAAGGGAAGGGAAGGGTGGAAGGGAAGGATTATACATCTGGTGCCCATTACAGTCCGACTTAGCAAGTACGTAAGCATAGATCCGACAAATTTGACAGATAAACTCAATTAATTCTAAACGACAACTCTTATTGCTATGAAATAAGAAGTACATTTTTGTTTATCGAAGCGTTGTCCAGTCGATAGCATGTTTATAATTTGTATCCGGGTGTGAACAGGCAACACTGATCTTTACGAGAAAAGAACACAAAAATATTTTTACCTGTTTATATTATATTATTGTAAATATTTATCTTTAACTGACGCCGATCACGTCAAGTGGTCGAAATATATTTTACTAAGCTTACCTTTGGATTATGTGTTTTCTTATATGTATATATACATAAACATAAAATCAAAGACTGAAATAATTTTAAAACGGCATCCATTATATTAATTTTGGACGAAATAAGATTCGAAATAAATGTATGGAGCACGAAAGATAAAAGAGAGAAGTGAAAAGCACCCGGAATAAAAAAGTTTGTATGGTAGCACATGAATCTGGAAGAAGCTAATGTGTATCAGGATCGTTGTACATGGTTATCTGAAGTCTCTACCTACCCTTCCGAGAAACAGGCCAGATTGTTCCTACTTCGCAACCAAATTAACAAAGTTCGTATCTGAAGAAATTGAAAATGTTATCCAGACAAAACATTGCTACAAAAGTTCTGACCATTCAATCGCTCGCTAGAACACCCGCTATATAAGAAAATTCACTTGAACGTACAAAGCGATCTAGCGGCTGGAATTACAGCTGTATCGCTAGACGTGCAGACGGATGATTGAATCGATAGTCACCATATCGGACATTCTTGAGACCGTCTGCCCTCGTTTCTTGCACATCTCCGCCTGATATCGGTACTATTTATGTACGATTTGAAACCTTACGGCGTTTGCAATAAGAATCACGTTATTTATCTTGGGCGACGACGCATCTCGATTGATTTTCTATCAGACATGTTTTTATTTGCGCTCAAAAAATGTAGAGTGCGAGAGAAAACAAGTGTAAATCGTCACGTGTATCGTAGATGTTTCAGAGGTGTTTCTAAAGCCAAATATAAAGTCCCAACCCTCATACACCCATCTTCCATCGACGATTATTCCGTTATTATTTTTCTTCATAACAAGTAGATAGTAATTGCACACATATACCTATATAGCTAGGTACTTATGTGCAACACAAATAAAACTCATTGGTGCTTGCCTGGGCGGTAGGAATGGAACCTGGACCCCCTAATTGAAAGTTTAACGTTCCATCGACTGAGCTATCGCTACTTTAATACCCGTACTGTAATTAGATCAAATTACATTGGAAAAGTCCATGCTTCAACAAAGATACGTTGAAGAAAAAAAACTGCCAGATAATTTTGAACTACTTCGGTAAACATTTATAAAATAGAATATACCTGATACTATAAAGGTATGACATTACAAAATGCTAGCATATTTATGCGTAAATAACCAACTGTAAGTAAAGGTAAACCAGCCAAGGCCCTAGATACACACACGGAAAACGGTACAATAAACACACAAACAGCAAAATGCTTGGTATGTTACAAATACAGAAGTCTGTAAACTTACAGCTTACGTGACGCCCCAACTTAAAGTCCGTAACTTGAAGAATGTAGATTTGAAGAAAAAGTCGCTGGTGCCGACAAAATTCTTCTATGAAACGCTATGCTCGAATGCAAAATACAAGGGCAGTGAAATTTTTTTTTTTACATGTTTTGCGTTCATAAAAAAACATAACAGTAAATGGAATCAATTCTTTCGATATTTAACTAAACAGAGCGGTTAAGGAACGATTCTTTAAATTTGCAAAGAAATCGTAACAAATAATCACATATGATGCCCAAAAATTGCTCATAGCTAAAAATAATGTACCCAAACAATATATTATATATACAAAAAACTGATTTTTAAATGATATTTAAACAGTTTCAGTTTTTTTTAAAGATATAAAAATATTTCGTTTATTTCCAAAGTATAAAAAATTCTATGCATTAACGTTTTATTTGGTTTGACAACTACGTTGCCGACAATTGAAAATAAAAATATTTTGACGCTGTTACGTTACATAAAAAACGTTTTTTCTAATTATTTATACGCGTAGTTTTTATGAACGTTATTACTATTATTTGCGATTTTGTTCCAAATCTAAAGAATAACAAGACCAGCCCCCCGATTCTGTATCGTAAAATCAGTTGCCAAACCAAGGTCCTAACGTCTAAAACATACATATCCGCTTATCTAAGGATACGTTCGCACTTGAAATGACGTCACAATTCGTAAATAGTTCAATACACATTAAAGGTTATTTTGGAAGTTCATTTTTTATCTGTTTTTGGTGAATAGCAACCATAGTTGGCAACCGACAATGAGTTACATAATAGCCCCGCAGAAGCCATGTGTGTGAACTTAGCAGATCATTGTCCAGCAGATCAAAATAAAATGTGAGTTCTTTTCGCATGCAGCTAAGTTCTATAGTTCCTGATTACTTTTAGAAATAGTTCTGGTGTTTTTATCTCGAAAAATGTCAATTAACGAAATGATCTGCTAACTTCCCGTAGCAAATCACTTTGCAGCAGATCGGAAACAAATGTGAGTTCTTTTCGCATGCAGTCGAGTTCTATAGTTCCTGATTACTTTTAGAAATAGTTCTGGTGTTTTTATCTCGAAAAATGTCAATTAACGAAATGATCTGCTAACTTCCCGTAGCAACTCACTTTGCAGCAGATCGGAAACAAATGTGAGTTCTTTTCGCATGCAGTCGAGTTCTGTAGTTCTCGATACTTTTCAAAGATAGTTCTAAACCGACGTTCAAGTGCCAGCAGATCGAGCCAGAACGTTGAAAAAGATAATAATGACAATTTTAATCATGAAAATGAAATGAATAATTCAAGTTATCGCGGAAGGCTGAAACTCTTTCGCATTGTTCTTTTCGCATGCAGCTAAGTTCTATAGTTCCTGATTACTTTTAGAAATAGTTCTGGTGTTTTTATCTCGAAAAATGTCAATTAACGAAATGATCTGCTAACTTCCCGTAGCAAATCACTTTGCAGCAGATCGGAAACAAATGTGAGTTCTTTTCGCATGTAGTCGAGTTCTGTAGTTCTCGATACTTTTCAAAGATAGTTCTAAACCGACGTTCAAGTGCCAGCAGATCGAGCCAGAACGTTGAAAAAGATAATAATGACAATTTTAATCATGAAAATGAAATGAATAATTCAAGTTATCGCGGAAGGCTGAAACTCTTTCGCTTTGTTCTTTTCGCATGCAGCTAAGTTCTATAGTTCCTGATTACTTTTAGAAATAGTTCTGGTGTTTTTATCTCGAAAAATGTCAATTAACGAAATGATCTGCTAACTTCCCGTAGCAAATCACTTTGCAGCAGATCGGAAACAAATGTGAGTTCTTTTCGCATGTAGTCGAGTTCTGTAGTTCTCGATACTTTTCAAAGATAGTTCTAAACCGACGTTCAAGTGCCAGCAGATCGTGCCAGAACGTTGAAAAAGATAATAATGACAATGTTAATCATGAAAATGAAATGAATAATTCAAGTTATCGCGGAAGGCTGAAACTCTTTCGCTTTTCACATATTCGTATGGAAACTGCAATCTAGAATTCGATTCGAGTCTAGAACTCACGTCGCAATGCCAGCAGATCACGTTCGAACGTTTGGAAAGTGAAAAGAACTATTTTTATCGTTTTCAAGAATTGCCAAAGGCTAGAACTCGTTTGTTCCCCACCGATTCGTAGCAGGACTGTAATCTGAAATCCGATTCGAGTCCAGAACTCACGTTCGAGTGCCAGCAGATCATGTTCAAACATTTAAAAAGTGGAAAAAAACCATTTTCACCGTTTTAAACGTTACTCGACGGCTAGAACTCTTCCGTTTTTTAACGATCCGTAGCATAACTGTTATCTACAACTTGATTTGAGTCCAGAACTCACGTCCCAGTACCAGCAGATCATGTCCGAACATTTTAAAAGTAGAAAGAACTATTTCTATCGTTTTAAACAATTGCTAAAGGCTAGAACTCTTTCGATTCCCACCGATTCGTAGCAGAACTGTGATTTAGAACTCGATTCGAGTCCAGAACTCACGTCCCAGTACTAGCAGATCATGTAAAAACGTTTAAAAACTCGAAAAATATCATTTTCATCGTTTCAAACATATCTCGAAGGCTAGAACTCTTTCCTTTTTCACCGATTCGTAGCAGAACTTCAATATGGAATTCGATTCGTGTCCAGAACTCACGTCCCATTGCCAGCAGATCATGTGAGAACGTTAAAAAACTCGAAAAATATCATTTCCATCGTTTCAAAAAATTCTTGAAAATTAGAACTCTTTCGCATTTTACATATTCGTATCAGAGCTGCAATCTCGCTTTCGATTCGAGTCCAGAACTCACGTTCGAGTGCCAGCAGTTCATGTTCAAACATTTAAAAAGTGGAAAAAAACCATTTCCACCGTTACAAACGTTTCTCGAAGGCTAGAACTCTTCCGTTTTTGAACGATCCGTAGCATAACTGTTATCTACAACTTGATTGGAGTCCAGAACTCACGTCCCAATAGTAGCAGATCATGTGAGAACGTTTAAAAACTCGAAAAATATCATTTCCATTGTTTCAAACATATCTCGAAGGCTTTATCTCTTTCCATTTTAACCGATTAGTAGCGGAAATGTAATTTAGATTTCGATTCGAGTCCAGAACTCACGTCCCAGTACCAGCAGATCATGTCCGAACATTTTAAAAGTAGAAAGAACTATTTTCATCGTTTTAAACAATTGCCAAAGGCTAGAACTCTTTCGTTTCCCACCGATCCGTAGCAGAACTGTGATTTAGAATTCGATTCGAGTCCAGAACTCACGTCCCAGTACTAGCAGATCATGTAAAAACGTTTAAAAACTCGAAAAATATCATTTTCATCGTTTCAAACATATCTCGAAGGCTAGAACTCTTTTCTTTTTCACCGATTCGTAACGGAACTGTAATTTAGATTTCGATTCGAGTCCAGAACTCACGTCCCATTGCCAGCAGATCATGTGAGAACGTTAAAAAACTCGAAAAATATCATTTCCATCGTTTCAAAAAATTCTTGAAAATTAGAACTCTTTCGCTTTTTACATATTCGTATGAGAGCTGCAATCTCGCTTTCGATTCGAGTCCAGAACTCACGTTCGAGTGCCAGCAGATCATGTTCAAACATTTAAAAAGTGGAAAAAAACCATTTCCACCGTTTCAAACGTTTCTCGAAGGCTAGAACTCTTCCGTTTTTGAAAGATCCGTAGCATAACTGTTATCTACAACTTGATTGGAGTCCAGAACTTACGTCCCAATAGTAGCAGATCATGCGAGAACGTTTAAAAACTCGAAAAATATCATTTCCATCGTTTCAAACATATCTCGAAGGCTAGAACTCTTTCCATTTTCACCGATTCGTAGCGGAACTGTAATTTAGATTTCGATTCGAGTCCAGAACCCACGTCGCAGTACCAGCAGATCATGTCCGAACATTTTAAAAGTAGAAAGAACTATTTTCATCGTTTTAAACAATTGCCAAAGGCTAGAACTCTTTCGTTTCCCACCGATCCGTAGCAGAACTGTGATTTAGAATTCGATTCGAGTCCAGAACTCACGTCCCAGTACTAGCAGATCATGTAAAAACGTTTAAAAACTCGAAAAATATCATTTTCATCGTTTCAAACATATCTCGAAGGCTAGAACTCTTTTCTTTTTCACCGATTCGTAGCGGAACTGTAATTTAGATTTCGATTCGAGTCCAGAACTCACGTCCCAGTACCAGCAGATCGTGTCCGAACATTTTAAAAGTAGAAATAACTATTTTCATCGTTTTAAACAATTGCCAAAGGCTAGAACTCTTTCGTTTCCCACCGATCCGTAGCAGAACTGTGATTTAGAATTAGATTCGTGTCCAGAACTCACGTCCCAGTACCAGCAGATCATGTGAGAACGTTTAAAAACTCGAAAAATATCATATTCATCGTATCAAACATATCTTGAAGGCTAGAACTCTTTCCTTTTTCACCGATTCGTAGCAGAACTCTAATATGGAATTCGATTCGTGTCCAGAACTCACGTCCCATTGCCAGCAGATCATGTGAGAACGTTAAAAAACTCGAAAAATATCATTTTCATCGTTTCAAAAAATTCTTGAAGGCTAGAACTCTTTCGCTTTTTACATATTCGTATGAGAGCTGCAATCTAGCTATCGATTCGAGTCCAGAACTCACGTTCGAGTGCCAGCAGATCATGTTCAAACATTTAAAAAGTGTAAAAAAACCATTAACACCGTTTCAAACGTTTCTCGAGAGCTAGAACACTTCCGTTTTTCACCGATTCGTAGCATAACTGTAATCTACAACTTGATTCGAGTCCAGAATTCACGCCCCAGTACCAGCAGATCATGTCTGAAGATTTTGAAAGTAGAAAAAACTATTTTCATCGTTTCAAACAAATGCCGAAGCCTAGAACTCTTTCGTTTCCCATCGATCCGTAGCAGAACTGTAATTTAGAATTCGATTCGAGTCCAGAACTCACGTCCCAGTACCAGCAGATCATGTCCGAACATTTTAAAATTAGAAAGAACTATTTTCATCGTTTCAAACAATTGCCAAAGGCTAGAACTCTTTCGTTTCCCACCGATTCGTAGCAGAAATGTGATTAAGAATTCGTTTCGAGTCCAGAACTTACGTCCCAGTACTAGCAGATCATGTAAGAACGTTTGAAAACTCGAAGAATATCATTTTAATCGTTTCAAACACATCTCGAAGGCTAGAACTCTTTCTTTTTTCACCGATTCGTAGCGGAACTGTAATTTGGAATTCGATTCGAGTCCAGAACTCACGTCCCAGTACCAGCAGATCATGTGAGAACGTTTAAAAACGCGGAAAATATCATTTTCATTATTTGAAAAAGTTGCACAGGTATTTGCCGGCTGTTAAAATTTGAACGACTACTTACAGAGGTGTTACAACGCTATTACAGGTGAAAAAACGTCATTGTCATCAACGTTTATACGTTTAGACGTTTGTCACCTCATGGCCATGGTTACGCGATGGCCCAGCTTGAAAGGCAAGGACAAGAATTTGGTACGACGATTTTATAAGAGGTGCATCGGAAAAGCCCTCCAAATTTCGAATCTGGGAGATCTAGCCTATTTCGTTGAATCGGTCCTTGTTGTTGCTCTCAGCAAATGTATCGGTTCCGAATCAAGTGGCAAAGTTTTACCATCAGTGAATCGCCTGCATGTTTCTGAACAACAAGATCAAGGGAATTGAAGTGTACCAAGCCCTCTATAAAAAATTAAGATTAAAAAAAAAAAAAAAACTTTTTCAACGTTCTGGCTCGATCTGCTGGCACTTGAACGTCGGTTTAGAACTATCTTTGAAAAGTATCGATCTGCTGCAAAGTGATTTGCTACGGGAAGTTAGCAGATCATTTCGTTAATTGACATTTTTCGAGATAAAAACACCAGAACTATTTCTAAAAGTAATCAGGAACTATAGAACTTAGCTGCATGCGAAAAGAACTCGCATTTTATTTTGATCTGCTGGACAATGATCTGCTAAGTTCACACACATGCAGAAGCCCAATTCCAGTAATGAATGAAGTCTATGATACGTGCATCTCCCGACGCCTCCCACAGAAATAATAAATAAATACAAATAAATGTTAGAAATATTAGAAACACGAGAATTGGTCTGCTGACAGCGCTGTAATTACATATATTCTCACGTGTCACGCTAACATAATAAGTAAATCTTAGACATAAACAGCAAAGACGACTTAATTGTTAAGCAAACAGACAAGACAGCCGTATTATTGACAGCTATCAATGAAAACCATTGTCTACGACTATGTTAGTAGAGTACTGATTATTATTAGTCATCGTAAGTGCGAACCAAGGAATTACATAAATAACTTTGGTCTTACGTACCTTTAATGAATATGCAGTGTATACATTAAAATGCGTAATTTGTTAATTAAAGCGCGTTTCTTGCTTTACCGGATAAATAAAACTTCTCTTCACAAAGTAAACTTATTACAAATTTAATTTAAAAACTGTTAGGCACGTAACTACTTACGTAAATTACATCAAAACATTTCTTGCAAACAAACTCTATTATGGAACTAAAAATGGCGACGTAAATTCTAGAAAGATCTGGATCTGGTCACAGTAATCTCTGTTTTCTTTGGCTGATTAATAAACAGAATTTAAGCTCGATTACTCATTACTCAAAACAAACACACCGCTAAAATAATAAAAACTGCTGACACCTGGCCAAAATCAGAACAAACAACAAATATATTTGCATTAAAAACTACACAAATCTCCCCATACAAAAAATTGAGACGTACTAAAAAAATATACACTGAGAACGAATGCTTGATAAAGATTAATTTTTATTTATTACACCATGCTTAATCAAGCTCGATTTAAGCTTGATCGAAAAAAAATAGTCATAATCACTATCACAACCATTTCAAAAAAGGATAATAATAAACGGGTCACGCCTGTCTCCCAGGGCGGGGGGTCGTCAAAAACTAGAGATTTCCATCTGGTACAATTCTGACACACATCTTTCCCCTCTTCCAATTTAAAGTCCGTTGCTACCAGTAGAAACTGTTAATTTGGCCCATAAGAAGACCTTATAGCACAAGAAAAGTGAAAATGTCAAAAATCTTGATTCCTAGAAGATGGCAATGTTGCTCGCGGGAATTCTGTTTCCCCTAATCCCGTGGGAATTACCTAAAATCCCTTCTTAGCGGATGTCGACATCATACAAGGAGCCTACATTCCAACATGTTCCTAGGGCCAGCCGTTTATAGTCAGTCAGTCAGGGTATTTGTTTTATAGATTATGTGAAACACTATTTTTTAATATTTTTTTTACAACGGGGATAGTCCTACTCGCAATAATTTGTCTTTTATTTATATTTCGATGAATTTAGATTAGTGCCGGTTCAAAAACAGATAAAAAAAACCGGCCAAGTGCGAGTTGGACTCGCGCACAAAAGGTTCCGAACCATTATCTATAAAAACGGCAAAAAAAGTCATGTCTGTTGTACGACTCGCACTTGGCCGGTTTTAGTATTTGCTGTTATAGCGGCAACAGAAATACATTTTCTGTGAAAATTTCAACTGTCTAACTATCACGGTTCATGAGATACAGCCTGGTGACAGACGGACGGACAGCGGAATCTTAGTATAAGGTCCCGTTGGTTACCCTTTGGGTACGGAACCCTAAAAATGAACTCCCAAAATATCCTTCAATGGGTATTGAACAATTTACGAATTTGAGAATCGAAGTCAAAGGAAAAATATTTCACGAAAAATTGCACACCACTTTTCCCTAAAGAATCCCTATTCCATCCACCCACCAGCCTATTTCATCCACTGCTAGACAATAGGCCTTTCCAAAATTTCATCTCTCTTGGCAGTCCTCTTAGAAGAAAATTTCTACTAATAAATAATAAATGTAGGGGAAAATACCCTAAGGTGGAAGCACTGAGTAGAATGCGTCTCGTATATCCACCGCCTCAATGAAAAATACGACGCATACACAGTAATGTCAGTTTAACATCCTCGCAAAGCTCTGACCTTAGAGCAGACTTCCTCAACAATTAACTCCTATATATACTAGTAAATAAACACACACAATGGTTCGTAATTACATAGAGTACGTTCGTGATAATACTTAATGTTCAATAAGTATTGTAGACGCTTCTGTGAACAAAACAAAACAACTCTTGCACGCGCTTGAAATGTAAAATCTTTAAAGGCCCACTTCCATGAAGTAAATAAGTCAATTACTGACCACAGTCACAAAGCAACAACATTAAAATAAAAACTAGAGAAAATTTAAAATCAGAAATAAACCTGAAACACCTGTATGTCTAAACGTTTTAATTTTTTTAATTGGTCTTTCATCATAAAAGGTAAGTTTAAGGGTGTATAATACCTACCTCACTTCGCTTCTCATGATCCTGTTTTATACCAACAAATACTGCAACAATCACTCTGAAATTGATATGTGATAAAGTTGAGGACTAATGCTATGTCCATCCTGATGTGAAAACTTGATTCCATTAAATTTTCTCGATAGAAAAATAATTACAAAGTTACCTCCAAACCGTACATAAACCAATAGCATTCAATGAATACTTGAAATTAGATCTGAAACTTTGCATAATATAACTGATATTAGTATAAAGCAGCTGCAGACTGTTCCATAAAAATGAAAATACCATCAGTGTAGCCGCGATTTCAAAATAACTGATGTTTTTGCGTGCGCGGCATCTGATTAGAGTAGGATAGACAGTAAAAAAGCAGAAGCGTTAAAGCAGGACTGCGAATTTAGGTATCGAAAAACCCCTTTTTTCGATTAGTCTTCCAAGTAAGCAGTTCAAGGCTGAGATTCAGAGTGCATTTTGAGTCCGAACTCGATCTTATAAACGTCACTCTAGTATGAGATCACGTTTGTAAGATTGAGTTCGGGCTCAAATTTCACTCTGAATCTCAGCCCAAGAAGTGTTTAAGCGATGTGCTCACAACATTTAACCACATCTACTGACTACGCTGAACCACTTCTACAGAAAATTTTGAAACGCGAAATTAAATCTCTTGCCCATAAAATGAGTAGTAAGTATTAAAACGGTATTGAGACAATTTTAATATCAACAAATTATTTTGCAAAGAGGGAGATACTTAGAGCATGCTTAATACTATGCTTAGAGGGAGCCATTATAGTTTTTAGGGGCATCGATGGCGAAAAATCAAATGGCTGGTCACTAGATCAGAGAAATAATAAAGGATGTGGAAATAGCAAATATTTAATTAAACGTAACAAAAACCCAGATAACAAAATTCAATATAGAAACTAGGCTTTTTAAAAAGGAAGTGGCTTCAGGGACAACGATTTTCAGCCTTACGCGAATGTAATAAGAACAACTATGCCAGACCGTGTTCTGTTCTGCTAGAGATTATTCCCTTCGCCGATCCCAAAATGCTACAAATAACAATCTTCGTTAGATGCTCATAAAGACAGTATTTTAGTGCGACCGAATTTCTTCTAAACAAAGAGGTGATAATAAACAAAGTTCTTTACGACCATATTCTTTCTTTCTACAATAACGCTGGTAGTAAAATGGCATTTTATACGTTTTTGGAAGTGTTACATTGAATATCCATACAAAAACTCATTATCATACATCATGGTTTCATCTGCAGTACTGAAAAAGACCTAGAACTTGGAGTAGATGACCGCGTATGCTTCAGCCTCGAAATCAATCAATATATTTATTGCCATAAATCACACACATGTACTGAACTTAAATGTTAAGATCATATTTAGGTACAATAGTTCCAATATGATTTTACCAATACGGTAAAATAGGAAAGTAAAGCTTAATATTAATAAATTACACATTCAAATAACTATACATATAAACGTGACGTTAATTTATGCAGCCAAACTCATACTGGAGGCTTGGTAAGTGATCAGTAACTCGGATCGATAACAAGTTTTGCTAATTTCACAAAATAAAATAATTACGTGCCATAGTAATTCACTCGGGACTGGGCTTGCGTTTGTAAGGAACACGAAAAGAATAATTTGCGAATTTCACTAAAAGGGTCATCGAACCTTGTTACTGCCTTTGGCTGCATAAATTAAAGTCACCTATAATACACAAAAGGCGAAAGAGGAGTTTCAGGATCGTAAGGTTATGCCTACCCGAGTCAAAACACAAGGCTCAAAATATTCAGACAACCCGAGTTAGGATAATCCCAAGGTACTTACACAAACAATTAAGTTCCTCCAATTAATTACCTGACAGAGCTCAGTTAAAGCCCTGGCATAAAAGAACATTTGGTACGATGTAATTCGCGAGGTATTAACTAGTATTTAAGTCTTAGTTGTCGTTAATTAATTATTGCGTGACCAGGGCCGTAGCCTAGACTCGTATTCGGGAAAGAGGGGGGGTAGGGGGTTAATAAACTATAAAAATTCTTGTAAAAGATAAAGCAGCCAAAAGTGTTCATCGATTTTTTTCAAGTTGTTGACATATCACAGTACAGTCATACGAAGATATTTCTTCGGTTAATGTTACATCGAACTAATGTTAATCAATTATTTTTTTATGTCCAAAGGTTTAGGGGGTGGGGAGATAGGAAACCCTGTTTACGGGTCTGTGTTTGACTATGCTTGTGTTCCAGTAAAAATTAGGCTAGTCAAAAGAATTTATATTGAAGAAAATATCAGAGGCTTGACTTCCCATCATCTTTATTCTGTCTACGGCCTTGGTTATAATTATGATCAATCTAGATAAATAAAATTACATAGAGGTATACGACTACCATTCTTTATCTTGTAAAATTTTGGAAACCATGCGACTTACGTCTAATATTTTCTCAAAAACAGAGGGTTTATCGTCAAGGTTTCTCTCCCCCCTTTCCCTGCGTACGGCCCTGGTTTCAGTATCAATCAGCCTCGGCTACACTAGAACCTGACACAAAACAATTAAAACACTAAAGTATCCATAATTCCAATTAATTAATTAAGAACTTGAGCTGCAGCTTCTGGTTTCATTCATTTCGAAACCCGACGAGAATAAAATACTTTGAGAAAACGATGACATTTGAAATTAAATCGCGTTAAGTGTACGCCGCACTCGAAGTTCGGGTTCAGTAGAAAACGCTTTTTAGGGGTTCCGTACCCGAAGGGCAACGCGGAGCCCTATTTATGCCGCTCTGCTGTCTGTCCGTCCGTATGTCATGCACGAGTCTCTAGCTAGCAGACGGAATGAGTTACAGACCTAAAAGGATATGATAAGTAGAATGTTGACCCAAAACCGAATATTGAATTAAAAATGAAATTTAATTTTGGGGGGTCCCACACATGAAAAAGCGTACATTTTTTACCCATGTGGGCTGTCATTGCACAGATTATTACAATAGTTGTAGAAGCACGATTCCCTAGCCAAGCCCCATATCACATGCAGACATAATTATCGTGACGATGTGTTGTTTTGTTTTTAATTGTTCCATTTTTTACAGAACCCTGAAAGTGCCGTCGAAACGAGACTTCAAAACAGGGTCACGGATTCCGAAATCCTCCGCTTGCAGTGTGAAGCTGTATTGTGAGCCAGCACATGACTTGCAAAACGGCAGCTCTTATCCCGTTCCCATAAAGGTTAAAATCGGCCGAAACTAAGCTTAACCCTCTGACGACGTACGCACAAGTCGCACAAGGACGCATATGCGTATAATAATAAATAATAACAACAAAAAAACATGCGATGCGCTGCATTTTTGTAACCTTGGACTGGTTAGCTTCGGACACCTGTCTTCACAGAGACATCATTTAAAACGCTTTGTTTTTAATAAAGAATTTTTGTACGGAAACCCTTCACTTTTGGCTTGGCCGTTTGCACATAGAAGACGGGTTAATTCAAACCCACCCGGAATATATAAAGAGGCTTGCACTCGTGTGTCTCTACGATCAATATGGAAGACAAGTTTAGTAAGTGTGTCACGATTAGCGATGCAAAGCCGTAAAATTACGCCGGTAAGACACGGTAAGTTTCGGTAAAATTCCGTAAAAACTGTATTATACTAACTCGTCAAATAAAAAAATATAAACATTAATTGGGGAAACCGCGATTATAGATTACAACTGCGGCGTAAAAGTACTCAGTAAAAGGCTGTAACAACAAATTTCTGTAAAATAATTATTTCTTTAAAAAAATCCCGAAAGTAGGCAGCTAGAAGTATTTAGATTCGTTTTGGTGTCTAATAGTACATTACGATACGAGAGCGATGAAACGTTTTCTGACGAGTGTGAGTTTGCGGCACGAGCCGAAGGTGAGTGCTGCAATCACACGAGTCGAGAAAAAGTTTCTCGCACGAGTATCGTATACTATTTTATAGCAAAAGTGCGGAAAATGCCGACTTTACGCAAGCGCAGCGCGCGTAAAGTGGTCATTTTACGCACGGTGTGCTATAAAATTTATTATCTTTTGGCTGAAACCGATGAAAATCTGTTAGATCTAGCCACAAAGTAGCTAAAACGGCAACACTGTCCGTCGCGACGCCGAGACACTAATCGGCAACGTCGCGGGATTATTTTGTAATTATACGCGCGCGGGATTTAAGAGAAATCAAAATTTAAAATGTCATAACTCGACGGTAAGTTTACGCTAATATTAATATGACCGTAAGATTCCCGTATTTTACGAGCGTTTTTGGTAAAACTACGTCACTTTGCAACCCTAGTCACTATCTGTATTTTAGATTTTAAACCAGTCTTCTTGTGACAGTGATTCGTCATAGAACGATCGAAACGTCGAAAGGCAAGGTATCTGAAAGGTATTTTATAAAGTATTCTACGTTAATACTCGTGTTATTATTGCAAATCTGTATCTCTGCCTGCATTCGTATGTTTTTCGTTGAACAAGTTCTTTTTTTAAATTCTATCCAATACCAATAATACACCTAGCCAAAAGAATCCGACGGAACCTTCAACTGTTTTAAAACGTATACTTTACAAAGTTTACTTTCTATAATGAAAGATGTATTGAAGCCATAGACAAGCAAGATTAATAAATGAAACGATAATTAAGGTCAGTATGGCATCAAGAAAACGTGGCCACAAATACGCCACCCACTGATCAAGAATCAACACAATTTAAAAAAGACTGCTCATTTGAGTAAATTAACTTTCAATCAGAAAAAAATCCGCACGATATTAGCAATGTCAACAGATACTTTTCAGCACCGGTTTTTATCATCCCCCGTGAAAAAAGGCGTGTATTTACTTTTCTGTAAAATAAAAATAAAATACCTTTTTTTTTCAAGGTTTAAAAATCGGCGGTAGCTCAGTATGCCTATTTTCGGTCTGTCGAATTAGCCTTCTCGATCGTAAAAACTCATTTTATCAGTCGAACTCTAAATGGAGTTTCCGAAATCTTGCTTCGACTGTTTCGCCGGAATTGCCCCCCAGGGGTAGAACGCTGGCCTCTCAATCCTGAGACCCAGGTTCGATCTCCGGTCGGGCATGCACCAATGAGTTTTTCGGAATTTAGGTCCATGATAACGGCGGCGATAGGGCTCACCACCCATCACGTTGGGACGTAATAATCGTCGGTGAAACACGGGTGAACCGAGTGTGGACTGTGACTTGCATTTCACAGTTCACACTCGGAACACCCCTGACACCCCCTCGGGGATTCATTTTAAGGTTTTCTTGGAACCGGTAGACGGATATTACTACACACGGTATGGCGGTTTCCACCGAAACTCACCGCACGTTATTGTTAATTTTTATTATTCTGTCATAAATAATAGAGAACTTTATGCATGCGTATACGCAGAGGTAATAATCACAGAATTACACTGGAACTGCGGAGGAAAAATAGAAAGGAGATTGCTCAAAATACTTTGTGCTTTAGTGTCGCTTCAATAATATTTGTGTCTCAGTGAAACTACTGTAAAACTTTTGAATAAGGAACTATAAATGTGTACTGACACTTTTCACCTGATTCTCAGGGTTTCATAAAAATGTAATCGACAACATTACAAATTAATAAATTGGTGCAAAACTGAAAACCATTTCGAGATATGGGCTCTCTGAGAATCATATTTTTTTTTCTGAATTAAATCGTGATTAAATGAAAAGATATTAAAATATATATATATATGGTAAACACAGGATTTTAAAAACAATTTCCTTTGCTTTTAAGTTCAGTTTGTTTAAAAAAAAATAACTTTCATGCCATGTGACAGCAGACATAAACATGCCAAGCTTTTTTTTTTAATAATCCATTGGCAATGAACATCGACTTTTGAAATCCTCAGATGAGACTTACGTCCTTTTAGAATGAGTAAATAAGAAAACATTAAATTATGCAGGAAAAACATAAAATAAAACAAAATGAAAAAATACTTAAGCTTCTTTTTTACGTAGACTTTCAATATAAATATTAAAAACAAATGATTAACATTTTCATCTATAAGTTTGATGACATTTTGTAGAGAGGATCATCATATTATTCAATATATGGTTTCGATATGAAATTAGCAGTGGAAAGGAAACCCAAGTTAGACGATAAGCAAATTCACGAATGGGTAACATGCCATCTCTTTTGCACTTAGATTTTTCATTGTTGCGAGATTGAGACGCAAGTCGAATTTTTCGATGCTACAGATGGTCAAACTCCTTTGTCGATGACACAACAAACAACGTTACATTTGTTTGAGGGTTTTGTTTTGCATAAGTATCATATAACAATATTATTGTAATACATATCAGTCGGGTTTTGTAATAGGTATCTTAGAACAGCGCTGAGACCACAGAGCACAAAATCTCTCAAAAACTGACCAAAGAAAAAGTTTCTATATTTGAATAAACTCTACGTTTTTCGATTTCGGAGCGATCAGCTGTTTTGCCCGTTAAAAATGCACGTATTCCGCCAAGTATCCCTTCGCAAGTCAATAGGCAGGACTGGTTCGTGCTATTCCACCACGCTTTTAGACTAAACGAAAGACTTTATTCACTAGTTTTTAGGGATGATAGTCGAACAAGTCCTGGGTTTAAACGTCGTGGCTTCCCACTTTTTATTGTACCAAACCTGTCCTGTTACCTGCTTTATTTATACATTTACCTGGCCGTGGGCTACGTGCAGGTGGCCAGAATCCGAGGCCGTGCAGCTAACCCGTATTTGTCTGATGGTCCCGAACAGATGTTTTTTGGGAGACGGGTTTGTTCGTTCTAATGAATTACCGTCCGTGGAGAGTTTTATGTCGCTTTCGCAACTTGATGCGAATTTGTCATTTTAGTTTGTCGACAACGTCACAACTTTGGTTATGTGGTGGCCATATCGTAGAAATGATCATTTCATGTTCTGGATAAAGTATGAAATACGACTTCCAACAAAAAGTCTAAATAGGTGCAACGTGTCAGGTTGCTTGTGACGCTTTAGTTTTTATATAGATTTCATGATACAGCGATCAGATTTGGATCCTTTAAACATTATTTAAGTCGCAGGTTCGTTTTCTGGCCGTAACTCTCCATCCATCCATCCATCAGCCTGTTTCGTCCACTGCTGGACATAGGCCTTTCCAGGATTTCGCCACTCTTGGCGGTCCTCCTGGAAGAAATGCCCATACTCACACACGCTGGGCAGGCGGGTTGGTGAGCGCGGTGCCGAAACCCTTGCACCAGTGACGCCGCTGCCCGTCACCAGTCTGATTTATGTATAAGGCCCGGCAATTGGGGATGGATATACCGCCATCCATCGGTCCCAGGCAATGGTGGGCCGCCTGGTTTTGCCTGAGAGCTGTTCTCTTACTCTCTCCTGAATAACTTCGGGAGGATTTGCGAGTAAGATGGTGGTACCTCCACAGTCGAGCCCGGCATTAGCTCTACCACCTATTTAAAACTCTAAAAAGGCCGTAACTCTAAAAAAGTGGAATTTAGAAACACCCTATTGGACACCAAAAACATTTCAAACTTCTCAGAGTATCACATTCAGCCACTCGGTATTGCAATCGACGTAAGTTGGTAACATCACGTGTCCCGGACCAAGTTGAGCGAGCTAACAAAATAAACTAGCTCGTAGAAACAAACTGGCATTGGGACTTTTGACACGAAACACTGGTCTCATGCCTCGAACATACAACTTCATATTGATCCTGCTTCTGTTCAACCTACAACGAGCTAGCAGACTTATTTCACCGCGGGGAAATAACAGCTTTCTATTATGCACCAGGCGATGCTTAAATTTTTAAGCCAGTAAACTCTGCAACCAATTTGAGTAACCGTTGATTCAAAATGGTTTACGTCATCAGTAGATTATTTAAGGTGTTGGAAATCGAATTGAAATGTTTCAAGCTCGAGTTAAATAAACATAAATGTCCAATTATAACTTAAGCGGACGTAACAAACTACCGTTAGTTGCGAGTTGTGACGAAAACGCGATTAAGAGGATAGGCTCCGAAAAACCATAATTTATTCTTCCGAGTTTGAAGAATCTAGCAATACCAGATATTTGAAAAAAAAATTGGAATTCTGTCAAGAATATAATGCACACTCCTATCGAAACAGAATCTTCAGACGTCATTCCAACATTGAATCATAAAAAAATCAAAGATGACTCCAAAAAAAGTTTTCATGTCGAGTTTTAATATTGTTTCAGCAAAATCATACTATATTATTTATGAATTAAAATCTGTATAAGTTTTTTAAACATTGAACGAACAGAATATTTGATACAAACTTTATTTTTTATTTTAAATAATACAATTCGTGAAAAAGTCGTAATTTTGATTTTTTTCCAGAATTTATCCCTCTCGCACTGCGGGTCTTTCCGCATGGAGTAACAGCGATCAATGCAATCGGAACCTATTCTCTTAAATCTCCACGTTAGTCCAAGGTTCCGTTTGGAATCGAGTGAATTTCACTCGGAGTGATGCGAATTTCACCCTAGTGTTCAAAAATTGACCCGAGTTAAACCGAGGGTAACCGAACTGTTACCCGACAGTTGCTCGGAAGTGTTTTGAAACGCTTCCGAGTAATGCGTAAATCACACTGGCTAGTGCGAATTCTAACGCTGTCTGGATACCGTTAAAGTTCGCCTGACAGTAGTCACCTTCGGAGTTTTGCCGAGTTTTGCCGCCCTTGAATTAGATTTGAGAATGAAGTTTGTCACCCAGACCCGTTCCAAAACGTTTTTCTCACGCGTTTCAAAACCAGATATTCTCTCCCTTTCTTGTATTTAGCTCTGTCTCTTTCTAATAAACGAGTGAAATTTTGCACTACCATCGCACGTTCTGAAACGGTTCCAAGTATTGTTGGTAGATAGTGGATAACAGTTTTCGCATTTCGTTCCTCTCAAATGATGTGTGACGAATGTGCAAGATGAAAAATGTATTTCTTCTGCATTTTAATGAGTCATTAGCTGAAGTTTTGTACCGTTGTTTCTCCGCAAAGCAACAATTTTCGTAACCAATGAGTTATCTTATCAGCGACTGCATATCTCGCTAAATGTAGTCCATCTAGCCACCGATTCGACTCACGTAATGGAAAAGAAAAACAATTTCCATGTTTAATTACGTGAAACGTAACAAGTTACGTTTAGGAACTGATATTTCAAGTCAGAATTCACTTTTAAAATGAAAATTAGGTTGTTTCGTGTTTTTGTTTCTACCGTCGACCGCAGGGTGATGCAAACAACCACAAAGTTAAGCTTGCCGCTGGAAAGGGCTAAATTTCGTCATTTTGTTTTATACCATTTCGTGCGTTTTATAGTTACATAGTGTTTTTTTTCGTTTTTATCTTTATTTTAAGGGTTTGGTCACGAAGTGATTTGATTTGATTTTACTTATGTATCAGTTTACTGTAACACGGCAGTCATTAAAATTTCAGAGAATAATAAATAATTGGAACGATAATAAAATGACGCATACGATGAATTTAAAGAATATGTACATATCTTCTATGTACTTGTATGTACATAAAAGAATACCCTGTCTGTCTGTCTGATCTAGACCAAAACGGCTGGACCTAGGAACATGAAATTTGAGGGATTTTAGGATATGTACCTATTCCCCCGGGATCGGGGTAAACATCCACAAGAAAACGCCGCGGGGCGTCCGCTAGTTTCGAATAAAAATGTTTCATGTTTTTGCTCAGCTGTATTATCCTATTATATTAACCGTGCCTGTATTTAATATAATAATAATTATAATACTCGTAATAATATGAGATAAATTCAGATGCCTTCTAACTGAATGTGAATGACATTCAAAAGCAAATTAAAACAATAAATGCGCATTTTTTATTATCTAAGCACTTTATTAGTGGAAGAGAAACACGTTGCGCAAAATTTTGATTGATAGCACCAGGGAAAATCGCATTTCTCTTGTAAACACGTCGTTCATCGCTTTCATGTAGACGCGGGACTATTTCTTCTCTGATGTTGGTCGTTATTTTTCAGGTAGATAAATAATGCGGGCGACTAATTTTGTTTGACCATGGTAAATTCGACAATTAACCTGAAATTAATCAAAGTTTCGCCACAGCTTTCACTAAAGCTTGAAAAAAAAATGTTATGCGTCAATGACATTGACTCCATCGCCCGAGCACATGTTTTAGTCGAATTCACGGATGTAGTTTACGTAAATACCCACGCCAGCCGGGAGCATCTTTGGATGAAACTGAAGGATTTAAAAATAGAACCCTAATGGTTTGGGACTGATGGGAACCCGGATGAAACGATACTGACGATTGTCAAACGAGTCTTCAACCCAAAATGTTATCAATGTGTACGTTTTGTGTTTATTTAGGTAGGTAAGTAGGCGAGGTGTGGCCAGCTGATCAGTACTGGCCTGTTTACGCTTATTGATTTTCGCCAGGTGTTTGGCTGGGCTTATTATAATAAATACTAAATAGTAAATTGCGATATACGATCTATATTACTTCCAAAGCACTGACCTTGATTCCCGAGCGGCCCTGCTGCTTCAGCAACACGTTTTCTGGCTTCATATCGCAGTGGATGATCCTGTTCTTGTTCAGGGCGTGCAAACACTGCAGCAGGCTGTGGGAGAACTTCCTCACGAGCTGCAGAGAGAACCCTTGGAACTTGTTCTTCTTTATCAACTCGTACAAGTTGATAGAAAGCAGTTCGAATGTGATGCAGGTGTGGTTCCTGAAGGTGAAAGAATCGAACATGTGGATGACGTTCATCGTGTTGTCCTTGTCTTGCTCCCGCAGATGCTCCAGTATACGGATCTCCTCTTGCGCTTGGCGGTGGAAGCGCTTCTCGTTCCTCACCATCTTCAAGGCGACGTTCTCTCGTTTCTTGTGGTCGTAAGCTTTGACGACCTGCCCGAAGCTGCCCTTTCCGATCACCTTGAGCACTTCGTATCTGTAGGCGATGTGGTCGTGCGGGATGTGGATGTAGGATCCTTGTTCATTGTCGTACTCGCAGTTGTTGGGGAACCCGACGAGGCCGGGCCGCTTCTTGGCGTTGGCCCCGATGAAGTATACCTGGGGGTAGTCGAAGATTTCGCGGTGCTCGTAAGGGGTGAGCTTGTTCATGTAGAGCTTCATGACCTGCTCCGGGCTGGCGGCGGCGGCCGGCGGCCGCTTGTCGGGCGGCTGCGCGCTGGGCGCGGGCGGCGCCGGCGGGCCCGGCTCCAGCGGCGGCAAGGCCCCGTCACGCAGCAGCGCCCGCCCGAACGCGTGCGCGCTGCCCAGCGGCATGTCGCCGGTCATCGCGCGGCCTCCGCCACCACGCGCCTCGCTCGTCGCCGTCGCCGTCGTCCACGCTCGTGCACCTCGCTCGCTACAACACTGCACTTCACTCACTGCACTCGGACCCACTCCGACATCTCACATCGACCGAACGAATACAAGACCACGCTTCCACTTGTGCGGGCACATTCCGTCACGAGAACCGATTCGATGGAGCTGATCGCGTAGGATACCTTGCGACGCGAACGAAAAACGCAAACAAAGACACCCTTGCTGGCCTACCCGTAGACAGGACCAGAGAGAAAATAGAAACCGGTCGCCAAAGTCATTGAACCGTTCGACCGCGTTGAGCTCGCGAGAGCGAGTGAGATAGCACAATGCTACAGAGGTCCGCATTTTTCCGCCAGTTGGCGCTGTAATCACTAACCATAGATAATAAGTGATTGTGTGTTGCACGACCCGTACTATAAAACGAATGTTCACTACCAAAAAGTCAAGATTGCTGTGTTACCTGATAACGGTAGCGTATTTAGTGATTTAGAGCCTGTTTCAACACTTGCTGTTAAAGTGCCTGATAGTTTATGTGTCACATTCTCACATTACGCATAACACAACTTATTTTCTGGATATCGCTTATCAGCAGACGGTAAAACATGCAGAGTATCAAAGATCCTGCAGTTACTACGTAATAATAAATAGGGTAGGTGGGTATTTCTCTGAAGGACCCAAAATTTGGATGCACGACAATCTAGCTTTTCTAGATTAAGTTTTAGATTAAATTACTATTTACATTAATTCTTGAACATATAACGTTAATGGTATCAATTTCTTACTTTTGTAAAAGCACTGTTTCATTTGAAACATTATAAAATTGGCCTTAAAACAGCATATCAAGTCGCGTGCAAAATCAAATTTTCGTTTTCAACTCAAGAAATCTTTATAACAGATAAAACTATCGTATTTTGGTTACACGAAACAAATATCTTGATCTTTAACGTTATTAAAAAACGTGGAAACGTACTTCTAAATAAGCTGGAATAATGTTATCTCAACCCGTACACTTTTACTAATAGAAATATGTTACTACCGCAATTTGTAGAAATACACGTGTCAAACTTCGTAAACGTGTTACGGAAAGTCACAAACCCCACCCCGCTCTTGCGGGGAGTGCACCCAGTTCCCAGTAAGCAGTTCGTGAACAGGTGTGTTACTTTTTGTCGCTCGACACGTGTTCTCCGAGTTTGAACAATATTCATCGTCCTTCACGTATCTTTTAAATTCCAGTAAGTATACTTAATTATAACGTTGATCATGTGTATAGATCTTAAGGTTTTACTGAACAACATACATTTAATTCCACGTGGCTGTGAAAATAACCTAACATTTTGGTATAATTTAAAAATGTCCAAAAATGTCATTCCTCGTAATGTCCTTACCAGGTACAACTGACGGGGTTGGTAATGACAATTTAGAGCTGGTAATGACTAAGACCTTTTAATTAATTCTGAATTAACATAAAATAATTATTTATTATTGCAGTACATACTTTTTTCATTATTGCATACGTCATGGGGCAACTCCATAAAGTCAATGCGCAGTACGCTGGGCCGAAATTCCAGTTTTTTCGAATTTCATAGGTATAGTGAAATTACTTTGAAGCGATATGAAATTCGAAAAAAGTGAAATTTCGGCCCAGCCTAATGCGCAGTATGTCGATATAACATTAATTTTAAAACATTTGTAAATTCCGCTACATCTTTAAAAAAAATCCTTTCTATAATTTTAAATGAACCATTATGATCAATATTGTATATTTCAGACCCAGGAGCAATGCCAAAAAGAAACTTGGCCGAAGAAAAAGCCAAGCGAAACTTAAATAAGAGAAAAAAGTATGCCACGATTAAAGAAGATCCTGAAAAATATGCTATATTGCAAGAAAAGGAGAGAAAGAGATATCAAGAAAGGAAAAAGAAAAAACAAATAAAAAGTATTAAAGACATGACACCCCGAGAAAAAAGAGAGCAAAAAAAAAGGTGGAGACTGAATAAAAAAAATGAACGTGAAAAGAAAAAACGTAACAGTGTTATACATGTGGATGTTATATCTGCTGAAAACACTAAGTTTGAAGACGAGGAAGATACCGAAGACCCTCTTGATATCGCCTCAATTTCGTATCAAATGAATGTACTAAAAAGAAAGATATCAGCACTGCAAAAGAATTTAAAAGCCAAGAATTTCAAAGTGAAACAGTACGAAAGATATATAAAAAAACTAAAAAAGAAAAACGCTCAGCAAAGAGCTAAAATAAGTAGAATGGCAAAAAATTACCAGAAACCAATAAATGAACAGCCAGAAACCAAGGAAAAGAGAAGAAATCTAATGAAATATATAAAAGAAAGAATTCAAAGTTTTTACCAAGAAGATGAAAATAGCAGAATCTGCTCAGGAAAAAAAGAATTTATAACAAGACAAAAGATTAAAAAACAAAAACGATATTTACTTGACACATTAAGGAATTTGCACAGAAAGTTGATGAATACAACGGAAATGAGGCTAAGCTATGCTTCCTTTTGCAGAATTCGGCCTTTTTGGGTAGTATTTCCCAAGAACAATGAAAGAGACACGTGTTTGTGCCAGAAGCATGTAAATATGGAGTTGTTAGTAAAAGCATTGCATACCGAAAAAATTATCAATGAGAGGACTCCCGAAAGTTTATTGACAAGCCTTACTTGTTCTCCCAGAAAGAGAGAATGTATGGAAAGAACATGTAAGCACTGTAAGGATAAAGTTATTCACTTCAATGAATTTAGAAATAACAAAGAGATTTCGTACTGGTTTTGGTGCAAAAATAAGGAAAAAGTCGTCACAAATGAAAGCAAGATCAAACTTATCACTACCAAGAAACAAGCAAACGCAAAGCCAACAGAGGTGATAAAAAAAATGGAATTGGACTTAAAAGATTTCTTTAAGCATTGCTGCACAATCGAAGTTCAGTATAAGAGTTTAAAAGGACTGAAAGATAACTTGAATAATAAAGAAGTAGTGGTACACATGGATTGGAGTGAAAACTATAACCTTAAATACTACGATGAAGTACAATCTCTGCACTTTGGTGGCAGTCGACAACAAGTGTCACTGCATACGGTTGTCATATATATGCAAGGAAAAAATGGAGAAAAACTTACGCAATCTTTATGCACTGCCAGTGAGTGCACTCGGCACGATGCCTCAGCTGTTTTCGCTCACCTAAAACCCATAATAAACTTTATCTTCTCAAAAAATGAAGAAATAGACACCATACACTTCATAAATGACTCACCTTCAAGCCAATACAGGAATAAAAGTGCTTTTTGGTTCTTAACACAGCTGCATAACGACTTTCCTGGTGTCCTAATTAAAGCAACATGGAATTATTCCGAAGCTGGGCATGGGAAAGGTGCACCAGATGGTGTTGGGGCCGTGTTAAAGCGAACGGCTGACCGCGTGGTGAATTTTGGTCAAGACGTTGGTGACTTCAAAACATTTATTGAAACAATAAAGCTCAACGTGCCAAATATTGAACTTTTTATCGTTAAAGAAGATGAAATAGTGGCCAATAGTAAGAAATTGCCAAAAAACTTAACAACCTTTAAACGTACCATGAATGTGCATCAAGTTTTGTGGAGTTTTTTTTCTAGTGATAAAGATCTCACCTTCAGAAAATTTAGTTGCTTCGAGTGTGACGCAGGTGTTGTTTGTGAACACGACACACATTTGGGATACTTAAAAATCAAATCAGAAATTCATGAACATGTAACGGTTTTGAATGATATAAGAGAGACCATTGAAAACACTCCGTTTCATGGAGAGTACCCAACCTCAATCAAAGAAGGCCGTCTTAGTACAGAAGGTCGTATTACCAGCAATGAAACTTCTTTACACCTTGAAGATCTCTTGTGTAACACCGAACTGGCCAACGACGTTGACTTCGAAGGTCTTTTGTCGCCTATTGTGCTGCATAAAGAAAATGCAATGCCATCAAACTCTGTTAAGGTTTTAAATAAAACTGCAAGGAAGCATAACAAAAAATCACGTGCTAAATAAAATACAGAGATATTTTTTTTAGAAGTCAGATTTATTATGCTAAATAATTTTTATACCAACATAATGTAAGAAAAGTTACTTTCTGTAATGTTAAGTCATGAAAAAACATTTAAAAATACGTAGATTTGTTATTTCTATCATATTAAAATATGTTATTTTATTGAAATGTTTAATTCATAATAATTATAATAAGATAATATAATTATTATAATAATATAAAATAAACGTCAAGAACTAAAAGAACGAGTGTCATCACCTACTTGGCAATGTCATTACCAGTCTTTGATTTTTATAGTTTTCCACAAATAAATGGTTTTGATTAGCTTGATTAAAATTTTGTTTCATTTACAAACACGAGTTTCTTAATTAACTTTGATTTAATATGCATTTTCAGATAACTTGTCATTACCACCCTCTCATTGTCATTACCATTTTTTTAGTCTGGCATATCTCCTTTAATTATTCTTCAATAGTGTGCACACTCAAATATTACTAATAGTTTTATGCATACTAATCGACCTACAGTGCAATTCATAATAAATTAGACAAATTATCCAAGGTATCCGAAATGAAGATTTTCAGAGAAACACCCAGGTATTCAGAATCGCGTTAGATTTAAGGCCTGTTTCACTACTTGCTGTTAAAGGGTGTTGAGAAAATACTTTTATAAATTATTTATGTATACCTAAAAGTATTGTACGGACGTTGTCCACACATTTATTATGTTATAGGTTATAAAGGCATCCCAATAAATAGACAAGATCAAAAGACAATCTTGACACACTTGATTATTTCCTCGTAACATAGTTTACTTAAGTCAAGGTTGCTTATTGGGCTGTGCAAATTTAGAACTGCCACTGCCATCAACTCGACAAAAAGAAGAAGGTTGCTTACACGGAATTCACTGGAATTGAGGCCAATTTGTAGTGCTATACGGAAGACTAAGTCTAAAGAATACAGCCAGCGACACATAATTAACCACCTTGTAAAATCATTTACAAAAGTCATTAATTTCAAGTCGGAGCTTTCATCACGCCTGTGTTGTTTAGCGTTGCTTGTTATATTTTTTTATTGTTTCGTTAAAATTGGCATTTTCTCCTATCCGGGTACAAACAATAATATCAACTATGAGAAAAGTAAACCGAAGTGGAACTCGCGAAGTGATTTTTAAAGTATTTCAGCGGTGTTTCTTGGAATACCAAGCTGGACGCATTTTGTCAAATTTAGAGGATGTTTATGTTCGAACAGCAGAAATGACGCGTATGTACCCTTGTTACTGTTTTTAATAAGCAATTTCAAGTTAATAAATGTACAGAACGGACAAGTTTGAGTGTAAAAATGCAATGTTTACATTGAGCATTCATAGGTTAGATTATGTCTTTGTGTAGTTCACATTATAGCACGACCAATACGAATTGACACAAAAAAATAGCATTTTAAATATTAAAGTCATTAATTTATTTTCAGAAAAATCGGAAAATACAGGCACGTGAATTGTGAACGAAGGTTTTAAAAATGACGGAAAATTTAGCACTCCTGGCAAGCATAAAAGTGGCCGTCCTAAAAAAGGAATGGATGATTTTTCTATTTGTCCACTGCGACAGAAAATACAGTTCTTTTATTCGGTTCGAAAAGAAGTGGTTAAAATTGAAAATGATTATTATGAGTGATCACCAAGTGCCGACAATCGCAAGTATAAGTTATATTATGAGTGAGGAAGGACGCTCTATAAAGATATCGATAGTTTCATTATTTGCCTAGGTGATGACAGCAGCAGTGACAACAGTCATGTTGATGAATCTTATGATGATAATGATTTTGTGGATGTAGAATATTTGGAAGCAGATGATGATAGTGATTGATATTAAACACTTCTAAACATATATTTTTGTGTATGAATAAATATAGTACCTATGTAGGTATTTTGTTTTTGTTTCTCTTTTTATTTATCCATTACTAAATACTTGTTGCAGAGTTATTTATAACACATGGTAGTTTTTTTTTAAACTCAATATCATCCGATGTTTATAAAAACTGTTATACCTTATTTATAAAAGCAACACGACTTAACACGATTAAAAAAGAACGACAAGTATCAAAATCGTTGTAGTCTCACTATACAGACTTGCTATGTACACGAAAGTGGCACCCTCATTTTATTTCATGACTTTTTTGATAAACTGTAGTTTGGGAAATAATTCAGTTCCAGACAAAAATGCGTGAACCCTAACGCACCAACATACGGGCGAGTTTAGAGACAGCATCGTCCGTCAAACAGCTTCAGGTTTCACGTACGACGCTCTCTCTAAACTACATGTTGCAGAAAATTAATAAATGCTGACGATCAAAACAATTTACTTACTGAAATTATCTGTGAATTTCAGAAACATTAAAAATTTTAGTTGTAACGTAAGACCTTGCAATTCTGTGGATCCCTCCCCAATATGTTTTTAGGCACTAAAAATGCTTATGAATTTACAAACAAAACATAACTTATAAACTATACATTTCCGATAGGGTGGGGGGGACTTCACGGAGGTAATTCTCCCATACCCTCCCCAATCCACAACGAAGGCGTCCGCCTGTAATTTTTTACCTTAATAAGTCCTAATTTAATACCTACGTTGAGTGCCTAATTGTGCGGGATTGTGGAAATGTGAGTGGTCAAACGAAAAAGGACCTGAAGGTCGAGCAATTTTACTACTAAAAGATTCGTAGTTTAGATTCATATTGATATTGAAACGGCTACTCACGATGTATTTAGTTACATTTCGCCTGACTAATTTCACTGTATTCGTACAGTATTTCTTCGGTAGCAAACAATGTTATGATTTGACTGACAACGTAAACCATGTTTGCCTCCGAAGAAACTGTATAAGTAGGCAACAAATTAAACAGTTGACAATCTATTCAGGGTTGCCGGTACGGGTACATTTGCCGAATTTCACGTAATTTTGGGTATTTTTGTGAAAATCGTGTAAGAAAAATGCATTTAATTATTTCCGATATTTAACTAAAGTAAATGGAAAATTGTAATATAAACAACAAAAAGATTGCGATCAAATTAATATTTATTTCTAGCCGAATATTTTGATGTATCAAAAAATATATTTATCAGCAAAAATCTCTCAATATATTGTACATAAGTAGGATGACAAATTTTTTGTGAATAAATTCTTGGTCTTGTATTTTTCGACAACATATTTGTATTTTTTCTTAAAATTTAACTTGTGTGAGCGTTGAATAAAAACAGGAATAAATAAATAAAATAGAAAAACATTTAAATTATTTTCTTTTTCAATCTAGAATATCCGATTTAAGAAGCACCATTATAACAGGTATACATAGATTGTTATGACATACTGAGGAATACTCCTCTGGTGCTAATGAAGGATTATTTGTGTAACTGCAAACAAAGAACTAAAATAGGAGAATATATTAGTGAAGACCTACACGTAACCTATGGAGTACCACAAGGGAGTGTCCTAGGTCCTACATTATTCCTAATATATATAAATGACTTGTGTAACTATAAAATTAATCAAGGTCACATATTCTCTTATGCTGATGACACAGCTGTGGTTTTTACTGGTGACACGTGGGAATCTGTGCATAGTGAAGCTTTGGCTGGATTAGCTAAAATTGATACCTGGCTCAAACAAAACCTATTAACCTTAAACACCTCAAAAACCAATTATATCTGTTTTGGTATAAATAAAAGCTCACAACCTAAAAAGTCTGGCCTTAAAATCCACAGTTGTAAATACGCACCCAACCTATCCCCCTCACAACCTAAACTTACTTATACCTAAGTTTTGTTTTATTTTTTTATTGCTGTTTTTAGTTTTATTATTGTTTTTGTTTAACAGTAACTTATATATATATATATTTTTTGTTGCACAAGAAGAGCACCTATTATATGGAAGAGCGGGGTATCCTGGCACAGGTACTTCGTACTTAAGAGGATGCCCATCCACTGATGTAATTAGTATGTAAGTTTTGCACAATAAAGAAATTTATCATTATTATTATTATTATTATGACATGAATCCTCGAGGTGGTATGTCTGAGTGAGGACTGTGAAATGCAATTCACAATCTAAACTCGCTCACCCACGTTTCATCTATTAAAGACGCAGACCAGATACAACATTCACGTACGGAATCTGAACCCGTGGATCTGGATTAGTGGTCGAGTACCTTATTGTAGGTTGAAGTCATTATAAACAAACCAATTAGAAATTCCTGTTGGAAAAATTATTTAAAGATATGTGATTAAAACGCTAAAAGAAATTTCATGTAACATTTTAATAGTTCCTTTTTAAAAAGAAATATACAAATTAGATAATTTCTGATTCTGTTTCGGGCCTTTTCGTGTTTGACTGCTGATAACATTAAATCTGTTACAATCATAGACCTAGTACAATGAAGATGATGATGACTAACGCTAATCATAGTCGTAAAATATTACGTTCAAATGATCTTCACAATAACACTGCTCAGGCTTGCACTCCAGCCAGGCTCCACATTACTTCGTTGCACCACTTCCGTTTTAAGAGTTCTCATGAATACAAACAATTTTTGTCGGCAAATTTAGTTTTATTTTTACTAAATGGTAAAAAGGATCTCTAAGATATTTACTGGGTTGATTCATAAATAGTTTTAATTTTAATCTTCTTAAAATTGTTATCGTATTCTTCTTGTTCAGATTTTGTTAATACATAAATATTGAATCAAAATAATGTAAATTTTGTTGATGCAGTCAAACTTCAAAGGTCAAACCAGAACCAGTAGACAAAGACTTTGTTCTTTTTTAAATGTTTTTAATACTCAGATATAAGTCAAAGGTATCAATCTCTTCATTCTCTATGAATAAAAAGGTCGATTTAGCTTACTTCAAGACGTTACCACAACAAAACTGTGGAATATAATAAAAAAACTACTGGAAATAATATAAGATCAGTGTACTTTACATGCCCAATTGCATAAAAAATTTACTAGCATTTTCGCTTAATACGCAAATATTTATAGTATTTTCTTAACCAAACATTGTATAGAGAACAATACTATGCACTACGATACGAAAAACGAACCGAGCGAGATGGGTGTTGGCACTCGTTGGTCCCTTTCTAACACGTTAGAAACTCAATAACACTATATAAGTATATTGTTTATATTATACTACGTGAAATTTAAGTCATTTTGTTAACGAAAACTGGTGATAGTACTCGTCCATATGAACAACTTTTACTATGAAGACAACCCTGAAGTCGTGAAAAAAAATCAGCTGTTTCACACATTGGGTCGAGTAGAACTTTTCTATGGAACAGCTGATATGTTTTTCACGATTTCAGGGTTTGCTCCATAGTAAATGTTGTTCATATGGACGAGTACTATCACCAGTTTTCGTTAAGAAAATGACTTAAATTTCACGTTGTATACACTGGCAACTTGCGATAGCTATCTCACTCGGCTCGTTTTTTGCTTGAAAATGGTATCATAATAATTACAACCATATTTCTAAGGAAATAAAATCTAGTTTAGTTGAGCAAAAATTTAACAGTGCACAGTCTTGTTTTTAGACAATGTCTTTGACCAAACTATGTTGAGGATTCACTTTACATAGTTTGCTTTTGTAGAAAATGTCTATGTTGGCTTTAGTTAGAGCCTAAAAATCGATCTCCTTTGAACGCGGCTTTAATAGTTGGTAGTGTAGTAGTGTATTAGTTTCAATTTTGCTTTGGGTCTGCCTACTTACTTAAAATTGTTTATGGCTTTAAAATTTCAGCGCCATCTGTTGGTGGATATCAAAACAACTCATAAATCATCCGGTCATCCCGAAACACACGTCTTTAGTCTTTTTGTACTTCGTTGTTTTCTGTCATTATATTTGTGATTTTACGGTGATTAACTTATTATTTCACGTCTAATATGAATACAGTGACTACTGTGTAACAAACCAGAGCATTTGAAAGTTACTTACAGAATAGATGTGCTGAAAAGAATACGTAAGTGATGTTTCTATATTTCATTCACCATTAATATTGCTCAGATAAAATTTTCTTCATTTTTATTGTGTTTCTAATTGATATAATTCACTAAAGTAGCTGCCTGGATGATCATACTTTATTACAGTCTCGAGTTCTATAATGATCGAGCAAAACAATGTTATCAGCCTGTTCATAAGTGCCAAAATCTAATTTCACTCAATCTAAATACCTAATCCATTGTTTCTAACTAATAGTGACCGCCGACGATGATCCTTTCATTTGTCGGGTTGAGTACGTGTTATCATGCATTACAATAGTACATCAAAGTAATTGAACCTTCCAAGGTAATTGTATGGCAGACATGACTGCTTTTACAATGCATGTAGCATACCTTCTTGTTTAAAGTCAAGGCTTGTAATCTATCTTTGGACAGCAGCCAGCATATCTGTTGCAATTATAACAACCAAGTACAGTTCAATCAAACATTATAATATTTAAAATTTTCTTTGTTTAAGAGGCGGTCAGATTAGTCCGGTCTTTATTGAGTCATCATTTGTCGATGATAAAACTGAGTATTTGTATAAAATGTTATATAAAACACTTGGAACTATATATCCAATATATGGGTTGTCTTGTAATATGTTAAATAATTATGTTTTGTTTTGTTATGTGTTGGTACTGAATCCAAAAAACTATGACACTGCCTGTTTTTCTCTTAATATTTGCAATATTGCTTCTGATTTATACATATCTTTAATAAATAAAGCAAAATATAGGCACTTCTTATATCTAAAGTCAAAAAACCCCGTAACATGGTGCCTATCATGCATATTTGCATTCAGATTATGTTGGGGCAAGTAGCGGCGTATAGTGCTTAAAACACGATTCCTATCGTCTTGTTCAGGAAATGGCTTCCATACTACATTTTTTAATCCATACTCTTCGCATTGTCAAACAATACGACAATACATTTGGGTAACGGGGAGTTGTAAAGTATATATCAATAAGCTGCTACTTGAAAAACTGCAATTTTTTCTCTTGCTGTACAACTGTACCCAGAGGAAACTTGAAAATTAATGTTTTATACATTTGCTATCCTTTTGCTAAACTCGTTTAAAATAGAACAATGTGGTCTTTAACCGAAATATCTGAAAAGAACAGAAATCAGATATAGGATAGGCCTCAAACCTGCTTCAATAGATTAGTCATAACAATATTGTGGATAAAACGACTGATATTTTGTTCAACCAGTGATAAGAACAGCAAAAAAATGAAAACTTTAGTTACATTATCATGACACAAATCCCCGAGAGATGAACAAGGTGTTTCTGTGGATGGACTCTGAAGTAAAAGTTATCATAAAACCACATTTATTTTACTGATGATTATTGCGAACGAACCAGCATTGTTTGGTCAACCCTATCGCCATAGTTTAAAAAATAAAAACTTGTATCTCCGCCTACCCTTCTGGGAGAGAGGTGTGAATATATTTATGTATTTTAATGTGACATAACATTCACTTTTAGGTATACAATACACACTATAATGTATCAAGGAATTCTTGGCAGTACATATGTTTTGGTTTGTCTATTCTTACATTTAGTCGGCTTATAAATAAACAGTATAATATATTTTTTAAGTCTGTTATGTGATGATAATATTTTTATTTTATTGATTAAGACGACGTAGGTAGTAAAAACGGAGTTTTTCAACAATTAGTACTTCCGAACTACAAAAGATATGGTTCTGAAATAAATACATTTTATAAACAAAGCCTTTTCTAACGCAATGTAACAGCCTTAAACGCGATAGAGAAAAATTGGCTTCATCGAAAAAAATTGCAGAGTTAAGGCTATTTTTTCATTTAAATAAGCAGTATATCGAAACTAATAAAGTAAAAATAACAATAATTACGGTTTTAACATGTAAACGTATTATCTAAACGATTGCACAGCGATTTATTTTATACGCACTTTTGTGAATTTATATACCTAAAATATTATTTCTTGAAAAACAGCATTATCCACTCTCTTCTTGAGCGGTCTGCTCAGACGCGCGCTTTCTCAGATATGCTTATCTCTTTCGTTGTGTGATCGACCTATTAATCCATATTAATCTGCTGTGGGCTCTAGCAGCTTCTGGGGGGCTAGCATGGTGCTACTTTAACACCATTTGACAGTAAATCCCATACATTTACTGTCAAAATGGTGTTAAAGTGGCAACCATGTTAGACCTGCTGGGAACAAATATTAATTTAATAAAAATGATTGTTAATGTTTGTGATTGTCGCCACTTGGTGGAACTTATTACACATCTTTGTTTAAGTAAGACACGTACAAGTGTCTTAATTTAAACAAAGATGTAAAATTGATTATTTTGTCAGTTTTTAGGTAGAGAAACAAACACAACTAAAAATATATCCTCGACATAAACAACATAACCAATTAGGACACTCACAATAGTCACAATACGTGTAAATTGTATTAATTGCCTCATTAGTTTTACCAGTACTGTTTAAAATAATAAACAACTTTTGTTTTATAAATTATTATTCTTTTTAAAAGGAGTTTTCTTTAACTGAAAAGATTTTATCATGATTTTCGGTAAGCCCCTGATTATTTATACAGGGTTAAGAGGATATGTCATGTTTGCAAAGGTCACTGTTACTCCATGCGGAACACCCCGCAGTGCGAGAGGGACGGATTCCGGAAAAAATAACAAATCGTCGGTTTTAAATCAATATAAAATGAACTGAAATAGCTATCAAAATTTCCAATTGAGATAATTTAGATATCGTTAAAATCTATCTAACAAAATATACTTCGGGTCTGTATGTCATTCCGGTTTGTCATACTATGAAAAAAAGTGTAGAAGAAGACCTCATTTCAATAATTTTTTCTATCGAGCGAAAGTTACGCAATCGCGTTTCTGTACTGAACAAAACTAGAAAAAGGTTCCGAAAAATATATAATGATTTATCAAATTAGTGGCTTCATCTGAAAAGCAGGCATACGACTTAAAAAAGTGCAATTTTTATCGAAATAGCCCCTTAATTTTTCAAATGGGCGTGGTTGGCTAAATCCAAAACTAGAGAATAGTGAAAAATGCTCAAAGGAGTCTCGGGCCTTCCCCTCCTTTGTTTGTGGTATGACATTACTTCCCAGAATTTGATCCTTATAAGCGACACTATCGGATGGTTCAGTAATAGTGTGTTTTTATTTTGAAAATCGGCGGGTTCTCTTTCCGGCTAGGAAAATTATTTTTTCAATAAATAATGCAGTTTTGAATCTCCTCAAAATCGGCTCCGAGGCTCGTTTGAGCATTTTTCTCTATTCCGTATAGTCCACGCCCACTTCATAAACTAATCCTGTATACGGGGTGCGCTCGAAAATCACTGAGCTCTTCAGTACAACATTAAAAACTTAAAATTAACAAAAAACAACCTAATGATGTAATGCATGACTTATTTGGATAAAAACAATTTTGCTTTGTTCAGAATTCCATAAAATGTTTCATTTATTATTTTAAAGAGCTGATTATGACCTTGGACCACCTCTGACCTATAGTTAATAATATACCTTATCTAATTATAGGTAGAGTGCTTCTAAGAACTTAGATAACAAAGGCGACCACGGTTTTTTATCTAAAATAGATTTTTTGTGATAAAGAGTTATTATAGTTAATCTTTTGCATTGTTTTAAAATACATGTTTTATAATCAGTATTTAGACAGTAAAAAATAAGTCGGTTTAACTTAACAAATTGTTTGGTTCGATGAGTTGGTGATTCAGTTTAGATAAAATGTGATTCAGTGATAAAGAAAACCGGACAAGTGCGAGTCAGACTCGCCCACCGAGAGTTCCGTTAAAGACTATGTTTTGTATGATTTAATTACAAATGTATAGTTTCCAGATTTAGCCCTATACTTGCAGTATAAGACGGTATAACTTGCCAAATTTCATAGTTCTAGGTAAACGGAAAATACCCTATAAATTTTGATTCCCTTGGGAGTGTCGAAATATACGTTTTTTGCGGCATAAACGGCCGTAAGTATCTTTTTTTTACGTTAACTTGGAAGTTTGATTTTTTCACAGCTTCAAGGGACTGGTAGACCATAGTATATATATGGTTTTTATTTCAACTCGATACCTCTACGCGTTTCCGAGATAATGGGTTTTGACAGACAGATGGACTTGATCCTATAAGGGCTCCGTTTTTTCCTCTTGAGGTAGGGAACCTTAAAAGGGAAATAGGTGTGCCTGTGTGCTGTTCACCGACATAAAGGTTTCTGGAAATTTGTTCTCTTTTTTTTCACTTTTGTTCACTTAAATGTAAAAAAAAATAACTAAAAATAAATTTGTAAAAAGGTCGTGTCTGTACATTGCATATTTTCGCGAAATTTTAAAAGAAATGGTTTATTAATTACTTATTTAGTATTGTACTGTGACCTATTCTATATATATTTTAATAGATAAATAAACTATAAATAGATATAATGCCTAAATCCGCCCATTCGATTAATCTTGCTAAGAGGAAGGGCAAGAAACTTAGCAAGATCATGTCTTTTTTATCAGTTTTTTTTTCAATATGTCTTAATACTATTACAGTCTTTTTAACTTACATAAAATTATACAAAACAATGTATTAAACTTTAATAACTAAAGGATAAAAATATAAAAGACAGAAGGAAATTGTGTCATGAGGGAGAAAAAAAAATACATCTTAGTCTACCTGTCTAATGAGGTAGTAAGTTAAAATACTAAGCAAAACATCATCTACCTGTCTCATATAGTAATCTAATATTTCTACACGAGAATAGGTGTCATTGTGAGGCCAAAACCACATTTTTTTAAAGTTTTGTCTGTCTGTACTTACGTATGTTCCGTTTTAACTCGAGAAGCACTTGGATGCGGTTTTTAAATTATCATCGTAGTAACCCTGGTCCACCCATAGGCTATAGGGGGTGTTCATAAAACAACGCCCAAGCCTAAAACGGGGCAAAGATTGAATAATTGCTTTTTAATTTGAGAACCACTCAACGGATTAGGATGCGGCTTTTTTATTATCATCATAGTGACCCTGGTCAACACATAGGCTATAGAGGTGTTTATAAAATTACGCCTAAGACGAAAACGGGGCAAACATTGAATAAATGCGGGCGCAGCCGTGGTGGATAAAGGCTAGTGAAAATATAAATACTTACTGACACCTATTCTCGTCTAGCAAATATTAGATTTAGAACTGCCATAACCTAAAACTTTTCATTGCAAAATAGGCTTTAACGCAGATGGATAAAAGTTAAATGAGCTTGTATTATTTTAGGTTTTTCTACTCTAAATACTCTATAAGAGGTCAGTGGGTATACCCCATTTTATATAAATATACATTATAAATTTACAAAGCGCGATTCGTTAATTGTTATCGAATATTGATAACTGACCCGTTCAAGACAATTCAAAACATTTCATCATATTTCTGAATAACAAAATTACGCATCATATCACGTAGCCCTTTAAACACATGTGCGTTCATTTGTTCTCAATAAGTACCGGCCAATATGAATCATACGCGGTAGGTTTCATTGGACGCCATTAATTTATGTTACATTGTCGGAGCGAGTGAATGGCGATACGATAGAGAGATTTTAATGGGTAACATAAAATTCCATGTTTCCTTAATCGACTGAATCAAGACTTTGGAAATAGAAAGAAATAATTTGGCCAAGTGCGAGTCAGACTTGCGCACAAAGGGTTCCGTACCACCACACGAATGAAATGAATGTTACACAATATGGGTACGGAACTCTAAGAACATACGTTGATGACATCATAAATATTTAAAAAACGGATTGGACTCACTTTTTTATCTGTGCAAGGAGGCACAGGTCGAGCTTTCGATGAGATTATGACTCATCATCATCAGGACTCTTCGGGAGTACTTTTGCCCACGGCGGTCAGTCGAGTACTAAGCTTCCTCCCCTCTCTCGTCGCCGCTCGTTTTTCCGCTCTTCTACAGGTTTGTGACAGACGGACGGACAGACAGACAGACAGCGCAGGCTTAGTAATAGGATCCCGTTTGGCACCGTTCGAGTACGGAACCCTAAAAAGGCTAGCTAGGCTAACCAGAGGTCGTGGGTTCAATCCCCGCGCTCCACATTAAGGCAAGGGTAATCAGAGTCTCTGTCCTGCTCAAACGCTTTCATTTAACACTAACCTATCCTGCTCAGTAGAAGTGGGCCGCCCATGGTGTTTTTATTATTTTTCAATGTTTATTTTAATATTTATACAAATATTGTTTCCATAAAAACTAGACAATACTAAATCCTCGTACTTGCTGTATTTTTCATTGCGAAACAATACTTATACAATTAATGAAACTGTTTTTTAGCTAAAAATTATTTACATGTTTGAGAATAATTTTAATGCAGTAAAGTTACATAAATTGCTTAAAAAAATCCATAATAATTTGTGTAGAGAAATGAAGAAGCACATATATTATTTTGAAAATTTTAATCCATGTTTAAATAACCTGGAAATTGATTTAAAAACGAGTATTTTTGGGTAAAACACAAATTCCCTTGAGCCTTAATTTGTGTTGGTCTGTGTGCTTCGGAAGGCACACGAAGTAGAACTATAGGACTCACCACATCACTTTTGGGACGTAATAATCGTCGGTGAAACGAATGTGGACTGTGACTTGCATTTCACATTCACACTTGGGAACGCCTCTGACACCCCCTCGGGGATTCATGTCGTGTTGATATGTATATGTAGGTGTAACCGTAAAAGCCTGAATAGTGGTAAATGCTAAGATTTTCCGGGAAAACCTAAGACTTACCACTGTTTGACTATTTACAGTAGAAACATGTGTAGGTTATATTCACCTAAAAGAAGGAACACACAATAAATTAACTTTTAACAAAAATATGTAATACTAACCGACTTCAAATACCACGGCAGATATTTACTAAAAAGTTTAAAATAAACCTAGACCGAAATAACACTTTTGCCGACTTCGATTCTTTTTGTTAGAAATTTATTCATGTTACACCTCGGTCCATCGTCCATACATAATAAACATAAATGATTCACTCTTGTAACAGAAATATGGTTTGTAATATTGTTTAAGCAAAAGCGAAATGCTGTGCGAAGCCCTTTCTTGCTTCCTTTTAACTCATTTGTATATAAGGTGGAATCGTAATACCTGCCACGGATGAAATAGGAGATACTATTATGTTTATAGATTACAATAGTGAAGATAATTTATTGATCTAACTTCATAAATTTTTCCATACAAACAAATGTGCGTATAAATTCAAATTCATTTAATTGTATGAAACCGTCCGTCAAAGGACGCCGCTCTATCCGAGCGAGCCACTCGTCAAATAGTCAAAGGGCAGACCGCCTGCCGCCACCCCGTCCCCCACTACCCCCTTCGTCGCACGCGCTTGTTTTTGTTTGCTGTTGTGCCCCCACCCCAGTTCGCTGTTTTCGCTGGTCGCAGAGGTGCGTATCTCGCGCGCATTCTTTAAAAATCGCTCCTAGGCCACGATATTCAAATCAAGAATATCTTGAGATGGTATCATGCTACCGCGAGTGTAACAACGTAACCGCGCATGCAGTAAACCTATACGAGCAGAGATTTGGTGTACGAGTGAGCCATCATACCATTGTGTACGGCCAAACCGGACATGATATTAGAACTGTGCGAAAACTAAAAAGGCGCATCAAGCGCGCTTTTCAGCAAGTAAAAAGTGAAACTGACACCTTAAATAAAGTGCAAAGACATGTACGCAAGCGTGCCTACATTTGTGTGCAACGCGAAGGCGGACTTGTGCAACAGTTTTGTAGATAAATAATACTGTTGTAAATTATGCAAATAACTGTAGCTAAGGTGTAATTGGTGTAAATAAGGTACAATTGGTGTAAAAATGCAAAGACAGAACATAATGTTTTTGTGTAATGTGTACCTACGGCAAAACATAATCAGGAGACCCGGCTTTAAGTGTGATGGGAAGTTTACCATCTTATTACATCAGTTTTTATCTGCGGAATGAATTAGAGGAATGCAATAACTGGTAAGTGCACTTTTAAACTTTTGCCTGCGTATTATTGGGTACTGGTTGGCCAACAGATCCAGCCGTTTGGAAATTTAACAGTACCCTAATTAGTTAATTTACCGGTGTCTTAATGACCAATGACGAAGAGTAATTTGCAATGTATTTCGTATTTACATCTACTTTGCGTGTGAGCGTAAGCACATTGGAGAGGCATGCAATAACACCTATTCTCGTGTAGCACTTTTAAATTTCGAGCTAAAAAAAACCAAGAATTTTCATAGCAAAATAGACCTTAACGCGGAGGGATGACAGTTAAATGAGCTTGTATTATTTTGGGTTTTCACAACTCTACATTTAAGTTTGTGCTACACAGAATAGGTACAAATATCTCTACCTGGTAGAGACGAACTGGGCAGCTGATTTCATTCATTGAACGGTTAGAAAGAGATAGCAATTGTTATCATTGACTAAACGACTCGTCAAGCGTAATTTGTGAACCACGTTATGCAGAATGAAGAAAATGTTTATTTAATTACTTTACCTTCTCAAATTTATTTAACTATTCCGGGGTACGAAATTTCTTCACTAATGTAATCTATAAACATAATAGTATCTCCTATTTCATCCGTGGCAGGTATTACGATTCCACCTTATATAGACATAAAAAAAATACTGCACTTATCTCCAATAAATTGCCGTGTAGTTTCAATAATCAATTATTTTCTAACTTTTGAATACCTTAAGATATTTGCTTTCGAAACAATGACTGAAGTTAGAAATATTTACTGATTTCATGCATCTACACCTCAAATTGACGTTATTTATTTTCGAGCAAAACACGAATGGTTAGAGAATTTGATAATTAAAATACTACACAAATAAAATTTTCGAATTAATAATTGCGTCCATGTGAAAATTTCAATTTTCGCCTATTGAGTGCTATTTGGAGTCGCAGCGATCGTCGTAACAGCCACTTTGCCGTGCGCGCTGTTATAAACGTTATTTCAATGCCTTTTCCGTCGATATTTGTACCGACACAAATCGAGTTGCTAATTTAGGTCGGGGACTTCCCTTAAGAAAGCGCATAAAGAAAAATTGCATTTCTTAATTTCAATTTCAAAAAAGAGCATCTGTAAGAGATTTTATAAACAACTATTATTTAAAGAGTTATTTAATAAAAACTCGAGAGTTTCTCGGTTGTCTCAACAGCCACTGCTCAAAGCGCGCTATTTTAAACTAAAAGGAAACGTCATAGAGTTCAGTTCTGATTGATGCTAAATGAGGTGCTCAATCTGTATTTGAGGGCCTGCGCTCGTTGGAAAAAGTCCTGCTCTAACGCTTTTGTTTTTTCACTATCTCGCTGTAATCAACTGCCGTGCACGCAAAACCTTACTTATCTTGACGTCTTTGCATCATTTTTACGTAGTGCAGAAAATCTTTAAATCGTATCGGAAAACCGTTTTCTTTATCATTTTTTTGTGTTCCTATGGTTCTGAAATATGTTTTCTCATTGTTATGTTTCTAATTAAATCTGAGAATGCGGCAATGCAATTCAAGAGTTGTTCTTGAAATTTCTGTTTTTTTTCTCTAATCACTATAAAACGTTACAGCATTTTTTAAATGTTTTTGTACTTCATTTGAAGAGTAGCAGGTGGTAATTATTTCGTTCATAAATTTTGATACTGACTATCATCTAAAGTGAGAATGCCAAACCCTGTTTTTGCTCGATTTAGGGATTCCGACCCTTAATCTATCTACACGGCATGTTACTGGCAAAAATTTATCGTATCAGAATATTGCACAAGTACAAGTCAAGCCCACCTGGCGGTTCTCAAGCGTTAGTCTGTTCTGGGCCTAGGCACTAGTCGCAGTAACATTGGAAAGTTATTATTTCTTCCTTTTGGTGACAAAATCTTTAGAAATTATTTTATGCCCGATAAAGAACACCCAGCCAAAAACAGTACATACAAATCAATATTAATATAATTAACAATACATACAATTGAATATTTTATAATAATAATATTTTTTAAATAAAATAGATTGAATTTTTGTCTGTCGGTAGGTCAGTTTTAAATCGAGAACCACAGAACAGATTTGGATGCGGTTTTTTTAATTTTCGCAGGGGCCCTGGTCAACATGTAGGCTTTAAGGGGTGTTCATACAATCGACAACATTTCATTTTAGTTAACCATTTGTTTTTAATATCTATATTGAAAGGCTGCGTAAAAAAGAAGCTAGTGAATTTTTTTATTTTGTTTTATTTTACGTTTTTCCTGCATAATTTTAATGTTTACTTATCTCATTCTAAAAAGACATAAGTCGCATCTGAGGATTTCAAAAGCTGATGTTCATTGCCAACAGATTATTAAAAAAAAGCTTGGCATGTCCACTATCACACTTGATTTTTTTTAACAAAATGAACTATAAAGCAAAGGAAATCGTTTTTAAAATCCTGTGTTTACCATATTTTTAGTTTTTTGAAAATATCTCTTCATTTAATTCCGAAAAAAAAATATGATGCGCAGATGGCCCATATTTCGAAATATTTTTTGCACCAATTTATTAATTTGTAATGTTGTCGATTGTGTGTGATAGCAAACACACTCCTGAGTAATTTCGTGCGACGTAAACTTTACTGACTAACGAGTGTGATACTCGGAGCCTATTGATAGTTATTAGCTTAACTAGTTCACATCGGGCGAAACAAAAGACAATGAAAAATCAATATGAAACTATCAGAGTTCACACGGTTTGTAAACCCTCCCATGGTCACATTGTGAGAATTAAAGTCCTACAAATATATATACTGTGGAAGAAACATCGCCTTCAACAAATCACCGACCCTTCGCCCTTATTACCACTGTAACAAGATTGAAAAGTAGCTCAGCGGTACTTTCTCAGATAGTACCTATTTCGAGGCATGCGGGTGTATATTATCCAATCTATAGGACCATTGGGGCCAACTAAATGATGGGTGTGAACATGAGACGCCTTGGAGCTGTTCCCTTTTCCAACAAAAAGGTAGTAAAACCTTTGATAATGCTTTAACAGCGAAACCGGTAAGGGAAATTAATATAAATAAGTGGACAAGTACAAGTGCTTATCAAACAAAAAATGTTTCAAAAGTTCCACCAAGTGCCAACAATCACGAGCATCAACTCCGTAGTAAAACTAGTTGCCAATATAGGTTTACACAGTAGGTTAGTGTTAAGAGGGTAGGTCGCGCTTGTATAAAGCACTGTTACTTCATGTGGAAATGAAAAGAGCCGCAGTGCGAGAGAGAAGGATTTAGGAAAAAAATATTAAAAAAGTAAAGGCTGTTAAATATCTGTTCGTTTATTACTTAATAAAGTTTGTACAGATTTGGGTTGTTGCTCAAATAATCTTGAACTTTTTTAGAGCCATTTTTGGTATTTTATTTCTCATTATTGGAATGACTTATGAAGGTTCTGTTTCGATAAAATATATAATAACTATATTCTTGGCCGATGTACATTTTTTAAAATATGTAGTATTGCTAGATTATTTTACTTAAACAGGGAAGAACAAATTCTGGTTTTGCGGTGACTATCCCCTTAAATCGTTTAGTGTCCGGTGTCTAACCATGTGTCTCAAGTGAAGCTAGACTGATTAGAATGTAAGCCTGTATTTTATCTATACTAACGTAGTTGAGAAGTTGTTTTTGTTGCACAAACACATACGACCTTAGTCCGAACTCGAAATATTTGATTGATAGCGCAATATAGATATATCGCATAATGAAAGAGATAAACATATCTGAAAAAGTGCAGGCCCGAGCAGTGTAGCGAATCAAGGAATTAATAAAAAAAATAATTATTTATTTATGAGGTTTGCCAACAGATATTACACTATGACATATGTACAAAAATAGCTTAAGCTATTTGCTTAGTTAGAGAGTAAAAGTTAATAAATTCACATTGTTATGTTTTAGATAATGAGTTTATTTATTTGGTTACAACAGTCATTATTAATACAATCTCATTTTAATACAAATTTTTATCATTTAATTATGTCAATGAATGTAATTTAGATGAAAATGTACTATACTATTTACCACAGAGCTGAAAACCTAGTTTTTATTATGGGTACATATAAACAGTGGAGGGTAATGGGCGCTGCTCTGCCGTAGAACAGTTTCAACTAGCACGGAGAGCAGAGATCACTATCCTGAACTCTTTATAGCCTTGTTTTTAAATTGTTTTTAGTTTTTTTTTTTATTATTATTTTTACTATAATAGTTTGGGTCTTGATTCTCGGGTATCAGATACAATATCTAGACGTGAATTATTCTTCTGTTGATTAGTGAAATACGGTTTTAAAATATTTTCATAGTATCCGCAATACCAGGATTTAGGATGTGGATTACGCCTGCTCCATCAAATATTTTGGATGTTACATTTTGAGGGCTGTGATCAAAGATGATATCATATTTTCTTTGAATGCAGTCTATAATATCCAACTTGTTGGTTGGTTTTCGGAGTTTTCCATCACCTGAAATAGCCATGTATTTGTACGGTACATTTGATTTACATTTAATTCAAAACATGTTATAAATATTATCAGAGTGCATTACAAACTAGAAAAGATGAACTAGAAACTTTCACGTAGGTATATAAATAATATATTTATTATAATTATATTTTAATATATATTATTTATATACTTGAAATTTGTTTCTAGTTGATCGTTTGTAATTCACTCTGATAGTATTTAGATTATCCATGAGCGATGGATGTCGCTAAACACATAAATCATGTTATAATTAGAAATCAGGCTGCAGCACGGAAATGGAAGGTTTTTTAGACACCTTTGGGGGGGGGGGGGTCATACATAGCGTTAAATACGTTGCTTCCGGTAAATGAGCTGTCAAATCCGCTAGAGGGCCAGAAAAATATGTGTCCCGGGCTTTTTAGGCTCGGCTACTCATGTACTATCAGAATCCAAAGGGTTGCCGGATGTAAAGTTTTTATTGGCTACCCCACCCCACTATATGACATCGTCTTAAAATAGAGTAAAAAAAACTTGTAAAGATTTCGAAACGTAATCAACTAATCACTTTAATTAAAACTCTATGAATATAAGTTTCATGTACGAAATGATGTTGGGCAAATTCTTTGAATTTTTATGATCTGAGGTCATTCATGGGGCATATTATACACATACAGGCTGTAGATAGAGTGCGACCTTTAAATAAAACCACATACTTTACTGACCATACTGAACAACTATTTGAAAAAAAAACCTCGCAAATCTTTAGAGAAAAAGATATTCAACTGTAACTCAAAGACTTTATCTCCTAGAAGGAAGGTCTATTTTAGAACGCTGTACCGAAACAGCTGTTTCACTGACGAAGCTCTCTCTAAACTCGCCCGTATGCCGGTGCGTTAGGGTTCACGCATTTTTGTTAGGAACTCAATTATTTCCCAAACTAATGGTTGGCGCGGGTATGGTTCTTGGAAAAAGTGGTTCAATATGATCGGTAGATATGTGGTTTCATTTAATGGTAGAAGTCTATTTACATCCGATATATCAATCAGTCCATTTACCAATGCATACACCGGAGGATAGGATTATTTCTTTTACAGCCAGTCTATTTCATGGTTATTTTACCTCAATTCAATTATCGATCTATTTTATGTCCGGTTTTTATTATGGGTCAGAAGGTAAACTGAGCGCAGTGCCTTGTGTTACCCGTTCGTCTAAATGATTGTATTAGAACGTTGCAATTTTTTTTGTTATAATGTTAATAGTATAGTTAATTATAAATTGAAAAAAAAAAATGGCGTGATGGGAAATTATGCCTGTTATACAATACATTCTTTTTTGTTGCGGGGGGCGGCTGGATGAGGAGGACGGAGGACCGACATGAGTGGCGAAATTTGGAAAAGGCCTATGTCCAGCAGTGGACGAACACGGGCTGATGGATGGATGGGTGGATGGATGGATACAATACATAGACGGATTCGGCGTTTGAAGAATTGTACTTGTACCCATTTAATATTACAAGATTATTCATTCGAATACATGTTGGTACAGTGGAGCCCACATCAAGCTAAACACTTTCAGTATAAGCTGACCTCTCATTGTATAGGCTCCCCGTATAATGAGAGGTCAGCTTAAACTCAATGTGTATAGCTTGATGCGGTCTCCACTGTACAATCGTTCTGTCCAGATAGATGTTTGTAAACACCAAGAATAGTTTCGTACCTGGTAATGTATTATTATAAAAATTTAAAAATATGAGTCAGTTTATTAAAAAAGTTTGTTTAGTTTGCCGTATTTCATTACTTCCCTCAATTTGATCTTTGATTTGGCCATTCACGCCCTCTTGAAAAACTAACCCTGTATACCGGGTGTAAATAGACTGCTACCATTAAATGAAACCACATATTCTACCGACCCTACTGAACCACTTTTCCCAAGAGTCATACCCGCGGACATCCTTAATTTAGGGAATAATTGAGTTCCAAACAAAAATGCGTGAACCCTAATGCACCGATATACGGGCGAGTTTAGAGAGAGCGTCATCCGTGAAACCTGACAGCTGTTTGAGGTCAACGCTCTCTCTAACCTCGCCAGTATGTCGGTGCGTTAGGGTTCACGCGTTTTTGTTTGGAACTCAATTATTTCCTAAACTAAGGCGGTCCGCGGGTATGACTCTTGGGAAAAGTGGTTCAGTAGGGTCAGTAGAATATGTGGTTTCATTTAATGGTCGCACTCGATTTACATCAGGTATAAGGTAAGGTGACTTTAATGTAGTATTCTATACAGCCAAATTCTTACTGAAGACTCGGTAACAAGGTTCGATAACCCTTTTTGTGAATTTCGAAAATTTTAAGGAACGAACGAAAGCCCAGCCCCGAGTCAATTACTATGGGACGTCAACATTTTATTTTGCGAAATTGGCAAAAAGTGTTATCGATCCGTGTTACCGATCACTTACCAAGCCTCCAGTATGAGTTTGGCTTTATAAATTAAAGTCACCTTATATTATGTTCAAGAGTCCTTCCACCCAAAGGTTGTCTGGAAACAATCGCTTTTCGTGGTTAGACCGCCAATTGTACCCTGCTACCTATTATAAAATTATTTCTTTATATCTGTTTTTTGGTGTGCAATAAAGAATGTTGTATAGCGTGTCTAACAAGTTTTAAATCTTATCAGCCCGCTCGAATATTGATCAGTGGTTCTCAAAATTGCCGGCCACGTTCTGGCCTTTGACCTCTGATTCATAACTCGACATGATACTTCCACAGTTCGTCCAATCCACGTTTAGGATTTGACGCCAAGGTCAGAACCTGTGTAATGTGGCGGTTGTCTGTGAACTTCCAAGTTCCGTTCCCAAAGGAAAAACGTAGCGTATGTCATGGGTCTCTCTCTATGCGGTATCTTAAACAAGAAGCGGCCTAGCATGTATGCCGCCATTTAATTAACAACCGTTTAGTAAAGGGGCTGATTTAATCATCCGGTGGCGACCACTGTGACAGACGGACAGACAGACAGCCGAGGCTTAGTAATAATAGCACAGTTTAAAAATTCATACAGTTGTCCAACTAAGGCATTCGGGTGGAACGGTGGTGGTTGTGCGGGGCTTGCGGGGTGAAACTCCGAACTGCTTGTACGAAAATTGTATGAATCTATGAATAATCGTATTTATTTAATGACGTCTTATTACAACTTTATACTAAATTTTAAGGAATTGTCAAAACGGTAAGGATAAAACGAACTTAGCCCACAAAATACGAAGTCGCAGTATTTATCACTATAGCTGTACCACAGTATAGGTAACAACAGTAGTTTAACTAGGCGGTGTCCTTGAAATCAATACCAACGGCCGCTCGGCGCCTAAACACGCCGTAGAGCTGCCAACTGACTGCTTACGTATTCGATAATGCTATATTATCATAATGAAAGTTCTATTTAAGCAACCATACAATGCACAACATACTCTGTAATTTCGTGCCATAATTTACGAAAATGCGCGGGAGCGTCACAGAGACAACGTGCGTACGTAACTGCGGTGCGACCGCGACTGTCGTAAACCGAGTTGTACTGTGTTTTGGAGGGGGGAGGGGGGGGGTTCGTTTCGGCCCGTTTGTTTGTATGGAGATAGAATACTATTACTTATATATGGCTGTACCTCGGTGGCTTACTTCCCGCGTCTCGCCGCGCCAATGTACGAATTTTTAAACTGTGGTTGTGTATATGTTATGTGTATATGTGGTTGGGAGATCCTCTGTCTCCCAAATTATTCTCTGCAGTGCTTGAAAACATTTTCCGAAAACTTGATTGGGATCAATTTGGTCTTAACATAAATGGAAGAAAACTTAACCACCTCAGGTTTGCAGATGATATTGTCTTATTTGAAGAAAATCCAGAAACTTTACGGAAAATGATACAAGATCTAAACAAAGAAAGCGAAAAAATAGGACTGACAATGAATATAGACAAAACAAAACTACTGACAAACTCTGTAAACATGGAAATTAAGATCAACAACAAGCCACTTGAGTGTGTAGACGAGTACACTTACCTAGGCCAGCTCATTTCTCATAAAGACCAAACAACTAAGGAAATAAATAGACGAATAGCCAATGGATGGAAAAGGTACTGGTCATTGAAAGAGGTTATGAAGTCTACACATCTAAGTATTGGGGTAAAACGGAAAGTGTTCAATACATGTATACTTCCTTGCATCACATATGGTTGCGAAACGTGGTCACTCACCAAACACCACAGAGAAATGCTCGAACATTGCCAAAGAGCCATGGAAAGAAGTCTGATAGGTATCAAAAAACAGGATAGAGTACGAAGTATACATATAAGAGAAAAAACTAAAGTTGTTGACGTGCTCTCCAAAATAGACCAACAGAAATGGAGATGGACAGGTCACATGATAAGATGTACCCAAGATAAATGGAATAAAATTGTCACAGATTGGTACCCTAGAGATGGCAAACGGAGCAAAGGAAGGCAACAAAAAAGATGGGAAGACGAGTTAAAATTGACAGCCGGTCCTAATTGGAGAAGAGTTGCTCGAGACAGGAAACAATGGAAGATGTTAGAGGAGGCCTTTGCCAAGAGGCACACTGAACTAAGGGATATCCTATAAATACAGAAATAAACTCAAAAACCACAACTCTTAGTTCAGAATAAAGGGCTTATTGATTGATTGATTGATTGATTGATTGTGTATCTTGTACATGGAGATGCTGCCATTTATTTAAAAACCTAGACGTCCTACCATGGGGCTGATTTAACCATCCGAGCATCCGACAGTGACATATACTTGAGTTATTTAAATCTTCAAAAACGTGTCAAACGATTTTACAATGAAAATTTTAAAACTGAGAGCGGAACCCTAGAACTGTGGGTAGAGAATGTTCCTCATCATTATAAATGGTTTTATCTAACCTATTTAGAACTATAATCATGCACTAGTTTGGCATAATGTATGGACTAGTTGACCTTGTGATCAATTTCCGTTTATTTCTTCATTTTACGATGCCATAAAAATTACGTACCGAGTGCTTTTCAGTGTTTTCTGTAAACAAAAAAGGTGGAAATCACAACGAAGAGGTGTAACGTAAACTCTTTTCGTAGTCGATCGCTTGGCAATGACCCAAGATATACATTCACTACTCCAACGTTTCCCTTAAGGTGGGTCGCAACCCGAAAGGGTTCCGTACCACCCACCACACATAAGGGTACGGAATCCTAAGAACGTTAAGGAAGGCGACAAAAAACAAGGCGCTAAAATGGTATCGCCTTACAAACAATTCTAAGTACGGAACCCTAATTTTGTCATTTGTTGTGTTAATGTACAATTAATTGGTGCAAATTTAAAACATGTATGCATAAATAACGTAAAAAAAATGGTATTCTATCGGGGTTTATTTTTTGGGGGAACTTGAGTTTAAACTTTTTTTAATTCAATTTAAGAATGCATGCTAAACTAGGTAGGTACCTAAATATTTGTACGCCTTCATTGGCAGATTTTTGAGAACAAATAATCTACCCTTATGTAACATCTAAATGTACACACCAAAAATTGAACAAATAAACGCTGATTTGATTTGATTTGATTTAATTTTTATTATTTGCACATGTTTTCTGAAAATTTTAACTGCTACCTATTACGGTTGAAGCTGTAGACCCCTGTGTCACACGGACGGACAGACTGACAGCGGAGGCTTAGTAATAAGGCCCCGTTTGGCACCCTTCGGGTACGGAACCCTAAAAACCATGATTCTAAATTGGGACGTCAACCGTATTAGAAGTTTTCTTGTACTGCTTACTTGACCCTGTATTGATTATGATTGCTTGAAAGAAAAGTATTTTTTTTTTCACCTCACTAGCTCAAAAAGCGCGCCTTTGTTGCTTAAAATCAGTGAGCAAAAGTCAATTTTGCTTAATTAGTCAGAAAAAGTGTTTTGAAAAATTAGGAACGTCGCGAACACAGAGGAAACTCTGTAGTCGTGAATTAGTATTGCGTTTTTTTTTTTCATTTGTTTGGTTTGAGGCTGACTCTTTCATTGGCTATGGTTATAACCACCACCACATTCACCACGCTCAACTATCGTTCGAAAGCAAGTTACACAAAAAAAATGTCGGATTAAAATTTTCTATTTTAAAGAAGAGTGATGGATGGTAGAATGAATAAAAGTAGAGTGATTCTACCGAGCCGCCCTAGAAGGACACATCAACACATGCCGACCAAACGAAGATGGGCGAAGTCAAAAGTATCCGAAGAACTTTTATGATTAGATTGATGGATGTAAAAGAAGCTAAAGGGGTGCGTCGGGATCGTAACAGATAGAAATCTCTAGTCTCTGACTCCCCCTCTTTGTATTTTGTATTTTTTTTACATCTTGTATTTTATCGCTAGTGAGGTGAAAAGTTGTATGTGTCACACGAGAGCAAGGTAATTTTGTTTCTTGTGCCTTTGAATCCTTTCGGCGCGGCGCAGAGGAAACTCTGTAGTGGCGAATTAGTTTTTTTTTACATTTGTTTGGCTTGCCCCGCCTGCCTGACTCTTTTATTGGTTAGGGTCATGACCACTACCACGTTCACAACGTTCGAAAGTCAGTTAGGAAAAAAAAACATTTTATTTTATTTTATATTTTACGGTAGAATGAATGGACCGGGCCGCCCTAGAAGGACGCATGTCGACCAAACGAGGATGGGCGAAGTCAAAAGTACCCGGAATAGAAGAACTTGTTTGATTAGATTGGTGAAAGAAGCGAAAGAGGTGTGTCATATAGAAATCTCCAGTCTCTGACTATCCCTCTTGCCCAAGACAGGCGTGAGCATAATAGTATGTTTGTATTTTTTTTACATCTTGTATTTCCTCGCTAGTGAGGTGAAAAGTTGTATGTGTCGCTCGAGAGCAAGGCAAGGTGATTTTGATTCATGTGCCTTTGAAATCTTTGAATCCCTCACAACGCTCAGGATTCTAACTTAGAATCACGAGCCTACAGTGTAAAATTGTAGATACGATAGAAATTCACTAATCTTACTTTCTAAAGTACGAAAGAAACCATCTTTTGTCAGAAGGGTCTTTACGATAAATCCGCCGGCACTAATTGTTCCTTTCCGCTGACGTATCGCATTGCGGGATCGAGTCGTTAAACGTTTTCATACCGTTCGTCCCACCAAAAAGACCTTTTCGCATGGAAATAAGGATGTTAATTGTTTGGTTTATGGGACAGCAGTGAAAATACTGTAAACAGCTGCAGCTTGACGATTAAACTTTCGTTTTGCGAATGATTGTCATACCGCACAATGTTTATGACCTTAGAGTATTTTATTTATTATACAGAAGGTAAATGCAAAGTCAATAATGTGATTTTAATTTATGCAGCCAAACTTATACTGAAGGCTTGGTAAGTGATCAGTAACAAGGATCGATAACACATTTTGCTGATTTTGCAAAATAAAATCTTGACGTCCCATAGTAATTGACTCGGGGCTGGGCTTGCGTTTGTAAGGAACACGAAAAGAATAATTTACGAATTTCACAAAAAGTCACCAATATAACAACACAGGTAAGTAGATCACAGAAAGTTGAGTCGCTTTGTATTGACCTTGCATGTATACTCTAATTTTTTGACATTATTGAAATTCTGGATAATATAAGTAAGAAAACGTCTAAAGTAACCTTAGGGTTTCTTACTAAACCATTAGAGCTTTGCCCTTTAATCGCCTGGGGTGTTTTTATGATTCCCAGAAACAAGGCCGCTTCGCAATGATCCTCCTAGAAGGCTTGGGGTAATGCACCCAATTTCGTTACACAGAAAGCAGCAATTTTTGGAGAAACATGTTTTTTCCATTTGTGCGGGTTTGTTTTTTTTGGGAAAGTAATTAAGGTTATAGGCAGTAACTTTTTGATTTTGAATCCTAGCTCATTATAACGTTTTATTGCTATCCTCTATATAAGGTCCTACAATAATAATAATAAGTGAAAATAATTTTAGGGTGGATCATGTAACTGATCACAATAAAGAAGAAAAAAAAAATTTGGTCTAATCTGACTCAATTTCTATAGAAAGGTGAAAAAAAAAGTTCGCGCAAAAAAATTACTTATAAGTGGTCTATAAGGGATACTCTATCAGCTGTTGAATTTTTTTCACTTTGAATTGTAGGACCTTATATACAGGGTGTAAATGCAAAGTCAAGAATCCCTTTAGGGTATGAAAGTATATACGATTCTGATGTCATTACGAGAAGAAATAATTACCTTGAATTTTTACCAAAAATTCCATCATTTTTCTAAGCTATGGCTACGGCTACGCAGCTCACCGGCCTGCCCCCACACCTAATTGCACCCCGCAACCCGCACCCCTCATCCGAGTGGCCAGCGACCGTGAGGGTGTCCACGCGATTAGTGTATTTTGAATAAAGAAAATCGTCTTTTTATGAGGTACTGGTACTTTATTTAGAGATCCAAGTATTTAAAATAATATCTTTACCGATCATACTAACACACCCTTAAATGATTCTTGCCTTTGCTTTTACACCCGGTGTAAGGCGAGTTTTGTTTATGTAGCTAAATTCATACCCAAGACTCGGTAAGTGATCAGGACGCAACATGGTCATTGAACCTTCTTGGTCCTATTACTTACCGAGTCAGCGATATAAAGAGGTTTTCTATATTCCTTACCGGGTTTCGTATAAACATGTTGACTGTACAAAGAAAAATCGTGCTGCATGTTATAGTTTTTTAACAATAACGCATTAAAATCTAGTAGAAAATGTCTGGTTTAACGGCCTACTACGATATAATAACAAACAAAGCATAACTACATTACTTTAAGTTTATATCACCACAAAATATAAATCAGTCAGTAGTTGACCTATAACTTCTCTAAACACTGATAAACTCACTCAATACCTACCGATGACACACTTCAACGGGTTCACTCAGGCAATGATACCATAAATCATTCTCTACTACGCTATAAAGGTTTTACTACACTCATAGCGAATAGCGAGTAAAAATAACCTATCAATCCGGAAGCTGCTCAAACACTTCAGTAGCTGTTTAATAGAATTTAGTAGAATCTTATGACTATCGAGGGGGTAACTTTTTACCTCGGTATAAAATGCACATCATAATATTGTATTCCTTACTTTTGAATAAAAAGTATGCAATAAACGTGTTTTAAAGCAACTTGGGGAAATAATTTATTAACGAAAAAAAAAAAACGTAATTTAATGTATTACATTTTGTTTGCTTTACATTAACAAACTTAAAAGCGTGTTTACAGTTGTAATGGAATGCAGCTAAAATGTAACGCATAAAATTGAATAATTTTCATGTGATCACCTAACTATTATCAAGCAGTTTGCGCGAATTGCTATAAAACGCATTTATTGCAAACTTTATTCAAAAGTAAGGAAAACAATATTATGATGTTCATTTTGCACTTTGGAATTTTGCAATTTAGACCTATCTTTCAAGGCCTACTCCTCCTAAACGTGTGGTCCAAACACTTGAAAAAAATACACAATAGGAATAACATAATCAAAACTAAAATTTAAGTTCAATAAAAAAATATGTCTTTACTTTTGACAAAAATAAATTGAAAGTTATCGAAAGTTTCTTGTGATTTACGCAATAAATTTCCTAGTCCTTTCGAATGCTTGAAGCGATTTTAATTATTCTTTCACTATAGTAAAGACAATTTATAGATCTACAAAACTATTGTTCAACATATTTTTTCCGTCCATCGCGTTCACGTGAAAATTATTTTCTCCTATATTGCGCTATCCGCAGACGCAGCGATCGTCGTAACAGCCACTTCGTAATACGCGCTGATACATAGGTAACACTAAAAGTTTCCGGAACTGGCCACTTACATAAACAATATTTAAAAATTTATTGCAACATTTGAAAATAGAACTCTTTGGCTGTAGAATGCTGTTTGTTTCATCTGACTGTCTTTTGTTTTTACTTTGTGGCGCCATTTAAGAAATTGTGTGTCTGCATCAACATGGATTTAACTCGGGAAAATTTTCGTAGTATGATTTTCTACGATTTTAAGTGTAATTTGACAGCTCAACAGAGCATCGCTCGGCTTGAAACAGCTTTTGGCAATGAAGCACCATGCAAGACGACTGTTTATAGCTGGTTTGCAGAATTCAAGCGTGGTCGTATCAATCTCAGTGACGAATCTCGCGATGGTCGGCCGTCCACCGCTGTGACCAACAATAACATCGATGCTGTGCGCCGTATGATGGAAACAGACAGGCATGTGACCTACCATGAAATTCGCGCATTCTTAGAAATAGGCATGAGTCAAATACAATCAATCCTACACAAACATTTGGGTGTGAGAAAGCTGTGCTCGCGGTGGATCCCACACAACTTGACCGAGGCTCAAAAAACGGACCGCGTCACTTGGTGCAGTGCCATGCTTACCAGATTCAACGAAGGTGCGTCAAATTTGGTGTGGGACATAGTAACAGGTGACGAAACATGGATTTATTGCTACGATCCCAAAACAAAGCAGCAATCGAGCGTATGGGTCTTTCAAGATGAGCCGAAACCAACCAAAGTGGCGCGCGTGAAAAGTGCATCTAAGCGGATGATTGCTTCTTTTTTTAATAAAACTGGACACGTGGCTACTGTTGCTTTAGAGAATCGTCGTACCGTGAATAGTGACTGGTACACGACCATTTGTTTGCCGGAAGTTATTGACGAACTCCGTAAAAATAACCGTAAACGCCGTATCATCCTGCACCACGACAATGCTAGTTCTCACACGGCCAGACAGACAAACGACTTTTTGAAGACGAAAAATGTAGAACTCATGAGTCATCCTGCATACAGTCCCGACCTGGAACCTTGTGACTTTTTTCTGTTCCCAAAAATTAAGAACCAATTACGCGGTCAACGATTTTCATCACCAGAAGAGGCTGTCGAGGAGTATGAAAAACACGTTTCAGATGTCACCACAGGGGAGTGGCACAAAAGTTTTCAAAACTGGTTTGATCGAATGAAAAAGTGCATAGACGCCAAGGGAGATTATTTTGAAAAACAATAAATTAATTTTGTACCTTTAATAGTATTTTTTCATATTCATTCCGGAAACTTATAGTGCGTCCCACGTATGAATGTTATTTCAATTTAGTTTCCGTCGATTTTTGAACTGACTTATTGAGTTGCTAATTCAGCGTAGGCATGGAGGGTCAGCTATTGAGGTCGTAATAAAATTGTCGTTTCATTTTTACGCTAATGCTAATGAAAAATTTAAATATAATCATTCATCGCCCAACCTATACTTCCTATTCGTCCTAAAATATATGAGGTAATCAACGTGTTTAGAAAATACAACCAAGTACTCGGAAATTTTCAAAACGTCCTATTTTAACATGTATTTTTCTTAAGAAACAGCTATTTTTTCTTAAATTTGAAACCTTTTAACCTCCTAGTAGTCCATAAATATTAGAAAATGTAGTTGTTTGTTATGTAAAGGTAGATTCAAAATCGCGGTAAAAAGTTACTTCCTAGCCTTAGGTTTACATTTAGGCTAGTTAGATGTAGAGTAACTAGCGTACTCTTTATACGACTACATTACCATCGCGTTATCCACTCTACTTTGCCTCCTACTACTTAAGGCCTTGCCGTTTAGATTTCAAGGGTTTTTCCTTAAATATGCCGAGTGATCAATGTCAAACTCTCAGACGTGTTTTTTCAGACCTTTACCTTTTAGTTGTAAAGACAGTTACCTAATTGAAAAAAAATTTCTCGATAGAATTTATTTTTGAAAATTACGCCTTTTTAAGGGATAAATACGTTTTTTTATCAAAGCAGCTTGAGTTTAATGTCTGAAATAATAACTGCAGTAGCAAGAAAACATAGTTTATTTTAAAATGTACAGCAGAAAATACATGCACGAAATACTTTTTTGTAAAATTCAGAAAAACTTAGAAATTCACTGATTTGCCGGCAGCGGCAGCGCCAAAGCAAGCGTTTTAATCTAGACTTTCTGACAATATGCTTAAGTTCAAAATCACTCAATAAGATTGTCATGCTATTACGTAACTGTTATTAGTACTTTTTATCCTTGGTACTCTACTACTTTTCTACCCTTGTAAACTAGGCCTAACATCAATAGTATAAAACTAGTACTTTTAAAGCGTCTTCTGATAATATATCATAACTTTTCATTTTCCAAAATTTGAATGTCTTCCCATTTTAATGCAGTGAGAATATTGCACAAAAATATAAAAAAAACCGTGAAGTGTCAGGCAAAGAGCCATTAAAATGTATCGATTGTAGTTGCAGCTAAAAGCGACTGCAGTTTAACCCGCCTACCCGCAAAACATCTAATATATCCACAGACATCCAATACTTATATATTGGATATCTATGAATAGATGCGATGGGGTCTTTATCAGTTTTTTGACGTTTCATTGATGAGAGAAAAGCTATCAAAATTTTATCGACCTCCATTTTGATATAATTCATGCCCTAAATATCGTGGTAACACGAAACGTCAAAAAGCATATCATTCATTGTTGGTGCTGTGCTCGCTCACGCATCTATCGCTTATTGTGTGAGCACAGCCCTATAATCAGTCGACAGTAACCAAAAGGAAATTGGGGCCCAAAGCAGTGCCTCCCCTCTGATTACATGACTTATCTTCTTCGACATATTTTTAGGACACCAGATCGAGGTTCAATGCCCAAAAAAAATTATAACTTTTATTATCTTTGTTATTAAACCGCTCAGTGATAGATTTTCGTTGAAGAACAAACATATTTGGAGCGGAATCTTGTCAACGTTGCCGGTCAATAATTTGTCAATACTGCAATAATTTGGCCAAGTGCGAGTTGGACTCGAGCGCAAGGGTTCCGTACCAATCATACAGTTTTTCGTATTGTGCAAAAAGGGTAATTGAACCTTGTTTCTGATCGCTTACTGAGTATCCAGTATGAATTTGGCTATGTCATGCAGTCACCTCATATAGTTTCACTAGCCTTTGCCCGCGGCTCCGCTCCGTGTTTATTAAATTTTTGCCCCGTTTTCGGCTTGGGCGTTATTTTATGAACATTTCTTATAGCTTAAATGTTGACTAGGGTCACTACGATGACAATAAAAAAGCCGTATCCAAATCCGTCGGGGGGTTCTCGAATTAAAAGCGTTTACTTATTCAGTCTTTGCTCTGTTTTCGGCTTGAACGGTATGATCCAAAGCCGCTTTCCATACTAACTTGTGGGAACCAACAACCACGACAAAAGCATTATAATTTCGTTGTGTTACTTTTTTCTACACGTTCCATCAATAGGCATGATGACTAAAAAAATTTTATTAGTCCGTCAGTTAGATTATCAGAAAATATTGGACACGTATTTTTTCTTTTTTCAATTAAACAAACAATGATGAAGATATAGCCCGCTGAAGTTCCGCGTGACGTCACATCTAGGTACAATTTTTACTTAGAAGTGACGTCATTTTCCCCCACTCCCAAACTTTGACGCGCTTTATCTCTGTTATGTTTAAAAATACGTGTCCAATGTTTTTTGATAATCTAAATGACGGACTAAATCCTATCCTACTTCCTACTAATATTATAAATGCGGAAATTTGTGTGTGTGTGTTTGTGTGTGTGTATGTTTGTTACTCTTTCACGCTGAAACGGCCGAACGGATTTGGATGAAATTTAGAATGGATATAGCTTATACCCCAACTTAACACATAGGTTACTTTTTATCCCGGAAAAAAGCATGTCGCTAAGCCGAATAAGACGCGGGCGGAGACGCGGGCAAAAGCTAGTAGAATAACATTTTGTTTACCCTGTGTACAAGCCTATTTTATACCCGCGAATAATCAATCTTTTCACAAAAAAAAAGATTTTACAATCCAATTTTGATATTTAATACTTTCATAATTCTTGTCTTTACATTAAATTGTTTCTGATTTTTCTTTTCGAGTTTGTAATGCACTCTAATAATAATACTTTCATACATTTTTTAAACCGCAAAATTTGATAGTAAGACATTATTTTTTGCGAAAATCTGATTATTCAGTTTTTAGTTCAGTTTCTACATTTATGTAGAAAAAAATAATACAACGAAATTATATTGCTTTTGTCGTGGTTGTTGGTTCCGTCAAGTTTGTATGGTGAGCGGCTTTGGGCCATCCCCCATAATGAACACTCCTTATAGCCTGTGTTGACCGGGGTCACTACAATGATAATAAAAAACCGCATCCAAATCCGTTGAGTGGTTCCCGAGTTAACTACACACTACCAATAACCCATTTCATCTAAAATTTCGCGAAAATATTCAATGTACACACATGACTTTTTTACTACTTTATTATTAGTATAGATTACTTAAACCGTCAGACCCTATACATACATACATATACTCACGCCTGTCTCCCAGAGGGGAAGCAGAGACTACAGATTCCCATATACTACGATCCTGACACACCTCTTTTGCTTCTTCTACATCCATTAACCTAGTCATACAGGCTCTTCTATTCCGGGTACTTTTCACTTTGCCCTTTTTCAGTATGTCGCCTATTTGGTCGGCATACGTCCTTCTAGGGCCCTTCCACTTGTGCAGCATGAATTCCTTTCGTCACTCTACTTTCATTCATCCTCTGTATATGCCCAAACCACCGAAGCATTCCTTGTTCTATTCTAGTCACTACATCTTCTTTCAGGCCACAACGATCCCTTATGTCGATATTTTTCACTCTATCATTCAATGTCAAACCACACATACTCAGACCCTGTGTTTTGTTGAATCCTGGTAAAATGTTAACATAAGTTTAGATCGAAAAATAGAAACGCTTACATACGGATAAAAAGTCAAAACTTTCGAATTGAATCGTAGGAGTTCTGTTTCACACAAAAAAAGTTCTGTAAATGGATGTGTTCTGGGACGGTCGTTTGGATCCAAACTTTTGCTGAAAGTTTTTTTCATAAATAAGTAATGATGACTCCCGTCTGGTCTAGTGGATACGACCGACGGCTGTACAAGTTTATGTAAGCAAATTTCAAGCCTATAAACATATCGTCACGACACGAATCTCCGAGGGGGTGTCAGAGGTGTTCCCGAGTGTGAACTGTGAAATGCAAGTTTTACCGATGATTATTACGTCCCAACGTGATGTTTGGTGAGCCCTATCGCCGTACTTCGGGCACAATTACACGCTTTTTAGGGCGTGCAGGTTTCCTCACGATGTTTTCCTTCACCGTTCAGCATATGTTAAGTTTTAGGTAACAAATATAGGTAGACTTTCGTTTATATAGCCAAATACATACTGGAGACTTGGTAAGTGGCAGGTCAATGGTCAACTCAGTTAGAAGACATTGCTTTTTTCGTTTAATAAAACATATGCACGTTTATTTAAAATCTGCATCCTTATGAATCGTAAATATTTTTTCTGTCAGTTAAATAAAAGTGGTCGATTGTTCGTACAATTTTAAAACTGTACCGAAGTTTCAAACTATCAGTTGAGTTTATTGTCCTGTGGTTTATTCTAATGTCAGAGGTCAGATAGCTATGCGGGTCAAATTATAGTGATATGTCTGTGGTATAGTGTTACTATGTCAGTTAACTGAATGTCTCAATGTAGTGTACGTTGTAATGGGGTGTAGTTGTAGTCAGTCAGTATGGTGTTTTCGTTTAGTGAAATACTAGCAGTGTGATTAGTCCATGGGCAAGCCAATACGTATGTATAATTTGGGAGTCATCCATCCATCCATCAGCCTGTTTCGTCCACTGCTGGACATAGGCCTTTCTATGATTTCGCCACTCTTAGTGGTCCTCCTGGAAAAAATGCCCATACTCACACACGCTGGGCAGGTGGGTTGGTGAGCGCGGTGCCGAAACCTTTGCACTAGTGACGCCGCTGCCCGTCACCAGCCTATTTTATATAAGGCCCGGCAATTGGGGATGGATATACCGCCATCCATCGGTCCCAGGCAATGGTGGGCCGCCTGGTTTTGCCTGAGAGCTGTTCTCTTACTCTCCCCCGAATAACTTCGGGAGGATTTGCGAGTAAGATGGTGGTACCTCCACAGTCGAGCCCGGCATCAGCTCTACCACCTATAATTTGGGAGTGCTATTTTCTTATTCACCGCGGCCATCTCAAATCAATAGAAATCATGACGTCATAATTTTTTGTATGGACTTTTTTTCCTGAAGGATATCGTGTGGGTTTTCAGATGATAGGGCTTGAGGCGCATCCCTCCGCAAAATTAGCAACTCGGGATGTGTCAGTACAAAAATGGACCAAAACGACATTGAAATAAAATTAATATCAGCGCGTACTGCAAAAGGCCTGTTACGACTACAGTTTTTTTTTCCATATCTTTCTACTCCGGTACGGCTGTTGCTGTAGTTTACTTTGCCCCGAATGAGAAAGAGAATCGGTGTCACCAATTTGGTCCATCTTTGAAAACAAGGTCAAGCCCTAATTTCAATCGGAACGTCTCGTCTGCCTAAAAAAATCCGTCGTTTATCTATCTATACTTAATGAATTAACTTTTTATGAGATGGATTTATTATACATCGTTAAATTTTATCGACGTATGAAACTTAAAAGATTTGGGTTAACGATTGCGAAAATGCTTTTATTGCGCATACTCGTAAGTAAAAACTTTCTTCTTCAAGTTACCCGCAGGCTGGCATTGAGTTATAATTTTTTTTACTGATGATCACGTCTCTAAAGTTATAAAATACTATAACCTTATTGTTATTATAATGCAGTGGTTCTTAAACTTTTCGTAGCCACGGACCAATTTAAGAATTTCAAAAATTACACGGACCACTGCCGAAGAAAATTTTAGGGAAAGAAATTTGATTAAAATATATTAAAAATCACTTTTATTGGTTAGTTTACATTAATACTTAATTTAAAAAAAAAACCGGCCAAGTGCATGTCGGGCCACGCGCAATGTAGGGTTCCGTAGTTGCCCGGTACATCTTATAAGTTGGTCTACTAATACAGACCGCGCCAAACTTCTAGTCCCATACATTAGAGGGGACCAAAAGTTTGGCGCGACCTGTACTCGTAAACCTGTTAAGCCTACTATGATAGTTTTCCTTTTAAATTCATTATATTTGGGCTAGCTGGGCCTGTAAAAGCATTTGTTTTGAAAACTTAAGAAAGAATTATTATTCTATTAATTTATACTAAAATAAATTTTTAATTTATAATGAAAATAAAATTTTCAAACCTCTATAAAATAATAAAAAATTCAGTTGAGTATACTTCAGTCTGCCCGAAATATATCTTGAGCATATTTTATTGTTTATAATATATTTTATTTCACCGATATATATCTTAAATAACAAAAAAGCCCTTTTAAAGCAGCTATATATTTTTTATAATTTTCTAAGATTTGTATATTATCATAAGTGTGGTGGCTTGAAATAAATTGATTACTTACTTACTTACTTTAAGAAACCCTGCTATAATGGTACTAGCCCCGGAGCGTTGTTTGTTCGGTCTCGTTTCTGTCAATCCCATGGGAATTTTCTTAAATATCTCAGCTGATGGCTAAGTAGGTTTTACGTGGTACCTACAGTTCAAATTTTGTGTTTGTACTCGTAACGTGTAACTTGGCGTTGATAGGTCAGTCAGATAGTCAGAACGCTAAGTGCGAGTTGCCATCGAATGACTTTACTACCGCGTGAATCGAGTTAAGCCGGGTTTCCAGCGCGTGTTTTGTCCTACACACTACACCAAAACGTCTACACAGTATATTGTCCCGCTACATATTTGTATTTATAAGCCCCGTGTCTCCTGAATGCTTAACAGTAAAAATGTGTAACGAAACAATGTTTTGTGTACACGTTTTGGTGTAGTGTGTAGGACAAAACACGCGCTGGAAACCCAGCTAACTCGATTCACGCGGTAGTGAAGTCACTCGCACTTAGCGTTCGAGTTATTCTTTTATTTATATGTAAATAGATTTTATGTCAAAATACGCATACAATAATGTTATCGCTATTTGTTTCGCTTGTTATTTTGTTTAACAACTCTAAGCTTGTTTTATGATATCGAACATAAACCACAACAGAAAACTACTATTATTTCATTCGCGTTAAGAAAATTATTGTAGGTCTCTACATATAACTAGCAAACCCGCGACTTCGCGCGTTTGAGTGTTTTATCGACAGTTTTCGGCGTAGTGGTTATTTTATAAACACACCTTAAAGCCTATACCATACCTTATGACCAGAGTCACTATGATCATAACATAATAAAGAAATCGCATCCAAATCCGTTGAGTGGTTCTCTGGTTAAAACGAAACAGCGATAAATTCTCAAAACATTACTAATAAGTACGACTTTTTTACTTCGAGTTCTTTATTATTTTAGATAGAAAATCACGACTTAGGTCCAAAAAGCGGAACTTATTTAACGTAAATTAGAAATTTAATAATATAACAATTATTGTATTCTCGGTTTCCATTTAATAAACTCTTAGCCGAGACCGTAAGTGGCTACTTATAATTTTTCAAAGCACTAAACACCGTCTAAAATTATTCAAAAGAATGAAAGCGGGTGAAAGTGAGATTAGTATCAAGTACAGTGCTATTATAATAGCGTAAATTTAGAAGGCTTTATTCAGTCGTCATGGCGATGGTGAAATATGATGCTAAATCTAGGTCAGTGTGTACCCGCTTGGCTAGTAGTTCAGCTACTGTGATTCCTGTCCTATCTACGTACCATGTCCAGTACTTCTGCGTTTTTTGTATTCTGTTTACTTAGTAGCATTTAATGATGACCATGAGAAACTATTTTATTTTATAGTTTTTTAATCATTTCCATTTAAAAAATACAACATTTTGATGAAATGAAACGCAAATGCAAAACGCGTCACCATTGGCTAACTGCCTTTTGTGACAAAGTGAGTACATTTCATCATAAAATATTAAGTTCAAAATTAATAAATGTAAAATAAAACCCTCAAATATTTTTTAATACTTTGTTTTAATCAAAAATAATGAAAAAACCGGCCACTCGCCATACATCGCAAGCAAGAGCAGTATCATGTGACGTCACTTGATGCGCACTAAAATGGCAGCAATTTGAATTATAGAAGATTATTATGAAACTTATTTTGATTTTATAACCATGAAATATTGATAATTTAGTTGTAAATTTTTATTCATAGCCCTAAATTGATCATATATTAACGATTAGTGCATTAAAAAATTTACATGCATATTCTTTATTGTGTAAGCCAATGGTATTCTTTATTGGCATATGGCTATTCGGCTAATTAGCCCGTTTGACAATTGAAATCGTACATTTTTGTCTGAAAAATTATTACAATTGTTATATTTGGTTGTTGACATGACAACCAAACACGTACGATTTCAATTGTCAAACGGGCTTATTTGCTTAGCTGAATAGTCATATGACAATCGAATTTGAATACGATTGGCTTACACAATTGCACCTCTGATGTGGTAGTTCTTATGTCATCCGTGTAAGACACGCTTTATAATGCTTATGTTCGTAGTTGTCTCGAGTACAACGCAGTCGTTTGGGATCCACGAGAGGCCACACATTGTTTATCGTTGGAAAAGATGCATAACAAATTTTGTCGTTATATTTATAAAAAAATATATGGGTACTATCCCTTTCGTTATCCGTCTCTTTTTGTGACGGGTATGATCGGACTCGACACCCTAGAGCTGAGGCGAAAGCTGCAACTTATAACACACTACTGCCTTCTTCTACGGAACATAATAGATAATCCAACTATCCTGGAGACAGTGAAACTGTTTGTCCCGGAGCGGGCGCTGCGCGGCGGAGGCGACGGGGTGGTCCCGCGCCGCCAGCACCGACTGCTAGTGGAGTCGACCGCGCGCACACTTTATGGCCACAACGAGGCGACAGTACGCGCTCCCGCGCTCCTAAACTCATTGCTCGACTACTCGCCCGATCTTGATTTATTTTCCGATCCCGTCAACAAAATTAAAATAATGAGCCACTACTTTTTAAGTGTAACCTTATTTAGGGTAAGTAGTACCACATAATATCTGACGTGTATATTTTATTTTATTTTTTATTATTGTAATTTAAAATGTAACCTAGCAAATAAGTGATTTGGACGTATGTAGTCTGTAAGCTTATTTTGTTAATGAAATAAATGATTCTATGATTCTATGATTCTAAGGGTTATAAATAAACCATAAGTATGCCTTTGGGTGTGGCCGATTCCTCATGGGGCTGTTTTGTTTTGTAATCTTCTTCACTACTTTATTTGGGAACGAGACACTTTGCAGCCGCCTTAAGGCGGACTTGTTTCAACGAAACCGCCCAGTAAACGAAAACCACTTTCAAAGTGCACTATTACAGCCGATTTCGTTTAGTATACGCTAGGGCGCTTGTGATAAACGCATTTATGAAAATTATATTTTTTTGCAGGTTATTTTTACATTTTATGGAAAACTAAGGCTTATAATATATAAGAGAAGTACTTGATTATCCATTTAAGGCGAGGTTATATAGAGAAATCTGTCCTGTTCCAACGCTTTCATTTTACACATGTTTATCCTGCTCAGCGGAAGCGGGCCGCTCAGAAAACTCGCGGTTTTGAGGTGTTTTTATTTATTATTTCGGAATTAGAGGGATGGGTTTTTAATATGATGTCCGTTTTATATCACATTTCTTACGACGTTTGTTTTAGTATAAGTTTTATTTTCCAAAACTTAATATAGCTCAAATTAAATGATATTTAGATCGTAGTTTAGACCTATCTTTGCGATTTAATCGGATCGAGAAAAGTGTAAGCAATCGTGTATCGAACAGCCGCAATATTAAGATTAAAGAGTGAAATGTGACATACATATTTTTTGCAAAATTTAACTGTCGCTTTTTATTGGTTTAAAATTAATTTGAAAAGAGCAAAAGTCAGGATAACTCCCCCTTAATACAACAGTACAGCTATATGGTTTCCGACAAAAAAAGCTAGTTGTCGCCCAATATTCTCAGATATCTGCGACGAAAGTTATTTTCAAGGAGTAGTTTGCATATATGTAGTTTGCAATTTATTTTTACTGATACTAAATAATTTTTGCTATTTATGTTCGAATAATCATTAAATTTGTGTTATCAGCTTATCAGTAATGCCGAACATTTTTTTAGCCTTTCAGTTTAGAAACCCTGAATTTACGTCAAATAAATCCAGTCTTAGGCTGATCTGGGAAATACCTGGCCTTAGGTTTAAGTGGGTGAAGCTAGAAGGTGTTGTATTTTTTCGGTAAGGTATAACTTAGGGTTTATTGAAAAGACATTCTTAGCATAGCATAGATCATCAATGAATTGGTAATCATAGGATTTGAAGTTGTGTTCCTACTTCATTTTGTCGGTCCTCGTCTTTGATCGTTCACATTCAGATCTTTATATCCTTTGAAGTGAAGGTTTAAACTAATGAATACCACTTTCTTCAGTATAAAAGACAAGTTGTTTTTTTTATTTTCTTTAAGGCGTTTTAAATGTTTCACCTAATTTACGAAAAGCAAATATGAAAAATATCTTTAATTATGGTAGTGTTCTTAGGGTTCTGTTAAATAACGGAAACGCTCATCATGCTGAAGGGTCCTTCAGTTCGTCTGCCTATATGATCGGCATTCATAATTTCTGACAAATGAATATCTGTAGTCTGTAAGGGTAAAATTACGTATTATTTTTAAATTTCATGTTCAACACATGCCAAAAGTTCATTTCATATTAAATGTCAAATTCATGTGAAGCACATGTTAAATGTCAATTTAACATGTCATCTCAAGCACATTACATCTGGTGGAACGAAACCCTTCCATTACAAATTGGTCGAGATACGTTATGAACTAATACCGCACACCTCCTCCTCCACTTGTCACCCGGATTTGACGCCCTGCGATTTTATCCTATTTCCAAGTATAAAGAAATGGCTTGGCGGACAGACATTTGTCAAATGATGAATTGATAGCTTAGCAGCATATTTTAAGGTTTGACAAAACAGCTCGTCTCAAGTGTATAGAGTTGAAGAATTTAATGTAAAATGTAATGTAAAATACTTTAATTTTAATTAAGTATGTACTGTACACATATGATTACTGTTTTTCTTTTTTTATGTATTCCTTATCTTTTACGGTTTGCTGGAAGAAATCTCTCATAGAGATAAGCTCACCGCTGTACACTAATTGTAATTTTTGACTTATGTAATTGCGTATTTTTGTGTACAATAAAGAATGAGAATGAGAAAGAATGTTCTGTCATAAAATTAAACAAAAGTTTGTAAAAAAAATAAAAAATCTTTCACCTCCCAAGTCCCTGATTGTTCAAATCGCCCTCGTAAAACCTATAACTTGGTGTATGGTCATTAAATTCTTATCAAGTTGTGTACGATCATTAGCTTGTACCAGTCAGTGTCATCCTGCTGGAGATGAGGAGGCATTAACTTCAATAATCCAGTTTAGTTCGAGTCAAGGGCGTTAAGGCTTCTCCCAACGCCAACGACCTTGAACTGAGTAGCTTTGTAACCGTTTTATACAGAAACTATTACATTTTTCAATACAAGAAAAATACAATGTAATCTACATGATACGAAGCGTGATGTGGTTTTTCCCAAAGATTTCAAATCTTTGGTTTTTCCTGAATTTGTTTTTATATTCTATAATAGAAGTGACAAAAAATACTAGATTCATCCCTGTTTCTCGTTTTTCGTCCACTTGTATGGTATCAGTTTTTATCAAAACAGTATAACAAATTATAAAGTGCCGGACAAAATAATATAAAAAAAATTCTGTTTCCTCGCTTTATTTTTTATTTGAAATAAATGAAAAACGACGTAACAACCGTGTTGCATTGCGAACTGATAAGAACTTTATGGTTTTGTTCGAAATTTCACCGAACTCCAATCGAGTTGCTAATTTTTTTTTAGGACTAACCCTAATATCCCGTCTAGAAATGTCAATTGTAATCTGCTTTAATCAACTTTATTTGAAATCTGTTACATTTTCAAAACGCAATTTCATACCAAATTTTTACATTTTTTATAGAAACTGTATGCGTAATGGCCCAGTGCCCAGCCGTTTCACAGACATCGAGGCCTGGCTATGAGAGTTTTCGTTTTGTGACGGAACCCTCTCCTCAGGAAAAGATATTAACATGTTTTGTACTGTTTTGTTTGAAAATGTATTCCAAGGACCTACACAGTAGATCAAAACAAACCAGTATTTGTTTACTATTACAACACTCAGAGAAGGAACAGCTTACCGTGCTCTATTTAAGTTTGGTAAAAAAAAACACAAACATGAACAAGCTCCTAAGGAGACGGTCGTCATGAGCGCAGCAGCTATGTTGTGGGCGTGACCAAATATAAGGTGACTTTAATTTATACAGTCAAACTCATACTGTAGACTTGGTAAGTGATCAGTAACACGGATCGATAACACTTTAATTTCGTAAAATAAAATCTTGACGTCACATAGTAACTGACTCAGGGCTGGGCTTGCGTTTGTAAGGATCACGAAAAGAATAATTTACGAATTTCACAAAAAGGGTCATCGAACCTTGTTACTAAGCACTTACCGAGTCTTCAGTAAGAATTTGGCAGCATAAATTAAAGTCAACTTATATAATGCTATTTAATTTCGCTATTACGTGCATGCACGCTAGATGAAACTTGCGAAGGCAATACAATCGCAGCTATTTCGTCGCGGGCCCTGAATTCAAAACTTCAAGAGCAAAAAGATTTTGGAAATACTGTAAAGTTTTTCAAACATATTGTTGGTTAAAATTTATACGTTTTCGATGCGAAATTGGTATATATTTTTTTGATTTTATATAAAACACATTATGGTAAAACCTGTTAAATTAACGTTTTCAAGGGCTCCTTGGCTATGGTTCAAATTTCCCGATTTTTAGTTCATTTGGCGTAGATCTAGATTGAAATTAGTCAATGAACTCCTAAAATATAATGAAAGCATTCCATAGACACCTCACAATTTCGTGTCTTTTTTTGTATAAAAATTTGCGCGTGAAAGTTGTCCTTAAATTCCTGTGCTGTTGCAGCCTAATTTAAAATTGCTATAAAGAACACACACATGTTCTAATGACAACCAACCCATATAGTAATAAAAGTGTTTTGCTAATTTCATCATATTATGAGACCGCGCGCAAGCTCAGAGGAATCTAGGAATATTGAATTGTTGTTACCTAATAAATGAGCCTTTATTTACAATATTAATACTGAAAAACACGAAAAAATATATATTTACAATTTTCGATATATTTCGCCCACGAATTTTTAATTAAACTAAATTATTCTAAAATTAGAGACCGACCATTCTGCCATGGAATGAGCGTCATTAAATTATACTCTTGGCTCTATTTTGTGAATTGTTTTAAACAAAGTTAAGTAACTTAATTTTAACAAAGAATACTGCAGTCTGAACCATGGTAGTATTTATTGTATTGTTTTAATTAGGCATAAAAGTCATACATTTTTACCGAGATGTTTTCTGAGTGTAACATTTTTGCTGGCTCATTCCATGCCTTCTACTACTTCTTCTAGTAATGATTCAATCCAGTGGATTTATTTACATCCTTGTTTGTTTCTTCAGAGCAAACTTCAAACAAATTGTTTAGGTGACTCATACAAGATTAGCTGCTTGCAAGAAGTAGACTTTATCAGTCTGTAACAAGGGTACTATTCGATCGAAATCTTTTTTGTAGTTCTGTAACTAGACGGTGTTTTATGTGTTTGTCTGCAACGATAACAGACAAAGTAAGACTTTTAGTCTTTTGTTATAAAGGTGATTATCGATTGAGTTAGCGGTTTGGTTATGAAATGTGTGTCTATTAGTTACTTAGTTTTGTTTATGGCATTGAATTATTAATTGCTAATTGAATTGGGTTTGCGTTGTTCATAATAATGAACCGCCTCCGTGGTCTAACTAGTGTAAGACTTGCTTAGTTGGAGGTCGAAGATTCAGATCTCGTAAAGGCATTTGTGTCCGATTTTCTTACCTTATACCACCTATTTCAAGATAGTATTTGTTAATAAAAAGGGGACGGCTGTTGTTTGCAACCTTCAGTCCCTGCAAGCGTCTCCGGAATGGTAAAAAGTAGAGCCCCGCTTGCTGTAGCTGCCTCTGTGGACGGTACGGACCCCTAAAACATAGCTATATGATAAATAATATACAAGCTGGATTTTTGTCACGAAACCGGAAAGCCTGTATATTATATTATACAAGCTTTTGTCCGCGGCTTCGCCCGCGTTTGGGTAGTCCTATCGAATCTGTTAATATTTTTGGGACTAATAATTTTATAGAACGTATTTGACTTTGACTTTTGGTTCACATGAAAAGAATCTTATAGGTCCGACTCTATCTCTATGTCCCTAGGGAACTACTCGTCCCCAGAGAACACACTATAGTCTATGTTCAAGTGAAGAGTCTAACCATTACAACAGTGAAGGAAATTGCAATATAGTTTCAATAATAATTATCAATGACTTTGTCCCTAGGGAACCGCCCATCCCCAGGAAACAAACTATAACCTATTTCCAAGTGAAGAGACTAACCGAAATAAAATTGCCTGAAATAAAAGCGATTTATTTATTATATTATTATTATACTGAAAGAATTTCCAATATCAGTTCAGTAGTTTCAGAAATTACCCGTGTCGACTATAAGCTATACCACTACGAAACTGCTCTTATCCAGCAAACAAACTATAGTCTTTATCCAAGTGAAGATCTAACCATTACAACAGTAAAATTATTTTCAATATCGGTTTCGTAGTTATTAAAAACTATGTCCCTAGGGAACTGCCCGACCATCCCCAGGGAAAAAAACTATAGCCTGTGTCCAAGTGAGAAGTCTAACCTTAACAACAGTGAAAGAATTTTCAAAATCGATTCAAGAGGTCCAAAAATTTCCAATCTCCTACTCGCTCCAATTTACGGCTGTGTAACTAGAGAACTGCTTGTTCCCCGGAACAAACTAGCCTATGTTCAAGTTAAAAGTCTAACAGTTACAATAGTGGAAGAATTTAGAATATCGGTTCCAGAGATTGCAGGACAAATGTAATTAATTGCTATTTCCATAGGGAACTGTCCAGAGATTAATCCTTACATACAAATACATTTTGTCTCATTATATAATAGTGTAAATACATGAATATTTAAAAGCGGATAGGACTCACTTTTTTAACTGTGCAAGGAGGCACAGGTCGAGCTTTCGATGAGATCATGTCTCATCATCATCAGGACTCTTCGGGAGTACTTTCGCGCACGGCGGTCAGTCGAGTGTAAATACAAGTAAAGAATCTATGCCCTGAAGAATTTTCCCATTTACCTACTTAAGTTTGCAAATATGTATACAATGTTACTTCAGTTAAATAGTTGGAATAGCTAACAAGAATATTAATATAATATTATTATAATATAATAGAATATTTTGTTGTAACAAGTTGTAACTCATTTATTATTTATAATAATTCTATATTATGGAAGCTTCTTATTAAGATTGCGTTTCCTATAATAAATCATAAACGGCTTTATATGATAGAAAGTCGTATTTTACGTGACTATAGTTACATGTGGCTTTCCATTATGGGTAGCCGTTTATTAAATCTTAATAGAGAAGTAAACTAGTCACGAAAATTTATTTTAATATGTTTCATTCTTAATTGTTACAGATCCAAGAAATGATGGCGGAAGACTTCACCTCAATATCAACCCCAACACAACAGTAGCTCCGAGTGGCTCCTACCGCTACATCGCGTGATCAAAATTACACCTTAATGTGATAGCAATAAAGATGGATACGCTGCACGTGTCCCACGCACACAGCAAGGGTTCGTCTCGGAGCCAGAGCCCGGCGACGGAGGCGGCCAGGGATCCGGTGGCGATGAGCGATGACGTCATCAGATCGAGGGTGCAGTCGCCGTCCACGCAACACCATGTCGTCAGTGTAAGTGTTCTGTGCGATCAATAAAGCCGTGTAGACACAGGAGTCATGAGATCCCTTGACTGCGGTTTTACTCGGGACAACTCGATGTACCGGGCCGAAGCTCTGGTGTTCGGAGCACCAAGTCGTTGAGGAGGAGGAGGACGAGGAATGACGATCCTAGATTTATTCTCCTTGCGTTGTGGGAGAGGCGTTGTGGAACAAGCTTGTAGAATAAGGATGAATGTGGAGGAAAAGAAAGATGTGTTAGGTGAGGTGTCACCATGACAGATGGATCTGTGGTCTTTGCCTATCTCCTGAAACACAAGTGTGAATACATATACGTATGAATTACGCTAGACAATGTAAAATGTCGGCCCGGAAATTGTCAACTGTTTCATTTATGGTTTGTATTAACCAAAAAATACATGCATATACCCACGCCTGTCTCCCAGAGGGGTAGGCAGAAACTAACACTGAAACCCTATTATGTAACTAACAATAGTGAGAGGAGGTTCAGCTGTAATCGTGAATATTTTTAAACAACTGTATAATTTAAATAACAATTTAAGAGACAATGTTTCATTCAAACTTCATACAATGGGGGTTTACAGTTAGAGTATTAGCACGGTTGACCTGAATAGCAATGCAATGCAGGGTTATGTAATTTTTGTAACTCAAGGCTTGCAAATATATCACACCTATTTGTTAGGGTAAACAAAGGGTAAAGCATTTTTATGGCGAGGTTTCCCGGATTTTCTCGGATAAACGGTCGTATTCTTTTGTATTTTATTTGTAAATTACCAGGATTGTCATATTTCACGCTTTGGCCGTTCGTTACACGATTACTTGCATTTTCCTGCATCCAATTAAATCACAAAGACAGGCATAACTATGATTTTAATACGAGTATCATTTAATTTGAGTAATATTAGTTTTTGGGTTATAAAAATAATGCCAAAATAAACGTCGTAAATATATTATTAAATCACACTAATATTATAAATGCGAAAGTTTGTGCGTCTGTGTGAGGGTGTGTGTGTGTGTGAGGGTGTGTGCGTGTGAGGGTATGTGTGTGTGTGGGTGTGTATGTGTGTGTGTGTGTGTATGTATGTTTGTTATTCTTTCACGCTGAAACGGCTGGACGGATTTGAATGAAATTTAGAATGGATATAGCCTATACCCTAACTTAACACTTAGGCTACTTTTTATCCCGGAAAAAAGCATGTCGTTAAAGCAAATAAAAAGCGGGCGGAGCCGCGGGCAAAAGCTAGTAGTAAATAAAAACGCCTAGAAATCGTGAGTTTCTGAGCGGTCCCTTTGTCCTGAGTAGGATGAACAAGTGTAAAATGAAAGCATTGGAGTTTTATAGAGACTTTTGTATTTGCAATGGTACCTCCCGGACTATTATAAGTCTCTTATTTCTCAGCCAACTTTCTCGCTACTTTCCAGACACATTTTATCAAAACGCCAAAAGTACTGTACGATTACTAAAAATTCCTTGATGTTTCCAGGAGCCGTCATCCTCATCATCATCTCGCCATGGGGAGTACGTGAAGCACCATGCCAAGTCTCACTCGCGAGACCTCGGCCAGAGCCCGCTGTCCGCCAACACTTCCAGTAACTCTAGAGAGTGAGTTATATCTGCATTCATCCTCATCATCTCGCCATGGGGAGTTAGTAAAGCATCACGCCAAGTCTCAATCGCGAGACCTCGGCCAGAGCCCGCTGTCCGCCAACACTTCCAGTAACTCTAGAGAGTGAGTTATATCTGCATTCATCCTCATCATCTGGTGACGGGGCGACGTGAAACATCACGCCAAGTCTCACACGCAAGACAAAATTTCCTAAATAAATAAATAAAATAAAACCATGTTAAAAACATACAAATTGTTTGAAAAAAATAATTAGAAAAAATAGATAGAATACAATAATTATTTTAAGACAAAAAGGCTTGAGTCTCGGCCTGTAGCTGTTGGACATGCAAACAGCTGCCGATTTTCAAACTTAATAACTTAAACAAGAATATATCCGAAATAAGTAAATGCCTACATGCCTAGTTGGCAGACTTTAATATTAGTAAGGATTCACGTTTCTACCCAATCTAATTTGTGTGATGTATTTTTGAAACAATATAGATTTCGCTGTAAAGGGTTTTAATACAAAGGTTGTATCAAATGGAACCGCTCATATTACTGATGAAACTGTACAAGTTAAATACTCATACAAATTATTCTGTGAATTGGGCTGGGACTAGTCGAAATTTATTTTATTTGGTTTCTTTGAAAAATATGTTCAGTATGCATCGCATTTTATGTGTATTCGCGAAAATAAGGTAATAATTATGTTATAACAAAGACAATTTTGTGATCTTATGCCTTAAAATTTGATCGCATTATAATAACAAACTTTAAAGCGTATTTACATTTGTAATGTAATACAATCAAAATGTAACATAAAATGACATGATTTTCTACAATTTCTACTAAGCAATTTTCGCGAATACACAATAAACGCATTTATTGCATACTTTGTATACAAAAGTATGGAAAACAATGTTATGACGTACATTTTGCACAGAGATCCTCTGTTACCACCTTTAGCCTCCGGTGTCCGTCCATACATCTGTAACAGGGGTCTGCAGCTTTAGCCATTATAGTAGCCGGTTGAAATTTTCACAGAATACGTTATATTATGACCTTTACCACGGAAATTGTAAAAATGAAAAATAAATTAAACCCAAGGGATATCCCTTTACTAAAAATCTCGAACAAGTAGTATTTTTAGTTCCGCACAGTACTCCTAAACTTATAATGCGCATACGAGTCTTCGCCACTGCTCGGCAAAGTTCGTATTTCCCTACACTTTCTATACAAGCAATAAGGTGACGTGGTACGTCTGGTCGCTCGGCTATAGATTTCTATGCGCATTATAACTTTGGGCGCACTGTACTTAAAGGTGCCATGCGCTATCATTTTAGCGGCTTGTTTTTGTCGCCTTGATATTGCTATGGCATCTATAGTGTCAATATTTACCATATTGTTTTTGGGTTCCGTATCCCTATTACGGAACCCTTTGTGCGCGAGTTGGCCAGATTATTTGACTTACGGTTGCTAGATAAGATCTCCTGACAAGTAACAGAATATTTCCTTCCAGGCTAGAAGACAGTCCTCAGAAGAAGGTCCTGTCAGGTTTGATAGCCCCAGGCGACTACACAACCTCGGTGTACAGCCCTAACGTGTCTTACGCTCTCTCTTCAGCTGATGAGTACGGGTCTCCGGCGTATAGAGGTCAGTCTAATCCACGATACACAGTACCGTGAAGTTTATAAGCTTTTGGAGATGCAAACTGACATTTGCTGGTTATAATTTCACAATATCCGTGTTTGAACTATACTTTTCAATTATTTTTTTTTGTTGCTCTCTTCTCGTCCATCAAGGGGGTAACTTTTTACCTCTGTACACGAATAAAAAGTATGCAATAAATGTGTTTTAAAGCAACTTGCGGAAATAGTTTATTAATAATTAAGTCTTAACAAAAAACTACGTACTTTAATATATTACATTTGGTTTGCATTACGTCAACAAACTTAAAAGCGTGTTTACAGTTGTAATGAAATGCAGCTAAAATGTAACGCATAAAATTGAATAATTTTCATGTGATCACCAAGCAGTTTGCGCGAATTGCTATAAAACGCATTTATTGCAAACTTTTCATTCAAAAGTAAGGAAAACAATATTATGATGTTCATTTTGCACCGAGGTCCTCCGTTACCACCTTAAAGTATATTTTTTTGCACGAACGTGTAAACTGACAGTTTGGATAGTGGGAAATGCGCTTTTAATTCCTTTGGTGCATGAGCCATTTCTCATTGTTGCGTACTTTTGAATGTTTGCTATTTGAAATAGCATCACAGGTGTTAAAAGCGCATTTTTCATTAGCAAGAACTGTTAGTTTCCTACTTCGTGCAAAAAATATACTTAAGCTTCAGTCGTACTTCTGTAGACTAGGTTTTGCTACGCATTAATTAATATTTTTAAGAGCCCTAGTATTTAAGGTAGGCTTGTTTTTTCTTGACTAGTAATATGTACGTATTTATAATGTACCTTTATTGTAAATAAACTTATTTCTATTTCCGTACCAATTTTTTTGTTTACATTTATCGTCGCACTGGTTATAAATACTCAGTTAAATAAAAACACAAATCATACCGAGCACATTACCAACACGCATTATGAAAATGCACGGGTATAATAACTCTTTGGGCAAAGTTGTACTTAAGGCGACGCCACGAAATTTTGACGACATGGATCTCCATTTTTCTCAGCAATAAAAAAACATGTAATTAGATTAAGAATTTCATTGACATCATTTTGCCCGAAGATTTAGTGCATTGATTAATTTTCATAGTAGAGAAAAAAATATTTAGAAAACCTCTTTTAAAACAGAGATTTCTATTTTACTGACAAACGGAAGCGAATGAAGCCTCTTAAGTTTTTTATTTAAATTAGTCTACAAATAAACTTCAATATGGCCGATTGGATTTACTAAATTACTTGTAGTTGCCTTTTTAAATGAAAAATACTGTTTTGCCGCATAGGGCCTTACGGCATAAGCTAGTTCGTAAGCGCATATTTGTATGGAGTAAGTCCCCCTCACTCCACTCCCCTAAGGCGCCGATTTGAAATTAAAAGTTTATCAATGCCTCGCCTTAACTGGATATCTCGGGGAACAACTGGCTTGGAATCTTGACAGTTGTCAAGATTATTTAATAATATATATTATGTTCGAAAAAATCACATTTACACTAATGCAAATTCGTTTATTTTTTTAGGTCAAGATGGCGATTATTCCGCACAAGGTACAAAATTTTATTATTAATAAAATATACGAGGTGAAATTCAATCAACCGACCAAATTTATACTGGAGACTCGGTTAGTGATCAGAAAGAATGTTCAATTACGCTTTTGGTAAAATTCGATAAATATATTTTTTTGCTTCCTTATTGACTGAGCTAGGAATTGTACTTAAACTAGTCCAACCAGTACGGGAGCAAAAAAATATATTTTTCGAATATGGCCAAAAGGATTACTGAACCTAGTTCCTGATCAGTGATCACTAACCAAATCTCCAGTATGAATTTGGTCGGTTGATTGAATTTCACCCTATATAGTACAATTATTATACTAATTAAATTTGTGACAACCACAAAGAATAAAAAATGTTCTGAAAAAGAAATAATGCTAAACCGGAAATTGAATTCTGATCTCTTATTGCCTGTCCATTGGTCTTGTTGGTTCTTCGATAAATTGAATCAACTAAACGAGTATGTGTCTGTTATGAGTATATTATTTACAAAGTAAATAGCCATACTTAATATTTTATGCGTATATGGCATAAAAAAAATGTTATGTCTGTTCTGTTCATGAACCACTCAACGAATCTGGATGCGGTTTTCTTTATTATCATCGTAAGAGATGTTGATAAAATAACCGGCAAGCCGAAAACTGTCAATAATTAATACTCAAGGATTAAAAAAGTCATCCAGCGATCGAAGCCGCGGTAAAAGCTAGTATGTCGATATAAATAACGTTTGGCTACAGTAGCATTAGAAAATGTCCTACAGTACCCGGCTGTAAAAATTACACATCGGCTAGCTTCGGCTTCGTAGAGCGTCGTCTCTGTCGGACTGTTAGTGCTTAGTGCGACAAAGATGACACTATGAAACGATGTGCAATATTTACTACATTTATTTGTGTGAAAAGGCGAAGGTTTATAGTTGTCCAATTGATTATAATCCAGATGACCTGGACGGCAGTTCAAGTGCGGCGTCCTCGAAGGCGCTGGCGGCCATCGCTCATCTCAACAGCAAAATCGTCAGAACGAAGGACTTGATACGACTCGAACAGACTATTAGAGATGGTGAGAGAATGTTCCTTCCACCTTAAACTCTTGAAGGTGTTAAGGGGGTAACTTTTTACCTCGGTACAAAATGCATATCATAATATTGTTTTCCTTACTTTTGAATAAAAAGTATGCAATAAATGTGTTTTAAAGCAACTTGCGGAAATAGTTTATTAATAATAAAGTCTTCACAAAAGAAATACGTATTTTAATGTATTACATTTTGTTTGCATTACATTAACAAACTTAAAAGCGTGTTTACAGTTGTAATGTAATGCAGCTAAAGTGTAAAGCATAAAATTGAATAATGTTCATGTGATCACCTAACTATTAACAAGCAGTTTGCGCGAATGGCTATAAAACGCATTTATTGAAAACTTTTTATCCAAAAGTAAGGAAAACAATATTATGATATGCATTTTGCACCGAGATCCTCCGTTACCACCTTAAGAGGTTTCAGTGAGCTAAATTAGCAGCTCGATGTGTGTCAGTACAAATATCATAAACATAAACATAACATAAATACTCTTTATTGTTCACCAAAATAAAAAACAAGTAATAAAAATATTTTATCAGAAAGGGTACAATGGGCGGTCTTATCGCTCAGAGCGATTTCTTCCAGACTACCTTTGGGTGGAAGATACTGTTAAAAAGGATAAGTTGATGGTGGTGTACAGGAGATATTTATGTAATATAAATATCGATAGAAACGTCATTGAAATAACGTTCATATCAGCGTGCATTGCAAAGTGGCTGTTACGACGATCGCTGCGTTGCCGGACAGCGTGAAATAGAGAAAATAATACTTTTCATATATGATAAATTACATATTTATAAGTTTTAAACACCATTTATGTTAGATTTTTGTATTGCTCGTGTGTTTTATAAGTTTTAGCATAGTCTCTTTTGAATTGAAAAAGTTTAAGCATTTTATCAGTTTACTAAATCATTTCAAAGGTATTTATTTACTTGTTGTGGGTTAAACCATTAAAACATTACAATTATATTTTTATAAATAATATGTCTCGACTGTGGAGGTAGCACCATCTTACTCGCAAATCCTCTCGAAGTTATTCGGGGGAGAGTAAGAGAACAGCTCTCAGGAAAAACCAGGCGGCCCACCATTGCCTGGGACCGATGGATGGCGGTATATCCATCCCCAATTGCCGGGCCTAATATAACAGACCGGTGACGGGCAGCGGCGTCACTGGTGCAAGGGTTTCGGCACCGCGCTCACCAACCCGCCTGCCCAGCGTGTGTGAGTATGGGCATTTCTTCCAGGAGGACTGCCAAGAGTGGTGAAATCCTGGAAAGGCCTATGTCCAGCAGTGGACGAAACAGGCTGATGGATGGATGGATGGAAATAATATGTCATATATTTTTTGGAAATTTTGTTATAACTTAATAGAAAATTCAATGCGTTTCAAAAACGTCTCCAAACGAAGTTTAGTTTGGGCAGCCCCTTAAGAACAATTCAGAGAATACAATATGTTACATAAATTAAAAAACCCTGGGTTGATTTAGCAAAAATGTGTGGTACCTATTTAATTATAAACTGCAGGAACTGGAGGTAATGGTGCGCGGCCTTAGCGATTCTTCGAGACGAGTGGGCCTGCGGATGAATTTGGATAAGACTAAGGTCATGTCCAACTGTCACGTCATCCAAGGGCCACTAACCGTCGACAATGTTAGCATCGAAGTTGTTGAGAAATCTGGGTCAAGTCATACAGCTGGATAAAAACAACTTCGACGCCGAGGCTGACAGAAGAATATGCTTGGGTTGGGCAGCATTCGGAAAGTTGCGTCACATATTTACGTCGTCAATACCGCAGTGCTTAAAGGCTAAGATGTTCAACCAGTGCGTCCTTCCTGTGATGACGTATGGCGCTGAGACGTGGTCTCTTACAAAGGGCCTGATCCACCGGTTTAAGGTCGCTCAGCGAGCTATGGAGCTGACTATGCTCGGGGTATTTCTGATGGATAGAATCCGAGACGAGGAGATCCGTCGGAGATCGAAAGTAACCGACATAGCCTGCAGAATCAGTAAGTTAAAGTGGCAGTGGGCAGGCCATATTTGTCGCCGTCATGATGGCCGTTGGGGCCGAAAGGCTCTGGAGTGGAGACCACGTACAGCAAAGCGTAGTGTAGGCTGACCTCGTGCCCGCTGGACCGATGAACTGAAAGTCGTTGCGGGGGGGCGGCTGGATGAGGAGGACGGAGGACCGACATGAGTGGTGAAATTTGGGAAAGGCCTATATCCAGCAGTGGACGAACACGGGCTGATGGATGGATGGATGGATTTAATTATATCATCTTTGTATTTTATATAAATAGCATACATTCTGAAATAAAATTAAATTTATTTCTGTCAATTTTATTCCATATTCGACTGACAAAAACCCCAAGCGGATGGAAATTAAAGCAATCGTTTTTTAATTTAATTCTAATGCATCTAACTAACTAAAAAAGTAGAATGTTGAAATACAATTTATGTATTTTTATTATCCTCATTCATTTAAATTACAGATAAGTCATAAAACCCGTTCGTTCGTCATTGACGCCGTAAAGACCGACTCACCCATTTTAAACCGAGTGAACGTCCACAGATAACGTAAACGAATACCTAAAGCTGGCGGCGAACGCAGACAAGCAACAGTTGCAGCGGATCAAAGCTGTCTTCGAGAAGAAAAACCAAAAATCTGCGCTTTGTATCGCGCAATTACAGAAAAAACTGGAGGGCTATAACAAGAGGATTAAGAATTGGGAGGTATGTACTAAGTACGTTGCTTGACTAGCTCATACGTGATACGCCATACCAGACCTATAAAAATACCAGTTAGTAAATTAACGTTATAAAGCAGATGCACAAACATTACGCACGCACACACGAGAGAGCGCACCACTACAACCAAGCCTGAACCGCCATCGTGAGATAAAACATCTGTCCCATAAAGAAATATTAGCGATTGACTCATAACGTTATTATCATGTATTTGTCCACAAATACCCTTACTTGTAACGCTTTTTCAAGGTATGTGTGCTACTGCCGCGCCGTCCAAAGCAGAAGTACCATATAGGACATAATGTAGGAAAAAAATTGTGAATTGGAACTTGTATAGTGGCGTGTAATAGCAATATCCTTTTTTAACTAGATATATACAATACATTTAGTGAATTTCGTGATAAGTGAGTGAGATTTTATGGCGGCCCTCCGTGCTCCTCATCCGGCCTTCAGGTCTTCGGTCCAGTGGGCACGAGGTCAGCCTACGCTACGCTTTGCATTTTTAGTCCCACGATTAGAAAACACAAGTTCCAATTCATAGCTTCTTTATACATAAATTTTACCCGTACTTTTCCTTTGGACGGCAGCAAAAGTTTGCAGGCGAAAAGTGGTAGTAAAAAATGCGAGCGTGCGGTGAATGTAGACCTAGCCAACCCCCGTCCCTCGCAGACCGTGGGCGTATCACGGCTTTTGGTACTCGGTTTTTTGTGTATCATATTGTTTTTATGTACAATTGTGCAACCATGTTTTTTGGCACTAATGTCAACATTATGTCATCTTTGTAGCTCGATCTTTACACATTCTAATAGTGTATCATCTCTTTGCAATATCCTCTTTCACGCTCATGCGTAGGTAAAGAAATAGATTTATCAGTGTGAATTATACTTGATGCAAAACAAAATGTCTACCGACAATAACCAATCGAGAAACGCAGTATCGAGTCAACTAGCCACCCAACAACAATTTCAAACTATAGGTTAGTTCTCAATTTAGACGTCTATGCTTGTGGCGAAAAGTAACATTTTAGAACCAAATTCTATTTGCATATACAATGAATTTCCAATGGCAAATGCAAGACCGAAGTCGGTTACATAAGTCAATTTGAAAGATCTCGCCAGTGGCAGTGCATTTATAGAAACACTAGCCTTTTCCTGCGACTCCGCCCACGTTTTTTTCAATCTCTGCCCAGTTTTCAGCTTTGCGGTTATTTTATCAACACCCCTTGTAGCCTATGTGTTGAACAGGGTCAATACGATGATAATAAAGAAAACTACATCTAAATCCGTTGAGCGGTTTTCGAGTTAAAACAGAACATACAGACAGACATACATACAAAAAGAAATAAAAATTTAAAAAATATTTTTTTCCTTTATTTATAATGTTTATTATAAGTTCAATAAAAATTTTGCGAAAATATTCAATGTACAGCCACAACATTTTTCCTACTTTATAAACAAGTGACTATTTGCTTTGCAACAAGTATAGCAAAGGTAGACGATCCTATGTAGCTGTCTTCATTTCATTGCACAATTCTTCTTTCAACCATCCCCTTTCTCCTACCCAGGTAATCCGCAAGCAGGTAATCTTCTCGCCACAAGATGAATCTCAGGCCAGTAATGTACAATGCTTGTGTTCGTGGCTTGCGCTTTTAACTGATACACTATAACGTTACTTTGCATGGTTTAGTCAAATTCATTCTGGAGACTCGGTAAGTAGTCAGAAACGAGGTTTAATTACCCTTTCTGTAAAAAATGCAAAATGTAGGCTTTCTGCACTAATTGATTCTTCTCTTAAGAAGCCTGTAGTCGGTCGCTATGCTTGCTATTTCATTCTACATTCAATTTCGGATTATAGAGCACTGACTGACTGTTATTGGTTGGCCCGAACGTCCTTTCCTGAGCTCGTACGGAACTAACTGAACACGGTGTGAGAGGCAAGCTAACGCGAGACAACATTCATGTTTTGAAAAAACTCGAGAATGGTTTTGGTGGTTCCTATGATTTCAGGAGAAATATCCCCAAAAATCGAAATGAAACAAAAATATTTTTTAATAGTATACTAAAAATGTGAAACTAAAATTATTTGATTTGTTGTATCGCTTCTAGGACATTACGGTACATAAACATTCATCAAAATATGTGTAAAATCCAGGACTTTTATACGCTTGTAACTTTTATAAGTGTTTTATTTTGATAAATGTTTTAGTTTCACGTCATGGATATTGTATGGGATATGTTGAAAAAGAAAAAATAATAAGCAAGTACCTATAAATAAGGATATGATCAGCGAACTGAGCTGGTATGGGAGTTCAGGCGAATAGAGTCGCCTTAAGGTGGTAACGGAGGATATCGGTGCAAAATGCTTATCATAATATTGTTTTCCTTACTTTTGAATAAAAAGTTTGCAATAAATGCGTTTTATAGCAATTCGCGCAAACTGCTTGTTAATACTTAGGTGATCACGTGAAAATTATTCAATTTTATGCGTTACATTTTAGCTGCATTACATTACAACTGTAAACACGCTTTTAAATTTGTTAATGTAATGCAAACAAAATGTAATACATTAAAGTACGTAATTTTTTTGTGAAGACTTTATTATTAATAAACTATTCGGCAAGTTGTTTTAAAACACATTTATTGCATACTTTTTATTCAAAAGTAAGAAAAACAAGCTGATGATGTGCATTTTGCACCGAGGTAAAAAGTTAGCCCCATAAACAAGTTTGCAATGATTTTTTTTTCGTAATTTGGAAAACCTGACCGCTTACAGAGTCCCCAGTATAAATTTGGCTATAACATGCAAAGTCTCCTTATACACCGCAGCCATTCTTTATTTACACTCACTATTTACATTGCATTCAGTCGAAAATAATTTGTCTAGCCTGTAGTGAGTTTAAATAAACCGTATTTTTTATAATTAAAGTATTAATTTAATTTAAAGTCCTTGAGAATGCTTATACAGCGAAACCGGTTCGGCAGAGTAACTAGTAAGTATAATTTGTGAAAAAGTACAAGTGTTTTCATCAACAATGTGTGATAAGTTTGACCAAGTGGCAACAATCTCAACAATCAACTTCCAATAAATTAGAGTGTGACAATCGATAGAATTTAACCGTATGCAGATGGCGTTGTGATCGCTTGACCTAAACAAACCGCTATATTTAATTTAATCTGTGTAAGTTGTATTTAATAATATATTAGATCGGACGTTGTAAACGTTCTTTCGGCTACCGTCTTCATGCCCGTTTGTTTGTACGTGACTAAGAAAGACAGAACTGTGTGAGTGAGCGAGATGTCCTCTGACGTCTAACACCAGCCGGTTAAACGTTTGCACAGACCAGCAGTGCTCTATCGGATAATCTAAAAACTATATTGTCTATGGAAAATGTGGACCTATTTTTGCAGCATGTGTGTCTAGTGTTTTTTTTTATAGAATCATAAATCTCAATGCTATAACAAGGCGAACTTCGATAGCTGTGATTTATTAACATATTGCTGAATGGACGTCTGGTCAGTGCTTTTAGCAGAAAATGCTTTTGTCCGCGACCTTATTTGCGATTAGTTACCACAGATTAAGAAAGTGTACTCCGTGGGTCCCCACACGGTTTCTTTGCATGAACAATTAGTGTACAGCGCCATCTAGTTGTTAATCCTCGTACCAACACGTCGTAAACGTTATCGTTTAAACTAAGAAGCTTATATCCACGCCAAAAATTTGACCTTCAAATTCTTTACCTTTCAATAATAGAGACAGCGATCCTTCAAAGAGAAAAAAGTCTCATGAGTAGTGGAGATAGAGATACATATAGTTATTTATTTTAGCGTACGGCTTTCAATAGAGGTCAGCATTAAGTCTAGTTATGAACTTCTTGGTTTCAAATAGTGTCGACAGTCATTGGGTGCGGTTATGACTTTTAACCGAATAATCACGTTCAGCTATCGTTGTGATGTCGGTTATGAAAATAAACACATTCAACCGACCCCCATAGTATTTAGCATGGTCGTTCATTGTGGCCTGAAGTTAGCCGCACAACACTTTTGACAGCCCATTTTTCCCAACGATTTTTGACATTTCGTGAGGTTTGTAACCGAATCGTTGGTGTTTATTGTAGAAAATTGTAGTTTATTGTGGACTCATAACCGCACTCATTGGTGTTGATTCAGTGTAACACGACTTAACTTGTTTGACAGGACTAAACTCAATTTAAGCATTCTGTCTTTATCTTTTTGTAACAAAAAAACAAGTACAGGACGCTTAAAATAGGGTTAGTCCTGTCAAATTAGTTAAGTCATGTTTTACCGAATCAACACCATTGACAAACACTTTTTTTAAATTTACATACGATTTGGCACCATTACGATGACGTTTACAATGCGCGGATTCACAGATTAAAACTGACCACAGTCTAAGGACAAACTAGTGTTGACTGCGCAGTCTACGTATGTAGCAGTGAAAACTATTTGTACCATTAAAACGCTTGCAGCCAGCGCCGATTCTCATAGTAGAAGCAACGAACACAAGCATTGTTTAGATAGAAGGTGTAAAATGTTGATGTAGGTCGTTTTGTTGCAGCAACATGGCAGCAGCGGGCAGGCGCATCGGCAGCCGCGGGAGGTCTTACGTGATATGGGGCAAGGGCTCAAGTGAGTTTTATTTACATACATACACTCACGACTGACTTTCAGAGGGTTAGGCACAGATTTACATCTACCAAGATACTTACACACCATTTTGCCTCTTCTACATTCATCAATCTAGTCATACAAGCTCTTTAATTCGGGTGCTTGACTTGGGTTAGATTTTTTAAATTAATACAAAAAAGTGTAAAAACGCTGATGTCTGTCTGTCCATGCAGCATATCAATTACTGTATTTCTATGAAGCGAACCCGGAACTGAAGTGCGTAAAAGTGACAATGTGAAATTGTAAATTTATACAAAGCACCCACTACGTTGGCACGTTATCAAAATTATCAAAAAAATCAAGGTAAATTCTACTTATTCTAGGTACATAGAGTACTTTAGGTGGTATTTAATAAAAATTTAAACTGCGCGGCGTGCGGGATGACTGATACTTTTACGCACATCAACCTCGCGTTCGCGTCATAGAAATACGGTAATTGGGCTGTTGGGCACAATAGGCATGACACTAAAAAAAAATTATTAGTCCGTCAGTTAGATTATCAGAAAATATTGGACACGTGTTTTTTCTTTTTTCAATTAAACAAACAATGACGAAGATAAAGCCCGCTGAAGTTCCGCGTGACGTCACATCTAGGTACAATTTTACTTAGAAGTGACGTCATTTTCCCCCACCCCCAAACTTTGACGCGCTTTATTTCTGTCATTTTTTGTTTGATTGACAAAAGAAAAAATACGTGTCCAATATTTTTTAAAAATCTAAATGACGGACTAAATAGAACAATATTTTGTGTACCCTGTGTACAAGCCTATTCCAATAAGGCATCGCCTTCTAGATTTACAGGGTTTTTGCTTAAATATGCTGAGTCAATTACTTACCTGATCAATGTGAAACTCACAGACATGTTTTCAAGACCCGTTTTTTGAGTTGTAAAGATAGGAAGACGTTTTACACGGTACATTTTATTTTTGTAAATGTCGCCTTTTTAAATGATAAATATGTTTTTTATCTAAGCGGCTTGAGTTTTATGCCTAAAATAACTGCTATAGCAAAAAAATATAGTTTCAAGTTAGAAAATACCTGCACCAAATACTTTTTTGTAAAATCCAGAAAAACCACCGGCAGCGCGCGATGCAAGCGTTCTTATCTAGACTTTCTGATAATATACTTAAATTCAAAATCATTAAATAAGATTGTCGTGCCCCATGGGCCAGGCCTTAAGTAGAAACTTATACGTAGCATGTAGATGAAATGCAGAATGAATGACACTATAATTCTGTAAAAATATGGCAATTATTATTTCATAAGCATTTTGCAAATTCATATGAAGTGTCAAATGACGATTACATCTGGGTTGACGGAACCATCCACTGTGTTCGGCGGACTTGACAGACTTTCAGACATGTACTAAGTTCTAAATTCGTAGCGGAGCCCAGTGCCGGCGTTAGGGGGGGGGGGGTGGTTCGACGGCCCAGGGTGCCAAATTTGGGGGGGCGATTGGTGGAGGTAGGATAGTTCCCCCACCAAACTTGCATTCAAAAACAAATTTTGGATAACAAAAAAAAGAAAATCAACAAAAAAATGAAAAAAAATAACAAAATAAAAATAAAAAATATACGAGCTGCATAACTTTCTACGTCCACGTCGTTAGTTCTGGGTCACGCTAAAGGAAAGATAGAATTCCTAATACACGTTCACATTGGTTCAGAAAAAAATTAACACTCGATTTTGATTTCCTTATGTGGGCGCCAAAATATTCTTGCCCAGGGTGTCAGTCCCTCTAACGCCGGCACTGGGAGCCGATGAGTCCTAGATATGTAGGTTCTATAAACAGACAGACAAGTAAACAAAATAACGAGAGATACTATTTTCTCTTTATTAAAACCAACAGCGTGTTCCATTTCTTGTATGCGTCGACAGGTTTCGACAATTACGCCATCATCAGGCAGCAATATGACGTTACATTACAGAAACGTGGGCGGCAACATCCGCGACGGCATCACCGGCTTGGGCGGCAGTGTAATGGCGGCGCCGCGAGAGTTCGCTCATCTCTTCTCTCGCTCGAACAGATTCGGGTCGGCGGACAACATCTCGCAGCTGGCCGGTCGGTATACAACACTAGCGATACGCCTGCGGTCTGCGGGCGGTGAGGGACGCGGGGAACATGTCCCCTTCCCTCGTCGTCCGTCGACCGTGGGCGTGTAACTCAAGCTACAAGTTGAGGTTGTGGCTTTGGAAACGTATGGGAGTAAAAGCCACAGCTTTAGAATGTAAAAGTCTACTAAATATATAAGGTAACATTCGTTCATATAGCCAGTTCATACTGGGGACTCGGTAAGTGGTCAGGACCAAGGTTTAATTACTCTTTCTTGGTAATACGCAAAATAATTTTTTTACTTCCTATACCAATTGTGTCGAGGTTGATCTTGAATAAGTACAGAGGCACAAAAAATAATTTGTGGTCATTGAACCTTGGTCCTGACTACTTACCGAGTCGCCAGTATGAATTTGGCTGCATAAACGAAAGTCACCATACATATATTAGGTGACATTTATTTTATACGACCAAATTCATACTGAGACTCGTTAAGCGATCTGTATCACGGATCGATAACACTTTTTGTTAATATCGCAAAATAAAATGTTGATCTCCCGTAGTAATTGACCCGGCGCGGCGCTGGGCTTGCGTTTGTATGGAACACGAAAACAATATTAACGAATTTCACAAAAAGGGCCATCGAACCTTGATACTGAGCACTTACCGAGTCTTCAGTACGAATTTGGCTGCATAAATAAATTTTACCTTGTATAATGCCCATTAAGGTGGTAACGGAGGATCTCTGTGCAAAATGCACATCATAATATTGTTTTCTTTACTTTTGAATAAAAAGTTTCCAATAAATGCGTTTTATAGCAATTCGCGCAAACTGCTTGTTAATAGTTAGGCGATCACATGAAAATTATTAAATTTTATGCGTTTCATTTTAGCTGCATTACATTACAACTGTTAACACGCCTTTAGGTTTGTTAATGTAATGCAAACAAAATGTAAATTAATTAAAGTACGTAATTTTTTTGTGAAGACTTTTTTATTTTTAATAAACTATTTCCGCAAGTTGCTTTTAAACACATTTATTGCATACTTTTTATTAAAAAGTAAGGAAAACAATATTATGATGTGCATTTTGTACCGAGGCAAATAGTTACCCCTTAACATCTTCGCCAGTGTTAATATTCTCGAAACCGAGCCGCATCAAAATTGTAAAATCCCTAGCATTTGGTAACTTATTACAAAGAAAATAGGAGTCAAACCCCCCATTTCACAGTTGAGAATAACTTTTAAATGCAGCGCTGCGATTGGTCGATTCGACGCCTAACCTATTGAATTTCGCGGTTTCGCAAATTGCTTATTCCTTGTACATGGGTCGGGTTAAGTATCAGCTTAGTGAAATTATTTAAATTCAGAAACTGGTCCAAAGTTATTTTAGAATAAATGCAATAATCGGGTTGTCTTAACGTGCGCTAGCTGTCATGGGTTGTGTACAGATATTGATGAAAACCAAAAGTGCGACGACATTAGATTTGAAAAAATAATTTCCTACGCCGAGAATCGAACCTGCTGATATATATATTTTAAAAAAAACCGTATTAAAAACAAAATTATTATTATTATTTCAGTGGACATGGGCGGTTGTCCTTAAATATTGGTAGTAAAATATAAATAAAATAAAAACAGAATTATTATTGCACTATCCGATAGTGTTGCTTGTAAGGATTAAATTATGATATCAGTATTACTAAATAAAAAGCTAAAATATGACAATTATTATCTTTACTGATACTTATTATTCTATGCGATTTTTGTAATTACTTTTGATTTTTTTAAATGCAGATTAGTGATTTAAAAAATATCGATATACAAATGTGTACATATACAAAAAAAGCAACTTTTATAAATTTGACATGTTAATGTGCCATTTATATACATTTTTATAAGATATGTAATATTAGTATTTACTTAACGTTTGTGAACGCTTACTAATACATAAATTTATATCATGTCTAACACACAGACACCACTGGGCCTTGTAAGTACATAACAAAGGAAAATAACCCTTACACTTCTTGAAACAAAAACTATTACCTTCCACCTTTCCACTAGTTCACACTTATTTATTTCATATACGGCTACTTTTATGTTTCCTTAGCGACTAGAATAGAGTAGGCAAATAAATAGAGGTATTATATACATGAGTTGCCAATTACTCTCATACACTTCCTGTAGTTAAAGAACACATAGAAGCATGAACATAATCCATGCATGCTGTGGAATATTGAAGGCTCTTCATCTACTTACATTTGATTTTCTATAGAAAAAACTGTTAAATCTTGGCAAATCTTGCCTGTAAATTTGATCTCTACACAAAAAATTATAGTGATAATGTAAATACCATAAACAAGAGTAATGTACACATTAAACAAAACATGCATTAAATAAAAACCTTGAAAATATAATGTATATACCGGGTGTAAATATGCGACCATTAAATGAAACCACATATTCTACCGACCCCACTGAACCACTTTTCCCAAGAGTCATACCCGTGGAACCCCTTAGTTTGGGAAATAATTGAGTTCCAAACAAAAATGCGTGAACCGTAACGCACCGACATACGGGCGAGGTTAGAGAGAGCGTTGACCTCAAACAGCTGGAGGTTTCACGGACGACGCTCTCTCTAAACTCGCCCGTATGTCGGTGCAATTTTTGTTTGGAACTCAATTATTTCCTAAACTAAGTGTGTCCGCGGGTATGATTCTTGGGAAAAGTGGTTCAGTAGGGTCAGTAGAATACTCGTATGTGGTTTCATTTAATGGTCGCACTCTATTTACACCCGGTATATAAATATACCAAATTAAGATTGGTACGCTTAAGACGCATAGGCACGCCACCGTTTTAGTACAAAATTTAATAACCCCTTTCTCAGTTGTTTTTCGTTATGGACTGGTACTGATATGAAGGCACAAGGATTTTGTTTTAAAGATATCAAGCTGGACAGATTTACATACAAAGTTGTTTTCTTGTCTTAAATTGTACTTACCTATACTAAAACTTTACATTTCAGCCAGATAATGACTTTGTAAAAGCCTGTAATAAACTGTAGAGGTTTCAAACTTTAGTCTAATACGAAAAAACAGAGAAAAGGGTTAACTAAACAATTTGATACTAAAACGGTGGCTTGCCTATGCGCCTTAACAGGAACTATTGTAAACAATTATGGTATAGATACGGAGTTTTTTTTTTTAATATAGAACATTCATTGCTATTCCATTGCCCGCGGTTGCATAAAAATTCTTTTGACATTCGAACGTCTTTTTTTTTAAATTGAAAATACGAGTTTTTAGTTAATAAGTATTGAAATAAAATATTTTGACGGGAAACTGACTAACCACAATCCCGGATATTAGTTTCTTTATCCTGTCTACGGAATGTAATCGAATTTTATTGTACCGGTACAATATGTCATCGGACTTCGTTTGTATACCTATAGAACGTGCTTGCATTCAGATCCTCATAAAGCTATTTATTTTCATGGAAGTATTACCAAATCCACGCGGTTTTAAAGATTTATGAATTAAGTAAGTCATATTTTTCTATTTATTTTGTGTGAATTACTAACCAAAGTCAAAAATCAATTAAATAGATCTTCTTAAAATTAAATTTGTTTTTTGTTTAGTAGAAATATAACAATAACCGCCACGGTATCTGTCCAAAATATACCTGTTATGTCTATTTGTATATCTGATAATAGCCACTCTATACCTATCTATACGTAGTAGTTATGTAAACTAGATATGTCATTCAAAGTCAAACAATATCTTTCACAGTATCCTTGTGTGAAGTCACGCTATTTACGTAAAGTTACAACACTGAAAATTTATCTCTATGACTAATAATTTCAAGGTTGAAAATAGTTTAGATTTAGTTTAGGAGCTAGGTTTAAAGAATAGTATAGTGCAAGGCAAATCATTTGTTGTGTGAATGGATGTCTGGTTACATCTTTTTGTTAGTTTGAAGTTATATTTCTCTAATGTTAGACGTCATTAAAACTTTGAAGTAAAAAGTGTGAAAAGAAATTTTTGTGAAGTGTAGAATAAAACGATGAAATGTTTTTTAAAAAGTGTAGGAAATGCAGAAAAAAGCGTAAATATTATTATTTTCTCGCCATGCCTTCTTCATAGTAACTTTAAATGATTAATTGCCGCTTTCAAGCGAACGCTTACCTCAACTTCGAAAATCAAATAATCTCTTGCTTACAAAACCAACAGCAAAGTTTGTCCTGTATATATCTGCTATGGCATTCCATACTTTGCTACGCTATTACTACGCTGCCACTATGCAAGTTAGCCATTCCTATTAAACCATTTGCAACTGACAATGGTTTACATATTTAAATGTTACACAAATCAGTTCCATTGTGGTCTGTATTACGTGACCAATAGAGACTGTAAATGTTATATTTGTGTATATGTACCTGATTTATGTAAAATACACTGAATCTACGCCCAAACTCGCAAAGCCTTAACATTCAGTTGCTTATATTGTTGTCTCGTTTTTGCACGCTAGCACCACAACACGCGGAACTGAGAGGTAAATACTTGCTGCTTTATATTGTTGTTATATTCTTTCAAATTACATTTCGTATTCGCTGCGTTTGTGCTTTTCTAGAAATTGTAGCATTCGCTACAGTTATTCAACCTGTTTCTTCGATTTTAGTTTTTCGTACAACGAAGAAGAATTTAATAAATATGTGTCGCAAAAGAATCATTTAAATGAGAATTTTGGTAAAATTGTGTTTCATAAAATATCCGAGGGTTGCTTTATTGGTGTCTCTGTTTTTTATTGTTTTGCACAAAGCTTTCTGTCGAAGAGTTTTCAAAACTAACCAAATGAAATTTCAAATGCTAATGAACATAACTGCAACCACAACAACAAACGATCATAATAATGTTTTAATTGATTATCGTACTATTATTCACAAAAGAATGAAATTTACATACGAATTCTAATAAAAACTTAGATAAAACCAAAGGAAGATACGGTACCCCTCTTCTCGCACGCGGCCCTGCAAATATAGGCCCAATGGGCCTGTTTTGTGTAGCTTGTCTCGCTCGTGTCGCTGTCGAAGCTTGTCGCTCTATATCTGTCGTTCGGTGGAGCTTTTTTAAAAGAGAGGTAAATTTTTCAGTTGACGATATAAGAACGTACCGAATCTACCTTTTGTTACATCAATGACTAAAAAAAGAAAATCGAACAAATTTTCCAACAAACCAACCTCCTACATAACATATTGAGTTCGTCTACAATGTTGCAGCGAACGCGTCCTCCGAAGGTTCGAGAGCGTCGGAGGCGGGAGAAGCAACAGCACCCCGCGGCTCCACGTTGCCAAGAGCGGCAACGTCGCCGGCGCCGAAGTTCAGTCCTGAAGCTTCTCCGTCGTCTTCCGTCACGAGTGAAGGAGCGCCGTAAGTTAATAATTATGTTTTAAGAACTGGCAACGTCGCACGAAATAGGTTTCTGTAAGTTAGAGGTGGAACAGCGCTCACCGCCACGTGGCTCAATGCTGCCAAGAGCGGCAACGTCACTCACGCCTAAGTTCACTTCTTCATCTTCTTCGGTCACGAACTGACGAGTAAAGGAGCGCCTTCAGCTAATTGTTATGTTTTAAGAATTGACAACGTCCTACGAAATAAGTTCAGAAGCGAAAGAGGCGTGAGCCAAGAGCGGCAACGTCGCCCGCCCCAAATTTACTTCTGAAACGTCTATCCCATCTTCATCGGTGAAGGAAATGAAATATTATGTTAAGAGAACTGACAACGTCGCACGAAATATGTTTTTGAACTGTAGAGGCGGTGGTAGAGGGCTATCAATATTTTCATCAAATTAACGTACTAAGAATTTGTTTGCTTACCACTGATCATTTTGAAAATATCTCTCGGGGTTTCACATCTGGCAATTAGTTTTGTAAGTCTAAAAATCGACGCGGTCGAAACCGCGAGCAGTAAGCTAGTATTTCATATATAACCTCAGACCAAATAAAAACTCAAGACGGAGCGCTGTCAACATTGACGTAAAGGCAGTTGTGTAAACATGTGTGCACTTAGTGAGTGTTGCCGCCAACTAAAAACTGAGACAGTTTGCGCATGTGTGAGTTTCAAGCCGTGTACGAACACGAGACTGTCTCACTTTTGGCCTGCTTCACCCGTTACCTAGAGTAAACTACGTCTTGACTTTTTTATTTGGTCTGAGTATATAACGTGTTTGTTTTAGTTACCCGACCCAAGCCGGTTCAAATAACATGTCGGAGTCGTTCTCGATCAAACCGATATTGAACGAGTTGCGCGAGCGCAGGGAGGACACCGAGCGACTCGCTGAGAAGATCGATGCGCTCAAGGTATTGATACTTTCTGGGTATATAGATGCACTCTGAGTATACATCGATATAGTCTGAGTAATAGGGTGATTCTAATTTTATTGAATATAAATTATGACGTCTAAAATCGTTTTGAATTTTTATAACATCTTTTACATTTTAACATAATTCAATAATAATTGTTTTATTAAAGTTTGAAAATACTCATCATAAACAGTTTTTTAGTGTATCCGGTTACTTCCAGAAATACCAACAAGTAAAACAAAGGTTTAAACACTGCTTGCTAAATGATGTCGCCGGTTTCCCCTAGATGGCGTTAGTCGTAAAAAAATAAAGCACTCGTGCGAAATATTGTAATTTTATGCCCGCTAAACAGGCACGTAATCTATCATACTTTGAGCAGGTGTTTTAAAAAATATCACATATCATGATGTCTATGTAACATCTGCATTTTAGATTGTTATACAAGAGTACAAATTATTGTAATCCTTTTTAACATACCTCCTTGAACGTTTGCAGAATCTGTCACAGGAGGTATCGTTCCTGTCGGCCGCGTTACAAGAGGAGAGATTCAAGACGGAGCGGCTAGAGGAACAAATCAATGATCTCACCGAGCTACATCAAAACGAGGCAAGTCACCGACCGGTTCCGTTAAGGGTGTATAATACCTCATTTCGCTTCGCATGATCCTGTATTATACCAACAAATACTGCAACAATCACTCTGAAATTAATATGTGATAAAGTTGAGGACTAATGCTATGTCCATGCTGTTGTGAAAACTTGATTCCATTAAATTTTCTCGATAGAAAAAAATTACAAAGTTACCTCCAAACCGTACAATAAACCTATAGCATTCAATTAATACTTGAAATTAGATCTGAAACTTTGCATAATATAACTGATATTAGTATAAAGCAGCTGCAGACTGTTCCATAAAAATGAAAAAACCATCAGTGTAGCCGCGATTTCAAAATAACTGATGTTTTTGCGTGCGCGGCATCTGATCAGAGTAGGATAGGCAGTTAAAAAGCAGAAGCGTTAGAGCAGGACTGCGAATTGAGGTATTATGGGCCCTTAAGGCACGCCACCGTTTGAGTACAAAAGATAACCCTTTTCTCTGTTGTTTTTCGTTATTGACCAAAGTATAAGACCTCTATCATCTGGTACTGATATTTTAAATGGCACCATTTTGCCTAAATTTTTAATATTGATTTTGTTTTCAAGATATCAAGCTGGATAGATTTACATACAAAGTTGTTTTCTTGCCTTAAATTGTATCTATACTAAAATGTTACATTCTAGCCAGTTACTTTGTAAATACGTGTATTAAACTATAGAGGTCTCAAATTTTAGTCTATAACAAAAAACAACAGAGAAACGGGTTATCTTTGGTACTAAAACGGTGGCATGGCTATGCGCCTTAATGACGGTCGTCGTGAGCGCAGCAACTCAGTTGTGGGCGTGACCATATGTAATGCTACTACGCTATTACGTGCACGCTCGATGGAACTTGCGCAGGCAATACAATAGCACCGATTTCGTCGCGGGCATAAAAATAAAAACGCGTGTCAGAAAAAAACAAAATTTTGGCAATACTTTCATTATTTTCGATGCTCAACTTGTATACATTTTCTGATTTAATCTAAAATAATAAAAAGACATTCAGCTAAATTTTTGGTTAAAAACCGTAAAATTTACGTTTTTTAGAAGTTTGTTGTGATATGATTTAAATTTCCCGACTTTTCGTTATAATTTGGCATGGATCTAGATAATGTCAATGGACTCGGCCTAAAATATTGTAAAAATATATCATTGACACCTCACAATTTTGTGTTTGCGTTTGTATGGAGGTTTGCGCGCGATGGCTGCCCTTAAATTGGCTATCTCGCCATTACGCGCTCGGTATATCAAACAGAAAAAAACAAGAAACGAAAGTGAAAATTTACGAAAAACTAAACAAAATGGACTTACCAAAACAATGATTGTTAGAAAATATAAAAAATGTGTTAGTTGCTCGTCAATAGAGCACTTATCTCAGACTTCATTTGACATTTGTGGTTATGGAGTTCCATTTCTTTTCTTCTTACGAATTTCCAAGTTATGGTGTTGAAATTTCAAAATGGTAGGGAAATCATTCACTCACTGGTCTGTACTATCGTACTATTATAATATCTTTATGTCAGAGACTCACGGACCCACAGTCGAGTTCCGTTTCGAACCGAGCGAAAATTACTCGGAGTGCTGCGAATTTCACCCTAGAGCGTTCAAAAATGGACACGAGTTAAGCCGAGGGTTAACGAACTGTTACCTGACAGTTGCACGGAAGTGTTTTGAAACGCTTCCGAGTAATGCGAAAATCACACTGGGCCACCTGATTGCTGCAAACAGTTTTTTTTTTCTCTTGCTCCTATATAGATCTGTCTCTTTCTAATATACGAGTGAAATGTCGCACGTTCTGAAACGCTTCCTAACTATCTAACTGCATGCATTTGTGGGTAATTTATTAGTTTTATAAGTAAGTAAAGTGTGAAAACTATTACCAGTCAGTTTACGCGGCACGACGGAGCTCTAATGAGCTTCAAACGTCAAAATAAAGCCCATTAACGAACCCCCTGTCATATATAATGCACAACATGAATACACGTCTTTCCATCTAAGATACTAATGTATAACTTTCGTCAAATTCCAGGTAGAAAACTTGAAGCAAGCTTTAACAGACGTGGAAGAGAAGGTCCAATACCAGAGCGAGGAACGAATACGAGACATTCACGAGGCTCTCGACCTTTGTCAAACTAAGGTAAGCTATTGGTTAATCGATAATCGTGTCTATTGCCTGGCGATAAGAATTTAGTCACGCGTTATAAAATTTGGTACAGCAGCTCGCAACAAATACCAGAAGTCTTGTCAAATCATAGATCACAAACTTTCTACACAATAGCGCATATGTGATGCTTGCAAGTAGATATTATTTTCGTTCCGGAACATTATGATTGTTTTCTCTCATTTTTGTGTTAAATGTATTTAATAAATGGTACATGGTACTACGCGACAATAGTTTACTGTTAATTGGGCTTTTCTAGCAAATTTTTGTTATTTTTTTAATTAGGGCCTGTTCATTTATTACGTAAGACAGTTTTAGTCATTTTTGACCCCGCCCCTTCCCTATGTAAGAAATAATAAGATTTGTTTAAGAGGCCGCTCCGTATTTTTCGTTTGTTTGATGCAAAACATTATTTTAATTATTTTTCTTATCATTGCCGCGATGTTTTTGTAAAAATCAGGGACATACACGGTGTATTTCCAAAAACATCGCGATAAAGGCCAGAAAAATATTAACATATTAATTTTGATCAAAGTTGTCGTCGCCGCGGACCGGGCTTTTAAACCTCCGCCTCCCAATATTACGTGAGATCAAATTTCAAAGGAAATATAAATAAATATCCAAATTTATTGATTAATTCATGAGTAGGCGTACAAAAAAGAGATAAAAATCAAGAAAAAAATCCATCCATAAATCTGGATTAGCCTAAGGATCCAACGGCCAATCAGATGAAAGATCAGCCACTGGAAAATATGTCACATATTACCTAAGAAATATCCAGACCCTGCTTCGCCCAAATAAAAAAAAAATGATTTGGTCTGACTCCCTCCCCCCTATAGCGTCTTACGTAATAAATGAACAACCCCTTACTTTGTATGATCCTGTACAACAACTTAACATTAGGAGTTCTCAGATTAAGCGATATTCCAGGAGTTCAATACTCCACTTTTTATCGTTATCATGAAATCATCGAAGATTTTTATCATTTTTTTCCGGAATCTCGACATAAAACTTTATAGCAAATAAAAGCTAAATGAGCTTTATAGTGAGCTGAAGAACACTTGAAAATAGGCTTTCCTTAGCAAAGTATTTGTTTTAATTCCGCAGATAAGTAAAATCGAGCAGTGGTGTGCGGGCGGCGGCGCGGGCGGCAGCGGCGGGGGCCTGCCGGACGCGGGGGCGGGGCAAGCGCTTCCCCCGCGGCTGCTATTGGTCAAGCTACTCAATGTGGCGCTGACGTTGTTACAACTAGCGCTGCTATTGGTGGCCACCGTCGCGGGGATCGCTATGCCGTTCCTTAGGACTAGGTCAGTTTTATGTAGTCTAAGTAGTTGAGTTTATTCATAGTCGAAAGATAAGAAAACTTGCACGTCACTACCGGCGTTACAAAATCAAGTTGTCACTTTATTTTTAAACCAATAAATAAATAACATTTTTTATATTATTTGAATTGAGATGATATACATAATTACATAAATTGTCCTGCTTTCGTTCTTGATGAAATTATGCAATTATATCTCATTATACCTATAACCATGTTATCAATCCATCTATCAGCCCGTGTTCGTTCACTGCTGGACATAGGCATTTCCCTAATTTCGCTAAATACGGGTATTTATTTATTATAATTACTACGGGCGAACCCAATTACAGCAATTATTTAATATTATTAAATAAACGTTTAGTTTACATAATTTTACTTAACTTGTGTTATGTTATGACCATGCAATAACTAATAAACTTACAAACTAATTGACATTTAGATATTTGATCGATCTGGGCGGCCAAAATTATTTTCTCAACTCGACTTAATAAAATACCTTTTTTTTTAACAAACAATATATTTTTAGATGTTGGGATGGTTTTAAATGATTTTTCCAAAATCAATACTTCATGTCGGAAAAATCTTCACACAGTGAAATGTAATTTTCAAGATAGTTCCCAAGTAGGCAAATCTCGCTGCTGCATTTTATCAAACAGTTCTTTCCGGGTCATTACTCATAAATTCGAGGGACCTGGTGATCCTTAAACCAAAAATAAACTATATAAAATTTTAATTAAATTTGAAGTGAAATTTTCATGTAATCTAATTAGTGACCATAAATTATGACAATTCGTGGTATTTCGTGGCTAATATCTGAGTGGTATTTTTATGTACTTGTTAAAACATAAAATATTGCAGGGACGCACCCTAAAGTACAACAAACCCCTTCAAGATTAGCAAATAACAGTTGAAAAATTGCTTTAAAAGAACAGTATATTCAATTAACTAACAACCGGTACAGGAATGTTTAAAAACTAAACTTCCTAAATGTAGGTGGGCGTTCTTATCTATACTTTCACAATCCATAACAATTTATTTCAAGTTAAATACCAGACAAATAGTATTCACTCTCAAACTTAGTTCCAAAAACACAGTCAAAAAATGATAATTTGCATTGATAGAGACTGATGCTGCAGCCGTGCATCATGCTGAGGGGCTGGGGGCGGGGTTGCATATTGTTCGGTGACTATTCAATTTGATAAAGCAATGGCTTTTTTCTTCTTGAAGTTAATCTCACGAAATGACTTTTGGCCGCCCAGATCGATCAAGTCGGTCCAGCGGACACGAGGTCAGCTTGCGCTACGCTTTGCTGTACGTGGTTTCAATTCTAACGCCTTTCAGCCCCAACGGCCATCACGTCGACGATAGATATGGCCAGGCAGGCTATTTCGGTCACTTTCGATCTCCAACGGATCTCCTCGTTTCGCGGGACTGCTTTCGTGAGAATAATTGTACCAAGGTTTAACGTGTTTTTCATCGTTCCAGGGTGCGCGTGCTAACGACCAGCCTCGCGGTGATGGTGGGCGTGATGGTGCTGAAGCAGTGGCCAGAAGTGACGCAGCTGTCGGAGCACCTCGTCCGACGGCTCAAGGAGTACCTCCTGGACAAGCACCACGACAGGTAATGAGGGGGTACGCGGTACGGGGGCGGGTGGATTGCTTATAGCTAATTCAAGGCGTTACTAGTGGCGAAGGGTGAACATTTTAAAAAGGGAAGCCGGACAAAAATAGCCTTACTCAGAAAAACAACCAAGGAAAATATAATGTTTTTGTACTTTGCAACTCCCTGTCAGCCAAGTGTATTTGTCATATCGAGGTTTATGGAAGTGTTTGGCAAAGCAAAGAGCACGGAATAAGGAAATGTAGTATCTAGTATGGATGCCATTTCCTAAACAAGCCGGTGGGAATCGTGTTATGTGGACCCTTCGCCACTGGGCGTTAGATTATACTGAATATTTAATTTTATCTTCTGGTCACGATTTGTGAATATAGTTAAACATGGGAACTGCACAGCTCTGACAGCTAACCCGCCAATTTAGTTGACCCGAAGCGCTCTAAACACTTGCTTGATAAATGATTGGCGAGCCGCGTCAGGAACTTTACCCTGATTGGACAAAATTATTGGCGGGAATAATTTTAGCGAATAGCCGTTGAGACGGAATAGGTAAGACTCCCATTTGTAATTTTGCAGAAAAAAATGTGAATCTGTTGTAAAAGCTGTGATTGATGAAAACATCTTGAACTTTTCTAGTTAATAATTAGTGATTTTGGGTTTTCTGTGTAATTAACCTAGCAATGTACAATTAACCATTTTTTTAGTCCTAGTCAGAACGCCGAAAGATAGAAAAATACGAAGTTTAGTAAATTTGGTGATGATTGTAATCCATTCGCCTTCAAAGTAAAGAATCTTAATACAATGCGTATAGTCAAATAACTTTATGTGTAAGTATGTATGATTCAATTATTTGTAAATATTTTTAAATTATGGAAAAAATGGGAACTAAAATGTTTTGATTTCGTTATAAAATAACAAATGCTTGTTATGTAATATATTGTATTTATTATACGTAACTAAATAAATCATATCAGTATGTAAAGTTGAATGGGATAGCAAAGCAATCACTCGAATGGACCTAATTGCAATAATTCATTTGTAAAATCATTTTCATGCTTTTTATTTTTTACCGGTATTTATTTCAAGCTTCCGCCAGTAAATGGTGGTCTTTACGGTTTTTTATTTCTATTAATTTTGTATTATTTTATTTTTCTTTTCTACTTCAGGTATAGTGAATGCAGGTCTCTCTGTGGTTGATTATAAACAATCGGCGATACTATGGAACATTGCAATTTTGTCCTGAAAGGTAATACAATCTACTAGATCTCGAGTTAACTACTTTCTGTTACATTTCTTTAACCCTTTTGAGGGTTTTTATGACCCTCGACCGGCCGTGAAGAGAGAGCCAACATTGACCAATACTGAGCAACTTTCTCCAAGAAATCGTGATCGCAACGTATTAAGATCTAGTTTAGAATGCTGCGATTAGCAGATAATATGTTCTAAACCAGCCCCCTGATTCTGTATCGTAAAATCTGTTGCCAACCGAGTGCCTATCATCGAAAACATACATATACTATCGAAGTCCGCTTATGGATACGTTCGCACTTGAAATTACGTCACAATTCGTAAATAGATCAAATCTGGTTTTGGTGAATAGCAGCCATAGTTGGCAACCGATTCAAAGATACGTAATAGGCCCGCTGAGCTTCAAACTTTTTAACGTAAGGGCCACACTGATTCATCTATTAAATCATTAACTAATCAATTGATCTTGTAGTTTTGGGACCCCTGTACTAAACGAACGGTTACGCTGTACGTTTTCAGAGATATTTGCTCAGGACATGTGGTTTCAATAAATGTTAGCTGTCTTTTGACTTCCGGTGTCAAATATGTACAAATAGACGACAAAATGTAAAATAAATTAGCAATTTGAAGAAGTTGTGAATTTTTTCGGGTGTTTTAAACATGCCCTTATAGAACCATTTGTTAAAATGCTCATTGCTGCTTTATATTTTTTAAAAGATAATAGGAATATGTAGATAATAAATATGCAAATGTGATGATGTTATGTATACTTTATATATATTTTTGGTAACTATAATAGGTATATTCGAAATTTTTATTTGTATGTATCTGGTCTCTTCAATAAATTTTGTTTATTTATTTTTCGGAATCTAAAAAGTCGTTTTATTAAAACGATATTTTAATTCTACTTATTCTGCGATGATTGGTTTATGATTTATTGAAATAGTCATACATTTTTCAGATTTGAATATTTCTAGAATTTATGCGTTTACTTGAACAAATTAATAATCCGAAAATCACTTTTAATGTAAACAAACGAAAAATACATCTTTAGAAAAAATCTGAATCTGTCATCGAACGGAAAAGGAAAAAGCAAATATATTTTTGTTTTCTGGACCAGGGTACCTAGCATGGTAGACCATATCGAGTTTTGACGGCTCGATATACCACTGTCTATCCCTCTTGAGATCAACAGAGTGAGACAGAGCACTATATCAAGCGCTATCAAGCTCGATATGGTCCTTCATGCTAGAGGTGCAGGTTTTTTTTGGTGATGGTAAAATGTCAATCACTGTTTTGTAGCCTCCTTTTAGATGAAAAAGCGTCTTCGGTAAGAAAGGAACGCGGGAGAAACTCCGTTTGCATAAACTTACTATGTACGCTTTCTTAGCTCCTAGGGTTCGATTAAGCAAATCTGTTGTTATATTGCACATGTTTTATCGTTTTTTTTTTCGTGTTTTTAACCTTTTCAATGTCCGCCTACAAGCCATTCTCGGTAGGCCAGAATGTCCAGCTAGAAATCGAAGGAATTCTTCCTGCCGACCGGGTTTAGAAATCCATGTATTTTGTGTTAGGTTATATTTTAAGCATTGTGTTATATATCAGAAGACGCGCAATTAAATAACTAAAAAGAATATGTATACCAATTACCTCAAAAATAAAGATGAATAGACATTTTCGTTGATTGCACTTCACATTCACAAAAATTTTCACATTTTCACTACATCACCACACAATTTGATTCATATTCACTGATTCTCATATTTCACAAACAATGAAATATCACTAGAACACTCCCTAATATATTACGCGGTTACTACATGAATTATTTTTATGTAAATATCACTATTACCTTCAAAAACAACAAATAATTACACTGAACGAACACACTCTTCACTTCGCAGCAGAAACAAAAATGGCCGACCACCGCTGATTTTGTCGACAATTTCTTTAATTTCGACTTCACACCATAGATTTCGACCAATCACATTACACCAACTGATTGCCAACAGTATAACGAAACGTTTTGTTTTTGTAGTACAACTATGCGCTTAATTTCGTAGAACAAAACTTGGCTGTGAAAACCGGAACGTCATACGCGCGCAGTCTAAGCTTTGGACACTACCGGACTGCAAAATCAAAAGCGCAGACTGCGCGCGTTTGACGCTAAAAAGGTTAATAGGGAAAGGCAATAATCACCTATTTATTCAGTGTTAGTTTTTTACATAAATGCGATTTTAAAAGAATGTACATTTTTGCGAATGTTTTTTTTTATACGGTGTATGATTTAGTCAATGAATAATTAAGTTGAATATTTGAGATCGTTTATAAATGGTTATAGAGACATTAGTTTGAAACAAAATTATTGGATGTTTAGTCAATTTATATTAAAATTGTAATTATAAATAACATGTAAAATTAGCAAATAAATTTAACCAATGGTGGCCTGCGCCCATAGAATATTCAATCAACAAATATAATTTTATTATGTTCTGCATAAAAAATGCTTCTACTTTTATATCTCTATCTTCAGTTTAAATCTATTTAGAAAACAATCTCGTATTAATCTAATAATATTAATATTTATAAACAAGAATACATTCCAAATTTTCATACTGAAAGTAGAGCGAGTTTAGGCGATTTGACTCCAAATAGATTGTGAATAATAATGTCGTAAGGGACTTTTATCCATTAGAGTTTTTTTTATCACTATTTATTTTTGTTTCATTATTATAAAATTTATAAAAGGCGTATGTCCAGCAGTGGACGGACACAGGCTGATGTATGGATGGATGGATTATAAAATACATTTCATTTGCAAAACAACCTAATATTATAATTGATGTCAGTTTTTATTATTTTTTTCTTTTTCTTTGACCCAAATCAAAGCCTATCAATCAGTTTTTCTTTTTTAATAAATTTATCTTTGTATTTGACTGACCTTGTCGCAAACGCCCTAAACGTGTTGTGTTCTAATGGATATGGTCCCTAAACTGTCCAGAATAGCTGTACTAATAGATAAGTGATCAGGCAGTCTGTCTGTATATTTGTGTAAATATGATTTTTATTTTGATGCTACGTATCCACTGTAAAGTTATGTTCAAATTCGCAATCGTAAGCTTCTCTTAGCTGATGTTTGACGGATTAAATTACCTTTGGCTGTAGAAACATCTTCTTATTTGTTATCTTTATTTAATTAAAAAACACTAGACACGTACAATTTCTGTTCCAGGTTATTTTGACTTAGCCCTTACTAATGAATATTGCCAATTTTTATTCATGGGGTTTGGTCATGACATTCAACACGTTCACCACGCTCAGCTATCGTTGTAAAGTAGATTACGTAAACAAACCAAATAAACCGGAGTTTACATCGTGACCGAATAGTGATGTGTCATATTGCCAATTTTATTCTTTTGGTGGAAAAGTTGAACAAAAAACGTTTTTCGGAACATATCAGAAAATGCTGCTGAAGAAAATATTTGTTGCCATTCGCCTAGTTCCATACTGTTGTGCTATTTTCATTTCTTTTCTCTTTTCGCGGGTTTTTTTTCGCAAATGACAAAAAACCGCAACAAACGATACCATGGTCGTTCGTTGTGGCCTGAAGTTAGCTGTGCAACCACGTTTGACAGCCAACTTTTGACATTTGTTTAACATCGTGACCTAATTGTGAGTGGTGGGGGGGTGGAAAGTTGTAGTTTTTTGTGATATAATAACCGCCTATAGTCACGTTTTCATTTATTATTTGCTAAACTAGCCTGAAGAATTACAAATCAGCCTATAAATCTAATCGAAAGAGGTGTGTCAGGATTGTAGCAGAAAGAGGTATGTGGTTTCTAACTTCCCCTCCGGGAGACGGCGTGGCTTTATGTAAATGTGATTTTAGTCGTCAAACATTAGTTAAAGTTAGATTTATACGCTCATATCTCTCCATTTTATATTATTTATGTTTTAGCTGTAAGTTGGACGGTTGTTATGTAGCTCTCCTATTTTATAAGAAAGTGTATTTTTTTATTTGAATGCTCTCCCATTGAATTGTAATGTTATAGATGACATGTCATGATGAATTTTGTCTTTTGTTGCCGGCTATGGAATGAATAAAATCATCACAATTTATCAACTTGTTTTTGTCCTGCCCTAAAAATAATCGGACCGTTCTTTGTTATTCAGTAATAAAATCAATTTTGCTAAATAAAAATATATAATTCATAGAAACATAGAAGTATATGATGCGATATTGGATACATCAAACATTCGCACAACAGAAAAATAAAATTCGTATTGAGTCTTACAAAAAGACAAATAATACAAATAAAATTAAAATATACAGTTGTTTTATCTCAGTAAGGCGGGTCAACCGTTTTGTAGTGCGTTCACTTAAGTCCTTAAGGACGCTATTACTAAGAAACAAAATATCCGCGACGAGCGAACGGCTAATCGTAAGTTGACAACTAATCTAGGTACATTACCAAATAAACGAAACCTGATTCCATACAAAATTCTCGTGATACAGCTTTAGTGAAGCTTCTTTTATTTTTACACACGATTTTGTATTTTTTTTTTCTATACAATGTATTTTTGTTTTTGATCTAAGCTCTCCAGTTACTGACATATTATATTTGTACCGAAACTCACCATGTTTTCGCTGTTTTTACGAGAGGAGGGTAGGGAAATTTGATGTTACTGGAAATTAAAAACCGTGTTTTTCGGAAAATATTAACTCCAACCCTGCAGTTGAAAATTTGAGGTACTCAAAACATTGGACAAAATATGTCGGAAAATCTAACAAAAAAAGCCCCGAAAAGCAGCGAATAATTTAACATTTTGTATTAGCGTTCTTAACATACCCAATACTCATACAAACGCTAAAACAAAATTGTGAGCAGAATGTTTTGATGATATTTTAGGCGGAGTTTATTGGCATTATCTAGATCTATGTCCAATTAGAACTAAAAATCGGGAAATTTTAATCATATCTTTACAATCAAAAACGTAAATTACGATTTTTACACTAAGTGTAGGCGAATGTGTTTTAATTAGTAAAGATAAAATCAAAAAAATTATACAAGTTGGGCATCGAAAATGTTATCTACATCAATTTAACCAAAAATAGGTTTGAAAACGTCAATCTAGCCAAAATAATGTTTCTCCTGACAAAAGTTTCTTGCGCCCGCGACTAAACTGGCTCGATTTTACGTATTGCCTTCCCATATTTCGTGAAGCGTGCATGATATAGCGAAATGAAACAGCTTTACATTTGGCCGCCCTCACAACTGAGTTGGTCACATCGTGATGTCCACTCCTGGGGGAAGGGGGGGGGGGGTTATCCCATTTTGTCTCTTTTCATATTCATTTTAAGCCGATAAACAGCGATGATTAAATTTTGTAAAAAATGTATGCCATACTTCACTCTTTGATCTCAATGATATTTCGGCCATTCGATTACTTACATTTTTTAAAGATAGGTCTAAACTATGATCTAAATATCATTTCATTTGAGCTGTATTAAGTTTTGGACAATAAAAGTTATACTAAAATAAATGTGATATAAAACGGCCATCATATTAAAAAACTCATCTCTCTAATTCCAAAATAATAAATAAAAAACACTTCAAAACCGCGAGTTTTCTGAGCGGCGCGCTCCCGCTGTGCAGGATAAACATGTGTAAAATGAAAACGTTGGAGCAGGACAGATTTCGCTGGATAACCTCGCTTTAAGTGGACGTGAGCTTATTGCATTGTTATTGAGAGCCCCCGCGCTCACGCACACTTCATTAACGTATACATACGTGCACATACACTACTACAAACACGCCAGACCAGCCATCGTGAGATAGAACATCTGTACAAGTATATACAAAAATAAAAAATATAATTTTTTCGATCTGATATTAAACTAATTGTTAGCGTTACTTCTGGTGACCGCTAAGTTTTCAGGTTTAGGTGGTAATGCTGGCTTCTCAGTCAACTGGTACCCGAGCCCTGAGTCATCCAGATCTTCTTCATCGGGAGTAGAGTCTTCAACTATTTCGACCAAGGGCTCATCATCCGATATCCTTACGGGATCAGATACAGCTTTCACGCGCCTTTGGTGAAAAGAGAAACGTGTTTGAAATCAAATTTATGCCAACTAAATACTGTTGTGCTTTAGTGATCATACTAAATGAACGACAATTTTAACAAAAATCTGTAAATTTCTCATACATTTTTGTTACTTCAGTTTGATCAGTCTAGCACTTTTCTATACATTAGTAGGCCTACCATGAGTTTTGCTTACTATACACGTTACCGTCTGCGTAAAATATTTTGTATGAGAAATGCTGGTTCCTGTAGTAAGCCGCTAGGGGCGCTGCACAATTTCTCATATAAATAGTTAACGCAGACGTTAACGTGTATAGTAAACAAAACTCATGGTAGGCCGGCCTACCTTTAAACAAAGCTAACAAAAAACTACGTGCCCCATAGTTAAAACACATTGAAAAAGAAAGCAGCGGGTTGTGTCAGAGATGCAACCTTAAAATATTTCAGTGGATACTTCTTAGGTTCCCTCTTTTGTCAATCACAGAGGAAGTAATCAATGGCGGCCATAGATATCATAATAATATGTCAGTGATGGCGGCTTATTCGCTTACGGGATCATTCCACAATTTTTATTATTCCGGTTAAATAAACATTAACTTGTCATGAAAAAATAAAATAAAAAAGTAATTTACGATTAAAAAACTTAATAATCTATTAACAGAAATCAAATCATCCCTTCTTAAAAATATCGTACCGAGTACACGAGATACGAACAAAAAAGTATCCACTTCAAAAAAAGAATAAAGATATGGTATGAAATTAAATGATATTAATTCACAACCCATAACCAAATTTGAGACAGCACATTATACAAAAATGTTGCTTCAACTATATATATTATATATAAAATATACTTACTTTCATAATGTAAAAGCAACAGAAACGGTGAGGGAGTAAATACAAACATCCACAAAATGTTTTACCAATTCCTTTTTATTAATCACTTACAAAACTGCTAATGTATAGCGACAGCATTAAATAGGCCGTGATACAATAGAAATTAAATAATATTCTGATTCAGAAACTTAAAATACGTTATTGATTTGCAATATCTCTTAATCATTAGTTGATTCCCACTTAAAAATTACTTAAAAGTTATAAAAAATTAAAATTTCTAACAAAATAAAAATTTACAATTACGTAATATCGTGTAAAATAAATCGTTGTCCATTAAAGGAATGTCGTAATATAGGGTCTACAAAATATTTCACAAATAATTAACTCATATAACTTATTTATACACTTTCTGTAACCAAATAAACGAATTAGAAAAAAATGGTCCCATATGCAGTCAAAGGAATGCCAATTCTAAAACGGGAATGTGAAAATATAATCTTATTGAAACAAAATCGGTGCTTTTTTCTATGAACCAAAAAAAAAAAAAATTTTTTTTTGTTCCGTTTTGGTCGTATCACGACATCTTGCGCATCCATTACATGACAAATCTAAACATCGCATTATCGATGATAATTATCTAAATTAATAGCTATTTTTTTTTTACTAAGAGCTCTGTGCTCTGTGGCTAGAAGCGCACGTGGTCGTCATGCTTGCTATTTCATCTTACATTCACATACGTAAAGAGCTAGCGAAAGAGAGGCACGATAATGCGTTACATGATTCAAGTTTGAAAAAATTTACTGGCTTTGGTTGTTCCCACGATTTTGGGAGAAATATTTAAAATAGGTGTAAATTCCAGGACTTCTATATGTTTGTAACTTCTGATTTTTTTTGATTTTGGTAAATGTTTTAGGTTGAAGTCATGGGCCGCGTTCTGTTTCATCGCCCGCTCATCACTGACAGCAGGATAGCAAATACAAATTCAACGCGTGCAAAAAAGATGTCATGATCGCCGGGCGTGAGCTCAGCCATGGATATAAATATGTAATTAAAATGTATAATTTAAATAAATAAGGCTGAAAACAGCAAACTGCGCTAGTACGGGAGTTCGAGCGAATACTCTTAAAAAATCAAATAGAGAAATAGATAAGAGTTCGCAATAAAACTTTCGTATTACCTATTGTGATGCAGTGGATGCGCAAAACGGACCGCGACCTGTCACTAACGTACATTCCCTCATGATTAATTATTGCCAAATCCCAAAACTTTGATAGCACTCTTTAGAAGAATGTAATAATTTAAAATCGATTATTGGAAGCCAAATGAAAATTTCGAATTCTTAAACAAATAATCATAATATCCTTGAAGTCAGCGTAGAAAACCTTAACTGTATAATGAATATAATTATTCATAAGAGGTACTTTTTACTAGCACTCATTATACAAATGTATAGGTAGATATTTTTGTATTTTACGATCGCTTATTTTAATTGCTCTAAAACTTGCTTACTTTAGCTTAAAAAATGAAATATTTCGTTGTAGTTATATATAAAAACATTGACACATTATAATACTAACATGACTTGATAAGTACAAAAGTGTTATTTACCTTTAAAAGCGGTCTAAAATGGTGTCTTTTTCTAACGTTTTGTATATTAATAATTTATGTTACGTTAAAAAGTAGTGTTACTTACATACACAAATATTATTGTTACATAATTATACATAGAATAGGTATATGTTTGCCCACCTAAATAGCTAATCAACCCAAAATATAGGGACATCACAAGACAACACAATTCCTTCACCAAAAACTATCAAACGACGCAGATCAACAAAAATAAAATACGTAATAGTAATAACTAGACGCTATAGCCTATGTCAACTGATTCAATTCCGTGTGCTAGAGTTCGGGTGCTTTACTACGCCTTAGGTAAGTACGGGGGTGAGGGGCAGTAAACAAATGTTGCATTTAATCTGCGTCGTTTAAAATCAGTGCTTTTACAATAATACTGGAAATTTTGGAATGTACAAAATTGAGAACAAATTGTTCAGTACAGTCAGTCACATGGATACGAAATATTTATAAAAATGTTAACATTTTTGTACCAGACGTCATTGTTTTAGGTGGGGTTTTTATTACAAGGAAGTTTTAAATCCCATAACCATATGCCCCGAACATATTACAAAACCATGTCTCTAACTTGGCTTACTCAAAAGTTACTGACAATAGGTAGTACAGTTTGCCACATATCATGTCACTACGTCAGTTCTTTATTACTACGGTCTTATAAAAGATATACCATAGTATGTGGCCGTGTGTACAGTTTTGTAATATATTCAAAGTATAAGTTATTGTTACAGACATAAATTTACATACACATTACTGATACATAAACCCTCTACTTATTATGAGGCAGATGGCAAAAAGTTTCAAACCGTATTCGTCTTAAGGCGCGTAAGCACGCCACCGTTTTAGTACAAAATTTGTTAATCCTTTTCTTAGTTGTTTTTGTTATAGACCAAGTCATCTGGTACTGATATTTTAAAAGGCACCATTTTGCCTAAATTTTGAATATTGTATTTGTTTTAAAGATATCAAGCTGGACAGATTTACATACAAAGTTGTTTTCTTGCCGTAAATTGTACCTATACCAAAATTTTACATTTCAGCCAGATAGTGACTTTGTAAATGCCTGTATTAAACTATAAAGGTCTCAAACTTCAGTGTATAACGAAAAACAACAGAGAAACGGGTTAACAAATTTTGTGCTAAAACGGTAGCATGCTTATGCGTCTTAAATTCCATTTAATACCCTACGCTAGCGTTTTGCTAAATGCGCCTTCAAAAGCTCAATGTGAAATCTATTTCTAAGTCATTAAGGTCGAATTTCCACCATCAGCCTCACGGAAACGTCGTGACTCCGACTTACGCGGGCATGTTGGCGACAACGGGCGCATCCATGGTGGGGATGTAGTCTAGCGCCATCAGACAGGCGAACACTGTCATGATCATCTTGGGTTTGCGTTCAGTGATGTCTTCGGGAAGCGCATACACTCTAGCGCCGCAGCGGCGCGCCATTGAGATCGCGTATTTTGCGTTTGCGAGGTTTTCCTGTAACGGTTAAACAAGTTGTATTTTTCTTCTCCCGTACTGTAATCTATATAATCTAAACATGTATAGTAACAGTACTTCAATATAATAGAATTTACATTATTATATTACTATATAGTATTATATTTATAGTACTACACCTAAATCTTAATTCTTTTAACAGTACTAACAGTCGCCTGGGCTTAACCAGATTGTTTTTAGAAAGATATGCGAATTTTGAAATAAAAATGTGTCCCTTTGTGGATATAGCGCCATCAATAGATCCCGGGCATGGTGGGCCACCTGGTTATGCCTGTTTGAAAGCTGTCCTCTTACCGTCTTGTCCCCGAATGAGGGATAAGATAAGATTGTGGTACCTCCATAGTTGAGCCCAATTAGTATGACAAACTAGATTTCAATACTAGAATTTCGCAAAAATGGTCATTGGCTACTTCAGAACAAAGGCTACATACGTCCATAATTTGTTTTTTACGGAACGTGTCAAAAGAGTGTCACAAAAAGTATTAAAGCTTGACCAGTTAAATCAAAAACCTCGCCATGTTGCGGAACCGAATTTTTTCAACACTAACTTTAAAACGTCATAAAAGTGGTGTTGTTTTTTTGTTTTTATCTAACCTCATATCGTAAAATCCTCATTACGAACTCAAAACTACTGGCATAATGAAAAATATTTTTCATGAACGTCTCTAAAAAATTAAATTATAGTAATCGCAATCAAGAGAAAAAAGAAAACAAAACCTTCATAAACCACATGAAAAAAAAATGTCCGCTGGCTGGAGGTTGTTTTAAATCCAATTATTATCGAAATAATACATGTTAGAAACTGGTATTCACTTAGAACATAATACAGGGAAGTAGAACTAAAGATTGACACCCATTTGGAATTCCTGAGGCTTATAAATAGAAAGTGTCTCGCTGGCTGGAGGTCGCCTGTAAAATCGTGTCCCTCATCCATTTTGACGGAACAAATTAAGCATTTTGATAGGATTCGATAGAACAAATTTGGAATTAACTCCTTCAACTACTGGCATCGTCATAGGACATTGGGTCTAGCTGAGTGTAGGCACACCGTTGAGTCGGTTGCCAAACGTCAAAAACATAGATGCACTATCGAATTCCGATTGTCTAAGGATACGCTCGTGCTTAAAGTGACGTCACAGTTCGTGAACAGTTCAATACACACTGAAGGCAATTTTAAAAGTTGAGTTTTTATCAATGTTCTTAGTGGTTAGCAACCAGGAGGCCTAACATGGTGCCACTTGAACACCATTTGACAGTAAATTTAATGTATTTTCTGTCAAATGGTGTTAAAGTGGCAACCATGTTAGGCCTGCAGGCAGCAACAGACACTAAGTTACATAATAGGCCCGCAGTGCGCCCACGTTTCACTGACGATTATTGCGTCCCTAGTACTGTATGGTGTAGTCACCTCATGCGTGCCGCCGTGCAGCACCAAGTCGTAGTTGATGGCGCCAGGCTTGATGGCGTCGATCAGGTCCAGCACCACTTTACCGTCCGCTAGGACCTCGTCCTGCAACAAATAATGACGACACGGTTCACTAATAATATTGACTAGAGAGCACTATGTTGGGTGGGAAAATGTTTGTAGAGCTATTTCCGTCACTTTTAACCTTTCTAGCATACGTGTTTTATCTTTCGGGTAATATTTTTATTAAAATATTCATTGTTATGTTGGAACACTTGCACGTGAAAAGTAAAGATGCCGACAGGTCGACATGGCAATCGGGGTAAGAGGTGAGTCGTGGGGGGGGGGGGTGATATAATATATAGATATAAGTTACTAGACTAGTTAACGGACCTGGAAACTCCTGCAAGCGGAAGTCTTGCCGGCGCTCTGCAGCTTGTTGTTCACCCACTGGACGATTTCCTTCTCTATGATGGGGTTGCCGGTGTTAGCGAGCCGAGTGAGGACTGACAGCGTGTACGCGCGCATCAGCTGCCAGATCAGGGCTGGAAGTGAACGGGACTTTATGAGCTGGGTTATTTATGAACAGTTCGGTTATTTTTTAAACTTCAGTGCGCCATTTTTGTGTGCTTTTTGAAATAAATAGATCAATTTAGGAATGTAATGTCACAAATAAATTTTTCCATGCTTTTAAATCGATTTTTAAGTATTTTAGTATTAACAAGAAGTGGCGTCATGATATTAGGTTGAATGGTCGGATCCATGTCAAACTTTAGGATGCCGTTTAAGAAAAATAAATATACTTATTGAAATGTGTGATGATGACGTCACTGAAGATCAAATGAAAGACATCACTTTTATTCATTTAATAAAAGGTATACAAGATTATTTTTAAATCTGTCTATTAAAAATAGTTAAGGAAAGTTAATCCCCGAAACAGTTTTCGAATTGTGAAATTTTGTGAAAATAAGAAAGAGGCCAATTATGTGGTGACAATTCGTCCCTTAAGTTCTAACACCGCGTTTTGATTGTTTTTACCTCCTAACTTCAGAATTCACAATAAAATTGATAACGCTCAATATTTTGACTTACACAGTATTGGAGATCAAGAGCTACTAATGAACCAATGATGTACACAGCCTTGGTCAAAATGCTTACTGTTTTCTATTTTATTTAAAATTTTGAAATTAGGAGGTAGAAACGATCAAAAGAGTTACGTGGTGTTGGAACTTCAGCGACGATTTCTTGAAAAAGCCAGAGTTTTCGGATGGGAAGAGATGGAGATACGTGAAACTAGCACGCGGCAGATACAGCGTCTATCCCAGTTGCGCTCTCACGCTTACCGCGTTTGTCTATGAGCGAGAGAGCAAGTATGATAGACACTGTACCAACGGCGCGTGCTAGACCCTAATATTACAGGCGATGTCAAAAACACCCGAAAGGGCTAAGACTTGATTGATTGTTAAGATAGATAAAGATTGAGACTAAAGTAAGAGAACCAGACTAAAGTTCCAAGCCTCAGCATATTCTGCAGTCTGGTCTACTACTTTTTTTGGAGAGAAACATGAGTTGAGCATTACGTTTACAGTTATCAGTAGTAAATGAAAAATTGTTGTGTATTAGGTTTCTAGTAAATGTATGAAGTCGCGGAGTTTAAGAGATGAGTGATGGTAATGACAAGTTACCGAGAGTGAGAGTGGCGTTGCCCTCATTGATGTCAGCTCCAGCGATGCCCACGAGAGAGAAGCCCAGCTGTCTGCCCAGTTCCACGGCATAGTTGCAGTTCTCTAGTCGCTCCATGAACTTGCGCAGCTTAGAGAATTGGCGATGGACCTGAAATATTAATACTGATTTATTGACATCCTTTGTTAAAATGCAATAAAAATGGGTATGAAGTCGATTTTGTAGATTTATCACAAAATTGTAGTCATCAATCAGTATAAAACAATTATATATTCATTCATGTATAAAATCACCGGGATATTGTCAGGTACCGAATCAAACAAAAGTTTGTATTTATTATCTTCTTTACCTAGAAATTAAATTTCTGTTGAAAAACTAAGGGAGGGGGGATCGAATCGCTTTGCTAAGTTTCGGAGTTTATTTACATGTCAACCTAACAAGCTTCTCCTAAATCCGCTCAGCGTCGCACCTACTTCCCCCTATTCTGGGATAAATCTATTTTAAAGTTTTCAATTTAAGGGATAAAGTATAATAATATAGATAATCTTTTTTTACGAGTATTTTAGATACTAAATGACATTAATTCGGTAATTCAAACCTGGAGTCTCTTTATTTACTGAGGATAAAAATATATCGAGGGGATAAATCTTTTAATTAGAGGATACAAGTCGATAAAAAAATATAAGCTTTGATGACAGGAAATATATTCCCCAAAAACAATTCTAAGACAGATTTTGCTATTTTGATCCTACTACCCAAAATCATATTTTTAACATATTTCTCGCATTTATTAAAAAAAGCTGGCGGCACATCCCGCCTTTAAGGGCCCATAATACTTCAATTCGCAGTCCTGCTCTAACGCTTCTGCTTTTTAACTGTCTATCCTACTCTAATCAGATGCCGCGCACGCAAAAACATCAGTTATTTGGAAATCACGGCTACACTGATGGTTTTTTCATTTTTATGTTACAGTCTGCAGCTGCTTTATACTAATATCAGTTATATTATGCAAAGTTTCAGATCTAATTTCAAGTATTCATTGAATGCTATCGGTTTATTGTACGGTTTGGAGGTAACTTTGTGATTTTTTTCTATCGAGAAAATTTAATGGAATCAAGTTTTCTCAACAGCATTGACATAGTCGTCAACTTTATCATACATCAATTTCAGAGTGATTGTTGCAGCATTTGTTGGTATAAAGCAGGATCATGCGAAGCGAAGTGAGGTATTATACAGCCTTAACAGAAACGTTCAAAGCGAAGCGTTTCAGCTCCTACGATTCCGGCACACCTTTCGCCTCTACCACATCCAGTGATACAAGCTCATCTACCAAGGATTGATTAACAGAATGGAGTGTACCTTCTTCCAGTTGACGATGCCAGGTTTGATGATGTCGTAGAGCTGGAAGATGACGAGTGCGTCCGTCAGGTCAGAGTAGAGCCAGTTCACGTGCGGAGCCACGCCCATCGAGTTCATCCAGTTGCGGTACGCTGAGGCAACAACGAGTTACATCAATGGGTGGTTGGTTCACGCATGGGATGATGATAGGATGATTTATTTATTTATGCAACCAGCTTTTCACCTGCGGCTCCGCGTTTTCGGCTTGGGCGTTATTATATTAACGCCCCCTTTTAGCCTATATGTTGCCCAGGGTCACTACGATGATAAATAAGAAAACTGCATCCAAATCCGTAGGGTGGTTCTCGAGTTAAAACGGAACTTACAAACAAAAATTTAAAAAGTTGTTTTGGCCTCAGTACAATAATAATATAAATAATAGTTTTGCATCAGAGGCCTGCTCCAACCCAGGATGCTGATTAATTAGCCACGAAAACTATCTACCCTCGTCCCAAAAGTACCAGGACCTAAGGAGTCAACATAAGCACTCACTCTTCTCCTCCCTCGTCTCTTCGACCTGCGCGAACGGTTCTGCATCAGAGGCCCGCTCCAAGCCGGGGTGCTGGTTGAAGAGATTGGCGACGAAGGCCAGGTTGAGCTTGTAGACGCCCCCGACGACGTCGGCCGGCGAGACGAAGGCGCGGCACCGCAGCTTGGCGGCTTGCTGCAACATCAGCTCTGCACGACGGAGCAGGTCTTGTTCCTGGGGAGATAGAGAAGAAAACTTGGCTCAAAACTCACTTGTTATATTATGGAGAGTTTCGAGGTTTACGCAGTCACTGTTGATATCGTCAGCATTGCAAGACTCAGTGTTGGTTTTTTACAAAGTTTCCTCATTACGTCATGCCAAAACGCGACAAGTGATTTGACGGCATAGTTTCGTTATCGGTGGTGAAGCCTGCCGCCAGTAGAATTATCATATCTTGGTCTGTCAACTGCGCCAGGCGTATTTGGAGTATCTCAGACCACGTCAACCCGGAAGGCTCCTTACATGCACCCCATCCATGCATCAGCCTGTGTTCGTCAACTGGTGGAAATAAGCCTTTCCCAAATTTCGTCACTCTTGGTGGTCTTCCTCATCCAGCTGCTACCCGCAACATCTTTCAGGTTATCGGTCCAGCGGGCATGAGGTCGGCCTACACTACGCTTTGCAACCATGCACCCCAAAGGCGTCTATTTGCTAAAGAGCCGTCCATGTATTACGTCATTTGAAATTAAGGGGGGGGCAGGGGGTCTGGTTTGCAGATGTCGGTAATATCATGAACATAGATAGCAATAATGGGGGAGGGGGGTATTGGCAAAAGAAAAAAACTATTGTTTAAACAACATAATTGACTTTGTATTACACATAACTAAAATTACATCAGTTTTGTGAGAGAGTGGGGTTGGATAATGACGATAGGATGATTGTAGGAGGGAGGGGGGAGTAATATATGGACAGCCCCTATGAGCCACGTAGTAGTGGTTTCCTCAATCTCACACTCACCCTGAGAGCATCCAGCGTGACGCCAGCATCCTGGGGCGCGATCTGCTTCAGTAGATACGAGTAGATCTCGGAGTCGGCCACGTCTTGCTGCAGGTTGGTGCAGCGCCGCGTCACGCCCGCGCTCTGCAGTTGGTGGTTCACCCAGCGAAGAAGGATGGCTTCTGGAGATAACGCGAGCAGGTCTTCGATGCGTTCCTACAAGGAAAATTACATGTTAAGAGTTTTGCTGCGGATTACTTTGAATTTCGCGAAAAACTCCCGACGTTTGAACCTAACAAATTTGATCATCAAGCGAAAAGTGTATCTTCAACCGAATACCACCATGTAAATACTGAGTGGCGATATACATTTTATTAACTCGTTGTAGCCTCAAAGTTGAATGCCGTCTCTTTTGCACGCGTATATCGCTTTTCTGCTGTCTCTGTTAAAACCTAACAATATTGTGAATATTTGTACACCATTCTACAATGTCTGCAAAAAAATATATAACAATGGAATTAACTGTGTCTATCGTGCAGTTTCTTGCTTACACATATTTGAATCATGGTTTTGAATCTTACTAAGCAAAATTAGTTTTAGATTTACTCGGAAATGGTATCGTTTGAATTATATGCCATTTGGTTTCTGTCAATATTTTAGACAATTACCACATTTGAAATGACATACCCTTTAATTATAAACCTACTAAGATACGCATTTTGTAACAAAAATTTAACATCAGCAGACAGAATGAAGCCAGCTCAGCATAGGCACAGCGCCGATTTTCAGCCGGCGATGTTTCATGTATTTGTATTCGTGTTTAGGAAGGAGCATTCGTTATCCGACCGACAAGGACGAATCTATTGACTTTGGCAGCCCTTACTGTGTCACCGTACATCTTCGTATGCTCGAAGCACGTTAGTTACCTGATCGTTGAGGAGTTCAGTGAGGCCGGGACAGTGCTCGAGTGTTATCTGGTTGAACAGACCGATGCGGATGATCTGCCAGAGTAGCCCCAGTACCAAGTGGGGCTTCCCTGCAACAAGAGTGGAAGGGTTAAGTGACGAACACCACAAAATATACGAAGAATCTTGTCTTAAGAGCCCGGTCCGCGACGACGACAACTTTGATCAAAAACAATATGTTAAATATTTTTCTGGCCTTTATCGCGATGTTTTTGGAAAAACCAAGGACATACACCACTTTATATTTGCCGTCTAAATAAAGGTCTAGAATTTATTTGATTGAATTGTTTCTCTTTTGCGAGTTATTTTATTACTTACGAGCCCGCTCCGAATCGTTATTCATAATATCTAAGTATCAAAATAACGCGCAAAGGAGAAACAATTAAATCAAATAAATTTTAGGTCTCCATTTATATGTCCAATTTGGACTGGTGTATGTCCCTGATTTTTACAAAAACATCGCGGCAATGACAAGAAAAATAATGCTTCGCATCAAACAGACGAAAAGTACGGAGCGGCCTCATAAGTTTGCTACATACAATGGCAACTATCCAGATATCAGATTACGGGGATTATTCATTTATATAAAATTACAACTTTATCAAAATGAGCTAAGATTAAAAACTGAAATGCGCAAATGTTTTTAAGCACCCATCTACCGGTTTTGAGCCGCGGGCGGTGAATCCAGTATTATTTTATCATGGATGAGGAATGATTAGGCCTATGATAGCTGCTTGAGAGAAGTGCAAGGAGTATTTTAAAAAGTAATTCATGTAGCAAAGCCGCGGTGTCTGTTCTTCCTGCTTAAATCCAAAACGGCTAGTTATTAACTTAATTGACGAGGAAAATTAATTACTCTGGCCTTTAAAAAAATAACAAGTCTTTAAATAGACTTAGGCCCACTTGCACCAATATTTAAATCTAGATTTAGGACTTAAGCTTAGTTTAATTTGACAGAAATGTATTGACTGACAGATCGTAAACCTGGTTTAGCGATAAAATCGAGATTTAAGATTTTGGTGCAAGCCGCCCTTAATGTGGTTGCGACGAGTCTTAGTCTCAAACCCAAACGCACAACCTATGATTGTTTTTATTTTTGAATAAAAGGCATTAAATTATTATTTTATGTATTCCATCCATCCATCCATCAGCCTGTTTCGTCCACCGCTGGACATAGGCCTTTTCGGGATTTCGCCATTCTTGGCGGTCTTCCTGGAAGAATTGCCCATACTCACACACGCTGGGAAGGCGGGTTGGTGAGCGCGGTGACGCCGCTGCCCGTCACCAGTCTGTTTTATATAAGGCCCGGCAATTGGGGATGGATATACCGCCATCCATCGGTCCCAGGCAATGGTGGGCCACCTGGTTTTGCCTGAGAGCTGTTCTCTTACTCTCCCCCGAATAACTTCGGGAGGATTTGCGAGTAAGATGATGGTACCTCCACAGTCAAGCCCGGCATCAGCTCTACCACCTATATTTTATGTATTACTTTGTAAATAATTCCGCATATCAACATTAAAGCGTGTTTATGGTTGTGCACAATGGATGCACAGATTTTAGTGAACTTTAAAGAAGTCCCTTTACCTTTGGCCAAATCGTGCGCATCAATGTTGACAATGTTACAGCCGATGGCTTGCGAGGAGACCAGCGCTAGAGTCAGGTTCTCGTGCTTCGTGTACAATGTTAGGTTCTTCTTGTTGATCGCTCGTTCGTCTATCGTGTCTGGGCACGAGTGGTTTATCACTTTACTGTAGAGAAAAATAAAATTAATAATTACTACATAAATAGATGAACTAATAAAAAACAAATATTGTATTGTATGTTTTATCTCTTAAGTGGTAATAAAGTCCATTTCGAATCCTATAATTTTAGTTTTAGTCCTGTCAAAAACTTAAAATTGTCCAAAGTAATATATTTTCTGTTGTTAAGACTTAAGAACTATTTTGAAATGAAAAAAAATTCGTTTTAACCACAGACATAACAGACCAAACATTAATAATAAATGCATAGAGTAGACTTGAAGCAATTTTAGCTCAGTGAGTTACGGGCTCTTTTATATATAAATATTGCTTGTTTCCAAACAAGATATATACGAGAGATTAGTTTAGGTATTAACAAATATGTTTCACGCATATGCCAGCCAAAACAACTCATTTTTATATGTTTCTTCGTAGCATGTAGCTTAAATGTCACTTGGTTTTTGTATGGAAACTTGCCAACGCTATTTAATCCTTAGGTTTAGTCTGTATGTCTGTGGTTTCAACAGCCCTAAAAAGAATCGGCTTTATTGTCCGCAAATGCAAACAAAATCATATAACGAGAAATATGGACAAGTCGTAAATACATGTCAAAAATAGTAAAAGGCCAAGCACACTGCCTTGGGGTACTCAATGAAAAACGCAGGCCACTTGTACTTACTTTTTGTTTCTAGGGCATATCTTTAATGCGTTAGGCTAAGGTTATAAGGTATGCTGTTTATATCACGTACCACAATATAAGTCCGTCCTTCAGCTTATCATAGAGCTGCTTGCCCTCAGGGTCGATGGGCAGCAAGTGTTTGAGGTCCGGGTCGTGCTCCAGGTTACTGTTGATCCATCCGGAGAACGCCATCTGCTCTTCGAGACGGACTGAGTGCGTTGTGCCTGGGAACAGAGAAGGGAAAGTGTTGTTTCGAATTTGCCAAACATCCTCCTATTATCTTCCTTCTAGTCTGCTAAAAGATTTGGAATGTGAGGTAGGTTTCTGGTCGAAATATAGCCATACACATTTTAGTTTTACATCAATGGAACCTGCCTGTTGACTGCTTTCAATGTTGAAGCTCTGATTTTTATTTATTTGTATGCGTAAAATTCATCACTTACCATCACTGGAAGCTTCACTCATGCCACCTAAGTGTTCCAGATTTTCTTTTTTACTGACGGCCTGTTTGAATGAACTGGCAACCTAGAAATAAAAAACTCAAAATTAAGCTTTTTTGTACAAAAAGTATTAAGAAATTATTTTATTTGTAGCAGCTCCATCAATTCCCCTTTTTATTTGTTTCAAATATTGAATTAAGAGTCAATACGTGATTGAACCAAATACCTAATTCATTTTAAAAAACATAACGAGTTCTATTAAACATTTATTGGCTTAATAGATTATAGCTGTCATAAGTCAATAAAGCAATAAATTCTTAACTCATTAAAAATTCAGGTCAAATTGTTTATTTTATGACGCAAGAGCACGCTTGCACACTAGCGTCTATAATTCGTATCGTAGTAACTTATTATTACATAATTTACGATTATTTGTGTCACTGTACAATATTAAGGATATTGGATGATGTTTTTTCGTCATGTCAAACTATGATCAATTGACAAGCACCGCTTGGCATGGTTAGTCTTGTGATGGGTGGCCATTTAGTGGCATTGATGTCTGAGTTCTTTAGTGCATTAAAAAGTAACTAAATCCTTGGGGCTGGCTATCAGTAAAAGATTGATGAATACACAATGCTAAACTTCAGTCCTGCTCTAAAGCTTTCGTTTTATTGTGTATCCTGCTCCAATCAATTGCTGTGCAGTTATTTTGGAATTGCGGCTATATCATTTACTATAATTTTTTAATACAATAAAGGTGTTTTTTTTTTTGTATGTTTCTGCGTGTCTTACGAAAGGTTTTGAAATACCAGAGCTGAATCGCTTTTTCCGTGAAATTTATACTTTTTTTAAAAGTAATAATTGTAAGAAGATTAAAAAAATGTATATTTATGGAGTCTTGAGTTTCACACCACATTTTTTTTCAGTTTTTTATCACCTCCATAGACGGATTTGTATTCGATGCAAAACTGAACTTGTACCTTGTGGAGCCCCTTTAGCCAAGTCGAAGGCCTTGTTTAACAGCGATAATGTCTATCTAGACCTATCGACCCAATATTCAATTCATTTCAGTATCATATAAAATAGATATTAAATCAAAATAATAACATAGATTATAATTTCTCCTCTCTTCTGTTTTAATAGAAAATAAAGGATAATATCAAGAAATCTTACCTGTTGCGCCTTGAGATTGGCGCAAAGATCCTCAAACTCGTTGAGTGAGATGCCGTTCTTGCGCGAGTCGCCATTGACGTTGCCGTTGACGGCATTCCTGCCTCGCTTGGAACCCTGGTCGTAGTACTCGTCTATCATGCAGCGAACCTGGAATTGATTATGTTATTTATATATATATAAAATATGGATAGGATATGCTTTAAAGATTTCCGAAACAGCGGTAAGGACCAAACCCCAAAAACTTTGTAGAGGAAATGTGTGCCGAAAGAAGACTAGAGATATAGATTCTTCTGTTACGGAAAAGGTGCCGATGCAAGTACAATAACTAATGATTCTACCCATTTAAAAGGAATTAAAGCTTATCTGCATGTTAATCAGGAAATGGAAGAACAGGGGCAAAACAAAGGAGATCAAGGACTACTTCCTTTTAATTAAATGCAAATGTAGTCCGATAAAGATGTAATTATTTAAATAAACGAGAAAGGTCATTCACACAAAAGTGCATATATTTAAGCTGGTCTAAATACGTATTTATTCTGTGTCTAAATGCAATACCTGATTTAGACATTGACGAATAAATTATGGTAAAAGATTTCTTGTATAATGATATGTTTCCATTTATTAGCAAACGAGTTTTGTAAACTGATTTATTTATAACCGATTACAATTACTTCTTTTTAATGAAATGCAAATGTAGTCCGATAAAGATGCAATTATTTAAATAAACGAGAAAGGTCATTCACACAAAAGTGCATATATTTAAACTGGTCTAAATACGAATTTATTCTGTGTCTAAATGCAATACCTGATTTAGACATTGACGAATAAATTGTAGTAAAAGATTTCTTGTATAATGATGTGTTTCCATTTATTAGCAAACGAGTTTTGTAAACTGATTTATGTATAACCGATTACAATTTTATTACAAAATCTTAGTGAGTTTTATTTACCTACTCTTTCAAAAGTTTAGAAGGTAAAAATAAGTGTCTATCACTAAAAGTATCTTGCAATTTCGAGAAATGCGGTTTGCAATCGGCGCAAATATTGCTATGGTTAGCATCTCAGACATGAGAAGCTTACGAACTATCTAGTCATCAAGGGCCAATCTAGACCATAAATCAGAGAAGGTGATGGCAAAGAATAATAAACTAATTGAAAGTTCAGCTTATTTTCTAAGTAATATGAGCATCATGGTTCGGCTTGAGGAAACCCAATGCCATGCATGCTAATAGTAATGGGGTGGATAGTCAAAAAGATAAAACTCACCTTCCACTGTGGGATTTTGTATCCAACACTATCAAGAGCATCTTTCAGCTCTTTGAGGTCTATGAACCCATTGCCACTCGAGTCGATCTGAAACAAGCAGAAAAAACCGTAAGTAACGTAATTCAGAAAAAAGATCAGTTTTTAATTGTGCATCGAGAGTGAAAACGTAGTAAAACTTCAACTTTCGGCTGTAAATCAGGTGGCCGTGAAATAAAACTAGAGAATTAAAATCGTTGCTCGCCGATGCATAGAAATAAACATACAGTATGACGACTTTAGTATGATATAAGAAGTTGTAATCGACCTTGGAGTACTCTTTTTAAGTCATGCGTAAACCATGAGCTGAGACAAATAAATAGCATGCCAAACCACCATGCGGAATACAACGATTCTTAAAATATTTCTGTACCCCGCCTGTGGGATTCTAATAACCCCCTAAAGGTTTTCAATCATCAAGGAACATCATAAACATCATGATTTCTGACAAGTTAAAAAAAAACACTTATTTAGATGACTTCCTAGTAATGAGATAAATATTAAATTGTGTCATCCTACCCTACGAACGAATAAACCTTTTGTAAGTTTGCATTATTTTTTTATGTTATGACTCTTACGATTATGATGACTTATCAACGAAATTGTTTTTCATTAGGTATATTTTTTAATGTTATAAAAAAATAGTGTTTAAAAATTAAGTTATACTCGTATTTATAGAGTCGAGCTTGAAACTCGTATTTAAGGTAGTAAAGTAGGCTATAATTGCTGGTGACCTACTTAATTGAACAAAAAAATAGAAAAAAAAAAAACTACAGAGTATCTAAAATTATGTACCTTGATTAGAATTTTGAATTTTTATTAAGAACTTTAACTAAGTAAATACCAAAATAAGGTCCAAATTAAGACTAAGATCCGATTTAATTAATAAAGTATGCAAAGAAATAACTTCAAACTTGGTCAAATTAAAGATATTGTCACAACAAATGAGTTTCTTTGATTATTTTTGAAGAATTTTAGTTACGATAATTTTAATTAATTATTTGTGCATATTTAAGCGCGTTTGCAACTTGATTCCCTGTCGAGCGACGGAGATGTCCATATACGGGACGAGTCGTGCGATTGAGACGCACGTACCCAGGGTTCCTTATCGGACTACGGAATCCTAAAAACCCTGGCAAGCTACTGATAAGAAGTTTTGCAAAAGACCTATAAACAAAGATAACTAAATAAAACTTCCGTTATCATCAACAATTAAAACTCATAGTTGTTTCAATTTAAAGTGTGTCAGTCGGTAAAACAGTATTCCCAGTGTTCCATGTTGTAGGCGGGGTCGCTTTCAATTAGAGTATTACATGAGGTTATCGATTTGACTAATTAATTTGACTGGCGTTCGTGTTGTTATACTATTATTATTTATGACTTGTCCAGTACTGAGTTTATTATCTTTTATCACCATCATATTCGTTATTAAGGAGATACAAATATGTATACAGGGCTCCATTTTAATTTAAGAGGATAGGTTAGGCTTGCATCAATCACTGTTACTCCGTGCGGAAGGAACCGCAAAAAATTCAAAATGACGATATCTAATAGTTATTTTGTTTAAAAAAGAACTAAAGTTTATGTGAAATATTTGTTCGTTTCAGACTTTAGTTGACACAGATTTTAATACACAAATAATACGTATGGGTTTTTGGTCAAATAATCTTTTAAGCCCCGACATGAAAACTTTAAAAGCCTTTGGTTTTTATATCTCAATATTGGAATGACTTCCTTCTATTTCAATTATATTCTTGGCAGAAGTAACTATTTTTATTTTATTTGTAGTATTGCTCAAGCGAGATAGATCCCCTTACATGAATAAATTGTGGTTTTGCGGGGACGGAGATCCTCTTAAGGTACCGAATCTAATAATAAATTATTTAAGATTTGTTTTTATTGTGAAATCCATCGCTTTGGAACACTCTAAAAACAGTGTTTACCCGTGGTCCCATTGTACTAGGCATTACAATTTGATAAATATTTCGACTTCTGATTATATCGATATAAAATGGTAGGTACCATAACAATCTCTTGCAAAAATTAAAAGTCCTTTACCTAGGAACCATTTCAGAACGTGCGATGGTACTGCGAAATTTTACAACAGGCATAACAATTTGATGAATATTTCGACTTCTGATTATATCGATATAAAATGGTACCATAACAATGTCTTACAAAAATTAAAAGTCGTTTACCTAGGAACCGTTTTTTGGTACTGCGAACTTTCACTCGTTTAATAGAAAAAGACAGAGCTAAATACAAGAATGAGAAAGAACATCTGGTATTGAAACGCTTGCGAGTGATTCCAGTGAGAAATACGTTTTAGAACGTGTCTGGGTGACAAACGTCAGTCTCAAATCTAATTCAAGGGCGGGAAACCGAAATTGCCTTTTGTAGTCACAATTTTTTTTTATTATAGATAAATGAGCTCTTACAAGCCTAATACAACTTTCAAAATAATAATTTTCACTTTTTTCCATTTATAAATGATAATTACATTTTTAGAGTTTTGAATTTTGTCAAAAACCCGGCAAAACTCCGATGTGACAACTGTCAGGCGAACTTTAATGGTATCCAGACAGCGTTAGAATTCGCACTAGCCAGTGTGATTTTCGCATTACTCGGAAGCATTTCAAAACACTTCCGAGCAACTGTCAGGTAACAGTTCGGCTACCCTCGGTTTAACTCGGATCAATTTTTGAATGTTCTAGCTAGGGTGAAATTCGCATCACTCCGAGAGAAATTCACTCGATTCGAAACGGAACCCTAGTGTATTGAAAGTTTCTCGTCACTATTCTGGCAACATTAGGAAACTTGTATCTTTTTTGTTTTTATTGGTTCTAATGTGAATTTTCGGCTCAGATTATGTCAAGTAACGTAATATGAAATGGTTTTGGGGTACGTAGTCAAAAAGTAAGAATAGAACAAATACGAGTATAATAAACGTATGTTCTACATCATAATAATGAATATTGATAGAGTTATTGTACAAACATCAGTATGTTTATACAATACTGTTGTTTCGGCGAACGAACCAGCTGCCATCTTAGAAATTACGTAGCAAATGTCTGCTCAAGTGTTTTCAAGTATTGTGTGATGCTGACGAAATTCAAATATGGGAAACGTCTCCTTTGTTGTGAGAATTTTGAACCTGTTCTTTCAAAATGTTCTCTGCTAAAACCGAAGAATTACAAGTCTCTTTCCGCATATTCAGACAACAGTTCTGCTGAGACCGGACAAACAACGGATCGTAAATAGTGTTGTATGCTTTATGTATTTGTTTGAAGTGGGATATATCTACTTATGTACTTAACTTGAGACATTTCACAATTTTTTATTATTAAGGCTCCGCTGTCCGTCTGTCACCAGGCTGTATCTCATGAACCGTGATAGTTAGACAGTTGAAATTTTCACAGATGATGTATTTCTGTTGCCGCTATAACAACAAGTACGGAAACTTTTGTGCGAGAGTCCGACTCAGACTTGGCGGGTTTTTCTTATGAATCATAAACCTAACAGATAATTTCCACCCACCTTCTTAGCTGCGAAGAACTGTAGGTACTTTACAACCTTCTACTTCTAGTAAAAGCCAAGTTAAATGTTAATAAGCTGCCACGCTCTGGTTAGCACCAAACTACGACGTCCAAGGTCAAAGCACCAAGTGTTGTGACGTCACGCACATGTGGTAACAGCCGGTGTTTGCTCCGCTGAACACCTTTGTTCCATAGCAAAAAAAAACGCGTCGAAAAAAACCTTTCAAAAGTTGTAACTTACATGATACTAGCTTTTCGTATGCGGTTTCAGCCTTACGAATGTATTTAATGAGTATGTCCCTAGGCCCTAGGGACTAGAGGACTACCCATCCCCAGGGAAGAAGAGCCTATATCCAAATGAAGAATCTAATCATTACAACAGTGAAAGAATTTTCATAAGCGGTTCAGAGATTATCCTTTACAATACAAACTAACTTTAACTCTTTATAAAATTTGTGTGTAGGTGGTGCACAGCCATCGTAAGTTTAGACAGAACTGTCAACATTTTTATTTTTATTATTTATGGAAAATAAAAATTAACATATGCATTCGTTTTTAGAAAGGAGCACTCGTTTTTGGGCCGACAAGGACGACTGTATCGACTGTGATAGCCCTAATGAGCCAAGGGACCATCAAAACGTGTTTTCTCCAAAATTGTTATTATTGACATTCCTTATTCCTCCCGCAAGGTCTTCCGATTCAAAAACAGTTTCCGTATTAAATTGAACGGAATGGAAACAGCAGCATATCATTAACTGATGGGTGATGCTTTTTATGAGTCAGCATCATGATGATGAGTCACGGCACGGCGAGGACTTGGTTTACATAACATTCGCTGATAGTGCTGCGTCTTGTCATCAATATAGGGTGTAAATGCAAACTCAAGAATCCCTTTAGGGTATGAAAGTATACACGATTCTGATGTCATTACGAGAAAAAAATATACCTTGAATTTTCACAAAAAATTCCATCACTTTTCTAAGCTATGGCTGCGCAGCTCACCGGCCTCCCCACACAGCTAATTGCACCCCGCAACCCGCACCCCTCATCCGAGTGGCCTGCGACCAGTGAGGGTGTCCACGCGATTAGTGTATTTTGAGTAAAGAAAATCGTCTTATTATGAGGTACTGGTACTTTAGAGATACCATATCATACTAACACACCCTTATAGGATTCTTGCCTTTGCTTTTACACCCGGTATATGTGGAAAATAGCTTGAGCTTCTCTTCTAGCTACATAGCTGACGACATACGGCCGGTGAAAGATAGATAGGTAACACTAAAAGTTTCCGGAACTGGCCACTTACATAAACAATATTTAAAAATTTATTGCAACATTTGAAAATAGAACTCTTTGGCTGTAGAATGCAGTTTGTTTCATCTGACTGTCTTTTGTTTTTACCTTGTGGCGCCATTTAAAAAATTGTGTGTCTGCATCAACATGGATTTAACTCGGGAAAATTTTCGTAGTATGATTTTCTACGATTTTAAGTGTAATTTGACAGCTCAACAGAGCATCGCTCGGCTTGAAACAGCTTTTGGCAATGAAGCACCATGCAAGACGACTGTTTATAGCTGGTTTGCAGAATTCAAGCGTGGTCGTATCAATCTCAGTGACGAATCTCGCGATGGTCGGCCGTCCACCGCTGTGACCAACAAAAACATCGATGCTGTGCGCCGTATGATTGAAACAGACAGGCATGTGACCTACCATGAAATTCGCGCATCCTTAGAAATAGGCATGAGTCAAATACAATCAATCCTACACAAACATTTGGGTGTGAGAAAGCTGTGCTCGCGGTGGATCCCACACAACTTGACCGAGGCTCAAAAAACGGACCGCGTCACTTGGTGCAGTGCCATGCTTACCAGATTCAACGAAGGTGCGTCAAATTTGGTGTGGGACATAGTAACAGGTGACGAAACATGGATTTATTGCTACGATCCCAAAACAAAGCAGCAATAGAGCGTATGGGTCTTTCAAGATGAGCCGAAACCAACCAAAGAGGCGCGCGTGAAAAGTGCATCTAAGCGGATGATTGCTTCTTTTTTTAATAAAACTGGACACGTGGCTACTGTTGCTTTAGAGAATTGTCGTACCGTGAATAGTGACTGGTACACGACCATTTGTTTGCCGGAAGTTATTGACGAACTCCGTAAAAATAACCGTAAACGCCGTATCATCCTGCACCACGACAATGCTAGTTCTCACACGGCCAGACAGACAAACGACTTTTTGAAGACGAAAAATGTAGAACTCATGAGTCATCCTGCATACAGTCCCGACCTGGCACCTTGTGACTTTTTTCTGTTCCCAAAAATTAAGAACCAATTACGCGGTCAACGATTTTCATCACCAGAAGAGGCTGTCGAGGAGTATGAAAAACACGTTTCAGAGGTCACCACAGGGGAGTGGCACAAAAGTTTTCAAAACTGGTTTGATCGAATGAAAAAGTGCATAGACGCCAAGGGAGATTATTTTGAAAAACAATAAATTAATTTTGTACCTTTAATAGTATTTTTTCATATTCATTCCGGAAACTTATAGTGCGTCCCACGTATTGCAAGACTCTCGCACAAAGGGTACCACCCCACATATGAGTGCGGAACCCTAAAAACCTTTATGGGGAATAACAGCAATGTACATGCCAAAGCAACATCAAGGCTACAACTAAAACAAGCCTCTAAAATGGTAGCGCCTTACGAAAAATTTGGCGCTGTCTGCGTAAGGAACCCTTCTATTTATCGTATTTTTAAATAACCTGAGAGTTTTTCTTCTCGTTTAACGAACAGGAATCATGAATAGAACTCAAACATATTTTATTAGATGGGATTTTTGATTTTGGAAATTTTGCTAACCATTACAAAGCGTACAAGACAATCGCGTGATTATTCAAATAACATTATACACATTATACACATACAAAATAACATTCACACTACATTTTATATTATACACAATACAAAAGGTCAAACACACGGGCTGTCTAACCGAAAAACTGTCTCCGCATGTGTCTGTTTTTACAAGAAAAAAAAAAAAAGGCGCGGCACGAAGCACGTGCGACGCAGTCTAAAAATAGCTACACAGTACGCGCGTTTCGAGAACACTGCCCCCTTTCTATTCAAACTATATCACAATATACTGCAAGAAAACACGATTATATACACAGAAAACACGATTATATACACCGGGAACACGATTATATACAACGAAATATCTATTATATTATCTATTATATTTATTTTTATAAAATTACCAAAACATATTTTTTTCTCTTTTGTGCTGAATCCGCCCCTCTTGGTGTGAAAGTGACAAAATTAAAATTACTGAAATATAATTATTATTTTTATTAAATAACTCTGCTTCTAATTTAAATAAAAACACGGACTTTTTTAAATTCGTTTCTCCCGGGTGTCGTCAAATGATGCTTAAAGAGTTTTTTGCCAAGTGTTTTCAGTTTATTTGTTTCCTTATCACATATTACAATAAATAACAACCAAGACACGTATCCACATAAATCTAAGTAGTAGTAAAATTAATGCACGGAATAATTTTACAACACAATACACACGGTAAGCTCATAAAAACCAGTAACAAAAATCACAGACATATAAGTAGCAGACCAAACATGAGGATTAAAATAGCGTGGCAAGTTTCCATACAAAAAATAAGCTACATTTAGGCTTCATGGTACGAAGAATAGTATAAAAAGGGGTTGTTTGGCTGGCTTATGCTTGGAACATATTTGTTAATTCCTAAACTAATCTCTAGTATATATTTTGTTTGAAAACAAGCAATATTTATATTTAAAAGAGCCCGTAGTTCACTGAGCTAAAATTGCCACGCGTCGACTTTATGCGTTTATTATTAATCTTAGGTCTGCTACGTATATTATACGTCTGTGAACAAAAATACTTTAAATAATTTGGCCAAGTGCGAGTCGGACTCGTGCACAAAGTGAAGTCTCTGTGCAAAAAGGTTGACAAGCTACTCTTAGCGCCATCTATTACCTCGACAAAAGCCGTCAAGTCATCTCAGATGGCGCTATGTACCCATGTATCACTAGAATTATTGTATTTTTTTTGTTGCCGTGTTGTAGGTCAGAGTAACACGTATTCTGTAAAAAAATAAATTTTCTACCTATTACGGTTGAAGCTGTAGACCCCTGTGACAGACGGACAAACATACAGACAGACAGCGGAAGCTTAGTAATAGGGTTCCGTTTGGCACCCTTCATGCACGGAACCCTAAAAAGAAATACACGAAAACAACATCTACTATTTAAAAATATTTATTTTACAGACGTTACAAATGAGTGTTCTGTCTGTGTTCCAAAACAAAATCGGTAAGAAGTAATGTTTCTATGAAATGAATCCCTCTTCGATATTTGGTATTCTCTGCGTGTGGTAGTACGCTATCGGTACACAGACCATATTGGTGTGACATGACAGATAGCAAAGTCGTGGTACGAATTTGTAGACCGAGGCATAATACAAGCTTGGAGACGTAACTTTAGTTGCTGAGTAGCTAATAATTTGGCCAAGTGCGAGTCAGACTCGCGCACAAAGGGTTTCGTACCATCACACAATTCGGGCACGGAACCCTAAAAACATACATATCCACAATATAGATGCTATAGAAACATTAAGGCGACAAAAAACAAGACGCTGAAATGGTAGCGTCCGGAAAACAATTTTGCGCCATTTGCGTACGGAACCCTACTTTTATTGATTAATGTCCTACAATCTGACTAAATTTCAAACCTTTATACGTGGGACGCACTATAAGTTTCCGGAATGAATATGAAAAAATACTATTAAAGGTACAAAATTAATTTATTGTTTTTCAAAATAATCTCCCTTGGCGTCTATGCACTTTTTCATTCGATCAAACCAGTTTTGAAAACTTTTGTGCCACTCCCCTGTGGTGACCTCTGAAACGTGTTTTTCATACTCCTCGACAGCCTCTTCTGGTGATGAAAATCGTTGACCGCGTAATTGGTTCTTAATTTTTGGGAACAGAAAAAAGTCACAAGGTGCCAGGTCGGGGACTGTATGCAGGATGACTCATGAGTTCTACATTTTTCGTCTTCAAAAAGTCGTTTGTCTGTCTGGCCGTGTGAGAACTAGCATTGTCGTGGTGCAGGATGATACGGCGTTTACGGTTATTTTTACGGAGTTCGTCAATAACTTCCGGCAAACAAATGGTCGTGTACCAGTCACTATTCACGGTACGACGATTCTCTAAAGCAACAGTAGCCACGTGTCCAGTTTTATTAAAAAAAGAAGCAATCATCCGCTTAGATGCACTTTTCACGCGCGCCACTTTGGTTGGTTTCGGCTCATCTTGAAAGACCCATACGCTCGATTGCTGCTTTGTTTTGGGATCGTAGCAATAAATCCATGTTTCGTCACCTGTTACTATGTCCCACACCAAATTTGACGCACCTTCGTTGAATCTGGTAAGCATGGCACTGCACCAAGTGACGCGGTCCGTTTTTTGAGCCTCGGTCAAGTTGTGTGGGATCCACTGCGAGCACAGCTTTCTCACACCCAAATGTTTGTGTAGGATTGATTGTATTTGACTCATGCCTATTTCTAAGGATGCGCAAATTTCATGGTAGGTCACATGCCTGTCTGTTACAATCATACGGCGCACAGCATCGATGTTTTTGTTGGTCACAGCGGTGGACGGCCGACCATCGCGAGATTCGTCACTGAGATTGATACGACCACGCTTGAATTCTGCAAACCAGCTATAAACAGTCGTCTTGCATGGTGCTTCATTGCCAAAAGCTCTTCCAAGCCGAGCGATGCTCTGTTGAGCTGTCAAATTACACTTAAAATCGTAGAAAATCATACTACGAAAATTTTCCCGAGTTAAATCCATGTTGATGCAGACACACAATTTTTTAAATGGCGCCACAAGGTAAAAACAAAAGACAGTCAGATGAAACAAACTGCATTCTACAGCCAAAGAGTTCTATTTTCAAATGTTGCAATAAATTTTTAAATATTGTTTATGTAATTGGCCAGTTCCGGAAACTTTTAGTGTTACCTATGTATATTCCCATCTTTAAGTAAGAGCCAAAACCAACACAACTTTTGCGAGGTTTCTTGTATGAGGACCCAACTTAAATTTAACTTTTGTTAATATATTATTATTTGTCGTGATACAGGCCATAGTAACACGTACTGTGTGAAAATTTCAAAATGAATCTCTCTTTACTTTTGACAAAAACAAATAGTGAAAGTTTCCTACGATTTACGCAATTTCATTAATGATTCTTTCAGCATAATAAAGACAATTCATATATCTATAAAATTATAGTTCAAATGTTTTTCCGTCCGTTGCGTCTTTGTGAACAGTATTATTTTCTCCTATTTTGCACTATCTGCGGGCCTATTATGTAACTGAGTGTGGGTTGCCATCTATGGTTGCTATTCACCAAAAACCTCAGACGAACAAATCAACTGGACAGGCCACAAACAGGCGAACCCAGAGGTATGAGCCCGGCGGTCATACCGTTTACATAAAAACGATATGTCCCTGTGTAGGAATGTGATTGTGTGGGTATAGTTTAAGCTAGTGTTTGAGTATTTTGTAGTGTGCGTGCATTGCGACACTGCCTCGTCCCCCACCGAAAATGACTTTTTTGCATAGAAATTAGTGCGCGGCTCCACTCCAATTGGTTTTCTCCTCCAAGCCAAAAACAGATAAAAAATGATCTTTCAAAATACAACTTCAATGGGTATTGAACTATTTACAAAATGTGACATCATTTCAAGTGCGAACGTATCCTTAGATAATCGGATATGTATGTTTTCGATGATAGGCACTCGGTTTGGCAACTGATTTTACGATACAGAATCAGGGGGCTGGAGACGCAGCGATAGTCGTAACAGACACTTTGCAATACACGCTGTTATGAACGTTATTTACGTCTTCCGTGATTAATTGTAACGAGACGACACACATCGAGTTGCTAATTTAGGGGATGCATGCGTCTATACTCTATCTATACAAACAAATTTTATTCTGTGGCCAACTTTGTAATCGATGTAAAAAGTCAATTGTTTGTTTCATACATTATACTTCGTTCGCATTAGTTCCATTGCCTAGTATCGATATGCGAACATCAATATTAAATCATAATAACATCAATATTAAAATTCCAATTCGCACCATTTACTCGTACCTGTGGTGCAATTGTGTAAGCCAATGGTATTCAAATTGATTGTCATATGGCTATTCGGCTAAGCAAATAAGCTCGTTTGACAATAATTGAAATCGTAAATTTTTGGCCGTCAAATTATTACAAATTGTCTTGTTTTGTTGATGACAACCAAAAACGTACAATTTCAATTGTCAAACGGGCTTATTTGCTTAGCCGAATAGCCATATGATAATCGAACTGGAATACGATTGGCTTCTTCCTCTGACCAGTTTTATTCGTAACTTTAGGGTTGCTTTCGAAGTAAAAATAGTTCCTCTATCTAGACGAGTGATATCTCTACATAACTCTAGTTGTCGGTTATTCAGCGACTAAAACTCTAGCCATTATAGTATTTAATTAACAGAAAATCACTTGTACTATTCCACGAATTTTCTGTTTATTATGTATTCAAAATTCCACCATGTGCCAACAATTAAAAGCATAAACATTCATTATACTTAGTACTGGTACGGGGAAAATGATTTGAATTTTTATTATAACACTAGCTTTTGCTCGCGGCTCCACCCGCGTGTTATTCGGTTTAACGACATGCTTTTTCCCGGGATAAAAAGTAGTCTATGTGTTAAGTTAGGGTATAAACTATGTCCATTCTAAATTTCATCCAAATCCATTCAGCCGTTTCAGCGTGTAAGGGTAACAAACATACACACACACACACTCCCACACACTCACACATACACACCCACATACACGCACACACACACACAAACTTTCGCATTTATAATATTAGTGTGATGGTCCAAATATGAACAGTATCTATGTGTTCATGGAAACAATACGATAAGATTTACGTAGACCTTTATCTATCAAATAATAACTGATATTAGTAGAGGATAATAGTATCATTTTATTCGTGGGATATAGAATGAACTAATCTGCATTTCCACTGTAAGATTAAAAAAGAGTTGAGTAATAATTGATTAAATATTTTATTTTTTACTTCAGAGTGTGTACAACAGTTTTAGCATATTTGAAATGTGTATGTTATGGCCGTCTTAAAGATAGAGCTGAAACAAATGAAAAAAAAATGCAAATTTTTCGATGTTTATTATAAGGAGACAACATTTTTTTTGTGATGGATGTCGTAGTAATACATATTCTGTAAAGATTTTAACTGGCTATCTATTACAAATTAACATTATATCATTGCGGTATAGAAAATCAGAAAAGTAAATCTGGCTCAGAGCTCCGAGCCGGGATTCGAACCCGGGACCTTTTGAAAACCGGCGATTGCTCTACCAACTGAGCTATCCAGTTATCTATATCGGTTGAAGTTGTAGACCCCTGCCTGCGACAGACGGACAGACGGCAGCGGAGGCTTAGTAAAAGGGTCCTGTTTGGCACCCTTCGGGTACGGAACCCTAAAAATAGTGGTTCCATACATTTTGGTCAAACAGGTACCTTTCCCAGATAACAGACTGTTCTACTCTGGGAAATATTGATATTTTTCGGATAGCCCCTAGAAACCTAAGTAAGTATCTATTACGGGTGGTTTGATTTCCGGGTAGCTGAAATACAGACTGTCATTCACAGTTTTTGGCAACCTGTTTCTTTAATTGCCTGTAATTCACTCCTATTTTAAGTCTAATTCTGTAATTTTGTTCGGCTTGTTTTTCTGTAATAAAGTTTTTTTTTTCTTTCAGGAAACACTGATGGAACAGCTGATTTTTTTCGCGATTTTAGATTCGACTTAATAGTGAAAGTTGTTTTTGTACAGGCGAGTACTATCTCCAGTTTTCAGCTACCAAAATCTAGCCAGTTTAATGCGCGGGCGCAGCGGCGAGCCAAAGGCCAGTCATAATCTAATCACAAATCTATAATAAACCTTGACGTAATTTGATAATAGCAGAAGTAACATACAAGAAGATAGAGTCATCAAAAACAAATTAAATCCGTGATTAGAACAAAATTACCAAATTACACTACCATAAGGTCAAACAGCGCCCAAATTTGGCACTTTATCATAGACAATAATCGCATTCAATGCAATAAACAGTTTTAATGTGTTTACAACGCAAGATAATAATTCATCGGTAGAGTTTAACTTTCAAAGTGAATGTACAGAACATTTTGTTTCTCACGATTATAATGTTGATATATCACTCAAAGAAGCGTTACACCGTCACTTTTGGTAATTTTTGCAATTACATTTCATTTGGCCCGTTATTTTTAGTCTACGTCTGGTTATTAAAGTAAAATACCTAAAATTGTTTCTGTCCCTCGAGCGGTACAAGGAAAATGCTAAGGGTTATTATCACGCCTGCATAGCTAACATAGATGACACGAATAGATAAATTTTGTCTCTCGAAGAAACGTTTGACCAATGGGCATGCAGGACGAGTCGTTTTATCGAGGCGATGTTCACGTGATAAAGCTTTCCTGCGTTTCCATTGGTTAAACGTTTCTTCTAGAGACAGACAGACAAAACTTCTCTATTATTTTCGTCCATGTTAGCTATGTTGGGGCAACCTTTTTCAAATATCAACGGGACTTATAGTTTAAAAACAAAAAAACTACTTTTGTGCAAACAAAAAACTGCCGATCGGTCTTGTCTCTCGTATATCCGCTGTATGTGTACTTTAGTACTATTTTTTACTGTCCCATTCCGTTTCTAGGGAGGGGGGGGGCTGCCTTTCCGACGCTGTATGTACTTATGTATGCTGATGTAAAGTGTCTATAAAACCTAAGATGAAGGGTGCTCGCCCAGAAACGGGAGAGTGAAAGCTGTCGAGGCGTTAAACAGTCTTTTCGCGAAAGTCCGCGGAAATCGGTCGAATGACTGATACTAAGAGACTGCTAGTAACCACTTACTGATGACGTCATGAGGGTGGTGACAAGCCACGGCCGAAGCATACCACCAGTAAATAGGCACCTACATCATCCCTGCAGACGGGGCCAAGATGCGATGTCCTTATGACACTCAATACCAGAGAGATAGATATTGGCGGCCTACAATTTCAAAGTCAAAAATAGACCAAAAAAAATTTTCTTTCCGGGAACATTTTGTTCACCTTTCCACAGAAATTTAGTCAGCTGATTGAACCACTTTATAATAAGAAGAGAAAAAATTATGTGCACAAAAAAAATTTTTTTTCTTTTTGCTTGTGATCGATCAGTTAACGATACTACCCTAGAATTATTTTCACTTATTATTGAAGGACAAGGTGGTAGAGCTGATGCCGGGATCGACTGTGGAGGTACCACCATCTTACTCGCAAATCCTCCCGAAGTTATTCGGGGGAGAGTAAGAGAACAGCTCTCAGGCAAAACCAGGCGGCCCACCATTGCCTGGGACCGATGGATGGCGGTATATCCATCCCCAATTGCCGGGCCTTATATAAAACAGACAAGTGACGGGCAGCGGCGTCACTGGTGCAGGGGTTTCAGCACCGCGCTGACCAACCCGCCTGCACAGCGTGAGTGAGTATGGGCATTTCTTCCAGGAGGACCGCCAAGAGTGGTGAAATCTTGGAAAGGCCTATGTCCAGCAGTGGACGAAACAGGCTGATGGATTGTAGGACCTTACCGCCTTTCACGACATTCACAAAAAGACGTGAAGTGACAATATTCTTTTAGATGACCTTTGCCATACGCCACAAGACAACCCTTCAATTGACCATCAACATACCAACATCAATTTTTGGTATGTCATAGACTATTTTCCTGGATAAAGGATTAGACTCAGGAATCTACTCTTAATGGGATGGTCCAAAGCCGCTCTCCATATAAACTTGTCTGAACCAACAACCGCGACAAAAGCATTATAATTTCGTTGTGTTACTTTTTTCTACACGATCCATCAATTATACACCAGCGAATAATCAGCTTTTTCACAAAAAAAATGCTTTTACTATCAAATTTTGCTAATTAAAAAATGTAGAAAAGTATTAAAATAGCAAAATTTGATAGTAAAAACATTTTTTTTTGTGAAAAAACTATTTATTCGCGGTTGTAGAATTGATGGAATGTGTAGAAAAAAGTAACACAACGAAATTATAAGGCTTTGTCGTGGTTGTTGGTTCCGACAACTTTGTATGGAGAGTGGCTTTGGGTGCTTTGGACCATCCCCGTTAAGGTCCTAGTGTAATTCTGACACACAGCCAGACATCGACAGTTCACTATTAGATATTAATTGAACCGTAACGAAATAAAATAAAAATGTTTCTGCCTTTAATTGCTGGACCGGTTAAGAGGCTATGTAAATTTTATTTTTGTCACTCTCACTCCAAGCGAAAAAATGCGTAGTGCGAGAGGGGCGGATTCAGCGCAAAAGAGAAAAAAGTTAGTTTTTTAATTTTATAAAAAAACTTAAGTACCTAGCAAAATTTCCAAAATCAAATATGTAGATATTGTTAAAACCCATCTAATAAAATATGTTTGAGTTCTATACATGATCCCTATCCGTCAAACGAGGAGAAAAAGTGTGTTTGAAGACCTCATTTCATTCATTATTTCAATCGAGGAAAATTTATCCAAACATGTTTTCCAAAATCAAAACCCTAGATTATATAGTCAAAATGCATATACCAAAAATTTATTACAATCTGCTATTTACTACATGAAATACACAGAAACAAAGCATCCGTATATTTTTTTACATAGCGCCTTAAAATTGTAAAAGGATATCGTGACAAGATCATCCATTTCCAAATTTCGCCACTCAGGCACTCAGCCACACCTCTTTTATGTTTCTAAACAATTATAAACAAAGGTTACCCACAAGCAAACTTGTTTCAGTTCGACAAAGGCCGATACATATGCCAGTCAAGCATAACTGACCAACTTTGGCGATTTCGGACCCGTACTACCTAGACGTTTTGGCCCCTGCACCAAAGCACTGTTAAAAACACAAGACAAATCTTTTTTATTAATTAAAATAATTATTTTCAACTATCTTACCCCAAGTTGCACGAAACCAAGATTAGTTTAACGGTGACTTTAAATTAATGCTGTCACTTTCTTTTTCATACGAAATGTAAGGGATGCCATGAATTTTAAGTCGCCGCCGTTATGCTAATCTTGGTTTCGTGCAACTAGGGGTTAGTCTTCAATGACCCTCTTATATTTTAAGCTTAAACCGAGCTAAGTTGAACAAATGTTCGTACCTGTACTGTTAGCGTAAGACAGTAAAGTCTTAGAGAGTTTTTAAAATGTATTTATCACCACATATGTATCACCATATCATGTATGTACCACGATGTTCACATCCTTGCTTGCCTGATATTTTTGTCAGTTAGCTTGTTATGACCAAGATTTGCTAGAGAATACCCCAAAACGTGAAGCACATATATTTTTAAGGTATGTCATATAAAATTGGCTACAAATTGCCTTAGACTGCTGTGACAGACTGCATTAACGACACTAAGAATGTGTAAAAATCGTGATAGTTTAATAGGCCAGAGGGGACGAGAGCCAAGTACTAAACCGGTCCTTCTCCACCACTTTGGTTTACAATTGAGTTCGGAGCTCGAGGTCTTTCACCTTCAGAACCGATGCGATTAGAGGACCAATGACCTGGACGAAGAAGACTGATTGAGTTATGGCTAATGCAGTGCTTTGAAGGCGATTGGTTGAGTGTTTTATTAGCTTGCTTTGTGTGACAGACCGATTAGAAAATATTGTAATGGATTAGGATTCAGAAGGACACTTTCTTGCATTTGTGACATCTAAATAATATCACGTTTCGTATTAGTTACTTATTAATAATTTGATCCAGAAGTGAAAATCACGTCTATCAGTGGGTCTGAAATAGTTAAATATGTAAATCATTTCTTAAATAGTTAAGCAAAATTTTAACAATTTGTATTACAGGCTGGTGTATTAAGCATTGGTAGTGGTAGAGCTGGTGCCGGGCTCGACTGTGGAGGTACCACCATCTTCCTCGCAAACCCAGAGTAAGACAGCTCTCAAACAGGCACAACAAGGTGGCCCACCATTGCCTTGAGAGCGATTGATGACAGTATATCCATCTCAAATTGCCGAGCCTTATAAAAAAACAGACTGGTGCCCGTCGTGGGTTTTGGTTTGGCCGCAAGTTGTAACGCACTCGAAATAATGTTAACTAGTATAATTTTGGATACAAAGCCTATTAAGCTGTTGTTTCACAGAAAATTCCACATTTTAAAATAAATATGGGCACTTATACTATAGCTATACATAAATTACATCTACGTACATTTTTTCATGACAAATATGAGATTATTTTCGTCCATAATACGTTTATCCTTTTTGTTACTGACTATTCTTGTCGCTTTTTTTGATCTCAATAGTGTATTTTAAATTAAATTTAAAGATCTTCAGATACCACCGGACTGTTTAAGGTCGCCGCGTCATTTTGACACAATATGCTCACTAAAAGTAACTTTGTTCATTTAAAACGGGATTGTATCCCAAAGTCATAACGTCTATTTTTGTTTGTTGGAAGGTGTGTATGACTCACAATAAGCTACGATATAATATTTACGTTAGTCACAATATGAAAATATCAAGGGTCACGGAAACCCCACAAAGGGTTCCATGTAAGCTCTTTTTACGACGGGGTAACTATTAGGTATACGCGATTTATTGACAAATCTGGACACGGTCAGGGCAAACTTTGTCTGTTTTTAAAAGTTGTTTATCGTGTGGTTTGCGGTTAACCTGGTGTTAAAGTCGTGCAGCTCTTCATAAATGCCTCTGACATGGCCAACGACCAATATCTTGCGTTTCTAGCCGGGATCAAATAAATAATAAGGCTTCAAAAAGTATTTCAATAAAAGATCCGGTAAAATAAATAACAAAGGACTGAAAAGGAATCCCTGTATGACACCACGACATGAAAGTAGCCTAAAAACAATGATATTATCATTTCTCAGATTTAAATAAATAAGAGTAGCATATTAATGACAAAGTAGCTTGAAGAGCATTCGTTTGTCAATAATCGGTCTCTTATCTTATCACGGTAAAGTGATTCCCTTATTGCCAGGGGAACCATCAAGAACATCCATTTATAACAAAATGCATCTTGCCCTTTTACTACAACCATGAACATATTCACCACTTTCTAGTATTGATGAGAAAGCTGCCGTTATTCCTACAACAAGAAAACTCATGAACATTCAAACCGGCATGCATATTAAAACAACTTGTTCAGTAAATTATTTAGATTCAGATATGATCACGAGTATATGATAGCAGGCAAATGTAAGGTGTACGTATATGGTACTGACAGTTAGGTTGACCTCAAGCAAAAATCATTAAGCCAAAATTGGTGCTATAAATGGGTCTGTTGAAGGTCTTAACCAAAAGACATACTATATTAAGAATATTGGAACTAATTAAAACGAAAGTTGAGCTGCAATCCTAATAAAAAAACGGTGCTAGATATTGCAAGATTTTTGTCAATTCCAAGGAGAAAAGGTTGTAGTACGTCATGATCATATCTAATTCTAAATCTAAATATTACCTAAGATGCCATCCCGTCAAAACCAAACGACATAGTGTATGAGGAATAATGTAAATAATTAAAATGAAAATTGAGCTGTGCAATCCTAATGCATAAACGAAGCTACATATTGCAAGATTTTGTCAATTCCAAGGAGAAAAGGTGTGAAGTACTTGTCGTGATCATACTCAAAAATTGCTTCAAGATACTCTATATCCTATCCCATTTTCACAATCTTGACCGGTGGTGGAACCTTTGATTCAAAATCTTATGAGGACAATATCGAAAGTACTCAGCAGTACAGCAGACTGGCATTTCGATAAACAGAAGGTTGTAAATAAACACATCAGTTCGTTTCACGATTAGCAAATGAAGTGGCTAGATTCAAGAGCAATTGAAAGATGTAACGGAACCATTATATAAAAGGTGGCCGTTACATCAACATAAGTGGCAGTCGGGACTGGAACTGTTGAATGCCGGATGGAAATAAGTGGTCCATCTTCTGGGTCAGTCCTGGCTTGTACCTTGCTGTAGATCGCATTGCATTGTTCTGGAAATAAATTAGATACCCAGTACGTATTTACGTAGTCCCTCCGTAAGTTATGCCATGCTTTATAAACGGTGCATACGGCGATAGACGAGCGGCCCGAACGTTTCAAGAAATGTGTTGCAAAGGGATTTTTATTTTGATATATTACCAACATAATGTGTTTGCTCTGATTCATGCTTGTTTTGTATGTAATAAATAGATCGTATTTTATGTGGGACAGAATTTGTTGCATGACTGCGTACAACTATATTTATTTATTGGTGTGTGCAAGCTAATTCATCCAACTCTTTTAATACACTCAGCGGCACAATTGGCGGAACAGAGCAACATTTTCATATGAATGTGGTAATTTCAAAGCCTCGGTTCTCCGTCAGGTAATGATTCGAATGAGATCTGATAGGAGCTATCTAGAGCACGGATGGACGAGATCCAGACCGCCTAAGGAACCCAACTGATCAGACAAGCCATTTATACCACAAACTGTGTAGAGTTTTGAGGGTTCGAATTTCCATACATTTTGATACCATTTATTAGGCTGTTTGTTTCATGGATAACTCTTATGTTAACTGTCGGTTTGATCAGTTGGGTTCCTTAAGCAGTCTGGACCTCATCTATCTGTAGTCTAGATAGCTCCTATCAGATCTCATCCGAATCGTTACCTGACGGAGAACCGAGGCTTCGAAATTACCACATTTATATGAAAATGTTGCTCTGTTCCGCTAATTGTGCCGCTGAGTGTAGTTTAGAGGAACTGGTTTTTGGTTCTGCATACAAGAACCAAAAACTAGTTACTGAAAAAGGTAAACCCATAAAATTGTTATTTATTATAGGTATGCCAAAGATATTTTACACGGGGACGATAGCGAACGTAGAAATGAGAACAAACGTCATCGTTCGAGGAAATGCTAACCTTCGACACAATTTGTCCCTCGTAAAGGGACTGTTACTCATAAAACTAGACACAGCCCTTCGAATAATTGTGGAAATACCGGTTATAAAAAGTTTACGGGTTCCTTCAAAGCACCGCTTGGAAATTCGCATAATTTTGATGTAGTACGTCTGAAGTGACGCCGATGATCGCCCGAGTGGTAGAGCACTGGACTGCTAACGCAGAGGTCGTGGGTTCAATCCCGCAGTGTTCGGTCCGCATGCTTCGGAAGGCACGTTAAGCGAAATGGCACCCTATCGAGCATATTTGAGGCCGTCAGAACCAGACTGGCCAATTTTTTCTAGACACAAATGAAATGAATCGTGTCTGTAAAAGATAGCCCGCTCTGCTTCTAAAAGCCTCATATGTCAATTTTCTATTTTCCCTGGGCCTAATCTGCAGTGGCAATATGCCGTAGGCGAACAGGCTCACAAACAGAAATACAAGATAAGAGACATATTGAAGTTGGGGTTTGCCGTTTTCTGTCGATTATGAATGAATGAGTAATTTATAATCCCAGTCACGTAAAAAGGTACCTTAGAAGGAAATAGGCACACATTCACGCTGATTAAAAGGAATTAAAATCCACAAGTGATACAGGACAGTCATGGCACGAGTGAATACAATGTGGTATAATTATGTAATTTACTGACTTAATGTTGTTTGTGCATGAAATTACCACGAATAATAGTGCTAAAAGACCAACAATGGAATCAAAGGAATAGCAATCTCTAATCAGATAATAATGCCGTTTCAAGTCTAAAATCAAATTCATACTGGAGACTCGGTAAGTGGTCAATTTCAAGGTTCGATGACCTTTTTCGTGAAATTCGCATATTTTATTCTTCTCGTGTTCCCTACAAAACGCAAGCTCAGCCTAAAGTCAATTACTATGGGTAGTCAACATTTTATTTTGCGAAATTTGCAAAGTGTTATCAATCCGTCATACTAAACACTTATCAAGTCCCCTTATACCTCAGCATAATTTTAGTGATAAGACAGAAACGGTAAAAAAATATTACCTTGGACAACCCTTATTAAACGTTGTGCTTGGGTTACAGAAGAAACGCCAAGAGAAAACCTTTATAACTAATTTTATTACAAATTTCTCTACAGTGATAATAACACTTTAATACCACCGCTTTACGCCTCATTAACTGCAAATTATTCCTATCAAAAGCGTAATAACCTGTGTATGTAATTAAGAGATGGTTTGCTTCTGCTCACCACTCGGAATTACTTAGTATTTTACTGTTCCGACATAATTACAGGCTACAGTAAAAGCCTCCGATAGAATTTTAAATGCATGGGCTCCAAAAATCTGTCCGCTATCAAAGTTCAAATTGGTTTAGTGGTTACAGAATGTACTTGCCGAATAGGAGTTATAATCTTCAAAAAGAGTCTAAGGTGTTCCACTGTTGGGGCAAAGACTTCCCCGTGCTGAGACCACATATTGCGATCATGCGCTACTATTGATTACCCCGGTAAAATGTTATGAAAGTAAAAAAATCCAAGTTTACAGCGGCGACAGCGAAACAACTTCTCTTTAAAAACATAAATGGACGCAAATTAATGTTATGCTCATTCTGAACGGCAAGAAAGTATAAGTAGAACGAATTTCGATTATGCTTAAGATCGGTTTAAATTCAGTTTTTACATACATGCGTATTGATTTTTAGCTTTTTTTGTATTAATTCCTGTGTTTTTAACGGAACAAAGTGTCTCGTATTCGCAGGATTAGCAACGAAAATCTGCAACTCCGGAAGGCAAAATAACGTAGAACCAGATCCATCATCACGTTCACTTATTAAACCCAAGTTCACAGGTCACAGTTGCCTGAACAGCAATGAGAATCGGAGCATGAGAGCGTAGCGGTGAGCATCTTCCACGGAGCACACTCGCCAGTGGGAAGTTCACACGGGCTGGAGTTTTTCTACGATTCACCGGCATCAACTACACAAGCCGGGTTTGTAGGCATACCTTTCCTAGCGTTGTTATCATCTAGCTACAGTAGGAATTTATGCAATTTTTCGTTTAGACCTGCGGGCGTATTATGTAACTTTGTATCGGTTGCAAACTGGTTGCCAAACACTAAAAACATAGATAAAACAGAACGTTCAAAATTGCCTACAGTGTGTATTGTACTATTCACAATCTATGACGTCACTTTAAGCACGAACGTATCCTTAGATAATCGGAGTTCGATGGTATATCCAAGTTTCCGATGTTTGGCAACCAGTTGGCAACCGACTCAAAGATTCATCATCTAGGGGCTGGACCTAGTAGTGGTCGCTACAGTGCGGAACACCCAAACTTTAAAAACGACTTCTGGTTAATGTAGGTATATGCGATTACATTAAAAGTGCCAAGGTGTTATTTTACAATAAAGGAAACGTGTTTTTATAGAAAGTGTCATTGAAAACTGGAACAATGCGTTCGATTGTTTTCGAAATATGAAATAAAGAGTACAAACTTATAATCTGGAAAGAAAAACATCCCGAAAACAGCTTGTCATTGAAATCATTTACAAGTCGCCCGCAATTGTCATTCATGGTGATAGTTGAAACAACTCTTTATCTTGAATTTGTTTCTAATTGATCTTTTCTAGTTTGTAATGCACTCTAAATTATGTATATAAAATCTTCATCTTATCTCACTGTCATCATTGCATAGCTATACCCATACAACAATGTTCATGATTTTGATTGTGTACGTATAATGAAAATGGTTGTTTGCTATTTTCAAATACTAAAGCCAATTTTGAATACTGGAAGTAATGGGTTGCGCTAAAACGACAAATGCCGACCAAATTGGTAACAAACACTAAAAATAAGGCCAAGACAAATGAAAAAAATGACTGTCGCTGTCGACGATTGTCAAAGAGGTGTGTCAAGATTCAAGATCGATGCAGATGAAGATTTGCCATTTTTGCTGGGAGACGTAAATTTGGTAGGATGGTATAATCGTAGCTGCCATCTGCCAGTAAGCAATGTCACCTATTCTCGTGCAGCAAACCTTACATTTAAAGTTGAAAAACCTAAAATAATACAAGCTCATTTAACTTTTATCCATCTGCGTTAAAGCCTATTTTGGAATGAAAAGTTTTAGGTTATGGTAGCTCTAAATCTAATATTTGCTACACGAGAATAGGTGTCAATAACTGCCAGGTAATTTCATGTGCAATTGATTTCTAGACAATGGTTTAGATAATGATAAGATAACAAAACATCAGTTCTGATATGAAAATATATCTCTGCATAAAAATGGAATATATATATTGGAAGGATTTTATGAGACTGTTAAAATTTGGTTATAACTCTAACTTATATTAATTGTTATTATTTTAAGTAACTTGGTAAATAAATATTTAGGAATGCATATCAGATGTTACTAAATATATCAGATTTTAAACAAGTGAGAAAATGATTGAGGGCTTAGTTTATAAATATAAAAAAAACATCCATTCATCCATCAGCCTGTTTCGTCCACTGCTGGACATAGGCCTTTCCAGGATGTCGCCACTCTTGGCGGTCCTCCTGGAAGAAATGACCATACTCACACACGCTAGGCAGGCGGGTTGGTGAGCGCGGTGCCGAAGCCCTTGGCATCAGTGACGCCGCTGCCCGTCACCAGTCTGTTATATATAAGGCCCGGCAATTAGGGATGGATATACCGCCATCCATCGGTCCCAGGCATTGGTGGGCCGCCTGGTTTTGCCTGAGAGCTGTTCTCTTACTCTCCCCCGAATAACTTCGGGAGGATTTGCCAGTAAACAATAATGAACCTTCTTTTTAGAATTAAGAATAACACATATAATTTTTCCTGAAAGATTCATGAAAACCGGCTGGTCACCAACGACACGCAAAAGGATCAGAGATATCAGACTACAGCCCCCGAATAACTTTGGGGCGGTTTTCGAGTAAGATGGTGGTACCTCCACAGTCGAGCCCGGCATCAGCTCTACCACCTATTATAAAAAAAACTCTGTGTCAAAAATGAAATGTGCCCTACCAATAAAGAATTAATTTATATAGGGAACACAACAAGGAAATGGGAAACTAGGATTACTCGATTTAAAATCCGACGGTTATCGTAAATTAACCTGTTATAACATAATACCTAATGATAAGTATCCAATAAACAACACAACCAATGCTAAACGAAAACAACAACGTGTATTATTTAATAATAAAACTATTACAATGTTAACTATTTCTAATGGCGCCATAAAAGGAGCTAAGTCGATAAATATGTATAGCATTAGCATTTTTAAAACAAACATGCTTATTCGATATGTTTCAAAATAAAATAAACAATAGCAAATATTAACTTGCTTATCTGCAAATTGCAGACTGCAACCTACAAAAGAAACGCACTTTCTGCAACCAAAAGTTAAAATGGACTAAAGAAAGGGTGGTAGAGATGATGCTGGGCTCTTATATAAAACACGGCACTCACCAACCAAACTGCCCAGCGCGTGTGACCATGGGCAATTCTTCCAGAAGGGCAGCCAATAGAGGCGAAATCTATGTTCAGCAGTGGACGAACCAGGCTGTTTATGGACGGTAAAAGACATGTGTCGAGATTCAAGTTATGATGGGAAAAACATAGACCATGGAAGTGGGACACAGTGCCATAACCATCAAGTAATCGATAGAGATAACAACTAAAAGTACGTTTATAATTGAGTAACACTCACTATTACTAGTTTTCGTGTGTCGCCAGCGCATTTCATTTGGGACTCAAGTCGGGTGTTGCGTTTGCAATTTGTTGAATTCTAATGCGTCGATCTTGTTAAGGAGATCGTTGTCCTAAAAATCGTAGTTCCCTTATAACTTTGAAACTACCGCAAAGATAAAATTGGAAAATATTTTCGATACAAAAGTTTACAGCCATTTTTACCTCTTAATTTCGAAAAGTCCTTGGCTAGTGCACCTCTACTATCTTAATTGAGGCATTGAGAGCAAGTAACTCCTAACATTTCCAGACACAATTAAAAATCAATTGTGTCTGGAAATATTCGGCCTTTCTTGCTCTGAATGCCTCAATTCTCCCAGATCGAAGTCACTCTTCTCCTCCGGCTATGCACGATTGTATTAGATAGGTCTGTAATGTTAAGGCACATATTTTATTATGTTTCTATCTTCAGCGTTATCGTGACTGCGTAGTCTGTCAGTCAGTCACGGAACTGTTGATTTTGTTTAACTTGTTGATTTATAATCATAAAAATCATTGCTTTTTTTACAATTATTATTTATCCTACGTAGGGAATATTTTGAATGCGACTTAATTACATATGTTCAACATCTAGCTAGGATAAACATTACAGGATTAAAATGAGAGCGGAACAAGAGACAGAAAAATTATCCGAAGACTTCCCTTAAGTGGTCACCAATTACGACACTTTTACGTAATCTTTGTACGACTCTGCGTTACACTTTTGTTGTTTTTTCACTGTTCCGGTCTAGATTGCAATGCATTTAAGTGTTAACGAATGAAATCTTTAAATTTAATGTGTTTTTGCCTTTAAGCTAAATTCACTACAAATGTTTCTTTTTATCGAGTTAAACGATTTTGAACGCGTTTACGAAGAGTATTATGAAATGGATTTATGCGTAGTTGTAAGTTGTGATTTAAATTGAAATAAATCTTTCTGCTCAACCTTACGTCGTCGTCGTCGCTTTAAGAGGCCCCATAATGCTAAACTTCAGTTTTGCATCGGTTTCAGTTTAGTCTGAGTAAACGACAAAATTTTAAATACTAAATTGTATATTACTTGACTCAAGACAATAAATACACATACGTTAGATCTTCATACAATTAAATTATTTAAAAAAAGTATTAATATCACGGGAAAAGCGTATCAGCTCCTATATTTCAAAACCGTTTAAAACGCAAAGCTACCACACCCCGATACTAACTAAAAAAGACCATCTTTATTACATGAAAAATATATAGTTAATTTCCCAATGTAGCCGCAATTTCAAAATAACAGAATTTTTGGGTCGGAGTACATTCGTTCCCTTGAAATTCGTACCGCATAAATTTGTCCCTAAATAAATTATTTTTGGTGTAAATTCATCCCTTTTCAAAAAATATATTCGTTATGTGAAAATTCGTCGTCTTTTTGGGTGTCGATTCGTCCCCTTCGTATTGACAATGGATTTTATACCTAGGTTTCTATTTATTTTATATAAAAGTACTATCAGTCACAAAAGTTAAAAGGAATATATTCAATATACAAAAAAATAATTTACTACGGTTTGAAAATATTTTGTTGATATTAAATTGTAAGAATTTTTATGCATTATTTTTAGTTCAGACTTTGTAATTGGAACATTTTCTTTTTTTATTTGTACAATGAATATTGTAGCATTTTAATTTTTATAATATCATCCATCCACCCATCAGCCTGTTTCGTCCACTGCCTTTCCAGGATTTCGCCACTCTTGGCGGTCCTCCTGGAAGAAATGCCCATACTCACACACGCTGGGCAGGCGGGTTGGTGAGCGCGGTGCCGAAACACTTGCACCAGTGACGCCGCTGCCCGTCACCAGTCTGTTTTATATAAGGTCCGGCAATCGACAACATTAAAAATTAATAATTAGTGCAAAACTGAAAACCATTTCGAGATATGGGCTTTCTGAGCATCATATATATTTTTTTCAGAATTGAATCGTGATTAAATAAAGAGATATTTAAAAAAAACTAAAAATAGTTCAGGTTGTTTAAAAAAAATCAACTGTCATGCAATGTGACAGCAGACATAAATATGCCAAGCTTTTTTTTTAATAATCCATTGGCAATGAACATTGACCTTTGAAATCCTCAGATGCGACTTACGTCCTTTTAGAATGAGTGAATAAGAAAACATTAAATTATGCAGGAAAAACATAAAATAAAACAAAATGAAAAAATATATAAGCTTCTTTTTTACGCAGACTTTCAATATAAATATTAAAAACAAATGGTTAACTAAAATGAAATGTTGTCGATTGGGGATGGATATACCGCCATTCATTGGTCCCAGGCAATGGTGGGCCGCCTGGTTTTGCCTGAGAGCTGTTCTCTTACTCTCCTCCGAATAACTTCGGGAGGATTTCCGAGTAAGATGGTGGTACCTCCACACTCGAGCCCGGCATCAGCTCTACTACCTACTCACCTAGTTGAAGTTATATAAATTGTTGATTTTTAATAAACAGAATGTTAATCAATTATTATTAATCATTTACCTTTATTTTGTTCTGATTTCACTTTTCACGCTCATTGTACTATCGAAAAGAAATACCATTTTTAAGTATTAGGTAGTTATTGTTATGAGTTCAGGAACGAATTTACTCTGCTTGAGTCAAGAGGAACTAATTTTACCAAAAATAGAAAAGAGGACGAATCCATGAGTACGAATACTGATTAAAGCAGGATAGACAATTAAAAAACTAAAGCTTTGGAGCAGGACTTAAGTTTAGCATTATGGAGCCCCTTAAGAATAAAATCCATTTAGAGTCGTATGGATTCCGGTGATAACTTAATAGTGATTTGGAAGGACTAAGTAGACCTAGGTTATTAGAAATTAGGTACTTAACACTGCTAGCGCTTCAACTAAGCAACGCATGACGCTACAGTTAGAAATATGTGGCTTAGAGAGAATAATGAGTGCTATTATTACTAGAGGAAACGGGATGCAGCGATGAGATAACAATTGATGACTGTATGCCACGAAATGTATTTAAAACTGTTTTTATTCAGAAATGGGTATATAAGGACTTATCAGACACGCGACAGACAATGTAGTAATTGTTGTATTAGGGTGTATGAATCACAATGGTCCTTATAGACCCTTAGGAAACGCCATGAAAATATCTGATCCCGCGCACAGCGCATAAATATCTACAAAAAATAGTTTAAATGAAAAAGTTGTGAAAGAGAATTTTCTTGATGTCATCTAGTTCATAGAATTTAATAATATTAGCGTCAATTAGTTCGTGAGCGTGCCGCACCACGGTTGGATGGACAGGCAAACAGACGGGTGGATGTTGACTTAAAACTAAGATTTTACAAAAATTACGTTGGTCTTACTATTAGCCTTTGTGGGATCCCCTACCATTTTCAGTCGTCGACACTGATAATGATTTTTTAAGTAAATTATTTATACATTTATTGCATACGCACAATTGAAAAACAAACAGACAGTACCAAAACAAATAGAGAGTACGTAATAAACTATAATATTAATGATACTAAATTATTTTATATTATGTTTGCTCAGTATAAAGCATCAGCAATATTTAAATTGAAGTCAATTAGTTCAACGTGAGCGTGTAGGATCGAACGAAAGCGTCGCGGTCGGACGAACAGACGGACGGACAGATACGAAAGTTATTTACGAGATTTGCATAGCGTGCTTGCTAATCAGCATGTTTCTTGTTAGACGGAGCAAGTGCTGACTTGAGAATTGTACGGATGGATGATACAGCATAGAGAAGCTGAGTTCTTCAACATAACATAAAAAAATATTCTCAAAAATATTTGTATTCGCAATACGGAAATAATGGTTCAGGGGATATTGTGGCTGCAAGTGATTAATATACGATGATGAATTTGAATATGTTTCTAAATTAATTTAGTTTTATCACTGCTAGAAGAAAATAAAGATTTATAGGTACTTCCGTTTCGAACCGAGCGAAAATCACTCGGAGTGATGCGAATTTCACCCTAGAGCGTTCAAAAATGGACACGAGTTAAGCCGAGGGTAAACGTACCGAGGGTGTACGTCGTGTTACCTGACAGTTGCACGAAACTATTTTGAAACGCTTCGGGGTAATGCGAAAATCACACTGGGCCACCTGATTGGTGCAACCAGATTTTTATTTCTCTTGCTCCTATATAGATCTGTCTCTTTCTAATAAACGAGTGAAATTTAGCACTATGTTCGCACGTTCTGAAACGCTTCCTAAATATCCACAAATTCGCAAAGGTAAATATATTTAAGACTTTCGATACAGCCTTTACGTTTGCGGTTTGAGTTAACAATGAGTTTCTAAATTGAGCGAAAACAATAACTTTGAGGTTTATTAAAACAGTGATTCATTGGTTGACTTCGTCATAGCTGAGTGTTTACTATTTACTTTGAATGAGGAAGTTAACGCAAAGGGTTTTACGCATTTGATTCGCATAAATTTATTAGTCGCGTTAAAAATATATAGAGATGATAGTAGCTTCGCTTCGAAAATGATGAAGTAATGAAAATTAAATATTTGTTATACTACAAGTATTTATCTTTTGAAATCATCGATAAACTTTTTTATTTGTGTTGTATTTTCCAAGATTAAGAGCAATATTCTAACTTTCCAATTAATTAGGAATTTTAATCAAGAGTGAAATTTCAAGATTGATTTTGATATGGATGAAACGCATGCAATTATTGTCAAACGACGATAAATTAGCGCAAAGTCTAGATTTATTCGATAAATGACTCATTGTTTTCGCTTTTATTAGGCATTCCGTTTCGAATTGAATACAAAGTTGCGACATAACCGGTTCTGCAACCGAACACGTGGCCTGCAACTTGGGAGGGATCTAATTTAGGACGATTCATAGAGGGAGATTGTTCGAAGGGGTTAAAAAATCAATAAAACATACAACAAAGAGTCAGTCTGTGCTAGAAAAAGACATTTCTAACAAATTTTCTAATATTTTCAGATCCTGAGACTGGTTTCTAATCCTTTAATCTGAGCTTACGAGTATTAGAAGTACCAGGCAAGCAAAGGATGAGAAGACATTATCTCAAACACGCACACAGATGCAACCTCGTCTGTGGAGGATTCTAACGCACACAACGAAGCGACCGCGTGCCACAGTTTTGTTCGCTTTGGTTAGGTCAACACACGGTGAGTCATTGGTTCAACAAAGGTACGAGAAACGAAAGGTGGTAAGGATTCTGTGAATAATGTTTGGCTTGGAATACTCGCAAACACTTGAGAGTCATAAATATAATTTCATCAAATTCGCTCAGCGTTGACGTCAAATTGTTATACACATGTACAAGTTGACATGTCGATGTCGTCATTACGGAAGTGGAAAATGCTTTGCCCTTACCTCGTGTCAGTCAAACGTGCGGGAATGATGGCTATCGAAAGTTGATTTAGTGGTTTGCCATATTAGCTGGCATAGTTCAAAGAATGCTGGTTCTAAGGAGTGTTTTTTTTAGAGGTATAGAACTTTGAAATGGAATAAAACAAAGATGATTTTTTTTATTGATATGAAATTTATTTTATTCGAAAGACAATCTTCTGGCATTATAATTTAAATATGACTTCTGGCATATGTCCGCCACGGCTGGCTCGGACGTAGTCTAATCTGGAGGTCCAATTTTCGATGACTTTTTCCAACATTTGTGGGCGTATATCGGCAATAACTCGCCGAATGTTGTCCTGCAAGTGGTCAATCGTTTCGGACTTATCGGCGTAGACTTGCGACTTCACATATCCCCACAGAAAATAGTCAAGTGGCGTTAAATCGCACGATCTTGGAGGCCAATTCACGGGTCCGAAACGTGAAACTATGCGGTTACCAAACGTTTCCTTCAATAAATTAACTGTTGCACGAGCTGTGTGACATGTTGCGCCGTCTTGTTGAAACCACAACTCCTGCACATCATGGTTGTTCAATTGATGAACGAAAAAAGTCTACGCCGATAAGCTCGAAACGATTGACCACTTGGAGGACAACACTCGGCGAGTTATTGCCGATATACGGACACAAATGTTGGAAAAAGTCATCGAAAATTGGACCTCCAGATTAGACTACGTCCGAGCCAGCCGTGGCGGATATATGCCAGAAGTTATATTTAAATTATAATGCCAGAAGATTGTCTTTCGAATAAAATAAATTTTATATCAATTAAAAAAATCATCTTTGTTTTATTCCATTTCAAAGTTCTATACCTCTAAAAAAAACACCCTTTACTTAGCAATGTGAAAGAGGCATGCAAGGTTTGTTTTATTGCAATGGTATTATTTTTGCACATATAGCTTCGGATTATAAATAAGCGATCATAGCAAATCGAATAATGTGGCCCTTGTTACCGTTATTATAATACAATCAACAGATCATTAGTTCCCTTTAATAAAGAAAAGGAATGCTCGATTATGATCTCAACCTCAAGAGAAAGATAATACGTAAGAAAATATTGACCAAGAACCACCCACGCAATAAATGATAGACAGACACCTTCCAATTGATGATGATTATTTATCCGATGATGATTAAAGTGATTGAAATACGAAGATAGAATGTGATTCTCATTAAGTGATTGATGACCTCCAAATTATATTGAATACTAGTATTAAATATTAGCATTATAATTAATGTAGATGAATTTGTGACAGCGTAGGAACCAATAATCGTATAGGTATTATTAGTATTAGACAAAGATTTCGAGGTAGTGAAAGCGGGTCCGGGACAGCTCGACACGAATAATAATACCAGAAACTACGTCTAAAAAGTGGTTTGTACCGTCGGCATAAAAAGTATTGTCTTCTTATAATATTAAATTTTGTTTTAATGTATTTATAGAATTATATATTTATTTGTAGGGCACGGTAAATTTTTCGCAGAAAAAGCGAGCTTGTCTTTTAAGCGCTGGACTATTATAAAATTGATATGTAAAAAACTTTTCTATTGTTGTCAGATAACAGATGTGTGTCATTTTCTTAGCAAAAGAAAATTTGTCTTTTTAGACCAGACAATCTGTAATCTTAGGCTAATTATGTAGGTATCATTATTGAAATAAGCGTTGTAGATAATAAGTTTTCCTGCTTTGTATGGAAATAAAAAAACAATCTTCAGAATAAATTTATTTATTTCAAATTATTGATTTTCTGCCTGACCGTACAAATCATCGTAATGGGGAGTGAAATATCTGTTATTATTATTCGTGTCGAGTTGACCCGTGTCGAGGTGTCCCGGACCCGTGAAAGCTACGTCCTCTCATACCAAGATGGGAACAACTTTCAGGTAAAAGCGGCGCTAGCAAATTCATTTTTCCAAACAGCTTAGTATAATTTTTATAATTTTTTTAATTTTATGTAGCTGAATGAACCAATCTTTATTTCTTCAAAACGTAAAAATATTTATTTATTCATATTATATTCATATTTATTGCATACTTTTTATTTAAAAGTAAGGAAAGCATTATTATGATATGCATTTGGCACCGAGATCCTCTGTTACCCCCTTAACGGGTGGGAGAATTATATTCAAGTTTATGTCCCAAACAAAGTTGAAAAAGACTCAAAACCGTGCTAGGTACTAAGAAGATTTTAATTTGCATTTGTTTTCTGCTTATGAATTTTTGTACAGTTACATAGTAATCGAATCTGGCTCACATTTTTTGCATGTATAATATGACACCTTTTATGTTTGCCTCTGAATATATATCTCAATTTTTTATCTTTCAGGAAAAATTTTTTGTGTTATTCTTACTTCTAAAAATAAGGTTCATTATTGTTTACTCGCAAATCCTCCCGAAGTTATTCGGGGGAGAGTAAGAGAACAGCTCTCAGGCAAAACCAGGCGGCTCACCATTGCCTGGGACCGATGGATGGCAGTATATCCATCCCTAATTGCCAGGCTTTAAAACGGACTGGTGACGGGCAGCGGCGTCACTGGTGCAAGGGTTTCGGCACCGCGCTCACCAACCCGCCTGCCCAGCGTGTGTGAGTATGGGCATTTCTTCCAGGAGGACCGCCAAGAGTGGTGAAATCCTGGAAAGACCTATGTCCAGCAGTGGACGAAACAGGCTGATGGATGGATGGATTCATATTATATTGTACAGCATTACAGATATTATACTTATCCAACTGAACAATTCACAGATATTAGGCTAAAACTTGAAGGAATATAATAATAATCATGAAATATGAAACGATTATGGGGTTTTATTTCTTCTTAATCTTAGCCATTTTTAGTTAGACCTCTTGATTTGAAGAACACGTGCAAGCGGTATTTAGGAAGACCTAAAAATATAATGCTTCGCATGATGCTGCTTTATACCAACAAATACTGCAACAATCACTCTGAAAATGATAAAGTTGAGGACGTCCATGCTGTTGTGAAAACTTGATTCCATTAAATTTTCTCGATAGAACAAAGTTACAAAGTTACCTCCAAACCGTACAGTAAACCGATAGCGTTCAATGAATACTTGAAATTAGATCTGAAACTTTGCATAATATAACTGATATTAGTATAAAGCAGCTGCAGACTGTAACATAAAAATGAAAAACCATCAGTGTGGCCGCGATTTCAAAATAACTGATGTTTTTGCGTGCGCGGCATCTGATTAGAGTAGGATAGACAGTTAAAAAGCAGAAGCGTTAGAGCAGGACTGCGAATTGAGGTATTATGGGCCCTTAATGAAAACGAATGTTACAGATAGTGGTTCCTGGCTCCCAAGCTAGAATACTCTGTCCAATGAATAGCCAGGCTGTTTTCGTTACATTAGGAAGGTACATTTTGCAGCTTAACTTATCAAAAATATTTTAATTAACAATCATCATACCAGTCGAACAAAATTACACTAGTGGACTTGAGTGTGGGCACTTTTAGAATTTTCTTTCAATAAAATTGTCCATTATTGATAAATGAAGACCTACAATACCTGTACGATTAAATTTTCGTTTAATACTATTTATAATAATAATTATTTGTGAGGCAACTTATATTTCTTTCATTCACTAATGTCAATCACAAAGTGTACTTATTCTCTTCACATCACTTATTGTGGTAATAAATTTCAACCGGCAATAGATTTAACTGACCATTAGTGGCAGATATCAGACCGACCATGTAACGAATGAGTCAAGTAGCAACACAACGACTATTGCTACGGTCATCATCATCATTCGTAACTCTAATGTTTACCACATTCACAATTTGACCGTAACATGGTCGTTAGCCTTTAACAATAAAAGTAGCAGATATTTGCATAATATCTTCAATGGCGGCCATGTTTTCAGCATCTAGGAAAAGGCAAGACAAGTGAAATGGATCTTTTGTGATGGGGATGGAGGTGAGAATGGATCACTTGGTGCGTCTATTTATTTAGGGTGGTATTATAAGATTAGTGATGCTGTAAAACATGAGCGCGCAAGAACACTGATAAATGGTAGCCTTTGCCTTCAAATCAGTCTGGCTTCGTTTTTCATGATATCCCATGGTAAAAAACGACTTCTCCCAGGGTTTTAAAGACCCCGTATTTGGACTCATCTACGTACTATTTTGTTGCATCTACGAAATTCTCCATACAATTATTTAAAAAAAATTAGTATATCGCAATTAAAAAATACGAAAAAAGAAAAACATTTTACTACTAAAAGATTCGTGGTTTAGATTCATACTGACATTAAAACGGCTACTCGCGATATAGTCAGATTTCGCCTGAGAAACTAGTCAGGCAAAACCTGACTGTAAAATTGTGAGTCGCCGTTCCAATATCAGTAAAGAAAAACATGTTTAGGGTTCCGTACCCAAAGGGCAAAACGGAAATTAATAATGTCACTCTGCTGTCTGTCCGATCGAGTGTCATGTCATGAGTCTCTAACTCATAGATGAAATGAGTTACAGACCCGAAATTTGGATATTTTGTGTACCCAAAACTGAATATTGAATTAGAAATTCGATAAAATCATTTTCAGTGGGGAACATTTTGTTTTATCCCAGCTTGTGGGGTATCATTGTCTAGAGCTCATTGAGTCGAGTATTTTAGAACTATATTTTTTATTATTATTTATATTCACAAATAAAGAAATGTGTCAGTTTTAGACTATTTTTGTAACGGGGTCTCTCTCAAAATCTAAACTGGTTTGGAATTTGAGATTTCTATATTATTATGTGCCATAATCCTAATAGACTAGTATTGGATCACATGCCAAAAACAGAATTATATCAGAGAAATTGTTTCGCTATGTGTGTAAAGATTTTCAATAATGTGCCACAAAACTTGAAGGATCAACCTTTTAAAGTATTTAAACCTAAATTTAATTTATTTTTGACTTTTTGTGACATTTTAGGTTAAGTTTTTGTTATTTATGATGTTGTGTTTTTAAGATGTATGTATGTAAAATTGCTGGTTATGTTTATTTATATAATTCAAATGTCTACAATTTAAAATTTACATGCTCTATTAATTAATTAGCTGGATAAGGCGAAAACTTATGTAAGTACTATTTAATCATCTTGTTATAACCTCCCCTTTCTAAAGCAAATAAATGATTCTATTCTATTTTATTCATATTGTATTTAACCAACAAACGCTGAAAACACCGATTTATTTTGTAGTTTTAGGTTTCTGTACCCGAATACCTGACCAAATTCATTTTACATTTTTGTTTTATACATTTTGCAGGTAATGATAAGTTTGTAATTTTTGTTCAAACTAGTTAGGTTATTAACTTACTAGCTTTTGCTCGCGGCTCCGCCCGCGTGTTATTTGGTTTGACGACATGCTTTTTTTCCCGGGATAAAAGTAGCCTATGTGTTAAGTTAAGGTATAAGCTATATCCATTTTAAATTTCATCCAAATCCGTTCAGCCGTTTCAGCGTGAAAGAGTAACAAACATACACACACACACACACACACACACACACACAAAAACTTTCGCATATATATTTATAATTATAATATTAGTGTGATTCGAATGGTACGGAACCCTCAGTGCGCGAGTCGTACTCCTATTTGACCGATTTTAATTTGTCATGTAATTTAATATAATATGTAGTGATGAGTGGCTCAAATTTTTTATTCTTATCCTCTAGCTAGAACGATACTATACTAGCAAATTATCCGAAATGTTTTGGTTTATCAGTACTTAGTCTCGCCCCACGCATTGGTATCACTCGCCTTCAAAAGCACAACGACTGTACCAAGTAGGACAACGGAATGACAGACACGAGTGAGGTAACGCTACAGCCAGCCCCGTTTTTTATCCTCGACGCGGTCGTTGCCATTCTAAAGAGCTTGGTACTAATGTGTCGCTGCCTGCGACTGCGCATACAGTCGACGTCAAATGTGTCGCTGTACTGTCGTGTACTCGAGTGTGTCTGAAATGTGACCAAAAACAAAAAAAAAACAATCCATTCATCCATCCATCAGCCTGTTTCGTCCACAGCTGGACTTAGGCCTTTCCCGGATTTCGCCACTCTTGGCGGTCCTCCTGGAAGAAATGCCCATACTCACACACGCTGGGCAGGCGGGATGGTGAGCGCGGTGCCGAAACCATTGCACCAGTGACGCCGCTGCCCGTCACTTGTCTGTTTTATATAAGGCCCGGCGATTGGGGATGGATATACCGCCATCCATCGGTCCCAGGCAATGGTGGGCCGCCTGGTTTTGCCTGAGAGCTGTTCTCTTACTCTCCCCTGAATAACTTCGGGAGGATTTGCCAGTAAACAATAATGAACCATATTTTTAGAATTAAGAATAACACATATAATTTTTCCTGAAAGGTTCATGAAAACCGGCTGGTCACCAACGACACGCAAAAGGATCAGAGGTATCAGACTACAGCGAAAAAAAATTGAGGTATATTCAGAGGCAAACAAAAAAGGTGTCATATTATAAAGGGTGTTTTTTTTAGAGGTATAGAACTTTGAAATGGAATAAAACAAAGATGATTTTTTTTATTGATATGAAATTTATTTTATTCGAAAGACAATCTTCTGGCATTATAATTTAAATATGACTTCAGGCATATATCCGCCACGGTTGGCTCGGACGTAGTCTAATCTGGAGGTCCAATTTTCGATGACTTTTTCCAACATTTGTGGCCGTATATCGGCAATAACTCGCCGAGTGTTGTTCTCCAAGTGGTCAATCGTTTCGGGCTTATCGGTGTAGACTTTTTTCGTTCATCAATTGAACAACCATGATGTGCAGGAGTTGTGGTTTCAACAAGACGGCGCAACATGTCACACAGCTCGTGACACAATTAATTTATTGAAGGAAACGTTTGGTAACCGCATAGTTTCACGTTTCGGACCCGTGAATTGGCCTCCAAGATCGTGCGATTTAACGCCACTTAACTATTTTCTGTGGGGATATGTGAAGTCGCAAGTCTACGCCGATAAGCCCGAAACGATTGACCACTTGCAGGACAACATTCGGCGAGTTATTGCCGATATACGCCCACAAATGTTGGAAAAAGTCATCGAAAATTGGACCTCCAGATTAGACTACGTCCGAGCTAGCCGTGGCGAACATATGCCAGAAGTCATATTTAAATTATAATGCCAGAAGATTGTCTTTCGAATAAAATAAATTTCATATCAATAAAAAAAATCATCTTTGTTTTATTCCATTTCAAAGTTCTATACCTCTAAAAAAAACACACGTTACATGCAAAAAATGTGAGCCAGATTCGATTACTATGTAACTGTACAAAATCTTCATAGTAGTAAGTCTTTTTGAACTTTGTTTGGGACATAAACTTGAATATAATCCTGCCAAATGCATATATCATAATAATGCTTTCCTTATTTTTAAATGAAAATTATGCAATAAATGCGTTTAATGTGTATTCGCAAAAGTTGCTTTATAATAATAATGATTTTACAAGAAAATGCATTACATTAACAAACTTTAAGCGTGTTTACAGTAGTAATGCATACAATACACATACACATAAAATTTATTTATTGCACACCGAAAACGTTTCATTGCTCTCGTATCGTAATGTACTATTATTGCATTTTTTTATTTAAAAGTAAGGAAAAAGATGATGTGCGTTTGGCACTGAGATCCCCATTTACCCTTCAATGTCTTATTAAAAAAAAATCCTATCAAATAATAATAAAAAATGATTATTGTTTTATTTTTATTTTCCCGTAATGAATAAACGGCGTTTGAATGTGTCAGATTGTACTTGATATTGAAAAAACTGACGCCTAAATAGCATAAAAAAACAGCGACGCATACTAAACAACACTTTATGGTGTGCTTAGAAGAGGTATACAAGTAAACAATGGATTAGTATAAGCTGATGACGGAACTCATAAAGAATTCTTCATAAAAACTATTTATAGCTAACCAAGTTTATTATCCGTATTTTATATCCAAGGTTATTTATCAGATGTACATCGATGCATTTATTGCAACTATTAGTCAACAGTCTTCATTAGGAGGTTATAGAGACTATTTTAGGTTGACAGGTAAAATACAGCGTTTCGTGTCTTTTATATTAAATCATTATGGTGCAAAGATGAATAACATTATAATTGATTAAAGTACAGAGATTTTCTTCGAGACAAAGTTGTTGTTCTATAGAAGGTAACAAACAAGTCAATGTTATTTACGATAGCTTTTGCCCGCGGCTCCGCCCGCGTGTTGTTCGGTTGAACGACATGCTTTTTTCCGGGATAAAAAGTGGCCTATGTGTTAAGTTAGGGAATAAGCTATATCCATTCTAAATTTAATCCAAATCCGTCCAGCCGTTTCAGCGTGAAAGACTAACAAACATATATACACACACACACACACACACACACACACACACACACACACACACACACACACAAACCTTCGCATTTATAATAATGGTGTGATTATGTCTGTTATAATAAGGTTTAATTTTTACCTCGAACTTTTTATCTAGAGATCGCGAGTTCGAATCCAGTAGGAACGGAAAGTATTCCGTCTGCGTGCCCCAGAAAGCACGTTAAGTCAACTTTGTCTCACTTTCGCCAAATACTGTTGTTTTTAAGTTTCAACCATATAATACTAGTCTCTAACTAGTGTTACCCGCGCGAATGTAAATAAAAGCTATGTCCCTAGGGTGACATACCCAAGGGCCCGTCCCAAGAAACAATAAGTGAAAAGTCTAACCATTAAAACAGCGAAAGATATTTCTTAGTCGGTTCAGTATTTTTAGCAATAACCCCTACATATAAACATAAAAAGTATCTCTATAATGTGCTGATTTAAGGGGGGTCACCCGACTTTGTCTCTTTTCAAATGAATTTTAAACCAATAAAAGCGACGATTAAATTTTGTAAAATATATATATGTCATATTTCACTCTCTGATCTTAATATTTCGGCTGTTCGATACACGATTGCTTACACTTTCCTCGATCCAATAAAATCGCAAAGATAGGTCTAAACTACGATCTAAATATCTCTCTATCATTTGAAAAATATTATATTGAAAAATGTGATAAAAAACAGCCATCATATTAAAAACCCATCCCTCTAATTCCAAAATAATAAATAAAAACACCTCAAAACCGCGAGTTGTCTCAGCGGCCCGTTTCCGCTGAGCAGGATAAACATGTGAAAAATTAAAGCGTTGCAGCAGGACAGATATCTCTGGATAACCTCGCCTTATGCTTTATTCTTATTTTGTCGTAAGGCTTTTTTCGTCGTTAATGTAATGACTTCCAATGGACAGGAACTGCAACCGGGTTCTTTTCCTTTCCACCATATTTAAGGACCCGTGCAGAGAGACTCCTCTCACAAAGTTAAAAATACATTGAATTTCATGAAAATAACATAAATTTCTTTATCGTATTATTCAGAGTTAAGAAATGCAAGAAGGTTATCGGCACCAAGGTGAGCGATGTTGTCGTACTTGCGGCTCACAAACAAGGCCTGCTCCCGCGCTTACGATGCACCGCTGACCTCACAGATTCATACCGAGATCGAGATAATGCGTCAAGTAGACTTGGTGTTGGAAACATTGGAAGAAAGAAATGCATATTGTATTTGTTTATAGCAAAATCCATAGCTTTGTATACTCTAAATATTATTATCATATCGTTGCGTTGAGAACTGGATAGCTCAGTGGTAGAGCAACCGCCCGATAAGCGAGAGGTCCCGGTCAAGTCCCAGTTCAGAGCTCTTCACGTCCAGATTTACTTTTCTGATTTTCAATGCCGCAACGATATAAAAATTTAATTTGTTATCTCCTTGCGTTGGATAAATGACCAAGTGTTTAAAATACAGAAATTTATTTGTATCATAGGTTATTTAGAATGCGTTACAAGGTAGAAAAGATCAATTTATATGTTTACAACAGTTATTATTGTTATTTTTACAGTTTGGGCGGACTAATGCTTTGAACTGAAAAATCAGCTTTCACTTTGCAATTTTTTTCGATGCAGCGATGTTTTATTTATCACGTTTTGGGCTATGCCATCGTCTTGGAAAAGGCCTCCTTCATAAAAGGTTTTTTTAGAGCCCTATTTATTGTAGTATGGAAGTTCAACTGTTTCAAAATCTCATTTTTTACTACCTATATCGCCTTAATGTAGAATAAATGTGCCAGGATCTGCCTACCCCCTAGGAGACTGGCGTGACTATTTTAGATATTTGAGTTTCCCAAACGATGGATTTTAATCAATTATACACAAACTCTAGTACTATTTATTCCACAAACATTAATTTTTATTACAACTTAGGCTACTGGTTTCGTATTACACATCCGACAAATTATTAATTTTAATAACGATTTAATGTATAAAAAGAAAACATCAAGCAAACATATAGTACACAGAGGTGATTCACCAAGAACCATCGATCGAATCCATTCAATATTCGATGGATTTCACGAAAAATCACATTATTATATTATCCATCAATAATAATCAATTATTTTAACATCAATAATAATTTATAAACAACTACATTTATGATATGTTTATGGGTGCATCTACCGACCAGGACTCTTCCATTTTATATTTTACTATTGTAAGGCAGCAGCTTTGCAAAGCTCGCAGCCTTAGATTGACAATGATTACCTGATTGAATCGATGCATGAATTTGCAATGAAGCCTGATGTGCGTCATTCCTACAAAGCTCACCTATATACTAACTAGTAGTTCACCCCGAACTGTGAACTCGCGCTCGCCCGATTCGCGCTTGACCGATTTGGTTCATGTTTGAACTTAAAAATTATTTTGACCTTATTAACTCGCCTGCCAAATTTCATGACATTCCGATCAACCATACTCGAGTTATCGTCGAACAAACATTCATACATACATACATACAACGCCGGATTGTTCTGGTAGACTCGGAGAACTCGCTCGCGTGTCATGTCTGTACATTGAATATTTTCGCGAAATTTTAAATGAAATGTGTTATTGGAATTGTACTTAGGGCTTAAACAACAATTTTTTGAATTTTTGTGTGTCCCTTTGTATGTATGTTCCGTTTTAACTCGAGAACCACTCAACGGATTTTGATGCGTTTTTTTATTGTTACCGTTGTAACCTTGTTCAACACATAGGCTATAAAGGATGTTCATAAAATAACGCTCAAGCCAAAAACGGGGCAAAGATAAACGCTTTTAACTCGAGAACCACGGATTTGGATGCGGTTTTCTTTATCATCATCGTAATGACCCTGCCCAAGACATAGGCTATAAGGGATATCCATAAAATGGCGGACTAGCCAAAAACGGGGCAAAGATTGAATAAACACGGGCGGAGCTGCGGGCAAAGGCTTGTTCATAATATATCACGAATCTTTAGGCTTTGTAAAAAAAACCTAGAGCCACCCCTGCTACAAACATAGTATAATAGATAATACTCAGAAAAAACAAACGTAAACACACGCGTATTATGTACCTTCCGGTAAAACTAAGTCCTTACGATAATAGGAACTAAGTAAATTGTTTACATTTATTGGAATATCTTCTCCACTTTTACTTCATGTTCAATGTAAACAACAATAACTTGCATCCATAAGTATGTGGAATATTTAAACCCACGTTTATGTTAGAATAGTCAATGATGTTGATTCGGTGTAAGTGTATTTTACAGGACTAACCTTATTTTAAGCATCCTGTCCTTGTCTTTTGGATACAGAAAGAAAAAGACAGAATGCTCAAATTAAGTTTAGTCCTGTCAAATAAGTTAAGTTGTGTCACACCGAATCGATACCATTATCTAGCAAATGACTCACCCTTTCATAGTGAAAGGAAAAAGGACTGACTCACATATTTCAAAGTGCTCACCTCAAACTTCAACATAGGTGACTTATTCAACAACTGCAGTCTTCATTTGGGTATTCCGCGCCAGCAAACATGTCAAGGTGACAGATACGGACGCACAAGGAATACTAACATGTGGTGATGAAACAAATGTCTGTATTGAAATGACGCATAGATGGTATATGTTAATGGGAACAGATAAACCAGGTAAAATATATAC